>OZ025264.1:3975110-4685034 GCA_964019135.1 Arenicola marina | reverse complement strand
GGAATCGAACCCAGGACCACAGCCTTATTCACATGACGTAGCTACCGGGAATCGAACCCAGGACCGGCGCCTTATTCACATGACGTAGCTACCGGGAATCGAACCCAGGGCCGCCGTCTTGTTCACATGACGTATCTACCGGGAATCGAACCCAGGACCGCAGCATTATTCACATGACGTAGCTACCGGGAATCGAACCCAGGACCGCAGCCTTATTCACATGACGTAGCTACCGGGAATCGAACCCAGGACCGCAGCATTATTCACATGACGTAGCTACCGGGAATCGAAACCAGGACCGGCGCCTTATTCACATGACGTAGCTACCGGGAATCGAACCCAGGACCGCAGCATTATTCACATGACGTAGCTACCGGGAATCGAACCCAGGACCACAGCCTTATTCACATGACGTAGCTACCGGGAATCGAACCCAGGACCACAGCCTTATTCACATGACGTAGCTACCGGGAATCGAACCCAGGACCGCAGCATTATTCACATGACGTAGCTACCGGGAATCGAACCCAGGGCCGCCGTCTTGTTCACATGACGTAGCTACCGGGAATCGAACCCAGGGCCGCCGTCTTGTTCACATGACGTAGCTACCGGGAATCGAACCCAGGACCGCCGCCTTATTCACATGACGTAGCTACCGGGAATCGAACCCAGGGCCGCCGTCTTGTTCACATGACGTAGCTACCGGGAATCGAACCCAGGGCCGCCGTCTTGTTCACATGACGTAGCTACCGGGAATCGAACCCAGGACCGCAGCCTTGTTCACATGACGTAGCTACCGGGAATCGAACCCAGGACCACAGCCTTATTCACATGACGTAGCTACCGGGAATCGAACCCAGGACCGCAGCCTTGTTCACATGACGTAGCTACCGGGAATCGAACCCAGGACCACAGCCTTATCCACGTGACGTAGCTACCGGGAATCGAAACCAGGACCGCCGCCTTATTCACATGACGTAGCTACCGGGAATCGAACCCAGGACCACAGCCTTGTTCACATGACGTAGCTACCGGGATACGAACCCAGGACCACAGCCTTATTCACATGACGTAGCTACCGGGAATCGAAACCAGGACCGCCGCCTTATTCACATGACGTAGCTACCGGGAATCGAACCCAGGACCGCCGTCTTGTTCACATGACGTATCTACCGGGAATCGAACCCAGGACCGCAGCATTATTCACATGACGTAGCTACCGGGAATCGAACCCAGGACCGCCGCCTTATTCACATGACGTAGCTACCGGAAATCGAACCCAGGACCACAGCCTTATTCACATGACGTAGCTACCGGGAATCAAAACCAGGACCGGCGCCTTATTCACATGACGTAGCTACCGGGAATCGAACCCAGGACCGCCGTCTTGTTCACATGACGTAGCTACCGGGAATCGAACCCAGGACCGCCGTCTTGTTCACATGACGTAGCTACCGGGAATCGAACCCAGGACCGCCGTCTTGTTCACATGACGTAGCTACCGGGAATCGAACCCAGGACCGGCGCCTTATTCACATGACGTAGCTACCGGGAATCGAACCCAGGACCGCCGTCTTGTTCACATGACGTAGCTACCGGGAATCGAACCCAGGACCGCCGCCTTATTCACATGACGTAGCTACCGGGAATCGAACCCAGGACCGCCGCCTTATTCACATGACGTAGCTACCGGTAATCGAACCCAGGACCGCCGCCTTTGCTACTCACCTGCAGCCACCATGTCTCAGGACGTTCGGTCACACAGGTTTTCTTTGTGTTTCAGCTTCAGACGCCTTTAGCCTTTGGTCAGAGCGTCAGTGAACTAGTGATTGCTCTACAGAGAACGGGTGATCCCGGCAACTTATCCCGTCTCAGGCCTCATCTGGATCTGCTAGCCAACATCGACCCCAGCCCTGGTAGGCACCTTTAGGCTTGTTCACGGCATTATGTTCAGCATAAAGCTTAGATATATTGATATAGATAAAAGTGGGTTGCTGGTCCCGTCATTGATGAGTGATATTACTAGCGATCGTTTTTTGAACTTCTGCATTTGCTTGACTGTATGACCAGTAGTCCGTATCAACACGTGACCCTTTGCTGTACTACCAACTGGTCTGTAACAGTTCTACAAGTTGCTTTGCATACTATTCCAGTAAAAAATAAATTCATTTCTGGGCCCAATTTGTCTTTGTGCTCACGAAAGTGGCCTAAAAAACACCCAACATTTTATTTCTGGACTCAATTGAAACTCTGTGCACAAGATAAGCGCTCTAAAATACCACATTTTCAATACTTATTTTTATTTCCCACAATCCACAGAGGCGCCGCCGCCATCTTGGGAGAACCTGGAGGCCATCATGAAGGCGGTGCGCACGGTGGTGCAGGGTCTGGTCGAGTTCATCCAGTCGTGCGTGCTGCGTCGCGCCGAGCCCCACCAGCCCGCCCTCAACGCCAAGTACAAGACCTCCATGTGCCGGGACCTCACGCAGAAGGGGTCCTGCCCACGCGGCGTCAACTGCACATTCGCACACTCACATGAGGAAATGGAAAAGTAAGGGACCGACCGTTTGATGGTCTTGATATAGGGCCATGGTTTTTACCCCCACCACCCCGGTCGTGACCAGCGTGACTAATAAAATGAAATATATTCTTAATGTATCCTTTCCGCATCCCATGTCCAATAGATACCGGATCCGCAACAAGAAGTTCGGCAAGAGGCCTGACAACCAGGTGCCCGAGCAGCACGTGGCCGTCAAGACGCCGACCTCCTCGGCGCTGACCCCGCGGGAGAAGGCCGAACTGTCTGCGGTGACTCGGGCGGCCGAGGCCAAGCTGGTCCCCTTCAGCCGCGCCTCCGCCTCCGGCGGCTCCACCAGCGTCACCGACTCGTCCACCCAGGGCGGACAGTGCTGTCAGGGGGTTCCCGGCAGCCGCGTGAGGGCGACAGTGCCGTCCACGTGAGTCACCTTGGCAACAGGTGTTTCTTTAAATAGCATGTTTTTTTTTATATAGAGCCACATCTGCATGTCAATGTTTTTTTCTCTCTCTCTTTTTTCCTGATGTAGTGGATAGCAAACTGGACCGTAAAATAATCCTCGAATTCGAATCCAAAAAAAAGGTAAAATACAATAGGATTATAATGAATATCTAAATGATATATTCTGTTATTTATCAGACTGTTTGGCATTGTTGTTTCTCCCCATGTGCATTATTCGGGGCCAAGTAGTCTTCAGCTGATGCCATGTACAGATAGTGTAATGGTGTTTGGTATGCTGCAGCATGTCCGCCCTGGAGACCATAATGGCCAACGGTGGGCGGTCCATGCGTAACGTGTCCGTGCCGGTGGCCAAGCCCTCCATCCTGACACACACCGCCAAGACCAGCATCTCCAATCAGACGATCTACACCTCCCCCACCGTGCTGGGGGACCAGGAGGTCCGCCCGGGGACCATTCCCGCCACGCAGACGGCGCCATCTGTCGCCGTGTACTACCCCATTGAAAGTACGAAACTACTGACCGGTATCTCTCCTGGCGCTTTATCCATGTCGGCTAATGTCACTGGTGCTAAGGGTATTGTTTATATACCGACCCATATCTAGAGTATTCTACTATTCATTATGCAACATCCTTGCCCACAAGTCATCTGAATTATTCTCCTATCATATTTTATACCAGCCTTACCCCTTACTGATTCATTCTCCTAAACTTTTTTTACCTTCTTCACCTTTAAATTCAACCTCATTTCCATAGTCCCGGGAAGACTTCGTGGCCCAAGTTAGCTTTCACTTGCACAACAGTTGCCTGGAACGGGCGGGCGTTACCTGGCTTTCAATGATGTGTTTCAGGTCCCTACTACACCCCCGAGAGCCTGTACGGGGTGCCCCTGATGCGGCGGTTGGACGTGGACACCGGCTCCCAGTGCGGCAGCGGGCGTGTGGACACCAGCAACGTCACGTCCGCCTGCACCAAGGGGCCGCAAGCTGACGATGAAGGCGTCGCTAACATGACGTCACAGGTGAGGGACGCCGTGGAGTTGCCTGTAGTAGTAGATAATATGACGTCACAGGTAAGGGACGCCGTGGAGATGCCTGTAGTAGCAGATGATATGACGTCACAGGTAAGAGACGCAGACGCCTATTGTAGTAGATGACATGACGTCACAGATAAGGGACGACATGGAAACAACCTTGACCTGGATATTACTCGTGGAGAGTGAAAGTGAACTATGAATCTGATGACTGAAAAGTGGGATAACTCTTTATAATACCATAACAAATGTTGGAGAAATTTGACCCTATGCGAAATAGGACTCTTCATTATCATTATCATATTATGAAATAAACCCATATTAGTTTTATCATTATCACGGACGCGCCTTATTGCCGCCATTTCAGCTGCCGAGCCCTGCACATCCGCTTCAACAACTACACCGCCGAAAAAACGAACTCCTCTCCCAACTCAACCGGAAGTCTATGAGGGGGGCATCTCCGGGGGTCAGTGACCAAGGGGATGGCTCGTGCCCCAGCGTCAACATGACAACCATGGTGGCGCCGCCTTCCATGGTTCATATGGGGTCGATTTACGTGACCACGGAGAACACTTCCACCCAAGGTCAGGGCGTGCTGATGACGTCACTAGCGAAGTCTGTGGCCGACACGTTGGCCACTTCCAGGACGACGATGACGCTAGCCCAGCGGGCAGGCGACACAGGTAAGAGACGCGGAAAGCTAATCGGATCGGCCAATCAGCGACGTTGTGGGGGGGGGCGAATGTCGAATGTGCTCTTATGTCCCCAGAATCTGCTTCTCACCCCGCTCAACCGGCCAATTTTAACCCTTCCCCCAATGAGGTGCAGTGAACAGTTACTCGGCGTTTCAATAACTGATGTCCTTTATGACATTGTACAAAAAGTTATGTATTTAAGTTTCAATGGAAATAATTCGGCTTTACTATTGTGTATCTGCTGATGTAATGGCATCGATAGTCGTGGCCGTTTATACCGTGTGCGCATGCGTGACCTTGCCATTCTTCTCAAAATTGAAATAAGCTATTCATGGATATGAAAGTAGGTGATTTGCATCTTACATGCCTTTGTGTTTTTTCGTGTTTTTGTTTTTATTATTATAAGGAGTTCTTGTTTTGCTTTTGCAGCAGTGTCCAAATCTTGTCGGTCGAACAGCTTGGAGTTACCAGCCTATTTAACCTGGTCGCAAATGGATGACGACACATACCCAGGGCCTGAAGTAAGCATTGTCATAGGTCTACTAGGTGTATGATAGACCACTCGACTATATTATATGAAATAAATCCATAATTAGCTTTATTTGTATACATGATTACTTTACCGATACTTTATCTCTGAATGTAATGTTCGCGACAGCATTAATCTGGTCGTTGTCTGTGGAGCCTCCCTGATGTAGTGGTTAGCGCACTGTTGGCAGCCGCTTAATAGGTCCTGGGTTCAAATCCGGGCTCCGTTCTCAGACACCTACTCTGAGGCATGTTTTATCCATTTATCATTCATCGTCCCTTGAGGTTTAATTTTTTTGCATAACAGCTTATCGTAAGCTGAAATCTACGAGCACTACGTCACAGACTTCTGTGTACTTCGGCGGTTTTTATTCACTATTTTAGGGACCTTGAGTAGGCTCCAGACTATGAATTTCAGTGGTAATTGAGTTATGATAACAATGGATAATTCTTTGCTCTAATCAGGCCATAATCTGTAACACATTTAGATCCTGATTGGGTTTTGGCAAGAAACAACTATTTGAACAGCATTAACTTGTTTTTGCAGGATGAAGACGACAGTTCCTCCCTCCCATCCTGGAGTGAGGGGTCGGAGGGCGGGCCCTGCGAGTTCTCCCCCAGTGGGTAAGTGCCCTGGTAGTACGTCACACCCTTCTCCATCTGTGTGGTTTATGTGCTTCATACCCTTGTTCTCCATCTGTGTGGTTTAACTGCTTCACACCCTTGTTCTCCATTTGTGTGGTTTATCTGCTTCACACCCTTGTTCTCCATCTGTGTCGTTTATCTGCTTTACACCCTTGTTCTCCGTCTGTGTGGTTTATCTGCTTCACACCCTTGTTTTCCATCTGTGTGGTTTATCTGCTTCACACCCTTGTTCTCCATTTGTGTGGTTTATCTGCTTCACACCCTTGTTTTCCATCTGTGTCGTTTACCTGCTTCACACCCTTGTTCTCCATCTGTGTCGTTTATCTGCTTTACACCCTTGTTCTCCATCTGTGTGGTTTATCTGCTTCACACCCTTGTTCTCCATCTGTGTGGTTTATCTGCTTCACACCCTTGTTCTCCATCTGTGTGGTTTATCTGCTTCACACCCTTGTTCTCCATTTGTGTGGTTTATCTGCTTCACACCCTTGTTTTCCATCTGTGTCGTTTACCTGCTTCACACCCTTGTTCTCCATCTGTGTCGTTTATCTGCTTTACACCCTTGTTCTCCATCTGTGTGGTTTATCTGCTTCACACCCTTGTTCTCCATCTGTGTGGTTTATCTGCTTCACACCCTTGTTCTCCATCTGTGTGGTTTATCTGCTTCACACCCTTGTTCTCCATCTGTGTGGTTTATCTGCTTCACACCCTTGTTCTCCGTCTGTGTGGTTTATCTGCTTCACACCTTTGTTCTCCGTCTGTGGGGTTTACCTGCTTCACACCCTTGTTCTCCATCTGTGTCGTTTATCTGCTTTACACCCTTGTTCTCTGTCGGTGTGGTTTATCTGCTTCACACCCTTGTTCTCCATCTGTGTGGTTTATCTGCTTCACACCCTTGTTTTCCATCTGTGTGGTTTATCTGCTTCACACCCTTGTTCTCCATCTGTGTGGTTTATCTGCTTCACACCCTTGTTCTCCATCTGTGTGGTTTATCTGCTTCACACCCTTGTTCTCCATCTGTGTGGTTTATCTGCTTCACACCCTTGTTCTCCGTCTGTGTGGTTTATCTGCTTCACACCTTTGTTCTCCGTCTGTGGGGTTTACCTGCTTCACACCCTTGTTCTCCATCTGTGTCGTTTATCTGCTTTACACCCTTGTTCTCTGTCGGTGTGGTTTATCTGCTTCACACCCTTGTTCTCCATCTGTGTGGTTTATCTGCTTCACACCCTTGTTTTCCATCTGTGTGGTTTATCTGCTTCACACCCTTGTTCTCCATCTGTGTGGTTTATCTGCTTCACACCCTTGTTCTCCGTCTGTGTGGTTTATCTGCTTCACACCCTTGTTTTCCATCTGTGTGGTTTATCTGCTTCACACCCTTGTTCTCCATTTGTGTGGTTTATCTGCTTCACACCCTTGTTTTCCATCTGTGTGGTTTATCTGCTTCACACCCTTGTTCTCCATCTGTGTCGTTTACCTGCTTCACACCCTTGTTCTCCGTCTGTGTGGTTTATCTGCTTCACACCCTTGTTCTCCGTCTGTGTGGTTTATCTGCTTCACACCCTTGTTTTCCATCTGTGTGGTTTATCTGCTTCACACCCTTGTTCTCCCATCTGTGTCGTTTATCTGCTTCACACCCTTGTTCTCCATTTGTGTGGTTTACCTGCTTCACACCCTTGTTTTTCATCTGTGTGGTTTATCTGCTTCACACCCTTGTTCTCCATCTGTGTGGTTTATCTGCTTCACACCCTTGTTCTCCATCTGTGTCGTTTATCTGCTTCACACCCTTGTTCTCCATCTGTGTCGTTTGTCTGCTTCACACCCTTGTTCTCCATCTGTGTCGTTTATCTGCTTCACACCCTTGTTCTCCATCTGTGTGGTTTATCTGCTTCACACCCTTGTTCTCCATCTGTGTCGTTTATCTGCTTCACACCCTTGTTCTCCATCTGTGTCGTTTACCTGCTTCACACCCTTGTTTTTCATCTGTGTGGTTTACCTGCTTCACACCCTTGTTCTCCATCTGTGTGGCTTATCTGCTTCACACCCTTGTTCTCCATCTGTGTGGTTTATCTGCTTCACACCCTTGTTTTCCATCTGTGTGGTTTATCTGCTTCACACCCTTGTTCTCCGTCTGTGTGGCTTATCTGCTTCACACCCTTGTTCTCCATCTGTGTCGTTTATCTGCTTCACACCCTTGTTTTCCATCTGTGTGGTTTATCTGCTTGACACCCTTGTTCTCTGTCGGTGTGGTTTACCTGCTTCACACCCTTGTTCTCCATCTGTGTCGTTTACCTGCTTCACACCCTTGTTCTCCATTTGTGTGGTTTATCTGCTTCACACCCTTGTTTTCCATCTGTGTGGTTTATCTGCTTCACACCCTTGTTCTCCATCTGTGTGGTTTATCTGCTTCACACCCTTGTTCTCCGCCTGTGTGGTTTATCTGCTTCACACCCTTGTTCTCCATCTGTGTCTTTATCTGCTTCCCACCCTTGTTCTCCATCTGTGTGGTTTATCTGCTTCACACCCTTGTTCTCCGTCTGTGGGGTTTATCTGCTTCACACCCTTGTTTGCCATCTGTGTGGTTTATCTGCTTCACACCCTTGTTTTCCATCTGTGTGGTTTATCTGCTTCACACCCTTGTTCTACATCTGTGTGGTTTATCTGCTTCACACCCTTGTTCTCCATCTTTGTGGTTTATCGGCTTCACACCATTGTTTTCCGTCTGTGTGGTTTATCTGCTTCACACCCTTGTGTGGATAGAGTGCTCGCATTGAGTGTTCTGGCCACCTGAGAGCCTACACGTGGATCGGTGGTTCGAGCCCGGCTGTGGCCATGGCTGTGTAGTCGCAGGGTAAAAATCCAATGTTTTTCTTCGTAAAGAGTAGGTGTTACCCTCGGGGACATGGCTCCACTCCCCTTTCCTTCTCCCATTGACGCGATATGACCAAAAGTGGTTAAAGCTTTCTGACTATACAACCAAACTTGTCGCCTAGTATTTCATGTTTCAAAATTAAATGGATTGGCGTGAGTGTAGTCCAACGAAGAGCGATCGATTTAACAAGGCCGCATGATCGACGCTTGCTGCGCCACCGTGCGGAAGATCCCATGACTAAAAAATGCGCTCAACTTTATTGTATTTGACTGTTAGTAGTTAGTTGTGTCGTGATTCTGCACCGGTATGCTTCACTGGCATACCCGGTAATAGTATCCGTCGACGGTTCCACTGTGTTGCACTCCCATGTATTCCAATATGTTTTATGGATGTGTTTAACGGTCTTGCTTCAGGGAGTTCCTGGAAGGCGATAACGACGAATTCATTCCGTTTGAACACACGCGCGTCTCTAAGTACCGACCAATCTCCAGGAACTTCAGGACTAGGGGGCGCTATACCTTGCCGGTCCAGGTCACTGCCGCCCAGGTGAGTCCCCCACCCCAGGCATCTGCTTCAGCCTAGGCATCTGCTTTAAGGTATCAAATTCAGTCTAAGCTATCTGTTTTAAGGTATCTGCTTCAGTCTAAGGTATCTGCTTCAGTCTAAGGTATCTGCTTCAGTCTAAGGTATCTGCTTCAGTCTAAGGTATATGCCTCAGTCTAAGGTATATGCTTCAGTCTAAGGTATCTGCTTCAGCCTAAGGTAATCAGTCTAAGGTATCTGCTTCAGTCTAAGGTATCTGCGCCAGTCAAAGGTATTTGCGTGAGTCCAAGCTATAAGCTTCAGCCTAAGGTATATGCTTCAGTCTAAGGTATCTGCTTCAATCTAAGGTATCTGTTTCAGTCTAAGGTATTTGCGTCAGTCAAAGGTATTTGCGTCAGTCAAGGTATAAGCTTCAGCCAAAGGTATAAGCTTCAGCCTAAGGTATCTGCTTCAGTCTAAGGTATCTGCTTCAGTCTAAGGTATCTGCGTCAGTCAAAGGTATTTGCGTCAGTCAAAGCTATAAGCTTCAGCCTAGGGTATCTGCTTCAGTCTAAGGTATCTGCTTCAGTCTAAGGTATCTGCGTCAGTCAAAGGTATTTGCGTCAGTCAAAGCTGTAAGCTTCAGCCTAAGGTATAAGCTTCAGTTTAAGGTATCTGCTTCAATCTAACGTATCTGTTTCAGTCTAAGGTACCTGCTTCAGTATACTTTTGTGTGTGTGTGTTGCTTCCACAGCAAATGGACACGACTTCTGTGTCTTGTATCCCGGCCTCCCACAGACCTCATCCCAATGCCGCGGAGGTGTCCACCCGCTTCGGCCCGAACAGCAGCCTGCCCCTTCCCGGCAGGCCCTTCGTGGTACCGCTACCGCCACGAGATGGCGCCCTCGTCGCCTCCAGCCTACCCACGGCCCTCATGAAGCCCACCGTCATGGCAACCGCCAGCTGCTGCGAACCCAAGACGATGTGGTCACTGAAGGAAACGTGCGTGCTTTTATTTCCACTTAAGTAGTAAATGTTTTCGCCAATGTATCTATATGTATTTAGGTGGTTAACGCTCTAGACCGCAGATCAATAAGTCATTTTCTCACATTTCCACTATTTTTTTTAATTGTATGAAAACACATGAGCGCTGGTTGTGCTATAATGGTAATGCGCGTGTTTTATTCGACATAACCAATAATTATTCTCATTTTTATACATGAGCCCATGTACTTTCCCGATACTTTACCGCTTAATGTGATGTTCTCTACAGCGTTAATCTGGTCGTTGTCTATGGAGCCCCCCCCCCCCTGGTGTAGTGGTTAGCGCACTATTGACAGCAGCTCCATGGGTCGAATCCGGGCACCTAATCCGGGCACCTAATCTGTGGTGTGCTTCATCCGGCGTCGCCCCGGGAGGTTCCTTTTTAGCCAAATTAGTGCACGAAAGCGGCATTAAAATGCCAATTCAATTCATTTAATTTCATTGGTTTCCTGCTTCCTGATTGACAGCCTGGCCGGCATGCCGGATCTGTACAAGTCCTCCACGGCGCCGTACTCGGCGGAACGGGATCTGATCCGGAACGAACTCGTGCAGCTGACGCACCAGATCGACCTGCTGGAGTTGTCTGAGAACGAGCGGATGGCGCGGGAGCTGCAGGCCATCGAGATGAGCATCCAGGAGGTGGAGCACCACATGGGCACGGTGAGTAGAGGCTCTCGCCACAAGGGCACGGTGAGTAGAGGCTCTCGCCACATGGGCACGGTGAGTAGAGGCTCTCGCCACAAGGGCACGGTGAGTAGAGGCTCACGCCACATGGGCACGGTGAGTAGAGGCTCACGCCACATAGGCACGGTGAGTAGAGGCTCTCGCCACATGCGCACGGTGAGTAGAGGCTCTCGCCACATGGGCACGGTGAGTAGAGGCTCTCGCCACATGGGCACGGTGAGTAGAGGCTCTCGCCACAAGGGCACGGTGAGTAGAGGCTCTCGCCACATGGGCACGGTGAGTAGAGGCTCTCGCCACATGGGCACGGTGAGTAGAGGCTCTCGCCACATGGGCACGGTGAGTAGAGGCTCACGCCACATGGGCACGGTGAGTAGAGGCTCTCGCCACAAGGGCACGGTGAGTAGAGGCTCTCGCCACAAGGGCACGGTGAGTAGAGGCTCTCGCCACATGGGCACGGTGAGTAGAGGCTCTCGCCACATGGGCACGGTGAGTAGAGGCTCTCGCCACATGGGCACGGTGAGTAGAGGCTCTCGCCACAAGGGCACGGTGAGTAGAGGCTCTCGCCACATGGGCACGGTGAGTAGAGGTTCTCGCCACATGGGCACGGTGAGTAGAGGCTCACGCCAAAAGGGCACGGTGAGTAGAGGCTCACGCCACAAGGGCACGGTGAGTAGAGGCTCTCGCCACAAGGGCACGGTGAGTAGAGGCTCTCGCCACATGGGCACGGTGAGTAGAGGCTCTCGCCACATGGGCACGGTGAGTAGAGGCTCTCGCCACAAGGGCACGGTGAGTAGAGGCTCTCGCCACAAGGGCACGGTGAGTAGAGGCTCTCGCCACATGGGCACGGTGAGTAGAGGCTCTCGCCACATGGGCACGGTGAGTAGAGGCTCACGCCACATGGGCACGGTGAGTAGAGGCTCTCGCCACATGGGCACGTTGAGTAGAGGCTCTCGCCACATGGGCACGGTGAGTAGAGGCTCTCGCCACAAGGGCACGGTGAGTAGAGGCTCTCGCCACAAGGGTACGGTGAGTAGAGGCTCTCGCCACAAGGGCACGGTGAGTAGAGGCTCTCGCCACAAGGGCACGGTGAGTAGAGGCTCACGCCACATAGGCACGGTGAGTAGAGGCTCACGCCACATGGGCACGGTGAGTAGAGGCTCTCGCCACAAGGGCACGGTGAGTAGAGGCTCTCGCCACAAGGGCACGGTGAGTAGAGGCTCTCGCCACAAGGGCACGGTGAGTAGAGGCTCTCGCCACATGGGCACGGTGAGTAGAGGCTCTCGCCACATGGGCACGGTGAGTAGAGGCTCACGCCACATAGGCACGGTGAGTAGAGGCTCACGCCACATGGGCACGGTGAGTAGAGGCTCTCGCCACATGGGCACGGTGAGTAGAGGCTCTCGCCACATGGGCACGGTGAGTAGAGGCTCTCGCCACAAGGGCACGGTGAGTAGAGGCTCTCGCCACATGGGCACGGTGAGTAGAGGCTCTCGCCACAAGGGCACGGTGAGTAGAGGCTCTCGCCACATGGGCACGGTGAGTAGAGGCTCTCGCCACAAGGGCACGGTGAGTAGAGGCTCTCGCCACATGGGCACGGTGAGTAGAGGCTCTCGCCACATGGGCACGGTGAGTAGAGGCTCTCGCCACATGGGCACGATGAGTAGAGGCTCTCGCCACATGGGCACGGTGAGTAGAGGCTCTCGCCACATGGGCACGGTGAGTAGAGGATCTCGCCGCATGGGCACGGTGAGTAGAGGCTCTCGCCACATGGGCTCGGTGAGTAGAGACTCTCACCACATTAGCATGGTGAATAGAGGCTATTACTGTAATTACAGGCTCCCACAGCGGAGTAGAATTTTCAGCACAGACGTAGTAATTAGACGTGTGGGAACGATTTTGCTTAAAATGTGTGAATCTAGTGTAGTAGAGATAACTGCGTGTTGCCTGCTGCATATATATATTGTGTTTATTGTGCGGACTTCAGGAGATGCAGGACTTCCTGCTGGCGCGACAGCAGCAGCGCCTGGAGCTGAGTCGTGAACGGCAGAAGCAGAAGCAGAAGGCCTGCGACCTGCGCATGGCGAAACAGATGGCGCTGGAGGAGGCTGAGAAAGGTGTAGAGATGATTGGTATGTCGATTGTCTCCCAGTCGGTGTTACTCGCATGCCAGGAAGGTCTTACCACTTGAGAATCTTCAATCTTACTTCTTTTCCTCATTTGATAACGTACCACGCCATAGATACCTGTATCTGTCCCCACTGCCGCCTGGTATAAATGAATGATGTGTATTAATCGGAACCACACTTAAACACCTGTGTGTTGAGGCGCGATATGAGGGCAAAGTTGGGCAGTATTTTCCTTGTTTCCAGAAGCTGAGCCATCGGAAGAGAATGGAACTTGAGGAAAGTGGAGGCGGACAATTGAGGCAGGCAGCGGAACCTACAACATCTGCCAACATCGTTGCCGACCATCCACGACCCTTTGCCGCTCGCCCATGGCTCTGCTGGTAGCTCACGACCGGCCCACGATCTCTTGAGGAAAGCTCTGCGGACATCCTCTGACAGCCCGCGGTCTTTGGCCGAGAGCCAACGGTCTTTGCTGACAACCCAACATCATTGACAGTCGACAGCTCAAGAAAAGTTGCTGACTGCCCATGATCATGGCTGACAACATCCGAGCCTTGCGGACAGCTTCTGACCACACGGTTCTTGGGATGTCATGTGTGACTACAACCCACGACTAGCCCCTGATCTTTGCCGACATCCCACGATCTGTGCGGATATCCTCACATCCCGCGGTCTGTGCGGGTACCCTCGCACATCCCACGATCTGTGCGGGTACCCTCGCACATCCCACGGTCTGTGCGGGTACCCTCTGACATTCCGCGGTCTGTGCGGGTACCCTCGCACATCCCACGATCTGTGCGGGTACCCTCTGACATCCCGCGGTCTGTGCGGGTACCCTCGCACATCCCACGATCTGTGCGGGTACCCTCTGACATCCCACGATCTGTGCGGGTACCTTCTGACATCCCACGATCTGTGCGGGTATCCTCTGACATCCCGCGGTCTGTGCGGGTACCCTCGCACATCCCACGATCTGTGCGGGTACCCTCTGACATCCCACGATCTGTGCGGGTATCCTCTGACATTCCGCGGTCTGTGCGGGTACCCTCGCACATCCCACGATCTGTGCGGGTACCCTCTGACATCCCACGATCTGTGCGGGTATCCTCTGACATCCCGCGGTCTGTGCGGGTACCCTCGCACATCCCACGATCTGTGCGGGTACCCTCTGACATCCCACGATCTGTGCGGGTACCTTCTGACATCCCACGATCTGTGCGGGTATCCTCTGACATCCCGCGGTCTGTGCGGGTACCCTCGCACATCCCACGATCTGTGCGGGTACCCTCTGACATCCCACGATCTGTGCGGGTACCCTCTGACATCCCACGATCTGTGCGGGTACCCTCGCACATCCCACGATCTGTGCGGGTACCCTCTGACATCCCACGATCTGTGCGGGTACCCTCTGACATCCCACGATCTGTGCGGGTATCCTCTGACATCCCGCGATCTGTGCGGGTACCTTCTGACATCCCGCGGTCTTTGCCTACAGTCTACAACCTTGACTGCCAGCCTACGACTATTGATGAGATTCCCCGAATAGTTGTTACATATGCAGCGAACCCAGTGCCCCTATGTCACTAATGTCCTGGATGTCTCTAGAGCTTGACGTCATTACTCTTGGCAGGCTGAGGTAACATGCTTGTTGATGAAAAAAAGGTCAAAAGGGGAAAAAAAAATGTCTGCTTCTCTCCCTAAGATGGCCGTAACCTAAATGTAAATGTTGGCCATTGCTTAGATGTTAGATATCTCGTGGCCCGTGCATATATGTTTTCTAATCTCTCGTGGCCCGTGGATGTTCGCATTTACGCGTTTACAACACAATATGGTTTCTCCTTAAGTTCGTCGTGGTGGAAATGCGAACATTGATTGGTGAAAACCCGTTGTAAAGTTTTAATGAAACGTGAGTACATAATACACAACTGAAACTGCTTGCTCTGTGAGTAATGGAAATGCGAAATGTGAGTTGCGACTCCAGCAGTGTTTGAGGCCGAATTGAGTGTTTTGACAGGATCATGTTAAACCCAAGATTGAGAAACCACATTTTTTTGGCACCTGTCTATAAACAAAATGGTGGAAACTTCGTCTGGAACAGTCTTGTGGAATAGGTCTCGTCACTAGACGAAATACCATGCGGACCAAGTGACCGCCGAATGTCTAGACCTTGTCTCGTGCGGACTGAATTCCTCGATATGCGGGGTTAGCTAGACCGTATGAGTATGTTGAAGTGACAGGCCTATTGTTATTATGCGACTAAAGTTCCCCTGCTTTGATCGACCTCGTTTTTGTAGGTTAAGGGGTGACCAACAACTGAAATCATCTTATTGAAGATCTTGCTTAGGGCGGATTTCAGGACTGGTGTAATGAGGGCAGATAAAATGGCCAATGGACCGGGGGCATATTGTATATGTCTCCATGGTATTTTAAGGCTGGCTACGAACCTGTAGCGACGCCTTTATTACAGGTATCGTGGTGAGTTCACGGAACGCCGCGTGTTCACGGAACGCCATGTGTTCTTGGAACGCCACGTGTTCTCCGAACGCCACGTGTTCTCCGAACGCCGCGTGTTCTCCGAACGCCGCGTGTTCTCGGAACGCCGCGTGTTCTCGGAACGCCACGTGTTCTCTGAACGCCACGTGTTCTCGGAACGCCACGTGTTCTCGGAACACCACGTGTTCTCTGAACGCCACGTTCTCGGAAGGCCGCGTGTTCTCGGAAGGCCGCGTGTTCTCGGAACGCCACGCGTTCTCGGAACGCCACGTGTTCTCGGAACGCCACGTGTTCTCGGAACGCCACGTGTTCTCGGAACGCCACAGGACTCCCGGCGCGGTTTGTTAGGGACCGCGTCATTATCTACGACACTGCCGACGAACCGGTGGCAGTGTTTAAAACGTGTCTGACCTTGTAGGAAAGCACACGTGATGCAGGATATTTCTGCACGACGACACTTTTTCTTTCAACCTTGTCCTATTTTATTGCATTATCTGTTGCTGTTTAATCGTCATCTTCTTGTATTGAATACAGTGAGTATGGCTGTAACCCTATATGCATGCAACTGGATGGTAGTTCCGAGTCAGTATCAGACCCTTTCGTTGTGAAGGGTCCCGGGTGGGTGACGCGGGGAGGCTAATATCCCATACAGTGTATTCCCACAGATGGATTTGTTATAATGGCACCACTTCCTGTTCGCCTGATCAGACCCCATTTATTGTTTCGGGAGGTTTCTTGGCCATTGTTTTAGCCTTTATGTGCACAAAAGTCGCTTTAGAAACCAACCTTTCCTTTCCTAGACTGTTTATAGTTTTGCCGTATGGAGCCATGTTGCCCCATTTAACTCCTTTGTTTATCCCCGATATCGTTTTATCGCACTAATCAAAATTTCCATAAAGACTGATATTGGTTAGACATGATACCGAGTATGGTATAATCATCGTTTATACTCTTACAGGGGCCTAATATTGGGCAAATTGTCCGTAGAATTCTAAGAGTTTTTCTCTTAATTTTTCTCAGATCTCCATGAGGCATAATCTGGGACACATTGTGCAGTCTCCTACTTTAAATGGGGGACTCCCTGGTGTAATGGTTAGCGCAATAAAAGCTGCATTCATTGGTTAGCGCACTAGATCGCAGATCAATAGTTTCTGGATCGACTTCGACTTCGACTGGGTAGCTAATCTGGAGCATGTTTCAGCCTTGCATCATTCGTCGTCCCGGGAGGTTCCTTGGGGCCCCGTTGGTCGCTTTTGTGCACACAAGGGATAAACAAAACTGCAATTCATTTCCCACTTTAAAGGCAAGGTGCCCATAAGGTGTCCACTAGATCCATCTATATCTCGTTGGCGCGGTTATACTATGTGTAAACTCATAAAGGCAAAATATTCTCATTGATAATTTGTCTAATTATCCGTCAGCACCATAGACTCGAATTTTAATCAAATGGTCCACCCCCTTTCATCATAGGTATGATATTGTCCTATGTCCATCCAACTCCTTTCAATATGACTGAATGTTTGTCAAATTGACCATCCACCCTTCCCGTCTCCAAGGGTTAGGGCGCTCGCCGTGAGTGATCTGGTTACATGAGAACCTAACGGCATGTGGATCGGTGGTTTGTGCCCCGCTGTGGCCATGCCTGTGGTAACAGTATAAAGATCCCATAACAGGATAAAGAGCCCATAACAAGACAAAGATCCCATGTCTTTCTTCTTTCTTCCATACACGCGATGTGACCAAATGTGGTTAAAGCGTCTGCAAGCTGCATACTATTGCTTAAATTGGCCATCCACCCTTCCTGTTCATTGGGTATAATATTGGTCAAATTGACCATCCACCCTTCCTGTTCATGGGGTATAATATTGGTCAAATTGACATTCCACCCTTCCTGTTCATGGGGTATAATATTGGTCAAATTGACCATCCACCCTTCCTGTTCATGGGGTATAATATTGGTCAAATTGATCATCCACCCTTCCTGTTCATGGGGTATAATATTGGTCAAATTGACATTCCACCCTTTCTGTTCATGGGGTATAATATTGGTCAAATTGACCATCCACCCGTTCTGTTCATGGGGTATAATATTGGTCAAATTGACCTTCCACCCTTCCTGTTCATGGGGTATAATATTGGTCAAATTGACATTCCACCCTTCCTGTTCATGGGGTATAATATTGGTCATATTGACCTTCCACCTTTCCTGTTCATGGGGTATAATATTGGTCAAATTGACATTCCATCCTTCCTGTTCATAGGGTATAATATTGGTCAAATTGACCATCTACCCTTCTGGTTCATGGGGTATGGTATCGGTCAAATTGATCATCCACCCTTCCTGTTCATGGGGTATAATATTGGTCAAATTGACCATCCACCCTTCCTGTTCATGGGATATAATATTGGTCAAATTGACCATCCACCCTTCCTGTTCATGGGATATAATATTGGTCAAATTGACATTCCACCCTTCCTGTTCATGGGGTATAATATTGGTCAAATTGACATTCTACCCTTCCTGTTCATGGGATATAATATCGGTCAAATTGACCATCCACCCTTCCTGTTCATGGGGTATAATATTAGTCAAATTGACCATCCACCATTCCTGTTCATGGAGTATAATATTGGTCAAATTGACATTCCACCCTTTCTGTTCATGGGGTATGATATTGGTCAAATTGACCGTCCACCCTTTCTGTTAATGGGGTATAATATTGGTCAAATTGATCATCCGCCCTTCCTGTTCATGGGGTATAATATGGGTCAAATTGACCGTCCACCCTTCCTGTCCAAGGGGTATGCTATCGGTCATTCATCCTTCCTGTTCATGGAGGGGGCCTCCCTGGTGTAGTGGTTAGCGCACTAGACCGCAGATCAATAGGTCCTGGGTTCGAATCCGGGCTCGGGCACCTAATCTGGGGCATGTTTCATTCCTTCATCCTTCATCGTCTCGGGAGGTTCCTTGGCCCAATTTAGCCTGTATGTGCACAAAAGTGGCCTAAAACACCAACATTCCATTCCCTGTTCATGGAGTATAATGTTGGTCAAATTGACCATCCACCCTTCTTGTCCAAGGGGTATGCTATCGATCATTCATCCTTCCTGTTCATGGAGTATAATATTGGTCAAATTGACCATCCACCCTTCCTGTCCAAGGGGTATAATATTGGTCAAATTGACATTCCACTCTTTCTGTTCACGGGGTATGATATTGGTCAAATTGACCATCCACCCTTCCTGTTATTGGGGTATGCTATTGGTCAAATTCTTCGCATTTTGTTCAAGGGGTCTGGTATTGACTCTCCGCTAGATTTCTGGTTCGTGCTTTGCGTCATATTTCGTATTCGGAATAGCTAAGTAACAAGAGTGTCTAAATGGTTCCTGTATTTCTACCGGCAATTTATTATCACTTTTTGCCATAGTTAGAAAGTATACGCTATATATATATTGCTTTGCCGTTGCTTCACTGTAAGCTATAGCAAGTGTTTAGCTAACATATAGTTGAATTATTACTGCAATAAGTGTATAAGTGTCGTTTCTATGAATAAACAAAGCTTGTAATTATTTTTTCGTTATTTCTCCATCGTCATGGCATAGCCTTCAATAAGCCATATTTCTATAAAGTCACATTGAAGCTAGACTGCATGAAATGACTTTGAATTGAGACTGCCATTAAATCACATTGAATGTAGACAGCCACGAAATGACTTTGAATCAAGACTGCCATTAAATCACATTGAATCTAGAAAACCACGAAATGACGTTGAATCGAGACTGGTATTAAATCACATTGAATCTAGACTACCATGAAATCGCGTTTAATCGAGACCGTCGTGAAATCAAGTTTAATCAAGGCTCACAGATGATCATATCTCTACAAGGTAGATGTCACGTAGAGAGCAGCCATGAGTGCGAAGAAAGACTGCATATTTTTTCTTCGGACATTTTCAACCAACTCCGCTCCCCTCGTCTTCGTCTTCGCCGTCTGTGCCCGGCCGACACATCCCCATGGATAAGCGTTTCGTCGGCATCCTTGGGAACCTCTACAGGGACACCTGAGTCCAACAAGGTCTCTTCGGTTCAGTGTCTTGCCTGGACCATCCGCACTCAAGGGTTCCAAAATGTACACGTGTCTCGTCGCGTCCGGCCTGCGCACAACTTTATGCGGCGCATCAGAACATACATCTTGAATCTTGTTGCGTTCACGGTTCACGGATAAAACGGTCTCCCAGGAATACTCGTGCACCAATGGGCCATGACGCTCCTCATGATGTGTCTTTCTTCTCAGCGCCTCTCTCTCAGTCTGTCGGGATGCGTCTTCAAAGGCATATCGTAATTGCTGGTGGTGTGCAGTGAGCCACTCGTCGACCGAGTTCAAGTCTTCATGTGTCCCTAGCGTGTAGTCAACTGGCAACTACTACAGATAGTAGGGCGAGTAACCGCTTGAAGAGTGTGGGGTGACATTGTATGCATAAACTAGCTGCGGGAGTTATCTGGAGGCAATGTTCTCAGGAGGTCGTGCATGGTGCGATTGAAGCCTTCGCACTGGCCGTTACCGTGCGGGTGGTGTTGGCTGGCTCTTAGCTATGCCATGTATCCGCTGTAAAATCTTCTTTGATGACGTCTGCGACGAAGTTGCAGCCTTGGTTGCTGTGGAGCCTCTGTGGCACGCCGAAATGCATAAACCAGTCACGAACCAAGACCTTTGCCGCCGTTGGCGCCTTCTGATCAGGTGTGGGGATCGTCTGTGTGTATTTGGCGAAGACGCCAATCAACAACACCAAGACGTTTTCCATACCATTGCTGGCATTGTCTAACACCGTGAAGTCCATTGCTAGAACCTTACAAATGCTTCCTTGCAAGAAGATGACCCATGGTCGGTCTAAGCTGCTTTCCCGCTTTGGCCAAACTACATCGCTCGCACTCTTATTTAAGCGTCCACGTCAGATTGCCTCCCTGCCCAGTGAGCGCGCCGTATTGCCAAAGCAAGTGTATTCTCAGATCGCTGGTGACCTACTTGGATCATGAACTCCTTCAAACAGAATTCTCTTCATGGATGCCGGAAGTAGTAGACGTCTGACCTCAGCACCATCACAATGCTTTACCAGTTTACAAGAGTCCATATCTTGCTAGTGTAGTCATTCCAACATGGTAAAGCAATATACTTACATGCGCCATCTTAGATTTTTTACATTGTAGAATCACAACTAAAAGTATCTCAAAATTATGATGCATATGTGTTTTATATCTCTGAGAGTCTGTAAAACAACAATTTCAACATAAAAAATGGGCGGTTTATTTATATCGCGCGCTGACGTGATAGCGAGCCGCGGTCGACATCACACACAAAGTAGGCCTAGCGAACAGGCGCGCAGGGATATAAAGCCGGCCACCAACTTCTGCTCCAATGATCAAATTGCTTCTCTTCTGATAGCCCACAGGCTTTCAGGATTTAAAGACAGAATGTACTTATTTGACATGGGGAGAGGTTGGCAATACAAAAAATTACAGAATATATTGCTTTAAACAATTTCTTCAGTGGTTTTTCGGCCTTCTGCTTGTCTCGCCGTGTAGGTACGCACTTGGAGAGTCGATATACTGCCACACTTTGCCAAGAGTAGCCTCGAGATTTCATAGTTCTTCTCCCGGGAAAGAAGGAATTGGGGCCGCTGGCGTCACCGGAGATTCGGCGGTGGTCGTACAGACCTCACCGTTGAACAAGTTGATTTGCCTATCAACTGCTTCGCGAAGACTTCTAAAAGCTTAAGTTTATCTTCCAGAATCTAGCAGAGGCCTACTCTATAGCCTCATAACGCTTGATAATAAATGCCCTAACCTTCTAATTCCACTACAATATATATCATCTCCTAAACGGCCATGCAGACGTGGCAATTTAGGCATGCAATTCTTTAAATATGGTTATCAGTGTTACTTAATTATGTTGGTTAACGTAAAAACTATCGAATACTTCCCAGAAAACGGTAGAATGATGCAATCTCCAAGAATTCTTGGATGCCAATCTCGAAGATCGGAAACGGTATTCCCTCCCGTCTTTGAGAGATACCCATACTGCATCATCTACGTCTAGTTTTACGTTGTACACCAAACTATGTCGAATGTCCATGTGCGTGCATCTTCAGGCATGGTCATGTGGCATGTATTTTTTTCTCCGCTATGACTTTTGGACATACCTCAGACACTAACAGAAGGGATTTCAAATTAACATCGTTTCTTGATAATTATCTTGGACATACTTCTGATGTACAGGGATACGAGATATGACAGCGCATTGCAACACAACATGCGCATGGCAGTGTGCTTAATTCTGGACATGACTCACGTTTTCTTGGGAAACACTTAACACAAGTTTTCTATGATGTCTACATAAGCTTTATTCCTTTATTCCTGATGTTACTGCACCTTAACAGGAGAGCTCTTTTGTTACACACATCATAAGTCTCTGGACACACAGCCCTCTTGCAGGCACTCAGCCTTCATGGAAACCTTGGCAGCGGCACTCAGCCTTCATGGAAACCTTGGCAGCGGCACTCAGCGTTCATGAGCTGTTTTGAACGGGGCACATCGGCATACCGAATGGATGCGCGCGCACTCATACCCGGGTGAAAGAAGTGTCGCGTAATGTGCATATTCGGCCTACCGCAGGGATACATCCGGGTTACCAAAGAAATGCGCCCTATGTATCGCCAACACGACACTAACACAACGAGCATTAAGCCTACAAGCCAGACCACCAAAGTAGTTGATACCACGGCTACCGTGCCCTCTTCCGATACCATTGAGAGAACGCCACCTTTATAGGATATCAGCCGCGACTCTCACTTCACCCGCCACTCCCCATGTAACTCAAACTTCTAAGAACACAAGAAATCGACCAGTCACAAGACATAACGTTGATAACTAAATAGAAATAATAAAATAGGTATAGACATAAATATTTATATAACGACATTTATTTGTTTGGTTAAAGTCCATCTCTTATGTCCTATGTTACTTTGCATATATTTGATCCATTTGCACTATATTAACGAAATTCCATACGCACTGAATTTATTCGCCATGAATATTAACAATATTAGCCATTTTATCACATACCTACGCAAAAAAGTAGAAGATAGACAGGGGCAATTTTTTCATTGATTCGTGACGTCACAAGTTGAACCGGTTTTGTTGCGCAATATGGTAAACGCGTCTTTGAGCATGGCGTCTATAGGATGGTCAGCGTCCTTCCGCATCGATCGGGATGCAGCGATACGCGCACGATTATTTGGAATTAATGATAGTGAGGGTGAGAAAGAAGAAGTGGAGGATTTAGGCAACTAGAGCATGTATTCTGCCGCCGTACGTATCGCTTCGAGCCACCTCGAATGAAGACAGATTGCTAAGCCTAAGGGACTGTAAACGTTGAAAGCCTCGAAACGCCCTACGCAAAACAGTATTTTCGGAAAAAGTGCGAATATACCATGAATTATATCATGAGATCTAGATCAAAAACCTGCAAATATGCCTTGTAATCATATAAAGTATTAATTCGGCGACCAGCAGACACATTAGTGAAAAGCTACTTAGTTGTTTGTCCCAACCGGACACCATAACGTTCGGGTGTCCACAAGTATTACTATAAAGAGTACGCGATGAAGAGTATTACACGATGTGCGCTGGGTGTGTTTTTTCTCCCTTCTGTCAAATTCTGATGGGCATGAACAACTTCTTTTAGTACAGTTCATGTTTTCACACGTCTGTAGTATTGACGTGAGTCACCAGTTTAAGTTTACGCAAGTCCTTGAGACCGTATAGATAGGTTTGTACCTTGGTGCTTGGGACCGCTGCGTGGGTTACGTGAAATAACAAACTTGAGTCTACCTCACAATCAGTTAAGGCTGAGTTATATTTGGTGCTGACAGACAAGTATATTTATTAACAATAAACAAGAAATACTGAACTTATCTATTTATTCATACAAGGCAGAAATCTTGCACCAAACAAATGTTGAAATTTAAACTGTATATATACTGTTACACCGTATTAATTATGTTATAACCCTGTATGTACTATGGGCCTGATGGCCTCTTATACGAAATAAACTTACTACTACTACTATATTTATTACTTGGGTATCCGATTTGGCTAAATGTAAATTAGGACGACTAGTATATATGAATAGCTCAATCGCTAACGTAAGTAATTCCCGGTAATATGGAGTAACTATAATATACTCATCCACTGGCCTTCCATGCCGGTATAGAAGGTGGGTGAGTCGAAGCTGGTCACCCTCCCGCTGATGGCGTCATGCCGCCTGTTGCTGAAGTTGTCGATCCTCCACAGCAGAGTGCCGTTGTAGCTGGCAGAGGGGGCGGCACCAGCCTGTTCCCCCTGCTCACCGGGTACGTTCAACAGGGTGTAAAGTCTGATGGAGTGGGCCGGAACCCCTTGAGTGAGGTGTTCGTTTACTCTTTCCATCAGCACCTAACATAAAACATAAAAACCATACACACGTCGTTAGCATCTCACAGCGACATGCTTAAGGGATCGACTGGGACTGTCATTGCAGTCTACAGGACACGGTGACACCATTCACCAGTTGATGGTAGGCTACAGGACATGGTGACACCACTCACCAGTTGATGGTAGCCTACAGGACATGGCGACACCACTCACCAGTTGTTGGTAGCCTACAGGACATGGTGGCACCACTCACCACTTGTTGGTAGCCTACAGGACATGGTGACACCACTCACCAGTTGATGGTAGCCTACAGGACATGGTGGTACCACTCACCACATGTTGGTAGCCTACAGGATATGGTGACACCACTCACCAGTTGTTAGTAGTCTACAGGACATGGTGACACCACTCACCCGTTCATCACAGCCTACATGACATGGTGGCACCACTCACCAGTTGTTGGTAGTCTACATGACATGGTGGCACCACTCACCAGTTGTTGGTAGTCTACAGGACATGGTGACACCACTCACCAGTTGATGTTAGCTTACAGGACATGGTGACACAACTCACCAGTTGTTGGTAGTCTGCAGGACATGGGGACACCACTCACCAGTTGTTGGTAGTCTACATGACATGGTGACACCACTGACCACTTGTTGGTAGTCTACAGGATATGGTGACACAACTCACCAGTTGTTGGTGGTCTACAGGACATGGTGACACCACTCACCAGTTGATGTTAGCTTACAGGACATGGTAACACAACTCACCAGTTGTTGGTAGTCTGCAGGACATGGGGACACCACTCACCAGTTGTTGGTAGTCTACATGACATGGTGACACCACTCACCAGTTGTTGGTAGTCTACAAGACATGGTGACACCACTCACCAGTTTTTGGTAGCCTACAGCACATGGTGACACCACTCACCAGTTGTTGGAGGCGTACAGGTCATACCACTCACCAGTTCATTGCAGCCTACAGGACATGGTCTTCTCGGCACGGTGCAGTCTCCCTTCTGTGGATCTGCGTGTTCCCTCATCTGCGTGAAAGCCAACACTATACTGTCGACCAAATATAGCGTCTGCCAACTCAGCCTCATTACTAGCTATATTAAAGCTACATTATTTACATACAAACAACAAATAATTTAGGACAACGGTATCAGGCGTATGTGCTTGTATCGGCTGTTGTAAATCTTCCAAGTATAATTTGTTGTTCGTTCTCGCGCTATATTGAGGGATTGCACGAAATTACCTTTCCACGGGTAAGGCCACGTTTTTCGCAATAGGAACATTTCACAGGCATCTGTGGGCACATCTTGTCGTGCATCTGCAATACGTTGAAATAACATAAATATACCGGTACATGTACCACTGACCACGTAAGTAAATCAAACCTTTTGCACAACCAATCGCTTGGTGTATATCTCATATGGCAAACATCGCCAACTTCATTATACTCTACAAAACAACACATGTCTATATTTCATGGATACGTTTATAGATCACACAGCAGGCAGTTGACCATACTGACCATTACATATCATAGGCGGTGCCTCTTATCTCACCTGTTGCACCGGGTATATATAAATACCATCTTACATCACTGTCCACATCTGTCCAAGCACACTTTAGTTTACAACACAAACGGCATAAAGCTCTCCATCTACCTTCATCTTCATGGCTTCATCCCATAACTCTAGTATTGAACAAGACGCGTGTACACCTAGTTATCTGTGCAGAAGATAGAACGGTTACTCTTAATAACTTACTATCATGCTTCGAGCGGCAAAAGTCTTCTTGCAATGTGGACACGAGACCTTCCTGGCGGGACATTCAGAGGCTTTGTGCACTGCCATCACCCGGACACTCTCCCCACAGTCGCTACATTCCTCCTTCTTGAATGAACAGCTGGGTTCGTGATTCTGAGAGAGGACGAATGAGAACAAACATATACACATTTCTTGTAATTTTCGAAAAGAAAATTCAAAGAGGACGTAAGGACGGATTTCCCTAAGGTACGACGGGACACGGAGATGCATTTCATTGAGCTGCGAGTGACACGTGGGCACATTTGAATGAGCTACGCGGGACACGCGGACGCATTTCAATGAGCTACGAGGGGACATGAGGACGCGTTTCATTGAGCTACGCTGACCATGAGGACGCATTTCATTGAGCTACGCGAGACATGAGGACGCATTTGAATGAGCTACGAAGGGACATGAAGACGCCTTTCATTGAGCTACGAGGGACACGGGGACGCATATCACTGAGCTACGAGGGGATACGGAGACGCATTTCATTGAGCTAAGCGAGACAGAAGGACGCATTTCAATGAGCTACGAAGCGACATGAAGACGCATAACACTGGGCGCATTTCTTTGGTGGACCGAATACGCACATTACGCATCGGTTCACCGCCCGACACTTCTTTCACCCTGGTATGGGTGCGCGCGCATCCATTCGGTATGCCCATGTGCCCCGTTCAAAACAGCACGGGACATTCGGGAGAAGATGGCGGCTGATTGAAAGGTGATGAGAGTAGGTTGGTTCCAGTGCCCTAACGTGCACCGGATGTGAACGGTGTGTACATTTCATTGGAATAGGCATATCCCTATCGGCACACTCGGAAGTTCCCTGTCACGTGTTGCGGGCCCGGGGCGGGATACCGAACCTGGCCCAAAGAAATGCGCCCACTGAGCTACGAGGGACACGGAGACACGTTTCATGGAGCTACGAGAGACACGGGGACTCATTTTACTGAGCTACGAGGGGACATGGGGATGCATTTCATGGAGCTAATAGGAGACATGGGGGTACATTTCATGGATCTACGAGGGACACAGGGACGTATTTTAATGAGCTACGCGGGAATACGGGAATGCATTTCAATGAGCTACGCGGGAACATGGGGACGTATTTCACTGAGCTACGAGGGGACACGGGGACGTATTTCATTGTGCTACGCGGGACACGGGGGCACATTTCAATAAGCTACGCGGGAACATGGGGACGTATTTCAATGAGCTACGAGGGGACACGGGGACGCATTGTAAATATCAATATAAATCAGTGATTGCCCAGTGAGTAGCCCTTACGGCATCAAAGCATTTCCCTCAAATAAAATAGTATATACAGGATATATATATGAAAAAATATCATTTAAGGCTATTTTAATTATATTTTTGGGGTGTCCTATAATATTGGGCAGCTCTGGGATACTGGGACCCAACTGCTAGGTAACCTGCCAGAAACCAACTGCCAGAATCACTGCATCATCATACATTGGGGCAGCTTTTCCCGGAAATGCCAACTGAAGGTTAATGCATTATATTTACGCCATTAATAGCGAGGGTTGGTTGGCTAGTTGGTGAGGCCGGGACACTTCAACCTGAATGTCATCTCACGTCAATGGTGAGGACCAAGGATAGAACAGACCCATGTCTCTAAGGGCAGCACGCACTCTGTTTAAATAGCGACATGGCGTCTTTATCCTGCACGAACACAGCGAGTCGCACTGTGGGGCGCGAAGCCTGGCTGGCCTGGCAGAGATCAGACCGCTGTGACTGTTAGACATGAGCAGAAGTTAGTTCTTGAGCAGCCAGCGTGGGCGGTGAAGACCTAGCTGTGGCTTGTGACACGGCGTACCATGACCTGTACAAGCATACTGCTGATACATAGTCATAACTTGTTACAGATTACATTACTTAGCTTGCATTAGTCAGTTGTTTCTCATCCCCTTCACCCCTATGTAACTACAAGTTACATCACCCTGGCGGCTGGGAGCTTATGAGTCAAATGGACGTCTGATGACGCATGACTGATGCGGTCGTCTTACTGCGCGTTTTAATCCAAACAGGGACCTTCTGTGTCGATTATTAGGGGAATTACAGCGTTTTGCAGTTTGACTGGTTGGTGTCATTGCTGTCACCTCGACCTTTGGTGAGGGCCTTGGGGTGGGGTGGGGGTGGCGCTCGGTTCATTGTAAGAGAACCATGCAGAAAGCAGCTGACCGGCAGCGGACTAGCCAGCAGTACACAGGGTAAGAGTGTGGGGATGCACGCTGTTGTGTATGGGAGAGCCAGTGGTGATCGGGCGAGCAGATACCATACCCATTCAGATCTGCTTGGCCAACTAGTTATATTGCACGGGAAACTTTTCACTGGCTTAAACGAACACAGCTTTAGAGGGCCTTTAGAGGAATATTTGATAAAGATTATTTCAGCTCTGGGTAAGGTTTTGGAGAGAGCTGAAACACACTATTCCCAATACTATATCTTGTGTGTGAAGCCGATGTAAATGCGGAACCGCGGTAGCGCCCGGGGGCAGCGCTGCGTAGCCTTCACTGCCTGGGCCAAGTGTTACATATGCAAATATATGACGTCGTATCGAGGCGGCCATTACCAGGCAGAAAACAAACAGCTGTGACACACACTATAGGGGAGTTCGGATATGCGACCGGAGTAATCGGAGCAGATATTTAGAGCATGCGCAGTCATACTTTCCGCTCGTGTGCGGATCAAGATAAACCAAACGCAAAATCCGCGGTCCGCGTGAGTGCACTTGCTGAACTGCACAAATCATGAAGATCGTTAAACATTACCATAAAATAAATCAACGGATACGTTTTTTGTTCATTATTTTATTCTAGTTGTTATGATATTACTTACAGATTTTGTGCAGGTCGAAATACAACATTATATATATATTACGCATTGTTGAGCCTGGACACCATGTTGGAAGTCCTCGTGATCCTCCTCTGGGTGGGGAGTAAGATCTGGGAGTACAATGTATAATTTTTGATAATTTCCTATGGTGCAGGAGGGTGTCACCCCGCCCTCAAGCCTTTTTGGCGTGTCCTTCCCATAGACTTGGGGTGTCTCCCCATCCCTAATTTGGGGTGTCTCCCCATCCATAACTTGGGTTGTCTCCCCGTCCCTAACTTGGGTTGTCTCCCCATCCCTAATTTGGGTTGTCCCCCCATCCCTAACTTGGGTTGTCTGCCCATCCCTAACTTGGGTTGTCTGCCCATCCCTAACTTGGGTTGCCTCTCCATCCCTAACTTGGGTTGTCTCTCCATCCAAAACTTGGGTTGCCTCTCCATCCCTAACTTGGGTTGTCTCCCCATCCCTAACTTGGGTTATCTCCCCTTTAACTAATTTGGGGTGTATCCCATTCCCTAATTTGGAGTGTCTCCCATTCTCTAAGTTGGGTTGTCTCCTCTTACCCAACTTGGGGTGTGTCCCATCCCTTACTTGGCGTACAACCCTAAGAATCGATGTCATAGCGACTTCCGGTTTGTTTGACGTTATACCTTATACCAAGGAACAACTGCTGCCGTGCGTAACTTTTTCGGTGGTAGTGAAACGTGTGCGTCAAAATTACGTCCAAATTTACGTTAGCCGACGTAATTGCGAAATCGTTTCATTTTCACCTACTTAGGCACTAGCTACCGTCATTTTATGTACATAAGCAGGTAAAATGAGAAAATTAGAAGCCAAATTGTTCATTTTGGTAAGCATCATTGACGTCATGTGATGTTACGTTGACGTTTCCATGGCAATGGAACTACGACATATTTCTGCCAGTTCCTTCAGCCTATGGCTGTCCTGTTTTGAATATTGATCTCGATGTATCGGAATAGCTGAATTAATATATATACGTTCGCACTTTAGGTAGCATCTATCCTCCCTGAGGTTACAGTGGTAAGCGCGGAGCCGCGGTAGCGCCGCGCCGCGCAGCGGCGGTCTGCGTTACGAGGCAAAACTATCGACCTTCACCTTGGTTTATCGTCGGCCTAAAGAGTGGTTATATCTATGCTATGACGACACGCGGGCGACCTTCACCTTGGTTTTGTACCATACTGTACTTGGAGCTTTTACAACGGCTGATGTCATTCATGCACCTCTCGAGTCCTTCAAAAGGAACAGTAGGCCTATCTAACAACATAAATACACTTCTATAGGCAACGGCCATTCGGTGCAAAGGAAAATAACGCAATCATTATCATAGAGATGGGAAACTATGAATGATTCGTTACACATAGATCTCTATAATATCTCAATATTGGCGCATTTGAATTGTTATTTTCTCTTAGGTAAGCTCCGGTAGGCTAAATTCATATTTTAAAAACATAAAATTCGCCGTGAAATAAAACTATGTAAGGCATGGAAGTAAATTGCAGGCGTCATACCTTACATGTTTGCGTTTACCACTTTTTTTCAAAATAGATGACGTATTATCGATTTTGTCTATCAATCCATTCACATATTCTGTCATCATAGTCTCTGTGAGAGTGACTGGTTCCCGGCCGCGAGTTAGCAAGTCTCTTTTGTGGAGTGGCTGGTTCCCGGCCACGAGCTAGCAAGTCTATTTTCTGGACTGACTGGTTCCCGGCCGCGCTAGCTAGTCAATTCTTTGGGGGTGCTGGATGCCGGCCGCGAGCTAGCAAATATATTTTGTAGAATGACTGGTTCCCGGCCGCGAGCTAGCAAGTCTATGTTGTGGAGTGGCTGGTTCCCGGCCGCGAGCAGCAAGTCTATGTTGTGGAGTGGCTGATTCCCGGCCGCGAGCTAGCAAATATATTTTGTAGAGTGGCTTGTAGAGTGGCTGGTTCCCGGCCGCGAGCTAGCAAGTCTATGTTGTGGAGTGGCTGGTTCCGGGCCGCGCTAGCTAGTCCAGTCTGTGGAGTGACTGGTTCCCGGCGAAACAAGCGTTGACCGGTGGACGCAGCCTGACTTGTTTCTGTGTATACCATGGTTGTAATAGTTCCTTTAATGTCACTCAGACCACACCACCACGGCACATTTCAAGCTAAATAGGCCAACTTGGGTTGAACATCCCTTATCAGACCAAAATACTGAGAAAAAACACAGAAAAAAGCAGTCTAAATAAAGGAAAGATAGCTACCGCATAGTCTTTGAATTGTCCAGTCCATGTGCAGGGCTCGTTGGGACACTTGCTGGCCAGTCGCGCCATCTCCCTCTTAATGGCATTGTCCGGGTAGGTCTGCCGAGTCAATGTAGAGGCCAGCGATATCAAACACGGGCGATAAACACGACACATACGTGTAATAAATACTACATATCGACGACATATTATACAAGTGTCTAGGGTGCATCGGTATATTCACATGCAACGAATAATCCAATTATCATGATTAACCGCAAGAAAACCACAAACAAAAAACAAACAAGGGAAAAACAGTTTGTACTTCCATCAAGCCACAGTTAGTACTATCACCTGGCTGTACATTCTCTACTTCCATCGGGCCATAGCTATCACTACCATCAGGTCATAGCTAGCACTACCATCAGACTATGGATAGGTCATAGCTAGCACTACCATCCGGACATAATTAGCACTAACATCAGGTCATAGCTAGCACTACCATCAGGTCCAAGCTAGCAGTACCACCAGGTCATAGCTAGCACTACCATCAGGTCATAGTTAACACTACCATCAGGTCATAGCTAGCACTACCATCAGGTCCAAGCTAGCAGTACCATCAGGTCATAGCTAGCACTACAATCAGGTCATAGCTAGCACTACCATCAGGTCCAAGCTAGCAGTACCATCAGGTCATAGCTAGCACTACAATCAGGTCATAGCTAGCACTACCATCAGGCCATAGCTAGCACTACCACCAGGTCATAGCTAGCACTACCATCAGGTCATAGCTGGCGGTACCACCAGGTCATAGCTAGCACTACCATCAGGTCCAAGCTAACACTACCATCAGGTCACAGCTAGCACTACCATCAGGCCATAGCTAGCACTACCACCAGGTCATAGGTAGCATTACCATCAGGTCATAGCTGGCAGTACCATCAGGTCATAGCTAGCACTACCATCAGATCATAGTTAGCACTACCATCAGGTCATAGCTAGCAGTACCACCAGGTCATAGCTAGCACTACCATCAGGTCATAGCTAGCACTACCATCAGATCATAATTAGCACTACCATCAGGTCATAGCTAGCAGTACCACCAGGTCATAGCTAGCACTACCACCAGGTCATAGCTAGCACTACCATCAGGTCATAGCTAGCACTACCATCAGGTCATAGCTAGCACTATCATCAGGCCATATAGTATGCACTACCATCAGCCTATATTGTAAGCGCAATCATCATGCCGTAGCTATCACTACTGAACAGTTCGCACTACCATCAAGCTAAAGAATTTGCACTACCATCATGCTAAACAGTTCGCACTAGCATCAGACCATATAGTATGCGTGACCATCATGCCTGATGAGTGCCGGGGTATGCACATCCATCAGGTTACATAGTTAGCATTACCATCAGGCCATAGCTAACACTATCAGTTTATACTGCAATCAATCCAAGAAAAACGTTTTGCCCTAGCATCCTCCTTTACCTGATCCAACTTTATAAGACTGTGTTCATTTTCAGTGGCCTCTGCCTCACAAGCTCTACACATTACTGGCTCACTATTGATGTCCCTGAAATTTAAACACGAAATTATTAATCATAATTTAAGTACCAATAGTCATAATTTACAAGCATTGAGCAGTCAGCCAAACCATATGCATTTTAAGTGTTTTCGTCATGGTTCCCATCCAATTCTTCATGTTAATTTGGAATCATTGTTGCCCATTCCATATATAGTTACAGCAATATTTCTGTATATTTCTGGAGGGACATTCTATCCCAGCCTGTTTATCTCCCCTTCCCCTTCAGTCAACAAAGTGATCACTGGAGGGACAGTCTATCCCAGCCTGTTTACCTCACCTTCCCCTTTAGTCAACAAAAGGGATCACTGGGAGACAATCTACCCTTGATATATATGAATATCACAACAAGCCAATGCTATGGTAGACTGATTACATGGTGATATTCATTAATGGTGCAAAAGGAAGCAAAAGGCATACAGTGACCACTCACCTGATCAGGGTCGCTATACACTCTTGACAGTAGCGATGTCCACAGTAACTCTGGACAGGAGAGCGAAGCACAAATTGGCAGCAGGTGCATTTGTACTTGGGATCTATAGTCTGTGGGCTGAAAACTTCCAGTGGGTATCCCCTTGGCTTTCTTCTTACACCTTCCGCCATCTTGTGTCAACTCAGGTCACTAAAGTGAAGTCAATGTTAATTGCGCCTCGATCAGCAGAACTTCATTTAGGTAACACATGCAAATAATCATTTTCAAATAGGCCCGAAACGTCACTCTACAGCATTTATGACTTTGACTTTAGAGCCTTACGACAGGCCACTTCTTTACTCACAGGCTCACACTTTCAGTTTAGCCAGCTCTGGTAAGGCCTAGCCCTGTCACATGGCCCTTGGCTGCAGGGCAGATCAGAGGCCCATGGAGTACCATGCACGGCATGCCATCCAAGAGCAGGGGGTGGTGACAAAGATTTCTGGATTTCACAAAAATGGGATGAAGACGTCACATATATATGTCCAGGATACATTTATGAAGAGACTCAAAGATTGAATGCCCCAAGTGCTACTCACAAATTCATCAGCCCACAAGATATCTACCAAAACAAACCTTCTGCCACTCACCGCAAAAACATTGCAGAAGGTTTAGCAGAAGGTTGTTTTGGTAGATGTTTTGTGGGATGATAAATTCGCAAGTAAAATTGGGGCCTTCAATCTTTGCGCCTAACTCTTCAAAGAATATATCATAGACATGAATATGTGATATATATGTGGTGTCTTCATCACATTTTTGTGAAATCCAGAAATCTTTGTCACCACCCCCTGCTTTCGGACAGCAGGCAGAGATCGGTACTCCATCTGTTAATGGCCCTTCAGTCCCTGCGGCAGGTGGGCCATGTTACAGGGCTATGGTTAGCCTGAAAACAAGATGTTACTGTTGTTAATGGTAATGGATGACAAGTAACGTCTGAACTCATTGCACTTGTTTGCTGTTCACTGATGACCAAATAATTTCACTTCGCTCTTGTTCGATCATGGTGTCTTATCATCAACTTATGCCTCCAGGGCGGCACCACTATGAACAAAGAGGCTTGGAACCTAACTTTGACAATAACACATCATAGACGAACGAGTGCGAAGTGAAATTGTTCGATCATCAGTGGACACATTTCTTTGGGCCAGGTTCGGTATCCAGCCCGGGATCGCAACACGTGACAGGGAACTTCCGGGTGGGCCGATACTCGGCGATAGGGATATGCCTATTCCAATGAAATACACACACCATTCATATCCGGTGCAAGTAGGAGCACTGGAACCAACCTATCCTCATCACCTTTCAATCAGCCGCCATCTTCTCCCGAATGTCCTGTGCTGTTTTGAATGGGGCACATCGGCATACCGAATGGATGTGCGCACACCCATGCCCGGGTGAGAGAAGTGTCGGGCGGTGAACCAATGCGTAATGTGCGTACTCGGTCCACCGCAAGGATACACTCGGGTTACCATAGCCTGAATGTTCAGACGTTACAGTTTGACAGTCTGATGCTTACTGTCACAAGAACAAGTGTCAAGACTGTACCGTCTGAACATTCAGGCTGGGGTTACCAAAGAATAGCCTGAAAATCAGACGTTAATGTCGTGACAGTCTGAAGGATCGACACTATCGTCTGGAATCATAGGCCTTGGGCGCTGTTCACGAAACCTATTTGACTACCTTGACTAAAACCCTCACTTGCCAGCCACCCAAAAATGGAATTTTTCTCTTCTTTAATCTTAATGGAAGCTTGGGGAGATGAGATTCAATGTTGTTCATGCAAGGTTACAAAATGTTGATTCATTGGACTCGACTCTTAAGGAAAACAGTATACAGTACTAATAAAGTATTCTACGGTCTTAGTTTTAGGCGATATTTTTTTTTACAACAAAACCAAGTTGTTCCAAATTCTCTTCGAGCCAGACTTATTTTTTTCACAAAAATATGGTCTTTCCCTAACCACAAATCGCGTACTTTTCTCTCACTCTCCATATGCCATGGGAGGCACACCCACACCACTGCAGTAAGGTAGTGTCTCCTCTCCCCAATTCCATGGGGAATGCTCGGTAATTAGGTAACTGTTGCATGCGATTGTTAACCAGCTATGAAATCGCTGGACACGTGCGGTCATGGCTACCTTTAAAGTCAACCCGACCGCCGCCAAAACAACGGGAGAGTGTCTACACAGGCATCCGGTCATAGCGTGGAGAATTTTAGAATAACTTTTTTTTTGAGAAAAAAAAATAACTCGTTCCGCGTCGAAGTTTGAAACAAGTTTATTTTTGTTGAAAGAGAATTTAGAACGACTTTATTTTTGGTTGAGATAAAATAAGTCGTGCTCCAAGGGAATTTGGAACGATTTTATTTTTTTGGGAAAAGACGCGCGACAAAGTTTGGAGTGACTTATTTATTTTTTGAAAAAAAATAACTCGTTCCGCAACCAAGTTTGGAACGAGTTATTTTTTTTATATATGGTTTGTTGTTTAGACCACCTTAGTGCACACATGGGATAAACCGCGCCAAACAACACCAAAGACAGCTGGGGGTTGCACATGCAACGTAGTTTTATAAAGTCGATAACGCTACGACAACGGGGCATTCGGAAAAATAATAACTCGGGAATCGAACTGAGCTTGGAACGAGTTACTTTTTTGGAAAATAATAAGTCGTGTTCCAAGAGAATTTGGAACGACTTTTTTTTTAATAAAAATAATATCAAGATGTCCTAAATCGGGCACCATAGTATTCGGCATAAACTTGAAAAGAAATTTATAACTGACGACTGACGATCAAAATATCATATTCATTTGTAACGAGCTTGATACCAAACAGACGCTTAATTGCCGGCAGAGCCCAAGCAAAAGAATTGCCTGTCACAATCAATACATGCGTTGGCGGAGATAGTGGGGAAGGAGGGGATGGTGGGGACGGCGGAGATGGTGGAGCTTTAGGGCTGCGAGCCAACGCTGTAATCGCTCGTTATTCACGGGAAACTAAAAAAATTACAGCGCCTTTCCAGCTCGGTTGTGATTCGTACACCCCCAGACCCTGCACCTCTTAGTCATAGCCAATAAACGCGCTTTGAAACACCTTATATGGCAAGAGATCGTTGACAGACCGAAAGTAGCCTGCTCGCTCAAGCCTATAGAATAGGGCTGTACAGTCACTTCGGGATCTTATCGAGACCCCACGAGACAGGGATACCTATGCTCTGCGTCACAGGCGCCGCAGATCGACTGACACAGGCCGGGGGGGGGGGGGGGGGGGGGGGGGTCGCGCACCGCCTACATAGACGACCCCCCCACCCCCACCCCCCCCCCCTCCACCCCCCCGGCCTGTGTCAGTCGATCTGCGGCGCCTGTGGCATCAACGGTATGTAGATCTATGTGCTAAGCTTACCTACCTTACGGTTGTTTGCCTTCACTCGCCTCACACACAAGATCGGCTAAAGCTGTCCTTGGAAGCACAACTAACCACTGAAGTTCTGCGCATATCCGAATTATAACCATCCGAGTAGATTTATGTAATGTATGAGCGGTTAGGCAGTTGACAAACCAGAATGCGGTTGTCGCATGAGTGACTGTCAGCCTCAGGCGATCTAATGTGTTGCGCGGGGGTTTCCATGTCGTATGACGTAAATACTCATCATGACGCGCGTGTCTGCGCGCGGTATCTATGGTTACGTAAGAACGCTCCTTATATGGACTGAGCAGGTTAGGACAATGGTGCTCCGTTTGTCGTAGAACTGTAAACATCGATGATTTGGCTCAAAATACAACGCTTCCAACAGTCTCATCGAACGGACCACATGCATTATGGAAAGATAAATGTCTTATCTTTAACTATATTATGATTTTATAGTTAACAATGCCTGGACCAAAGCAAACAAAAAATAGTTTCACACCCACTCGATTCTTTACGCCCAAACCGCGCAGCTGACCGGTTCCCCACGCTAAAACGTTGACTACAATGAGTGCACGTGACGCAGTTGCAGCAAGGCACCAGCGTGATGCGCACTCGTTCTAAGAGCACGTGTTTTTTTGTTGGTCCCCAAAAGACCTAAACCGGAAATAGAACCCGCGAGAACTGTACAGTCCTATCGGTCGGCGCACGTGCGTTTGTTTTCCCCTGCGCCACCCGCGCGCCATCTGTCGAACGAAGTGTGCGTAACAGGAAGTCCGCTTAGTAGAATGACCCTATATATACAAAAGAGTGAGCAACAACAAACGGCCGATCGCACATGTCACCTCGCTTCGACCTCTCTCAGCCATTTAAAAAAACACTGCCAAAGCCATTAATCACAGACATATATTCTTTCAAAATATACTCACTTAGTATCTAAACACTTCATGCAGACGCGCAAAATGGCACATTTTCGCGACTTTTTTTGTATATATAGGGTCATAGGCGGCTGCCAGCCTACGAGTGATCTTTAAGCGCACATGGTTGACACAGCCCCACAAAAATTTTATTAGCTCTCCCCTCTCTGATATATTTCATTAATGGCAGTGCATGAAATGGGTGGGAATGTCACTTAGAAATGCTGCAGAGTTCTTAATATTTAATATAGATGCATAATATTTTGCACAATTGAAGTTCAATACACTAGGTTTCCACAACATTCCCTGTAATCAGTTGACACAGCCCCACAAGAAAATTATTAGCACTCCCCTCTCTGACATATTCCACTAATGGCGGTGCAAGAAATGGGTGGGAATGCCACTTAGAAATGCTGCAGAGTTCTTAATATTTAATATAAATGCATAATATTTTGCAAAATTGAAGTTCAATACACTAGGTTTCTACAACATTCCCTGTAATCAGTTGCCACAGCTCCACAAGAAAATTATTAGCACTCCCCTCTCTGACATATTTCACTAATGGCGGTGCATGAAATGGGTGGGAATGCCACTTAGTAATGCTGCAGAGTTCTTAATATTTATTATAAATGCATAATATTTTGCACAATTGAAGTTCAATACACTAGGTTTCTAAAACATTCCCTGTAATCAGTTGGCACAGCCCCACAAGAAAATTATTAGCACTCCCCTCTCTAAAATATATTTCATTAATGGCGGTGCATGAAATGGGTGGGAATGCCATATAGAAATGCTGCAGAGTTCTTAATATTTAATATAAATGCATAATATTTTGCACAATTGAAGTTCAATACACTAGGTTTCCAAAACATTCTCTCTAATCCGTTGACACAGCCCCACAAGAAAATTATTACCACTCCCCTCTCTGACATATTTCATTAATGGCGGTGCATGAAATGGGTGGGAATGCCACTTAGAAATGCTGCAGAGTTCTTAATATGTAATATAGATGCATAATATTTTGCACAATTGAAGTTCAATACACTAGGTTTCTAAAACATTCCCTGTAATCAGTTGACACAGCCCCACAAGAAAATTATTAGCACTCCCCTCTCTGACATATTTCATTAATGGCGGTGCATGAAATGGGTGGGAATGCCACTTAGAAATGCTGCAGAGTTCTTAATATTTAATATAAATGCATAATATTTTGCACAATTGAAGTTCAATACACTAGGTTTCTAAAACATTCTCTCTAATCAGTTGACACAGCCCCACAAGAAAATTATTAGCACTCCCCTCTCTGACATATTTCATTAATGGCGGTGCATGAAATGGGTGGGAATGCCACTTAGAAATGCTGCAGAGTTCTTAATATGTAATATAGATGCATAATATTTTGCACAATTGAAGTTCAATACACTAGGTTTCTAAAACATTCCCTGTAATCAGTTGACACAGCCCCACAAGAAAATTATTAGCACTCCCCTCTCTGACATATTTCATTAATGGCGGTGCATGAAATGGGTGGGAATGCCACTTAGAAATGCTGCAGAGTTCTTAATATGTAATATAGATGCATAATATTGTGCACAATTGAAGTTCAATACACTAGGTTTCTATAACAGCCCCTGTAATTGGTTGACACAGCCCCACAAGAAAAATTATTAGCACTCCCCTCTCTGACATATTTCATTAATGGCCTTGCATGAAATGGTTGGGAATGCCACTTAGAAATGCTGCAGAGTTCTTAATATTTAGTATAGGTTGACACAGCCCCACAAGAAAATTATTCAGTAACTAGAACCTTTGAGGAAAATAAGTAACACTCCCCTCTTTGACACATTTTCCTTATGGCAGTGTATGACAGGGGCTGAGAATTACCCCTCCCCCAGAGAGACATCCTGCACATTGTTTAGGTGGGCATGAAACAATTTTAAGATGCTGCTGAATTTTTATTATTTAATATAGGTGCATAATATCTTACGCAAATGAAGATCCTTCACAATTTTGTTTATAACACTTTCCTGTCTCACACATTTCAGTAATGCTGGTGCATAAAAATGATGCGCAATGCCATTTAGAAATGCTCAGATAGACACTCAGATTGGTTGACAGAGCCTCCCCAAAAAATAAATAAATCTCTGACACATTTTTATTTTATTTTTATTTTTAGCAATGCAAATGCCACTTAGACAACCTGCAAGTACCAGCACATGATATTATGCACTGTATAATATCAATATTCTATTGACAATTCCCCTCCCCTCCCCAAGAAAATGATACCCCAGCCCTTGCAATTACTTGTACCATCTTTAATATTTAGTTCATGTACTGAACTGTATGTGTTAAATTTATCAATCTATAAACACTTGCTACACTATGCTACATCGTGACAAACTATACTTACACTACATTGTAAAAAAAAACTATGCTTACACTAAAATTTATAATCCTATCATCCGAAGATATATTTTGGACCAGTTCAGTTTATGCTTGCACACAATTAAGTAGTCTAATTAAAAAACCAATCCATCTATCCATAGGGCTTGAGGAATACCTGCTTGATCATGCAGTAACAATATTTGGTGTTCCATGAGATTATGCCCAGGGTCCAGTTCATCGCTGATGCAGCACTTTAGTACCAAAGATGATGTGAAAATTGAAGATGTGTAAGTTCTACCGGTACTTATTGATATGGAAAATATTTTTTGGTAAATCATTTGAATATAAATATAAATGAAATGTAATGTATGGAAAGGAAAACAGTGTATTAATTTTATTTATATAATACAGCAAAGCATTCTTGGGCTTTGCAAATATTCAATGCCTAATCTATGTAATGAAATATTGAAAATTCTTAATTATAGATTTGATACATATGATATATTAAATTACATATCTCTTCTCAATTGTCTGATACATATTTGCTCAATCCATCATAATTAATTCATATTTGACAGCTACTCCAAAAAAAAGGATAAACGGTTTGAGAGTTGTGAGTGGTCTCCCTTTGAGGCCTCCGCAATGGCCTGCAACTGCTTTGGTCTCAAGTGGTTGTACTCCTTTTCTGATTCTATGTTCAGTTTCACGAGAGCCTTTCGCACATTCACGTACTTGCCATACAAAAGATCTAAATTCTGGATTCGCTCGTTCATGTTAACACTGAGTAGAGTAGTGAAAAGAGTATCTTGTAGCTCCGCACAGGGGAACCAGTTACGTGGGAGTAGTGCGTCACCTATCGGGCAAGATAGAAATGCCGTGATCTTGACCTACGCGCAATACCTAACACCCGGGGTGCGTTCCGTAGCGCGATAGATCGCGATCGCACTCTCTGCGGAACGACAAATAAGGAATTGAACTTGGCGGATTGGTCAAGGACGCGTGCGGTTTTGAACCGGAAGTGGGGTATGGTACGCCGCGATCAAAAGCAAGCCCCCGCACGGTGGCGCTACAAGAGCAGAGGATAACAAGCATGGCCGCCAGAAGCTACGAGTGTGTGACTTACAAGATTATATTCACCGATTTCTCGTTATTACTAGACCATCCCTGTAGTAGCGATGTGTGACCAAACAAGTTTCTATCCGATAAGTACGTTGTATGTATGAAAAGTTGTGCCACCTGTGGCATAGGACTCAAATTTACCATAAAAACGTGAAAACCGAAACTGCCCAGCTTAGTCAATGGGACAATGCACAGCCACAGGCGCCTGTCACAGAGCCTGAGTCTGAGGTTTATAGGCATATTTCATACCGGCCTGGCCCCATGCCATGGGCCCAGGCACAGTAAATCAGTTGAGGGATGGGGTGGGGGGGGGACCACATTGAATATTTAATATGTGTGTGTGGTGCCCTTAGGCTCGATCCCTTCCCCTACCCCCTCCCTCTATGGGCCTCTCTCTACTGATTTAATGGGGCATTTGTTTGGTGGCCTGTTTACCCCCTAACACTTCATTTGCACAGGTTTAAAAAAAATAATGCCTCACTAATCAATGTTATACATGCAGCAAAGTGTACAAGCTGAAGCAGGTCTGGATCCAGGGAAAAAAATCATCCAAGCGACCCCCACCCCCCCCACCCCTTCTAACTTGCCTGGCACTCGCCCAAAAGCGACCGCAAAGGCAATGGGCCAATGCGACTTCCAGAACGTCAGGCCATGCATAACCACTTTTCTTTCTTTGTTCAGCGATTTAACCTGTCAACAATTTATGACATCTACATTTTCAAACAGCAACCACAACATGACGTTATTTGAACACTGTTGGAGCACTAATACAAATCAAAGTGGTCAGTTTTATACAAATATTACTCACCGAGTTCACTTTGACCGCTCTCCGTCCGCCATCTTACTTCGGGATTTCTTTGTGACGCGGTGTGACGTCACCGTCCAGTTTTCACTACAGACAATGGTGGCCTTTTACAGACGTACTCTGGGCGGCTGTGTGAGAGACTAGTGCACGGTGGCGGTCACTGAGAGGTCGCACTGAGTCGATTTCGGAAAGGGTGGAGTGTGATATCTCGACCCATGCAGGCCCAGTGGATAATTAAAAGACACCAAGAGCCTCGGGACAAATGGGAAGTTCCCTTAGGTGTAATTAATGCGTTAGGTGTTCGCCCAGGATGCGATGGGTCGCCGGTTCGAATCCCGCCAGGTCGGGTAATTTACGCCGTGAACTTTCGGCGTCCATTCAGGCCCGCGGGACCAGAAATACTACACTATCGTAAACGAAGAAAAAGGGGTATGCCCCCCCCCCCATCCCCCCTCTCCCGGGTCTTTTCCTTAGAACCGTCTACCGCTAGAAACCATAATTCGATTTGCTTATAGTTTACCTTTTTACTGAGCATTATTCACGAATTCACTTCTCAATTTAATCTCAATAATTAAGTGACCATGCCCAGTCTCCTTCAGTAGGCCTAACGCAACGCAGGGTTGTGTGGGCGACTGCATGATAACCGGGATGGTTGAAGCTTAAAACTGTGTATTCCATTCTACCAAGGTCTGACGTTTTCGTCACTATGACGTTCTGGATTGTAACACTGGGTTTAAATATAGCTTTAACCGTAACTGTAAAATTTATATGCTTTCAAATACTATAGGCTGCGTGAAAGAAAATCCGCTCGGCTGCAAAAGCTTAAGACCTCCCTTTTTGTGAAAATCTCAGTTCCAAAAGACCCCCCACGTGCACCTATTCATAGATGAAGCGCCGCCCCCCCCCCCCCCTCCAATAGATGAAGACCCCCCCCCCCCCAACACCCACCGTGCCGTGGGAAGCGGGGTGAGGGCGGGGGCGCTATCTCTCGGGTGGCTGGCAGTCAGGTGGCGCGTTGAAGAATTTCTGGAACAACCCGACCTGAACCAGTTCAGCTTCCCACTTTCCTTCAGAGAAAACACCGAAGCCGCAACATGCCTCTGCAACTGGGCCACGTCCTGAACATAGGCCCAGAAAAAGATCCGGCCATAACGCACCTGTTGCGAAGTAATCTCACGTTAAATTGTCACCCTGCATTGACAAATATAGTGCAATAATAATTGAACATGCGTATGCGCCATCTACGCCTAGAATCAAATATGTATATATTAAAGTATTAGCATTGTGTAGCTTTTGTAAATTAGTGGCTTTTTATTAAACGTGTACATACTAACGTATTTTTACGGTAAACAACTCTGAGTCATTCTCGACGGGCAGCGTTAGTTGTGACATCTGGCGAGTTGCCGTGGTGTGGGAAGTCTGCAGAACTGGCTGAGACTGGTAGGCCTAGCTGATGGTCAGCTGGTAACTGGTTGTCAGTCCATGGCATTTCTGGCGAATGCAACAGTAGGATCGAGAATGATGTTTCTGATGATCGAGGGGATTGTTCGTGCATTTGTTTGCCGGCTGAAGTTAAGGTAAGTATTTTTATTGTCGAAATAAATGTTACTAATTCTCTGCTGTTCACTGGTTCAGTGAGGCTAAACCACGAATTCACCTTTTATCGCTCATATTTATTAGAAGGTCGGCTGGTAATATTATTGCGCAGGTTGATCAGGGTACGTGGGCTGTGGCCGCCGATTGTGGTGGCCGCTGCCCATCGCATCTCCGAAACCTAAAGTCTAAGTCATAAATGCCGTAGACACACGTTTCGGCCCATATTTTCCGCGAATTTGCCTCGATCACTCTCAAAATCCTTGGCGCAAGTTCCCCCAGGCAAGCCCGCTTTCTAGGGCAGTAGGGGCACAACGGTGTCCATGCAAAGTTCTTTAGACGCCAGTCGGGAATCGGCTACAAATGATTCAAATGGTGATGGGACTCGCCCCGGATGGCGCTGCATATGCATGGCGGTTGGTCGGGAAAAGACCTATGCTCTAACATTTCTTCGCGAAAATATAACCGAAACAACTATTGTTGGCGCACTTTCTTGATGTCAGGAGATAGAACAAGGTATATACAATATGTAAACACTACGATTGTGCGCGTACACATTATGATCAAAGCTACAGTCGATTTCCGATTGGCGTCTAAAGAATTTAGCATGGACACCATTGTACCCCTAGAAAACGGGCTTGCCTGGGGGCACTTGCACCAATCAAAATCCCTGACGTGAGAAAGCAACACTAAAGTCAAAGTCATAAATGCTGTAGATACACGTTTCGGCCCATATTTTCCGCGAATTTGCCTTGATCACTCTCAAAATCCCTGACGTGAGAAAGCAATACTAAAGTCAGTCATAAATGCTGTAGACACACGTTTCGGCCCATATTTTCTGCAAATTTACCTCGATCACTCTCAAAATCCTTAGCGCAAGTGCCCCCAGGCAAGCCCACTTTTCTAGGGGCACAACAGTGTCCATGCTAAGTTCTTTAGACGCCAGTCAGGAATCGACTGTAGCTTTAATCATAATCTGTACGCATACAATCATAGTGTTTACATACTCTCTATACCTTGTTCTATCTTCTGACATCAAGAAAGTGTCTCAACACTAGTTGTTTCGGTTATATTTTCACGAAGAAATGTTAGAGCATACGTCTTTTCCCGACCAACCGTCATGCATATGCAGCGCCATCCGGGGCGAGTCACAACACCATTTGAATCATTTGTAGCCTGGGTCCTAGACTTTGTAACCGTGAATTACCTGTGACAGAGGGTCTGACAACGCCCTCTAGCGGCGGAAAATAACACCAAAAATAATGATTATTTCACAACATAATAACAGAATGAGCACATAGCGTTAGAATTCACTGCCAGGTGTCACCACTTTAAGTACATTCGCACATGAGCAAACTGCCGTATTTGTTTATCATTATTGATGTGTCTTAACTTTTGAGATAAGCTGCACATCGCACCTGTTAATGTAGGTTTGCATGACTTATTTAATTCTAATTTGATAAAAAGTTATCAAACAAATCTAGTGTCTGTGTCAAGTTATCAGGGGCATCCCTAACATTCTGATAGAGAAATCAATTCGCTGAAAAAACATCAATTGGTGAAGTCATCAACAAAAATAGCACATGGGGGTCGAGGTTACCCAAGGCTTGAGATTAGCCCACTTTGCCTTATATACCTTTAGACTTAACCATACTTTTCTTTTGTTTCAGGTGATGAACGGTCTGACAGGGTATCTCCTGGAAGACTAAGGCTTTATCATATTGATAAACAATCCAAGCAAATAAGAGGCTGTTATTGAAGTCTTTTTATATTATTGCTCCTTTTATAAGAGCAGCCATGCCTATTCACGCCCCACAATGGACAGAATTTCTGTCCTGTATCATCTGCTACAACATGTTTGATGAGGCCAAATATCGGCCCATCAGCCTTGGCTGCGGTCACACTGTGTGTAAAGCATGCCTGGCTAAACTGCACCAGAAGAAATGCCCATTTGATCAGAACCCGATCACACGGGATATCAGTGAGTTGCCAGTCAACTTTGCCCTGCTGCAGCTTGTCGGTGTGGCAGTGCCAGATGTTCAGGAGGGTGTGGCCAACGAGGGTCTGGCTGATGATCTTCAGTACTACAACTCGGCCAAGAAATGTATTGAGGAACTCGCTATTTTCCTCAAACCGATTCCCACAAGTATGTATCAATACACAGACTAGTCTATAGAGTGTCCAAATAAATATGTACTGGTATACATAATATATATATAGTGGGCTGCATCAAAGCGAGTGCCAGATTAAAGACTTGTTCTTTACTTAAATGTATATCTGAGAGAAATGAACCTGCCAATCTGCCATATGCCCCTGTGTATTTAACACTTCTGAAAAAAAAATTACCATTCCACAGTACATATATTTATGTATATTCTCTGCTTCGTCGTATATACCACATTTCTATGAACCTAGACCAAGCATGGCATTGTACGAGACTATTGTATAGACCTACAAGTTTACCCAGAGGAAGTGACGCCTCCCTATAGTGTAGTGGTCAGCACACTAGACCCCAGGTCAAAAGGTTGTAGGTTCAAATCTGGGACTTTGGCACCTGATCTGAAGCATAGTTTTATCCTTCACCATCATAGGAGGTGGAGTGGCCCGGTTTAGCCATTGTATGCACAAAAAATGGCCTAAAGCTAAAATCCTGAACCCAGAAGAAGGTTTGACCACTTGGATTTCCCTCAAGCAACTTAGACAATATCTGTCTCACCCACGTTTTCTGTTCCCAATGTGCTGTCTCGTCTAGAAGGAACCCAGCAAAAGGTTACCACCAGTAATATGTGAGACTTTGTCTCGGATTCGTTCTCCCAGCCACTGTGACCTCGGCCTCCAGCAGCGTGTCCACATCCCCAACACCCATCATCAGCAAGCCCATGCAGCGCAAGCTGGTCACCCTGGTGAACTGCCAGCTACTGGAGGAGGAGGGCCGGGCGCGTGCCGTCAGGGCGGCCCGCTCCCTGGGGGAGAGGACCGTCATGGAGCTGATCCTCCAGCACCAGAACCCCCAGCAGCTGTCCGCCAACCTGTGGGCCGCCGTGCGCGCACGAGGCTGCCAGTTCCTAGGACCAGGTAACTAAGTAGTACCTACTGTTCTGTGCTTGCATTACATTAGGTAGACCGGGTGACAGCGACCCTATGGTCGTAGCCTGGGTCAACCATCTTAAATATTATGTTCAGTTTACATCCACCAGTTATTGTTATGCATGCACGTTTGGGAAAATAAATAAACCCTGGACTTGTTCCTGCATGTCTGTACTACATCCAGCTGTTTGTGTTTTTTCCTCTGTACTTATATTTTTAATAAAAAATCATTCTTTCGTAAAGTAGATTATAATTAAATATGTCCTCTACAATTATGTGTAGTGAAAGGGAAGGGGAAGCATGGTGAAATATCTACAAAATTCCAGTACTGGTTAGCTGTGTTTATCTTAGCAATTGGCTTTGTACAGGACTAACAAGGGATCAATGTGTTGGTAAAACAGCTTGCTAAACTGGCGCCTTATGGCATACAAGGTTGGTTGTGGCAGGTATATTGTATATTGGCGAAATGTTGCAAATGTTTAAGAACTCAGGATGCTCTGAAGTCTACGTAAATGGAGACACAACGAATTTGATGCTTCTAATATATGCTGACGATTTAGCAAACTTTGCCGATATTGTGAGCAGACTGCAAAAAATGATAGATATTTTGGAAAGGTTGGAAAATATTTAGCCGTGTGTTCAAAATCACCGTTTGAATCAACTTTTTTTCTCTTTGATAGAACAGCTTGGCCAAGACAATAATCTTGACAAATTTTGTTAAAATGCCTTACAGCAATGCAGGAGGAGGTGCTGAAGCTGATCCTGTTGGCTCTGGAAGACGGCTCCGCCCTGTCCCGTAAGGTCTTGGTCCTCTTTGTGGTGCAGCGTCTGGAAGCACAGTACCCTCAGGCCTCCAAGACGGCCATTGGTCACGTGGTTCAGCTGCTCTACCGGGCCTCCTGCTTCAAGGTAAAACTGGATGGCCAATTGGTCACGTGGTTCATCTCCTCTAGTGGGCTGCTTGTTTCACAGCCACCCGTCACGTGGTTCAGAGCCACCCGTCACGTGGTTCAGGGCCGCCAGTTGGCGTCTCAATTGGAGAATGTGGAGAATAAACAAAGAATTTTGATATATATATTTTTTGTTTACTTATTTTTTTGTTTACTTAATTTTTTGTTTACTCGTCGAGTACCGGGCATCTCCAGTGAAAAGGTGCCGGTGCGTATATGGAACAGACCGCTTCAGTTTATTCATTAGTACATGTATAGATAACCACGCAGTAATGGTTTGACTCGCTGTTACATACGTACACTTGGCATTGACGCCCAGGTTACAAAGCGGGAGGAAGAGTCGTCCCTGATGCAGCTGAAGGAAGAGTTCCGGACCTACGAGGCCCTGCGGCGAGAGCACGACACTCAGATCGTGCAGATCGCTACCGAAGCCGGCCTCCGTATCTCCCCGGAACAGTGGTCCTCCCTGCTCTACGGCGACACCGCCCACAAGTCTCACATGCAGTCCATCATTGACAAGGTGATTGAATTATCTCTAAAAAATCAGCCCTCCTTTATCACATGCAGTATATCATTGACAAGGTGATTGAATTCGCTCTGAAGAATCAGCCCTCCTTTATCACATGCAGTATATCATTGACAAGGTGATTGAATTATCTCTAAAGAATAAACCCTCCTTTATCACATGCAGTATATCATTGACAAGGTGATTGAATTAGCTCTAAAAAATCAGCCCTCCTTTATCACATGCAGTATATCATTGACAAGGTGATTGAATTATCTCTAAAGAATAAACCCTCCTTTATCACATGCAGTATATCATTGACAAGGTGATTGAATTATCTCTAAAGAATAAACCCTCCTTTATCACATGCAGTATATCATTGACAAGGTGATTGAATTAGCTCTAAAACATCAGCCCTCCTTTATCACATGCAGTATATCATTGACAAGGTGATTGAATTAGCTCTAAAACATCAGCCCTCCTTTATCACATGCAGTATATCATTGACAAGGTGATTGAGTTAGCTCTAAAGAATCAGCCCTCCTTTATCACATGCAGTATATCATTGACAAGGTGATTGAATTATCTCTAAAGAATAAACCCTCCTTTATCACATGCAGTATATCATTGACAAGGTGATTGAATTAGCTCTAAAAAATCAGCCCTCCTTTATCACATGCAGTATATCATTGACAAGGTGATTGAATTAGCTCTAAAAAATCAGCCCTCCTTTATCACATGCAGTATGTCATTGACAAGGTTATAGAATTAGCTCTAAAAAATCAGCCCTCCTTTATCACATGCAGTCCAACATTGACAAGCTACACAAGTTTCATCATATGACGTATTTTGGAGTGAGCTACTAGACCAGGCCCAGTCGGCCGGTGTGTGGTTCGAATCCCTTAAATAAATATCCCAGGTCATTGTTCGCAAAGATTAGGGGCATACGCGCCATAACATTAACAGTTAAAAGCGTCCCACTTGAATTAAACCAACTAACCAACCAACAAACCTCATATGTGTAAAACTGAAGCTTGTCGATAAAGGTAATTGTTTGTGGAGAAGTTTCGATCAAGACAAGATGCGATCATGATAGGCTGTACGCCTGATCTTAAAACTGTGTCGCAGTGGGTGGTTATATTGAGTAGTGGTTTGGCCCATGAACCTAAGTCGTTGGGATATGGTTCAGTTCATTTGGAAGATAATTTGGATGCCAAGTTATGTGAAATCATGACGTAGCTACCGGGAATCGAACCCAGGACCGCCGCCTTATTCACCTGACGTAGCAACCGGGAATCGAACCCAGGACCGCCGCCTTGTTCACATGACGTAGCTACCGGGAATCGAACCCAGGACCGCCGCCTTATTCACATGACGTAGCTACCGGGAATCGAACCCAGGACCGCAGCCTTATTCACATGGCGTAGCTACCGGGAATCGAACCCAGGACCGCAGCCTTATTCACATGACGTAGCTACCGGGAATCGAACCCAGGACCACAGCATTATTCACATGACGTAGCTACCGGGAATCGAACCCAGGACCGCAGCATTATTCACATGACGTAGCTACCGGGAATCGAACCCAGGACCGCAGCATTATTCACATGACGTAGCTACCGGGAATCGAACCCAGGACCACAGCCTTGTTCACATGACGTAGCTACCGGGAATCGAAACCAGGACCGCCGTCTTGTTCACATGACGTAGCTACCGGGAATCGAAACCAGGACCGCCGCCTTATTCACATGACGTAGCTACCGGGAATCGAAACCAGGACCGCCGCCTTATTCACATGACGTAGCTACCGGGAATCGAACCCAGGACCGCCGTCTTGTTCACATGACGTAGCTACCGGGAATCGAACCCAGGACCGCAGCCTTATTCACATGACGTAGCTACCGGGAATCGAACCCAGGACCGCAGCCTTATTCACATGACGTAGCTACCGGGAATCGAACCCAGGACCGCAGCATTATTCACATGACGTAGCTACCGGGAATCGAAACCAGGACCGGCGCCTTATTCACATGACGTAGCTACCGGGAATCGAACCCAGGACCACAGCCTTATTCACATGACGTAGCTACCGGGAATCGAACCCAGGACCGCAGCATTATTCACATGACGTAGCTACCGGGAATCGAACCCAGGACCGCCGTCTTGTTCACATGACGTAGCTACCGGGAATCGAACCCAGGACCGCCGCCTTATTCACATGACGTAGCTACCGGGAATCGAAACCAGGACCGCCGCCTTATTCACATGACGTAGCTACCGGGAATCGAACCCAGGACCACAGCCTTGTTCACATGACGTAGCTACCGGGAATCGAAACCAGGACCGCCGTCTTGTTCACATGACGTAGCTACCGGGAATCGAAACCAGGACCGCCGCCTTATTCACATGACGTAGCTACCGGGAATCGAACCCAGGACCACAGCCTTATTCACATGACGTAGCTACCGGGAATCGAACCCGGGACCGCCGCCTTATTCACATGACGTAGCTACCGGGAATCGAAACCAGGACCGCCGCCTTATTCACATGACGTAGCTACCGGGAATCGAACCCAGGACCGCCGTCTTGTTCACCTGACGTAGCTACCGGGAATCGAACCCAGGACCGCAGCATTATTCACATGACGTAGCTACCGGGAATCGAACCCAGGACCACAGCCTTATTCACATGACGTAGCTACCGGGAATCGAACCCAGGACCACAGCCTTATTCACATGACGTAGCTACCGGGAATCGAAACCAGGACCGCAGCATTATTCACATGACGTAGCTACCGGGAATCGAACCCAGGACCACAGCCTTATCCACATGACGTAGCTACCGGGAATCGAAACCAGGACCGCCGCCTTATTCACATGACGTAGTTACCGGGAATCAAAACCAGGACCGCCGCCTTATTCACATGACGTAGCTACCGGGAATCGAACCCAGGACCGCCGCCTTATTCACATGACGTAGCTACCGGGAATCGAACCCAGGACCACAGCCTTGTTCACATGACGTAGCTACCGGGAATCGAACCCAGGACCACAGCCTTATTCACATGACGTAGCTACCGGGAATCGAAACCAGGACCGGCGCCTTATTCACATGACGTAGCTACCGGGAATCGAACCCAGGACCGCCGTCTTGTTCACATGACGTAGCTACCGGGAATCGAACCCAGGACCGCAGCATTATTCACATGACGTAGCTACCGGGAATCGAACCCAGGACCGCCGTCTTGTTCACATGACGTAGCTACCGGGAATCGAACCCAGGACCGCCGCCTTATTCACATGACGTAGCTACCGGGAATCGAACCCAGGACCACAGCCTTATTCACATGACGTAGCTACCGGGAATCGAACCCAGGACCACAGCCTTATTCACATGACGTAGCTACCGGGAATCGAAACCAGGACCGGCGCCTTATTCACATGACGTAGCTACCGGGAATCGAACCCAGGACCGCCGTCTTGTTCACATGACGTAGCTACCGGGAATCGAACCCAGGACCGCCGTCTTGTTCACATGACGTAGCTACCGGGAATCGAACCCAGGACCACAGCCTTATTCACATGACGTAGCTACCGGGAATCGAACCCAGGACCGCCGTCTTGTTCACATGACGTAGCTACCGGGAATCGAACCCAGGACCGCCGCCTTATTCACATGACGTAGCTACCGGGAATCGAACCCAGGACCGCCGCCTTATTCACATGACGTAGCTACCGGGAATCGAACCCAGGACCGCCGCCTTTGCTACTCACCTGCAGCCACCATGTCTCAGGACGTTCGGTCACACAGGTTTTCTTTGTGTTTCAGCTTCAGACGCCTTTAGCCTTTGGTCAGAGCGTCAGTGAACTAGTGATTGCTCTACAGAGAACGGGTGATCCCGGCAACTTGTCCCGTCTCAGGCCTCATCTGGATCTGCTAGCCAACATCGACCCCAGCCCTGGTAGGCACCTTTAGGCTTGTTCACGGCATTATGTTCAGCATAAAGCTTAGATATATTGATATAGATAAAAGTGGGTTGCTGGTCCCGTCATTGATGAGTGATATTACTAGCGATCGTTTTTTGAACTTCTGCATTTGCTTGACTGTATGACCAGTAGTCCGTATCAACACGTGACCCTTTGCTGTACTACCAACTGGTCTGTAACAATTCTACAAGTTGCTTTGCATACTATTCCAGTAAAAAATAAATTCATTTCTGGGCCCAATTTGTCTTGGTGCTCACGAAAGTGGCCTAAAAAACACCCAACATTTTATTTCTGGACTCAATTGAAACTCTGTGCACAAGATAAGCGCTCTAAAATACCACATTTTCAATACTTATTTGTATTTCCCACAATCCACAGAGGCGCCGCCGCCATCTTGGGAGAACCTGGAGGCCATCATGAAGGCGGTGCGCACGGTGGTGCAGGGTCTGGTCGAGTTCATCCAGTCGTGCGTGCTGCGTCGCGCCGAGCCCCACCAGCCCGCCCTCAACGCCAAGTACAAGACCTCCATGTGCCGGGACCTCACGCAGAAGGGGTCCTGCCCACGCGGCGTCAACTGCACATTCGCACACTCACATGAGGAAATGGAAAAGTAAGGGACCGACCGTTTGATGGTCTTGATATAGGGCCATGGTTTTTACCCCCACCACCCCGATCGTGACCAGCGTGACTAATAAAATGAAATATATTCTTAATGTATCCTTTCCGCATCCCATGTCCAATAGATACCGGATCCGCAACAAGAAGTTCGGCAAGAGGCCTGACAACCAGGTGCCCGAGCAGCACGTGGCCGTCAAGACGCCGACCTCCTCGGCGCTGACCCCGCGGGAGAAGGCCGAACTGTCTGCGGTGACTCGGGCGGCCGAGGCCAAGCTGGTCCCCTTCAGCCGCGCCTCCGCCTCCGGCGGCTCCACCAGCGTCACCGACTCGTCCACCCAGGGCGGACAGTGCTGTCAGGGGGTTCCCGGCAGCCGCGTGAGGGCGACAGTGCCGTCCACGTGAGTCACCTTGGCAACAGGTGTTTCTTTAAATAGCATGTTTTTTTTTATATAGAGCCACATCTGCATGTCAATGTTTTTTTCTCTCTCTCTTTTTTCCTGATGTAGTGGATAGCAAACTGGACCGTAAAATAATCCTCGAATTCGAATCCAAAAAAAAGGTAAAATACAATAGGATTATAATGAATATCTAAATGATATATTCTGTTATTTATCAGACTGTTTGGCATTGTTGTTTCTCCCCATGTGCATTATTCGGGGCCAAGTAGTCTTCAGCTGATGCCATGTACAGATAGTGTAATGGTGTTTGGTATGCTGCAGCATGTCCGCCCTGGAGACCATAATGGCCAACGGTGGGCGGTCCATGCGTAACGTGTCCGTGCCGGTGGCCAAGCCCTCCATCCTGACACACACCGCCAAGACCAGCATCTCCAATCAGACGATCTACACCTCCCCCACCGTGCTGGGGGACCAGGAGGTCCGCCCGGGGACCATTCCCGCCACGCAGACGGCGCCATCTGTCGCCGTGTACTACCCCATTGAAAGTACGAAACTACTGACCGGTATCTCTCCTGGCGCTTTATCCATGTCGGCTAATGTCACTGGTGCTAAGGGTATTGTTTATATACCGACCCATATCTGGAGTATTCTACTATTCATTATGCAACATCCTTGCCCACAAGTCATCTGAATTATTCTCCTATCATATTTTATACCAGCCTTACCCCTTACTGATTCATTCTCCTAAACTTTTTTTACCTTCTTCACCTTTAAATTCAACCTCATTTCCATAGTCCCGGGAAGACTTCGTGGCCCAAGTTAGCTTTCACTTGCACAACAGTTGCCTGGAACGGGCGGGCGTTACCTGGCTTTCAATGATGTGTTTCAGGTCCCTACTACACCCCCGAGAGCCTGTACGGGGTGCCCCTGATGCGGCGGTTGGACGTGGACACCGGCTCCCAGTGCGGCAGCGGGCGTGTGGACACCAGCAACGTCACGTCCGCCTGCACCAAGGGGCCGCAAGCTGACGATGAAGGCGTCGCTAACATGACGTCACAGGTGAGGGACGCCGTGGAGTTGCCTGTAGTAGTAGATAATATGACGTCACAGGTAAGGGACGCCGTGGAGATGCCTGTAGTAGCAGATGATATGACGTCACAGGTAAGAGACGCAGACGCCTATTGTAGTAGATGACATGACGTCACAGATAAGGGACGACATGGAAACAACCTTGACCTGGATATTACTCGTGGAGAGTGAAAGTGAACTATGAATCTGATGACTGAAAAGTGGGATAACTCTTTATAATACCATAACAAATGTTGGAGAAATTTGACCCTATGCGAAATAGGACTCTTCATTATCATTATCATATTATGAAATAAACCCATATTAGTTTTATCATTATCACGGACGCGCCTTATTGCCGCCATTTCAGCTGCCGAGCCCTGCACATCCGCTTCAACAACTACACCGCCGAAAAAACGAACTCCTCTCCCAACTCAACCGGAAGTCTATGAGGGGGGCATCTCCGGGGGTCAGTGACCAAGGGGATGGCTCGTGCCCCAGCGTCAACATGACAACCATGGTGGCGCCGCCTTCCATGGTTCATATGGGGTCGATTTACGTGACCACGGAGAACACTTCCACCCAAGGTCAGGGCGTGCTGATGACGTCACTAGCGAAGTCTGTGGCCGACACGTTGGCCACTTCCAGGACGACGATGACGCTAGCCCAGCGGGCAGGCGACACAGGTAAGAGACGCGGAAAGCTAATCGGATCGGCCAATCAGCGACGTTGTGGGGGGGGGGCGAATGTCGAATGTGCTCTTATGTCCCCAGAATCTGCTTCTCACCCCGCTCAACCGGCCAATTTTAACCCTTCCCCCAATGAGGTGCAGTGAACAGTTACTCGGCGTTTCAATAACTGATGTCCGTTATGACATTGTACAAAAAGTTATGTATTTAAGTTTCAATGGAAATAATTCGGCTTTACTATTGTGTATCTGCTGATGTAATGGCATCGATAGTCGTGGCCGTTTATACCGTGTGCGCATGCGTGACCTTGCCATTCTTCTCAAAATTGAAATAAGCTATTCATGGATATGAAAGTAGGTGATTTGCATCTTACATGCCTTTGTGTTTTTTCGTGTTTTTGTTTTTATTATTATAAGGAGTTCTTGTTTTGCTTTTGCAGCAGTGTCCAAATCTTGTCGGTCGAACAGCTTGGAGTTACCAGCCTATTTAACCTGGTCGCAAATGGATGACGACACATACCCAGGGCCTGAAGTAAGCATTGTCATAGGTCTACTAGGTGTATGATAGACCACTCGACTATATTATATGAAATAAATCCATAATTAGCTTTATTTGTATACATGATTACTTTACCGATACTTTATCTCTGAATGTAATGTTCGCGACAGCATTAATCTGGTCGTTGTCTGTGGAGCCTCCCTGATGTAGTGGTTAGCGCACTGTTGGCAGCCGCTTAATAGGTCCTGGGTTCAAATCCGGGCTCCGTTCTCAGACACCTACTCTGAGGCATGTTTTATCCATTTATCATTCATCGTCCCTTGAGGTTTAATTTTTTTGCATAACAGCTTATCGTAAGCTGAAATCTACGAGCACTACGTCACAGACTTCTGTGTACTTCGGCGGTTTTTATTCACTATTTTAGGGACCTTGAGTAGGCTCCAGACTATGAATTTCAGTGGTAATTGAGTTATGATAACAATGGATAATTTTTTGCTCTAATCAGGCCATAATCTGTAACACATTTAGATCCTGATTGGGTTTTGGCAAGAAACAACTATTTGAACAGCATTAACTTGTTTTTGCAGGATGAAGACGACAGTTCCTCCCTCCCATCCTGGAGTGAGGGGTCGGAGGGCGGGCCCTGCGAGTTCTCCCCCAGTGGGTAAGTGCCCTGGTAGTACGTCACACCCTTCTCCATCTGTGTGGTTTATGTGCTTCATACCCTTGTTCTCCATCTGTGTGGTTTAACTGCTTCACACCCTTGTTCTCCATTTGTGTGGTTTATCTGCTTCACACCCTTGTTCTCCATCTGTGTGGTTTATCTGCTTCACACCCTTGTTTTCCCATCTGTGTGGTTTATCTGCTTCACACCCTTGTTCTCCATCTGTGTGGTTTATCTGCTTCACACCCTTGTTTTCCATCTGTGTGGTTTATCTGCTTCACACCTTTGTTCTCCGTCTGTGTGGTTTATCTGCTTCACACCCTTGTTCTCCATCTGTGTCGTTTATCTGCTTTACACCCTTGTTCTCCATCTGTGTGGTTTATCTGCTTCACACCCTTGCTCTCCGTCTGTGTGGTTTATCTGCTTCACACCCTTGTTCTCCGTCTGTGTGGTTTATCTGCTTCACACCCTTGTTTTCCATCTGTGTGGTTTATCTGCTTCACACCCTTGTTCTCCATTTGTGTGGTTTATCTGCTTCACACCCTTGTTTTCCATCTGTGTCGTTTACCTGCTTCACACCCTTGTTCTCCATCTGTGTCGTTTATCTGCTTTACACCCTTGTTCTCCATCTGTGTGGTTTATCTGCTTCACACCCTTGTTCTCCATCTGTGTGGTTTATCTGCTTCACACCCTTGTTCTCCATCTGTGTGGTTTATCTGCTTCACACCCTTGTTCTCCATCTGTGTGGTTTATCTGCTTCACACCCTTGTTCTCCGTCTGTGTGGTTTATCTGCTTCACACCTTTGTTCTCCGTCTGTGGGGTTTACCTGCTTCACACCCTTGTTCTCCATCTGTGTCGTTTATCTGCTTTACACCCTTGTTCTCTGTCGGTGTGGTTTATCTGCTTCACACCCTTGTTCTCCATCTGTGTGGTTTATCTGCTTCACACCCTTGTTTTCCATCTGTGTGGTTTATCTGCTTCACACCCTTGTTCTCCATCTGTGTGGTTTATCTGCTTCACACCCTTGTTCTCCATCTGTGTGGTTTATCTGCTTCACACCCTTGTTCTCCATCTGTGTGGTTTATCTGCTTCACACCCTTGTTCTCCGTCTGTGTGGTTTATCTGCTTCACACCTTTGTTCTCCGTCTGTGGGGTTTACCTGCTTCACACCCTTGTTCTCCATCTGTGTCGTTTATCTGCTTTACACCCTTGTTCTCTGTCGGTGTGGTTTATCTGCTTCACACCCTTGTTCTCCATCTGTGTGGTTTATCTGCTTCACACCCTTGTTTTCCATCTGTGTGGTTTATCTGCTTCACACCCTTGTTCTCCATCTGTGTGGTTTATCTGCTTCACACCCTTGTTCTCCGTCTGTGTGGTTTATCTGCTTCACACCCTTGTTTTCCATCTGTGTGGTTTATCTGCTTCACACCCTTGTTCTCCATTTGTGTGGTTTATCTGCTTCACACCCTTGTTTTCCATCTGTGTGGTTTATCTGCTTCACACCCTTGTTCTCCATCTGTGTCGTTTACCTGCTTCACACCCTTGTTCTCCGTCTGTGTGGTTTATCTGCTTCACACCCTTGTTCTCCGTCTGTGTGGTTTATCTGCTTCACACCCTTGTTTTCCATCTGTGTGGTTTATCTGCTTCACACCCTTGTTCTCCCATCTGTGTCGTTTATCTGCTTCACACCCTTGTTCTCCATTTGTGTGGTTTACCTGCTTCACACCCTTGTTTTTCATCTGTGTGGTTTATCTGCTTCACACCCTTGTTCTCCATCTGTGTGGTTTATCTGCTTCACACCCTTGTTCTCCATCTGTGTCGTTTATCTGCTTCACACCCTTGTTCTCCATCTGTGTCGTTTGTCTGCTTCACACCCTTGTTCTCCATCTGTGTCGTTTATCTGCTTCACACCCTTGTTCTCCATCTGTGTGGTTTATCTGCTTCACACCCTTGTTCTCCATCTGTGTCGTTTATCTGCTTCACACCCTTGTTCTCCATCTGTGTCGTTTACCTGCTTCACACCCTTGTTTTTCATCTGTGTGGTTTACCTGCTTCACACCCTTGTTCTCCATCTGTGTGGCTTATCTGCTTCACACCCTTGTTCTCCATCTGTGTGGTTTATCTGCTTCACACCCTTGTTTTCCATCTGTGTGGTTTATCTGCTTCACACCCTTGTTCTCCGTCTGTGTGGCTTATCTGCTTCACACCCTTGTTCTCCATCTGTGTCGTTTATCTGCTTCACACCCTTGTTTTCCATCTGTGTGGTTTATCTGCTTGACACCCTTGTTCTCTGTCGGTGTGGTTTACCTGCTTCACACCCTTGTTCTCCATCTGTGTCGTTTACCTGCTTCACACCCTTGTTCTCCATTTGTGTGGTTTATCTGCTTCACACCCTTGTTTTCCATCTGTGTGGTTTATCTGCTTCACACCCTTGTTCTCCATCTGTGTGGTTTATCTGCTTCACACCCTTGTTCTCCGCCTGTGTGGTTTATCTGCTTCACACCCTTGTTCTCCATCTGTGTCTTTATCTGCTTCCCACCCTTGTTCTCCATCTGTGTGGTTTATCTGCTTCACACCCTTGTTCTCCGTCTGTGGGGTTTATCTGCTTCACACCCTTGTTTGCCATCTGTGTGGTTTATCTGCTTCACACCCTTGTTTTCCATCTGTGTGGTTTATCTGCTTCACACCCTTGTTCTACATCTGTGTGGTTTATCTGCTTCACACCCTTGTTCTCCATCTTTGTGGTTTATCGGCTTCACACCATTGTTTTCCGTCTGTGTGGTTTATCTGCTTCACACCCTTGTGTGGATAGAGTGCTCGCATTGAGTGTTCTGGTCACCTGAGAGCCTAACAACACGTGGATCGGTGGTTCGAGCCCGGCTGTGGCCATGGCTGTGTAGTCGCAGGGTAAAAATCCAATGTGTTTCTTCGTAAAGAGTAGGTGTTACCCTCGGGGACATGGCTCCACTCCCCTTTCCTTCTCCCATTGACGCGATATGACCAAAAGTGGTTAAAGCTTTCTGACTACAACCAAACTTGTCGCCTAGTAGTTCATGTTTCAAAATTAAATGGATTGGCGTGAGTGTAATCCAACGAAGATCGATCGATTTAACAAGGCCACATGATCGACGCTTGCTGCGCCACCGTGCGGAAGATCCCATGACTAAAAAATGCGCTCAACTTTATTGTATTTGACTGTTAGTAGTTAGTTGTGTCGTGATTCTGCACCGGTATGCTTCACTGGCATATCCGGTAATAGTATCCGTCGACGGTTCCACTGTGTTGCACTCCCATGTATTCCAATGTGTTTTATAGGATGTGTTTAACGGTCTTGCTTCAGGGAGTTCCTGGAAGGCGATAACGACGAATTCATTCCGTTTGAACACACGCGCGTCTCTAAGTACGGACCAATCTCCAGGAACTTCAGGACTAGGGGGCGCTATACCTTGCCGGTCCAGGTCACTGCCGCCCAGGTGAGTCCCCCACCCCAGGCATCTGCTTCAGCCTAGGCATCTGCTTTAAGGTATCAAATTCAGTCTAAGCTATCTGTTTTAAGGTATCTGCTTCAGTCTAAGGTATCTGCTTCAGTCTAAGGTATATGCCTCAGTCTAAGGTATATGCTTCAGTCTAAGGTATCTGCTTCAGCCTAAGGTAATCAGTCTAAGGTATCTGCTTCAGTCTAAGGTATCTGCGTCAGTCAAAGGTATTTGCGTCAGTCCAAGCTATAAGCTTCAGCCTAAGGTATATGCTTCAGTCTAAGGTATCTGCTTCAATCTAAGGTATCTGTTTCAGTCTAAGGTATTTGCGTCAGTCAAAGGTATTTGCGTCAGTCATAGGTATAAGCTTCAGTCAAAGGTATAAGCTTCAGCCTAAGGTATCTGCTTCAGTCTAAGGTATTTGCGTCAGTCAAAGGTATTTGCGTCAGTCAAGGTATAAGCTTCAGCCAAAGGTATAAGCTTCAGCCTAAGGTATCTGCTTCAGTCTAAGGTATCTGCGTCAGTCTAAGGTATCTGCGTCAGTCAAAGGTATTTGCGTCAGTCAAAGCTATAAGCTTCAGCCTAAGGTATCTGCTTCAGTCTAAGGTATCTGCTTCAGTCTAAGGTATCTGCTTCAGTCTAAGGTATTTGCATCAGTCAAAGGTATTTGCGTCAGTCAAAGCTATAAGCTTCAGCCTAAGGTATAAGCTTCAGTCTAAGGTATCTGCTTCAATCTAAAGTATCTGTTTCAGTCTAAGGTACCTGCTTCAGTATACTTTTGTGTGTGTGTGTTGCTTCCACAGCAAAAGGACACGACTTCTGTGTCTTGTATCCCGGCCTCCCACAGACCTCATCCCAATGCCGCGGAGGTGTCCACCCGCTTCGGCCCGAACAGCAGCCTGCCCCTTCCCGGCAGGCCCTTCGTGGTACCGCTACCGCCACGAGATGGCGCCCTCGTCGCCTCCAGCCTACCCACGGCCCTCATGAAGCCCACCGTCATGGCAACCGCCAGCTGCTGCGAACCCAAGACGATGTGGTCACTGAAGGAAACGTGCGTGCTTTTATTTCCACTTAAGTAGTAAATGTTTTCGCCAATGTATCTATATGTATTTAGGTGGTTAACGCTCTAGACCGCAGATCAATAAGTCATTTTCTCACATTTCCACTATTTTTTTTAATTGTATGAAAACACGTGAGCGCTGGTTGTGCTATAATGGTAATGCGCGTGTTTTATTCGACATAACCAATAATTATTTTCATTTTTATACATGAGCCCATGTACTTTTCCGATACTTTACCGCTTAATGTGATGTTCTCTACAGCGTTATATCTGGTCGTTGTCTATGGAGCCCCCCCCCCCCCCCTGGTGTAGTGGTTAGCACACTATTGACAGAAGCTCCATCGGTCGAATCGGGGCCCGGGCACCTAATCTGTGGTGTGCTTCATCCGGCGTCGCCCCGGGAGGTTCCTTTTTAGCCAAATTAGTGCACGAAAGCGGCATTAAAATGCCAATTTAATTCATTTAATTTCATTGGTTTCCTGCTTCCTGATTGACAGCCTGGCCAGCATGCCGGATCTGTACAAGTCCTCCACGGCGCCGTACTCGGCGGAACGGGATCTGATCCGGAACGAACTCGTGCAGCTGACGCACCAGATCGACCTGCTGGAGTTGTCTGAGAACGAGCGGATGGCGCGGGAGCTGCAGGCCATCGAGATGAGCATCCAGGAGGTGGAGCACCACATGGGCACGGTGAGTAGAGGCTCACGCCACATGGGCACGGTGAGTAGAGGCTCTCGCCACAAGGGCACGGTGAGTAGAGGCTCACGCCACATGGGCACGGTGAGTAGAGGCTCTCGCCACAAGGGCACGGTGAGTAGAGGCTCTCGCCACATGGGCACGGTGAGTAGAGGCTCTCGCCACATGGGCACGGTGAGTAGAGGCTCTCGCCACATGGGCACGGTGAGTAGAGGCTCTCGCCACATGGGCACGGTGAGTAGAGCCTCTCGCCACAAGGGCACGGTGAGTAGAGGCTCTCGCCACATGCGCAGGGTGAGTAGAGGCTCTCGCCACATGGGCACGGTGAGTAGAGGCTCTCGCCACATGGGCACGGTGAGTAGAGGCTCTCGCCACAAGGGCACGGTGAGTAGAGGCTCTCGCCACATGCGCAGGGTGAGTAGAGGCTCTCGCCACATGGGCACGGTGAGTAGAGGCTCTCGCCACATGGGCACGGTGAGTAGAGGCTCTCGCCACAAGGGCACGGTGAGTAGAGGCTCTCGCCACAAGGGCACGGTGAGTAGAGGCTCTCGCCACATAGGCACGGTGAGTAGAGGCTCTCGCCACAAGGGCACGGTGAGTAGAGGCTCTCGTCACATGGGCACGGTGAGTAGAGGCTCTCGCCACAAGGGCACGGTGAGTAGAGGCTCTCGCCACATGGGCACGGTGAGGAGAGGCTCTCGCCACAAGGGCATGGTGAGTAGAGGCTCTCGCCACATGGGCACGGTGAGTAGAGGCTCTCGCCACAAGGGCACGGTGAGTAGAGGCTCTCGCCACATGGGCACGGTGAGTTGAGGCTCTCGCCACAAGGGCACGGTGAGTAGAGGCTCTCGCCACAAGGGCACGGTGAGTAGAGGCTCTCGCCACAAGGGCACGGTGAGTAGAGGCTCACGCCACATGGGCACGGTGAGTAGAGGCTCTCGCCACAAGGGCACGGTGAGTAGAGGCTCTCGCCACATGGGCACGGTGAGTAGAGGCTCTCGCCACATGGGCACGGTGAGTAGAGGCTCACGCCACAAGGGCACGGTGAGTAGAGGCTCTCGCCACAAGGGCACGGTGAGTAGAGGCTCTCGCCACATGGGCACGGTGAGTAGAGGCTCTCGCCACAAGGGCACGGTGAGTAGAGGCTCTCGCCACAAGGGCACGGTGAGTAGAGGCTCTCGCCACATGGGCACGGTGAGTAGAGGCTCTCGCCACAAGCGCACGGTGAGTAGAGGCTCTCGCCACATGGGCACGGTGAGTAGAGGCTCTCGCCACATGGGCACGGTGAGTAGAGGATCTCGCCGCATGGACACGGTGAGTAGAGACTCTCACCACATTAGCATGGTGAATAGAGGCTCTCGCCACATGGGCACGGTGAGTAGAGGATCTCGCCGCATGGGCACGGTGAGTAGAGGCTCTCGCCACATGGGCACGGTGAGGAGAGACTCTCACCACATTAGCATGGTGAGTAGAGGCTCTCGCCACATGGGCACGGTGAGTAGAGGATCACGCCGCATGGGCACGGTGAGTAGAGGATCTCGCCACAAGGGCACGGTGAGTAGAGGCTCTCGCCACATGGGCACGGTGAGTAGAGACTCTCACCACATTAGCATGGTGAATAGAGGCTATTACTGTAATTACAGGCTCCCACAGCTGAGTAGAATTTTCAGCACAGACGTAGTAATTAGACGTGTGGGAACGATTTTGCTTAAAATGTGTGAATCTAGTGTAGTAGAGATAACTGCGTGTTGCCTGCTGCATATATATATTGTGTTTATTGTGCGGACTCCAGGAGATGCAGGACTTCCTGCTGGCGCGACAGCAGCAGCGCCTGGAGCTGAGTCGTGAACGGCAGAAGCAGAAGCAAGAGGCCTGCGACCTGCGCATGGCGAAACAGATGGCGCTGGAGGAGGCTGAGAAAGGTGTAGAGATGATTGGTATGTCGATTGTCTCCCAGTCGGTGTTACTCGCATGCCAGGAAGGTCTTACCACTTGAGAATCTTCAATCTTACTTCTTTTCCTCATTTGATAACGTACCACGCTATAGATACCGGTATCTGTCCCCACTGCCGCCTGGTATAAATGAATGATGTGTATGAATCGGAACCACACTTAAACACCTGTGTGTTGAGGCGCGATGTGAGGACAAAGTTGGGCAGTATTTTCCTTGTTTCCAGAAGCTGAGCCATCGGAAGAGAATGGAACTTGAGGAAAGTGGAGGCGGACAATTGAGGCAGGCAGCGGAACCTACAACATCTGCCAACATCGTTGCCGACCATCCACGACCCTTTGCCGCTCACCCATGGCTCTGCTGGTAGCTCACGACCGGCCCACGATCTCTTGAGGAAAGCTCTGCGGACATCCTCTGACAGCCCGCGGTCTTTGGCCGAGAGCCAACGGTCTTTGCTGACAACCCAACATCATTGACAGTCGACAGCTCAAGAAAAGTTGCTGACTGCCCATGATCATGGCTGACAACATCCGAGCCTTGCGGACAGCTTCTGACCACACGGTTCTTGGGATGTCATGTGTGACTACAACCCACGACTAGCCCCTGATCTTTGCCGACATCCCACGATCTGTGCGGATATCCTCACATCCCGCGGTCTGTGCGGGTACCCTCGCACATCCCACGATCTGTGCGGGTACCCTCGCACATCCCACGGTCTGTGCGGGTACCCTCTGACATTCCGCGGTCTGTGCGGGTACCCTCTGACATTCCGCGGTCTGTGCGGGTACCCTCGCACATCCCTCGATCTGTGCGGGTACCCTCTGACATCCCACGATCTGTGCGGGTACCCTCTGACATCCCGCGATCTGTGCGGGTACCCTCTGACATCCCACGATCTGTGCGGGTACCCTCTGACATCCCGCGATCTGTGCGGGTACCTTCTGACATCCCGCGGTCTTTGCCTACAGTCTACAACCTTGACTGCCAGCCTACGACTATTGATGAGATTCCCCGAATAGTTGTTACATATGCTGCGAACCCAGTGCCCCTATGTCACTAATGTCCTGGATGTCTCTAGAGCTTGACGTCATTATTCTTGGCAGGCTGAGGTAACATGCTTGTTGATGAAAAAAAGGTCAAAAGGGGAAAAAAAAAATGTCTGCTTCTCTCCCTAAGATGGCCGTAACCTAAATGTAAATGTTGGCCATTGCTTAGATGTTAGATATCTCGTGGCCCGTGCATATATGTTTTCTAATCTCTCGTGGCCCGTGGATGTTCGCATTTACGCGTTTACAACACAATATGGTTTCTCCTTAAGTTCGTCGTGGTGGAAATGCGAGCATTGATTGGTGAAAAACCTTTGTAAAGTTCTAATGAAACATGAGTACATAATACACAACTGAAACTGCTTGCTCTGGGAGTAAGGGAAATGCGAAATGTGAGTTGCGACTCCAGCAGTGTTTGAGGCCGAATTGAGTGTTTTGACAGGATCATGTTAGACCCAAGATTGAGAAACCACATTTTTTTGGCACCTGTCTATAAACAAAATGGTGGAAACTTCGTCTGGAACAGTCTTGTGGAATAGGTCTTGTCACTAGACGAAATACCATGCGGACCAAGTGACCGCCGAATGTCTAGACCTTGTCTCGTGCGGACTGAATTCCTCGATATGCGGGGTTAGCTAGGCCGTATGAGTATTTTGAAGTGACAGGCCTATTGTTATTATGCGACTAAAGTTCCCCTGCTTTGATCGACCTCGTTTTTGTAGGTTAAGGGGTGACCAACAACTGAAATCATCTTATTGAAGATCTTGCTTAGGGCGGATTTCAGGACCGGTGTAATGAAGGCAGATAAAATGGCCAATGGACCGGGGGCATATTGTATATGTCTCCATGGTATTTTAAGGCTGGCTACGAACCTGTAGCGACGCCTTTATTACAGGTATCGTGGTGAGTTCACGGAACGCCGCGTGTTCACGGAACGCCGCGTGTTCTCGGAACGCCGCGTGTTCTCGGAACGCCGCGTGTTCTCTGAACGCCATGTGTTCTTGGAACGCCACGTGTTCTCCGAACGCCACGTGTTCTCCGAACGCCGCGTGTTCTCGGAACGCCACGTTCTCGGAATGCCGCGTGTTCTCGGAAGGCCGCGTGTTCTCGGAACGCCGCGTGTTCTCGGAACGCCGCGCGTTCTCGGAACGCCACGTGTTCTCGGAACGCCACGTGTTCTCGGAACACCACGTGTTCTCGGAACGCCACGTTCTCGGAATGCCGCGTGTTCTCGGAAGGCCGCGTGTTCTCGGAAGGCCGCGTGTTCTCGGAACGCCGCGTGTTCTCGGAACGCCACGTGTTCTCGGAACGCCACGTGTTCTCGGAACGCCACGTGTTCTCGGAACGCCACGTGTTCTCGGAACGCCACAGGACTCCCGGCGCGGTTTGTTTAAGGACCGCGTCATTATCTACGACACTGCCGACGAACCGGTGGCAGTGTTTAAAACGTGTCTGACCTTGTAGGAAAGCACACGTGATGCAGGATATTTCTGCACGACGACACTTTTTCTTTCAACCTTGTCCTATTTTATTGTATTATCTGTTGCTGTTTAATCGTCATCTTCTTGTATTAAATACAGTGAGTATGGCTGTAACCCTATATGCATGCAACTGGATGGTAGTTCCGAGTCAGTATCAGACCCTTTCGTTGCGAAGGGTCCCGGGTGGGTGACGCGGGGAGGCTAATATCCCATACAGTGTATTCCAACAGATGGATTTGTTATAATGGCACCACTTCCTGTTCGCCTGATCAGACCCCATTTATTGTTTCGGGAGGTTTCTTGGCCATTGTTTTAGCCTTTATGTGCACAAAAGTCGCTTTAGAAACCAACCTTTCCTTTCCTAGACTGTTTATAGTTTTGCCGTATGGAGCCATGTTGCCCCATGTAACTCCTTTGTTTATCCCCGATATCGTTTTATCGCCCTAATCAAAATTTCCATAAAGACTGATATTGGTTAGACATGATACCGAGTATGGTATAATCATCGTTTATACTCTTACAGGGGCCTAATATTGGGCAAATTGTCCGTAGAATTCTAAGAGTTTTTCTCTTAATTTTTCTCAGATCTCCATGAGGCATAATCTGGGACACATTGTGCAGTCTCCTACTTTAAATGGGGGACTCCCTGGTGTAATGGTTAGCACAATAAAAGCTGCATTCATTGGTTAGCGCACTAGATCGCAGATCAATAGTTCCTGGATCGACTTCGACTTCGACTGGGTAGCTAATCTGGAGCATGTTTCAGCCTTGCATCATTCGTCGTCCCGGGAGGTTCCTTGGGGCCCCGTTGGTCGCTTTTGTGCACACAAGGGATAAACAAAACTGCAATTCATTTCCCACTTTAAAGGCAAGTTGCCCATAAGGTGTCCACTAGATCCATCTATATCTCGTTGGCGCGGTTATACTATGTGTAAACTCATAAAGGCAAAATAATCCCATTGATAATTTGTCTAATTATCCGTCAACACACTAGACTCGAATTTTAATCAAATGGTCCACCCCCTTTCATCATAGGTATGATATGGTCCTATGTCCATCCAACTCCTTTCAATATGACTGAATGTTTGTCAAATTGACCATCCACCCTTCCCGTCTCCAAGGGTTAGGGCGCTCGCCGTGAGTGATCTGGTTACATGAGAGCCTAACGGCATGTGGATCGGTGGTTTGTGCCCCGCTGTGGCCATGCCTGTGGTAACAGTATAAAGATCCCATAACAGGATAAAGAGCCCATAACAAGACAAAGATCCCATGTCTTTCTTCTTTCTTCCATACACGCGATGTGACCAAATGTGGTTAAAGCGTCTGCAAGCTGCATACTATTGCTTAAATTGGCCATCCACCCTTCTTGTTCATTGGGTATAATATTGGTCAAATTGACCATCCATCCTTCCTGTTCATGGGGTATAATATTGGTCAAATTGACCATCCACCCTTCCTGTTCATGGGGTATAATATTGGTCAAATTGATCATCCACCCTTCCTGTTCATGGGGTATAATATTGGTCAAATTGACATTCCACCCTTTCTGTTCATGGGGTATAATATTGGTCAAATTGACCTTCCACCCTTCCTGTTCATGGGGTATAATATTGGTCAAATTGACCATCCACCCGTTCTGTTCATGGGGTATAATATTGGTCAAATTGACATTCCACCCTTCCTGTTCATGGGGTATAATATTGGTCAAATTGACCTTCCACCCTTCCTGTTCATGGGGTATAATATTGGTCAAATTGACATTCCATCCTTCCTGTTCATGGGGTATAATATTGGTCAAATTGACCATCTACCCTTCTGGTTCGTGGGGTATGGTATCGGTCAAATTGATCATCCACCCTTCCTGTTCATGGGGTATAATATTGGTCAAATTGACCATCCACCCTTCCTGTTCATGGGATATAATATGGGTCAAATTGACCGTCCACCCTTCCTGTCCAAGGGGTATGCTATCGGTCATTCATCCTTCCTGTTCATGGAGGGGGCCTCCCTGGTGTAGTGGTTAGCGCACTAGACCGCAGATCAATAGGTCCTGGGACGAATCCGGGCTCGGGCACCTAATCTGGGGCATGTTTCATTCCTTCATCCTTCATCGTCTCGGGAGGTTCCTTGGCCCAATTTAGCCTGTATGTGCACAAAAGTGGCCTAAAACACCAACATTCCATTCCCTGTTCATGGAGTATAATATTGGTCAAATTGACCATCCACCCTTCTTGTCCAAGGGGTATGCTATCGGTCATTCATCCTTCCTGTTCATGGAGTATAATATTGGTCAAATTGACCATCCACCCTTCCTGTCCAAGGGGTATAATATTGGTCAAATTGACATTCCACTCTTTCTGTTCATGGGGTATTATATTGGTCAAATTGACCATCCACCCTTCTTGTCCAAGGGGTATGCTATCGGTCATTCATCCTTCCTGTTCTTGGAGTATAATATTGGTCAAATTGACCATCCACCCTTCCTGTCCAAGGGGTATAATATTGGTCAAATTGACATTCCACTCTTTCTGTTCATGGGGTATGATATTGGTCAAATTGACCATCCACCCTTCCTGTTATTGGGGTATGCTATTGGTCAAATTCTTCGCATTTTGTTCAAGGGGTCTGGTATTGACTCTCCGCTAGATTTCTGGTTCGTGCTTTGCGTCATATTTCGTATTCGGAATAGCTAAGTAACAAGAGTGTCTAAATGGTTCTTGTATTTCTACCGGCAATTTATTATCACTTTTTGCCATAGTTAGAAAGTATACGCTATATATATATTGCTTTGCCGTTGCTTCACTGTAAGCTATAGCAAGTGTTTAGCTAACATATAGTTGCAATAAGTGTATAAGTGTCGTTTCTATGAATAAACAAAGCTTGTAATTATTTTTTCGTTATTTCTCCATCGTCATGGCATAGCCTTCAATAAGCCATATTTCTATAAAGTCACATTGAAGCTAGACTGCATGAAATGACTTTGAATTGAGACTGCCATTAAATCACATTGAATGTAGACAGCCACGAAATGACTTTGAATCAAGACTGCCATTAAATCACATTGAATCTAGAAAACCACGAAATGACGTTGACTCGAGACTGGTATTAAATCACATTGAATCTAGACTACCATGAAATCGCGTTTAATCGAGACCGTCGTGAAATCAAGTTTAATCAAGGCTCACAGATGATCATATCTCTACAAGGTAGATGTCACGTAGAGAGCAGCCATGAGTGCGTAGAAAGACTGCATATTTTTTCTGCGGACATTTTCAACCAACTGCGCTCCCCTCGTCTTCGTCTTCGCCGTCTGTGCCCGGCCGACACATCCCCATGGATAAGCGTTTCGTCGGCATCCTTGGGAACCTCTACAGGGACACCTGAGCCCAACAAGGTCTCTTCGGTTCAGTGTCTTGCCTGGACCATCCGCACTCAAGGGTTCCAAAATGTACACGTGTCTCGTCGCGTCCGGCCTGCGCACAACTTTATGCGGCGCATCAGACCATACATCTTGAATCTTGTTGCGTTCACGGTTCACGGATAAAACGGTCTCCCAAGAATACTCGTGCACCAATGGGCCATGACGCTCCTCATGATGTGTCTTTCTTCTCAGCGCCTCTCTCTCAGTCTGTCGGGATGCGTCTTCAAAGGCATATCGTAATTGCTGGTGGTGTGCAGTGAGCCACTCGTCGACCGAGTTCAAGTCTTCATGTGTCCCTAGCGTGTAGTCAACTGGCAACTACTACAGATAGTAGGGCGAGTAACCGCTTGAAGAGTGTGGGGTGACATTGTATGCATAAACTAGGTGCGGGAGTTATCTGGAGGCAATGTTCTCAGGAGGTCGTGCATGGTGCGATTGAAGCCTTCGCACTGGCCGTTACCGTGCGGGTGGTGTGGGCTGGCTCTTGGCTATGCCATGTATCCGCTGTAAAATCTTCTTTGATGACGTCTGCGACGAAGTTGCAGCCTTGGTTGCTGTGGAGCCTCTGTGGCAGGCCGAAATGCATAAACCAGTCACGAACCAAGACCTTTGCCGCCGTTGGCGCCTTCTGATCGGGTGTGGGGATCGTCTGTGTGTTTTTGGCGAAGACCTCAATCAACAACACCAAGACGTTTTCCATACCATTGCTGGCATTGTCTAACACCGTGAAGTCCATTGCTAGAACCTTGCAAATGCTTCCTTGCAAGAAGATGACCCATGGTCGGTCTAAGCTGCTTTCCAGCTTTGGCCAAACTACATCGCTCGCACTCTTATTTAAGCGTCCACGTCAGATTGCCTCCCTGCCCAGTGAGCGCGCCGTATTGCCAAAGCAAGTGTATTCTCAGATCGCTGGTGACCTACTTGGATCATGAACTCCTTCAAACAGAATTCTCTTCATGGATGCCGGAAGTAGTAGACGTCTGACCTCAGCACCATCACAATGCTTTACCAGTTTACAAGAGTCCATATCTTGCTAGTGTAGTCATTCCAACATGGTAAAGCAATATACTTACATGCGCCATCTTAGATTTTTTACATTGTAGAATCACAACTAAAAGTATCTCAAAATTATGATGCATATGTGTTTTATATCTCTGAGAGTCTGTAAAACAACAATTTCAACATAAAAAATGGGCGGTTCATTTATATCGCGCGCTGACGTGATAGCGAGCCGCGGTCGACATCACACACAAAGTAGGCCTAGCGAACAGGCGCGCAGGGATATAAAGCCGGCCACCAACTTCTGCTCCAATGATCAAATTGCTTCTCTTCTGATAGCCCACAGGCTTTCAGGATTTAAAGACAGAATGTACTTATTTGACATGGGGAGAGGTTGGCAATACAAAAAATTACAGAATATATTGCTTTAAACAATTTCTTCAGTGGTTTTTCGGCCTTCTGCTTGTCTCGCCGTGTAGGTACGCATTTGGAGAGTCGATATACTGCCACACTTTGCCAAGAGTAGCCTCGAGATTTCATAGTTCGTATCCCTGGAAAGAAGGAATTGGGGCCGCTGGCGTCACCGGAGATTCGGCGGTGGTCGTACAGACCTCACCGTTGAACAAGTTGATTTGCCTATCAACTGCTTCGCGAAGACTTCTAAAAGCTTAAGTTTATCTTCCAGAATCTAGCAGAGGCCTACTCTATAGCCTCATAACGCTTGATAATAAATGCCCTAACCTTCTAATTCCACTACAATATATATCATCTCCTAAACGGCCATGCAGACGTGGCAATTTAGGCATGCAATTCTTTAAATATGGTTATCAGTGTTACTTAATTATGTTGGTTAACATAAAAACTATCGAATACTTCCCAGAAAACGGTAGAATGATGCAATCTCCAAGAATTCTTGGATGCCAATCTCGAAGATCGGAAACGGTATTCCCTCCCGTCTTTGAGAGATACCCATACTGCATCATCTACGTCTAGTTTTACGTTGTACACCAAACTATGTCGAATGTCCATGTGCGTGCATCTTCAGGCATGGTCATGTGGCATGTATTTTTTTCTCCGCTATGACTTTTGGACATACCTCAGACACTAAGAGAAGGGATTTCAAATTAACATCGTTTATTGATAATTATCTTGGACATACTTCTGATGTACAGGGATACGAGATACGACAGCGCATTGCAACACAACATGCGCATGGCAGTGTGCTTAATTCTGGACAAGACTCACGTTTTCTTGGGAAACACTTAACACAAGTTTTCTATGATGTCTACATAAGCTTTATTCCTTTATTCCTGATGTTACTGCACCTTAACAGGAGAGCTCTTTAATTACACACATCATAAGTCTCTGGACACACAGCCCTCTTGCAGGCACTCAGCCTTCATGGAAACCTTGGCAGCGGCAATCAGCCTTCATGGAAACCTTGGCAGCGGCACTCAGCGTTCATGAGCTGTTTTGAACGGGGCACATCGGCATACCGAATGGATGCGCGCGCACTCATACCCGGGTGAAAGAAGTGTCGCGTAATGTGCATATTCGGCCTACCGCAGGGATACATCCGGGTTACCAAAGAAATGCGCCCTATGTATCGCCAACACGACACTGACACAACGAGCATTAAGCCTACAAGCCAGACCACCAAAGTAGTTGATACCACGGCTATCGTGCCCTCTTCCGATACCATTGAGAGAACGCCACCTTTATAGGATCCCAGCCGCGACTCTCACTTCACTCGCCACTCCCCATGTAACTCAAACTTCTAAGAACACAAGAAATCGACCAGTCACAAGACATAACGTTGATAACTAAAAGGAAATAATAAAATAGGTATAGACATAAATATTTATATAACGACATTTATTTGTTTGGTTAACTAAAGGAAATGAACTATGTCACTGTGCGCAAATGAATTTAGTTGTGCGTTGTCCGGCCTCGTCCCCAAGCCATCAAGCAAAGTGGACAGGCTGGCGAGAATAGTCGCTAACGGTCTAATCTGGCTCTTTTCGGGTATTAGACAAATCGCGACACTTGACGTGCGCACTCTGATTCTGGAAGTCTACTTCTAACAGACAACTTGAAGAACATTCACCTGAAATTTCTAAGCGAAAATAAAAATTTAATACTCAGCTATATCATTCTTTGTTTTGCCATCTCGATATACGACCTAGCTCGTGGAGTCATTCAGGAAAACCTAGCTGCTCATAAGCAGCTAGGTTTTCCTGAATAATTGACTGCACTATAGGCTATATATATATATGCACTATATATATATATATATATATATATATATATATATATATATATAAGCTGCATGAAAACTGCCAGCTTAATTCTGGTATCAAAGCTTAGATCTGACAATTAATAAAATTTCAAGACTAGCTAGCTATACCTAAAGGGTCATTTCGTAAATTTTGCTCGTAAAATTAGACAAATGAATTGCCGGTCCGAAGAGAAATGAAAAATGCTGAATTTATCATACTGATGACAACCTTGATTTTCAATCATATTGGCAGAAAATAAATTGCACGAAGCTGACTGCATCCCAATAATCGCAGTATAACTGTTATTTCCGTTCGTAAAATTACGTAAAGGTACGATCTGTTGTTAAATTAGCATGAAAAAGAGTCCGTAACTCTTTGTGAAACGATCCCTTGGATGAGGATGCATAATAACATCTATCGATCTGGTCTTGTTCGCATACACTGCTGAGGCCTATGGCAGATTCTTAATGTTAAATGTGTACCGGCCTTATATATGCTTCCATTTTTGATTGCTAGGACATGGGCGGAACATCTAAAGGTGACCAACGCTCTTCTGCATTTGCTAACATTTTGGTTGAAGAGATACCTTTCGGGTTCGAGGGTTTCTTTGAATTAAAGGAAACCGCCAGCCTGGCCATTAACCCTGCTTTACCGATTCATATAATACCCAAGTGTCTATCGTCTAAATTACAGAATTTTCCGTCTTATCAGTGGCCACAGATGTCATAATGTAAACGTGCAAGACTCCGTGACCAACCGACCTGGCCTCCCTTTCGTCAGTCTCAAGGCATTATTTAGTCATGCCGCGCGGTAGAATTGATTTGTTTGTGCCGGCATTGGCATTGCGGAATAAAACTTCAACCTAACGGACGTCTAGCCTTCAATCACTACATCTGTAGTGAACAATAAAAATTTAAAAGCGACCCGGTCAGCCACGATTTCGCCGCTTAACCAGGCGGCAGCCCTTTTTGGAGGTTTGTCCGCGATTGACCAATCATGGTCTTTTTGCGGAGACAATCGTTGCAAGAGGTATATCAACATGTTTGGATGCTATTTTTCCATGAAACACTAAGATCATGGTCTACTGACTCGCGGCCCTGATTTCTCGTTTCACACGTTTCCCTTAAATAAGAGTACCTCCACTGTGAAGAGTTTCCATCCGCGCATAATAATTTGAGTATCGCCTCCTGATTGGTCTGTCTCATTAACCAACGCCACGCAGGGTTTTTCTGAGCAATAATCGGGGTGGTTGAAACTGTATTTCTGAGGCACGAGAGAGGGCCTCGAAGGGGTAAATCTTTAAAATGGCAGCACGCGACACAAGCATATTTGAAAAATTGTCACTCGACCCCACTTCTCAAAATTATCAGTGTCGTATCTTGATTTTTCGCGACGTTCCGGGTCGCTTTTTTTCAAAAATGCCAATATCCGTGTCGCCGATGACGCTTGTTCACATCCTCAGCGTCGGAATTTGGGGGTGAATGTCCAATGTCGATTTTTCAAATATACCTGTGTCGCGTGTCGCCATCTTAAAGATTTACCCCTTCGAGACCCCTAGCTCCTGTTGTTCCAAATCATTTCGTACCTCAGCTGGAGGTTGAGGGCGCAGATCCGTCTACTTCACATACCCATTCCCCAGCCAGAAATTGTCACTGCATTCCAGCATAATATATGCCATCGCATGACTGGGCATTGGCAGAAAAGGCGTCAGAACACATTTGAATTAATGCTTTGTTTTGTTTATTATAGCGTCGAAAGGAGAAAGTGAAGCTTGGTGGATACAATAATCATCATCATATTCATCCACAATAATCAGTCGGACTTATCAATGCAATATTACATTATTTCACATCTAATAGAAGAACAATTATTATAAACCCGGATCACTCATCCAGAGGCAACTGCAAATTCGCTGAAGCTAATTAAACTACAGTGGAACCCCACCTTAAGACCAACCCGGCCCATCCCCCCCCCCCTCCCTTCAATGCATCTCGCCCCCTATTGTTGGCGCCAGTGATAATCCCATAATCCTAGCAATAATAACACTAACTGTTTGTGGAATCCAGAAATTTTTGGTACCACCCCCTGCTTTCACGCGGTAGTCCGAGATCGACAACTCATGGCCCTCCGTTCCGCCATGTTACAGGGAAAGATTTAGATGGCGCCTAAAGAAGGCCATACAAAATTATGTCATCGTGGTCTATTTATATATTTATTCAGTGATACACATACCCCATTAAAATATATGTAGTTATGAACAGAACTATCTAGAATATCTATATGCGAGAACACTTATACATGTGACATGCATTTCTTCGCAGTTTTGGGCATACTGAGACAATCACACTAGGGATTCAAAAGTAACATGTGACATGCATTTCTTCGCAGTTTTGGGCATACTGAGACAATCACACTAGGGATTCAAAAGTAACATTGTTTCTTGGACACACTTGTTATAATGGGCACACTTTAGATATACATGTGCAGGGGTAAGAAACACGGCAGCGCATTGCAACAATGCAGAAGTAAAAATGAGCATCAGAGGAGGTTACAACCGACATAATTGCGGAATCTATTAATTCTCAACTACATAGGCACTAGCTACGATTACTAGAGTTAAATACGCAGGTAAATTGAGAAAATAAGAAGCCAAATTGTTTATTTTGGTAAGCGTCAGTGACATCATTGGACGTCACGATGACGAGTTAGAGCAAGTTAGAGCTGCGATTGTTACGGTACTTAGTAGGGCTGAACTATATGAACATACCTGTGTGGTATTTCTCTAGTACACAAGAGAAAATACTATCGTACTTCTCGTTGCTTCCCAGGTAATCACTCGATCGGTGGCGTGTGGCAACACAGAGGCAACAACAACGGGGATACCGGTTCGATTGGGTTTATTCTATACACGAGGTCTCTAACCGGTTACAATACATGATTATACATATAGACCAGTCAAAATACAGCTGATTAACTGCAGGAACAGGTTAAAACCAGATAGTATAGGGCCTGGGTATTCCCAGACCCCGTGGCTCGACTTCACCAGTTGTTGAACACTGGTGAAGTCTACACTTACTTTCTGGCTGTTCTGAGTCCTAATCCGATCCACGGATCACGCGTCCTATGCGTCCGGCGTGTCCGGCTGCCTCCCTGGATCTGCCGGCCTTAGGCCAGCCAGATCCCGAAGCCTTTGTCCCCCCGGGCATCGCCCGAGGGGACGCCAGGCTGTTCCTCCCGATAAGGGCCGTCGGCTGTTCCAGGAACTGCCGACACCCCAACGGGGGAACCGAGGCGTTCTGAACTGGGCGTTATGACTGTCTAAATTCCCAAAATACTACATTCTCCCTCCCTTCAAGACGTTCGTCCCCGAACGCCGCTACTCTACTACAGACTAATTTACCCTTAAATTAGTGGAATGGGACTAAAGGAATGTTCTAAAACGTATCTACAAATGTCACTGTCATGGACGGCCCTCGGGGCGGATGTTGCCGGCGGCTCGCGCCGGCCGGCGACTGGGCAGCCACCACGGGGTGTGGCGGCCAAACCCAGCCCAGCATCCTGACAGGCTGCCAGGACGCTGTGCCGGCCGACGATCTTGGGTTGTCGGCTGCAGATCGACCGGCAGTGATGTGAGGGCGGCCCGCGACGTCGTATTGTCCTGAGCGACATCGCGAGCACCCGGGCGGCCAGTCCAGGGGTGGCACCTCCCGGGCCGGCGTCCCGACTATGAGTGGGTACGCCGCATGCCGACGACACAGTCCCAGAGGCGGCGCATCATCGAGTAGTCCGTCTTCAGCCGGTCGAACGCGTCATTGTTCAGCAATCCGCCGTCTATGGTCCAACGCGGCACCGGGAAGGGGGGTACACCATCGCGGTGGACCCCCATCGCCCGGTACGCCAACTGGATGGGTTCCAGCGGCCCTGTCTCTCTGACGATGTCCAGGAGCTCTCTGACGCCATCGGCGCCGCTCGCTTCTCGGCCGCTCGAAGTCTGGCGGCAGCGAGTGGGGTAGCAGGAGGCTCCGGGACGACCGCCCCGTCTCTGACTCCCTGCTATCGCGAGAAGGCTCCGGGTAGGTCGCCTGCACCTCCCGCCGCGGCCCACGCTACCGCGACGTCTTTCGGCGGCCCGGCGGCTTGACCTGCAACGAGGAAAGAGAGACGCCCGATACCGCCGCCGCGAGCATTCGCGACGGGGCTGCGGGACTTCAGATACCATCATATTGGCCTGTTTGCGTTGTCCATCGGACAGCAAATAGAGACACCTTCACTACTTAGACCACCCTGATATTGTCCACAAAACTTTTTACGCCATTGCACCCAGGACACACGCTACGGCCCCGATCGAGCCTACGGCCCAGAGCCCTCCTCTGAGCTGACTGCTGGTACTTGTGTGATTAACGGGCTGGCGTGGCAATGAACATCAGCAGACGGCTACTACTCATCATACTACCGTGCTGGGGGCAACAACCCTCCTCGCCAGGAGAGCTGAGGCCGTCCAGCTACAGCGTGATGAGCTCTCTTCCTCACAAGCGGGGAGTGACACCACCCTGCGTCCGGCTGCGGAACAGGGATCTGCACGGACGATGTATCACCCGTTGCTTCTGAGACACCTCTGCCTAGTTCACTGCCACCTCGGACCAGCTTACTGTAGGGCATCAGGTCCATCCTACAGTCTCCCCAGCACGACCAGCCAGAGTGGCGACTCCGGCCAATCGGCCGGCTGGGCCTACCAACCTCACACCTTTCCCACAGCAGCGCTGACTCCTTCCATGGCCGCTCGATGGCTTCTGCCATGTCGCTGTGTCAACTGGGTCACTTACCAATCCAGCCTCACTGGTGGCCGCCTTACTCGCTGGCCACGGCGTGGACTTGGGGCGCTCTCTTCCGTGTTGGGCGTCCCCACCAGTACTTCCGGTACGTTGGAAGCATCTGACTGGTGGGACGTTTGGTCAGGTCTCTCGTCTACCCCCTCCTCGTCACTACCGTCCGGGGGCAACCCTGGTGCCTCGGCGGCTGCGGGGGTCTCAGTGGCCTCGCCCTCCTGCGCAGCCGGCTCCTGCATCGCAGGTGGTGTCAACCAACTAACCAAAGGATCGTCCGGGTCCTCCACATACTCCTTCAGGTGGTCCACGTGCTCCACAATGGTCCTGTCGACAGCGGAGCGCTGGATGGACACATTGACGGCCGATGGTCTCCTCACCACTAGGAATGGGCCTGCCCAGCGGATCCCCCCCTTGATTCTGGCTGTGGCTGTACAGTAGCGCCACACCCAACTTCCTACCGGGAAGTTCACTGGGGTTGCCCTCATGTCGTAGCCGGTCTTCTGCCGGACCGCTGCCTTGCAGCTCTCCCGACGGGCAATGCGGTGGCCAATCTCCATCGCATCACGCAACCACTCTCCGTAGGCGGTCACGCATGCGGGAGCGCGCTCGCGTGGGGGACCTTCAACCTGGAGGTCGAGTGGGAGGGTTATCTCACGACCGAATAGCAGTCGGTAAGGGGAGACCTTCGTGCTCCGATGCTCGGACGACCGATAGGCACACAAGGCGTACGGGAGGTGATCTTCCCAATCCTGCGGATGCAATCGTGCATACGTGAAGATCATGTCTTGGAGGACTCTGTTGAAATTTTCAACCAAGCCGTCCGACTGAGGCCGATACGGGGTTGTGAGTGTTATCTCAATCCGCATCAGCCGACACACCTCCTGCAGGAGTTGGTTGTCAAACTTTCTCCCCCTATCCGAGTGCAACTGCCTCGGGCAGCCAAACCGGCAGAACACTTCGGTCACCAGTTTGTCCGCCACAGTCTGAGCTTCCTTGTTCTCTATCGCGAAGCCCTCCACCTACTTGGTGAAGTAGTCCTCCACCACCAGCACGTACTTCCGGCCACCCCCAGACTCCGGCATCGGGCCAACCAGATCCATGGCTATACGCTCCCACGGTTCTCCCACTGGCATCTGCGTTAGCGGGGCTCGATGTGGAGCGGACGCAGGCTTCCTCTGCCCGCAATCCCTGCACAACGTCAGCCACCGACTTACATCAGCAGACATTCTTGGCCAATAGTAGCTCCGCTTCAGGGACGCCAAGGACTTGGAGTGACCCATGTGACCTCCCAGTCGGTCACGATGCACTGCATCAAACAATCGTTTGCGCAGTGGCGGCGGCACTACCAACTGTTGCACCACCCCAGTGTCACAGCTGGCTTTCTTCTTCCGGTACAGGATGTCATCCTCCATGACCAGGTTGTCCCACTGCTGCCAGAGGCACTTCGTCACCCCACTCTGGCTCCTGACCTTGGCAAACGGGGGTTTATGGACCCGAGTCTTTAAGTGGCTGAGCATACACTCTATGCTCTCATCCTCGCTCTGCCAGCGACGGATATCCGTCAATGCCACATCCGGGACCCATCGCAGCTCACGCACCATGGCGGTAGCCACCTTCCCTTCCGTCTGCTTACCGTCAGTATCACCAGCGACAACAGGGTCACCGACCAGTACCGGAGCTGTTAAGGCTGTTAAGGCTATCGCCTTCACCTCGTCAGACTGTCCTTCCACTGATCCAGTGAGGACAGCCTGCGACCCCTGGACTAGCCCTGGGGCCTTCTCGTCTTCCTTCCTCTCCACGCGCTCCCTGAGCGGCAGGCAGTCTTCACACTCCATGCGCTTGCAGGGACGCGTCACCTTCCGGGAGAGGGCATCGGCATGGCCGATCTTCGAGCCGGGCCTGTGGATCACTTTGAAATCGTAAGTGCCCAACGTAGCCAACCAACGAGCAACCATGTTTTCCGCCTCCCGGAAGTTCAAGAGCCATGTGAGTGACGCATGGTCTGTCACAACGGGGAACGGTCGACCCCACAGGTAGTGACGGAATTGCTTCACAAACGTCACCACGGCCAGCAGCTCTCGGTGAGTGGTGCAGTAGCGCCGCTGAGTGCGACTGAAGGTCTTGGACGCATACGCGATGACCTTTTCACCACCCTCCTGCTGCTGAGCCAGCACACAGCCCATGGCATCGCCGCTCGCATCGCTGTACAGCACGAACCGGTCTTCTCTCGTGGGATACCCGAGGATCGGAGCTTCACAGAGGGCTGTCTGAAGGGCTCTAAAGGCCCTCTCTTTGTCGTCATCCCAGACAAAGGGCACGTTCTTCCGGGTCATTGCCGTCATAGGGCCAGCGACCTGAGCAAACCCAGGTATGAATCGCCGGTAGTATGAGGCCAGTCCCAGAAAACTCCGCACCTCTTTGACGGTCGCGGGTGTTGGCCAATCACGCACCGCCGACACCTTCGCAGGGTCCGTCGAGATGCCGTGACGCGAAACCACGTGACCTAGGTACAGCACCTCGGTCTGGAAGAGTCGACATTTCGAGGCTTTCATCCTCAGGCCTGCCTCTCTGAATCTGTCCCACACGATGGTGAGACGGCTCAACGTCTCCTCAAAGGTCTTCCCGAAGACGATGACGTCATCGAGATACACCAGGCAACTACGCCAGCAGAGACCACGGAGAACTAGCTCCATCAGCCTCTCAAAAGTGGCCGGCGCGTTGCACAGCCCGAAGCTCATCACCTTCCACTGGAAGAGACCTTGACGGGTGATGAAGGCGGTCTTCTCCTTATCACGCTCGTCCATCTCTACTTGCCAGTAGCCAGAGGCCAGGTCGAGGGTACAAAATCACTGAGCCCCAGTCAAGGCATCCAGCGTGTCAGAGATTAAGGGTAGGGGGTACGCGTCCTTGCGTGTGACTTCGTTGTTGCTGGCTGACCTCCGTGTCCTCGTCTGGTACTTCTAACACGGTGTGATTGGGTAGGGCCTCAAGGATCCCAACAGTGCCGCCCTTACGTAAGTACACAGTCTCATCCGATGCGTTTAGCAAAACGACCGGGATGTGCTTCGTTCCAGGCGCCACAAGAGCCGAGGCGACCACCACACCAGTGCTATTGCCCACACTACGGACAGGAGTCAACAGGGCATTGCCCCCATGAGCATACTGGAGCTTATTCTCCGCTCTTCCTGTAACCACCACCTCAGTACCGGGGAGAACTGCTACTGATTCCGTCAGGCGAACACGGGCTACTCTGTCCTGCTTGCCTTCACGCCCCAGTGCAAAGGTCGATTTACCTATTCTGAGGAGGCCATCACGCAGTGACATTTCACACCCATGCTCCTGAAGGAAATCCAGTCCCAATATCCCCCCACGATCCTGTAACTTTGCCACTACGACCTCTTGTGACAGGCACATGCCATCCAGCATGATCTCCACACACGTCTCTCCTTCCAGCTTCATCTGCTCCCCATCAGCAGTGGTCAGCGGCAGCTGCGCTGCTTGTAATGGGGGCCGGTGGCTGGTCGGGATTGACATGTAGGTCTGATGGTCAATGATAGACACAGATGCGCCAGTATCCACCAACAACGGGCAATCTACACCATGCAGCTGGGCATGTATGATCCAACCCCTCGCTGGTTTCACCCTATAAACACGGGGTGTGATCTGACCATCTGCGTCGTTATCTGATTTGACAGATTTGGGCTGAGTTTCCTCGCCCCCCGGTCTCCCTTCTCTCTCAGGGTGGTGAAGCGGGCTAGCTACCACCGGATATTCACTAGCCCCTATTCGTTTGGGGAATATCTTCCCCTGCCACCCCTACCTCTACCTCCCCGGGTCGATTGACCCGCTCTACGAGGTTGCGAGCATTCCCGAGCCATGTGTCCATACTCTGCACAATTGTAACCTTGTATGGAGGCTAGCCAATCTGGCCTGCCACTGCGAGTGCCCTGTCCATTACCATTCCCTCTCGAGCGACCCCCCCTTTCGGTTTTACCCGATTGGGTGTTATCGCACTTAAGGGCTTCAACGACACGAGCTACCAATGCGTCCATGCTGCGGTCAGCCCCCTCGTCCTCAGCTGACACTGCACAAGCAGGAGCGGTCTCCACCCGACGCACCTGTGGCTTACTCCGACCGGGGTCAGGGTTTGAGTACTCCTCGCTCCGCTCGGCAATCTCTACTAATTTTCCCAGAGACACGTCACCCACTAAGTAACACGCTCGTTTGGTACTTTCATCCGCCAAGCCATTGATGAACTGCTCTCGGACATTCATAACTCGACATGTTTCATCGGTCCCAGGATATACCTGCCGGACCAAGTCACTTAGGGCGCGTGCATATGCGCGCAGCGATTCCCCCTGTCTCCGAGTTCTGGCTCGAAATTGCCTCAGAGCACCACCTGTGCCCTCTGGCTGGCCATATTGGTCGAGCAAACTCGCCCGCAGGGTTGCGTAATCCCGGCTAGATGCGCCCATGAGTACCAACCGATGCGCCTCACCTTGCAAGGCCATTTCAAGGTTAATGGCACTTTGCTCACCAGTCCACCCACACAGGTTACCAATCGTTTCAAACCTGTGTAGGAAATCCCGCACACCCCCCTCGTCAGCCTTGCCTGTAAAGGTCGGGACCCGTGGACACTTCTCTAGCCCTGCCCGCCACAGCCGATTTTTCAATGCGGCTGACGATATTGGGGTCTGGGGTGTAGGCTCTGTCCCTGAGGTTACTTGATGGTAGGGAGAGGGCACATACATCCCTCCATCCCTCCCATAGTCTGACCTCGGCATAGCCCAACTGGGCTGGCTTATGCCTTAGGGATCACCTCTTCAGGGACTATCTCTCGCCTCTGCATAAGGCCTATCCTCGCACAGGTATCTGCTGTCGACATGCGTCGTACCTGTCGGGGTGGATGGGTATCTAGGGGTTGAGTGGTCAGTCACCACGAAGTCGCTGGGCGTCCATCTCCTGACATATCTGTCAGGAGAGGCCAGCCCTGCGTCACCTGTCACCCCCCTGCTTCCCCTTTCAAGCTGCTCTGGGTCGTATAGGCCTCTGCCTTGACCACTAGCCCGCCCGTACTGACTCTCCCCATCTAATCCCGGTCTAATTCGACCAAAGACTTGTTCCTTCTCTGAAGAAACATCGGCAAAACGCACTGAGTTCTCAGTTTGTTTACCTCCTATGGGCGCGGCCATCTTGGATGACGCGTCACCCCACTCAGGTGCACTGCCAGCCCAGCCGCCAGCGAGGTGTGCCTGCAGGCCTTGGGCTGAGTCCAACCTTACGCCTGCTCGGCCCACCTCACCTGACTCCCTTGGCCCGGCGGCTGTGGACGAATCATATCGCCCTGTGGTGTCAAGTGAGCTCACCCACCAACCAGGGAGCTCCGGCTGGTTTTTGGGGAAGAAGGACGCCATTTTTTTTTCATTAACTTTCCCTTCCCCCGGATTTTTTACTGCCGTCTGGGCTGATTCAGCCCTGGCTGGCGACTGATTTTGACGAAGGAGATCCCCCGCCAACCCCTTCCACCACCCATAATCCTCCCTGAGCAGACTATGCTGCTCTAGGGTCAGATCTGGGCTCGCTCCCAACAACCCGCTTCCCCGGCTTGCCTCCATCGAGTCCCACCCACGCGGTGAACCCGATCGTGGTCACGGACACCAAATCTGTGGTATTTCTCTAGTACACAAGAGAAAATACTATCGTACTTCTCGTTGCTTCCCAGGTAATCACTCGATCGGTGGCGTGGGGGACACAGAGGCAACAACAACGGGGATACCAGTTCGATTGGGTTTATTCTATACACGAGGTATCTAACCGGTTAAAATACATGATGTGGACGCGTTAACTGTTTGACCATAAACGTTAAGTATTATATTTATATTGTAATGCCAAGTTACCTGTGGCGGGAGAATGTTATATTCACGGTGGCGACGCCTGTCGGTAGGTTTACCATGTATATACTATCGCGCATGCCCATCGGTTGGCGCGCAATTACTCATTTCGTCATTCCTTTGTTTGCTGCCAACGAGGTAGCATTAGTAGACAGCTCTGACGCTGTTATACAAATCTTGGTGGTTTACTGAGACGGCAACTTAATCAAGCCACAGGTATACTTTTATTTATGATCTGTTTGAATCATTAATATTGTCTTACGTACTAAATGTCCCAATTATAACTGAGAGATCATAGGATATATAATGCGAATCGAGTGTTAGAATGTGCGGATTGTGTATTAAAGTTGACTTAAGTTAACGGAGCCACGCTTTTAATTATTCTGCCAAATCTGCAATATTTTCTAGATACAGAATGTCCTAACTAAGATAGGGCATGATGTATGATTTGAATCAGGTGTGAGAATGTGTGAATTGTTATATTTAAGCTGTCTGATGTTTCTCATATTTTATTAGTAATCAGCCATCGAGAAACGACTACTATTATTAATTGTATTGTTATATGTCACGTCACTATAATCTAATTAATTCGTTACAGGTGTATATTTAGGGCTCGCCACCTGTCCAGCCCCAGCCCCGAGGCTGTGTTGAATAAACGCTATTTTGAGACAATCTGTTTCGGGCTTATTAACACCTGGCCCACAGCACTGCTACAATGATTATACAGGGGTGGCACCTCCCGGGCCGGCGTCCCGACTATGAGTCGGTACGCCGCATGCCGACGACACAGTCCCAGAGGCGGCGCATCATCGAGTATTCCGTCTCCAGCCGGTCGAACGCGTCATTGTTCAGCAATCCGCCGTCTATGGTCCAACGCGGCACCGGGAAGGTGTCTCTCTGACGATGTCCAGGAGCTCTCTGACGCCATCGGCGCCGCTCGCTTCTCGGCCGCTCGAAGTCTGGCGGCAGCGAGTGGGGTAGCAGGAGGCTCCGGGACGACCGCCCCGTCTCTGACTCCCTGCTATCGCGAGAAGGCTCCGGGTAGGTCGCCTGCACCTCCCGCCGCGGCCCACGCTACCGCGACGTCTTCCGGCGGCCCGGCGGCTTGACCTGCAACGAGGAAAGAGAGACGCCCGATACCGCCGCCGCGAGCATTCGCGACGGGGCTGCGGGACTTCAGATACCATCATATTGGCCTGTTTGCGTTGTCCATCGGACAGCAAATAGAGACACCTTCACTACTTAGACCACCCTGATATTGTCCACAACACTTTTTACGCCATTGCACCCAGGACACACGCTACGGCCCCGATCGAGCCTACGGCCCAGAGCCCTCCTCTGAGCTGACTGCTGGTACTTGTGTGATTAACGGGCTGGCGTGGCAATGAACATCAGCAGACGGCTACTACTCATCATACTACCGTGCTGGGGGCAACAACCCTCCTCGCCAGGAGAGCTGAGGCCGTCCAGCTACAGCGTGATGAGCTCTCTTCCTCACAAGCGGGGAGTGACACCACCCTGCGTCCGGCTGCGGAACAGGGATCTGCACGGACGATGTATCACCCGTTGCTTCTGAGACACCGCTGCCTAGTTCACTGCCACCTCGGACCAGCTTACTGTAGGGCATCAGGTCCATCCTACAGTCTCCCCAGCACGACCAGCCAGAGTGGCGACTCCGGCCAATCGGCCGGCTGGGCCTACCAACCTCACACCTTTCCCACAGCAGCGCTGACTCCTTCCATGGCCGCTCGATGGCTTCTGCCATATCGCTGTGTCAACTGGGTCACTTACCAATCCAGCCTCACTGGTGGCCGCCTTACTCGCTGGCCACGGCGTGGACTTGGGGCGCTCTCTTCCGTGTTGGGCGTCCCCACCAGTACTTCCGGTACGTTGGAAGCATCTGACTGGTGGGACGTTTGGTCAGGTCTCTCGTCTACCCCCTCCTCGTCACTACCGTCCGGGGGCAACCCTGGTGCCTCGGCGGCTGCGGGGGTCTCAGTGGCCTCGCCCTCCTGCGCAGCCGGCTCCTGCATCGCAGGTGGTGTCAACCAACTAACCAAAGGATCGTCCGGGTCCTCCACATACTCCTTCAGGTGGTCCACGTGCTCCACAATGGTCCTGTCGACAGCGGAGCGCTGGATGGACACATTGACGGCCGATGGTCTCCTCACCACTAGGAATGGGCCTGCCCAGCGGATCCCCCCCTTGATTCTGGCTGTGGCTGTACAGTAGCGCCACACCCAACTTCCTACCGGGAAGTTCACTGGGGTTGCCCTCATGTCGTAGCCGGTCTTCTGCCGGACCGCTGCCTTGCAGCTCTCCCGACGGGCAATGCGGTGGCCAATCTCCATCGCATCACGCAACCACGCTCCGTAGGCGGTCACGCATGCGGGAGCGCGCTCGCGTGGGGGACCTTCAATCTGGAGGTCGAGTGGGAGGGTTATCTCACGACCGAATAGCAGTCGGTAAGGGGAGACCTTCGTGCTCCGATGCTCGGACGACCGATAAGCACACAAGGCGTACGGGAGGTGATCTTCCCAATCCTGCGGATGCAATCGTGCATACGTGAAGATCATGTCTTGGAGGACTCTGTTGAAATTTTCAACCAAGCCGTCCGACTGAGGCCGATACGGGGTTGTGAGTGTCCTCTCAATCCGCATCAGCCGACACACCTCCTGCAGGAGTTGGTTGTCAAATTCTCTCCCCCTATCCGAGTGCAACTGCCTCGGGCAGCCAAACCGGCAGAACACTTCGGTCACCAGTTTGTCCGCCACAGTCTGAGCTTCCTTGTTCGCTATCGCGAAGCCCTCCACCCACTTGGTGAAGTAGTCCTCCACCACCAGCACGTACTTCCGGCCACCCCCAGACTCCGGCATCGGGCCAACCAGATCCATGGTTATACGCTCCCACGGTTCTCCCACTGGCATCTGCGTTAGCAGGGCTCGATGTGGAGCGGACGCAGGCTTCCTCTGCCCGCAATCCCTGCACAACGTCAGCCACCGACTTACATCAGCAGACATTCTTGGCCAATAGTAGCTCCGCTTCAGGGACGCCAAGGACTTGGAGTGACCCATGTGACCTCCCAGTCGGTCACGATGCACTGCATCAAACAATCGTTTGCGCAGTGGCGGCGGCACTACCAACTGTTGCACCACCCCAGTGTCACAGCTGGCTTTCTTCTTCCGGTACAGGATGTCATCCTCCATGACCAGGTTGTCCCACTGCTGCCAGAGGCACTTCGTCACCTCACTCTGGCTCCTGACCTCGGCAAACGGGGGTTTATGGACCCGAGTCTTTAAGTGGCTGAGCATACACTCTATGCTCTCATCCTCGCTCTGCCAGCGACGGATATCCGTCAATGCCACATCCGGGACCCATCGCAGCTCACGCACCATGGCGGTAGCCACCTTCCCTTCCGTCTGCTTACCGTCAGTATCACCAGCGACAACAGGGTCACCGACCAGTACCGGAGCTGTTAAGGCTGTTAAGGCTATCGCCTTCACCTCGTCAGACTGTCCTTCCACTGATCCAGTGAGGACAGCCTGCGACCCCTGGACTAGCCCTGGGGCCTCCTCGTCTTCCTTCCTCTCCACGCGCTCCCTGAGCGGCAGGCAGTCTTCACACTCCATGCGCTTGCAGGGACGCGTCACCTTCCGGGAGAGGGCATCGGCATGGCCGATCTTCGAGCCGGGCCTGTGGATCACTTTGAAATCGTAAGTGCCCAACGTAGCCAACCAACGAGCAACCATGTTTTCCGCCTCCCGGAAGTTCAAGAGCCATGTGAGTGACGCATGGTCTGTCACAACGGGGAACGGTCGACCCCACAGGTAGTGACGGAATTGCTTCACAAACGTCACCACGGCCAGCAGCTCTCGGTGAGTGGTGCAGTAGCGCCGCTGAGTGCGACTGAAGGTCTTGGACGCATACGCGATGACCTTTTCACCACCCTCCTGCTGCTGAGCCAGCACACAGCCCATGGCATCGCCGCTCGCATCGCTGTACAGCACGAACCGGTCTTCTCTCGTGGGATACCCGAGGATCGGACCTTCACAGAGGGCTGTCTGAAGGGCTCTAAAGGCCCTCTCCTTGTCGTCATCCCAGACAAAGGGCACGTTCTTCCGGGTCATTGCCGCCATAGGGCCAGCGACCTGAGCGAACCCAGGTATGAATCGCCGGTAGTATGAGGCCAGTCCCAGAAAACTCCGCACCTCTTTGACGGTCGCGGGTGTTGGCCAATCACGCACCGCAGACACCTTCGCAGGGTCCGTCGAGATGCCGTGACGCGAAACCACGTGACCTAGGTACAGCACCTCGGTCTGGAAGAGTCGACATTTCGAGGCTTTCATCCTCAGGCCTGCCTCTCTGAATCTGTCCCACACGATGGTGAGACGGCTCAACGTCTCCTCAAAGGTCTTCCCGAAGACGATGACGTCATCGAGATACACCAGGCAACTACGCCAGCAGAGACCACGGAGAACTAGCTCCATCAGCCTCCCAAAAGTGGCTGGCGCGTTGCACAGCCCGAAGCTCATCACCTTCCACTGGAAGAGACCTTGACGGGTGATGAAGGCGGTCTTCTCCTTATCACGCTCGTCCATCTCTACTTGCCAGTAGCCAGAGGCCAGGTCGAGGGTACAAAACCACTGAGCCCCAGTCAAGGCATCCAGCGTGTCAGAGATTAAGGGTAGGGGGTACGCGTCCTTGCGTGTGACATCGTTAAGCTTACGATAGTCTACACAGAACCGGGTACTCCCATCCTTCTTCTTCACCAACACTACCGGACTGCTCCATGAACTGGTGCTAGGTTCGATGACCCCTCGCTCCAACATGGACTCTATTTCGGCAGACTCCACGGCCTGTTGCGCTACCGGGAGGTGGCGAGCTCGTTGACGTATGGGGTACGCGCCCCCAGTGTCAATTCGGTGCTTCACTAGACCTGTCCTTCCGAGCTCCTCCGTGCTCTCTGCAAGTACGTCAGCGTATTCACGGACTACTGCCTGCACCGTCTGTCGCTGTGGCAATGTCAGCTCGGGTGAAAGATTATCACACAGCTGCTCGAGAGCTTGTGGCAGGGCCCCAGGCACGTGAGATGGTTTGGTCACCGGTTGTTGCTGGCTGACCTCCGTGTTCTCGTCTGGTACTTCTAACACGGTGTGATTGGGTAGGGCCTCAAGGATCCCAACAGTGCCGCCCTTACGTAAGTACACAGTCTCATCCGATGCGTTTAGCAAAACGACCGGGAAGTGCTTCGTTCCAGGCGCCACAAGAGCCGAGGCGACCACCACACCAGTGCTATTGCCCACACTACGGACAGGAGTCAACAGGGCATTGCCCCCATGAGCATCCGGGAGCTTATTCTCCGCTCTTCCTGTAACCACCACCTCAGTACCGGGGAGAACTGCTACTGATTCCGTCAGGCGAACACGGGCTACTCTGTCCTGCTTGCCTTCACGCCCCAGTGCAAAGGTCGATTTACCTATTCTGGGGAGGCCATCACGCAGTGACATTTCACACCCATGCTCCTGAAGGAAATCCAGTCCCAATATCCCCCCACGATCCTGTAACTTTGCCACTACGACCTCTTGTGACAGGCACATGCCATCCAGCATGATCTCCACACACGTCTCTCCTTCCAGCTTCATCTGCTCCCCATCAGCAGTGGTCAGCGGCAGCTGCGCTGCTTGTAATGGGGGCCGGTGGCTGGTCGGGATTGACATGTAGGTCTGATGGTCAATGATAGACACAGATACGCCAGTATCCACCAACAACGGGCAATCTACACCATGCAGCTGGGCATGTATGATCCAACCCCTCGCTGGTTTCACCCTATAAACACGGGGTGTGATCTGACCATCTGCGTCGTTATCTGATTTGACAGATTTGGGCTGAGTTTCCTCGCCCCCCGGTCTCCCTTCTCTCTCAGGGTGGTGAAGCGGGCTAGCTACCACCGGATATTCACTAGCCCCTATTCGTTTGGGGAATATCTTCCCCTGCCACCCCTACCTCTACCTCCCCGGGTCGATTGACCCGCTCTACGAGGTTGCGAGCATTCCCGAGCCATGTGTCCATACTCTGCACAATTGTAACATTGTATGGAGGCTAGCCAATCTGGCCTGCCACTGCGAGTGCCCTGTCCATTACCATTCCCTCTCGAGCGACCCCCCCTTTCGGTTTTACCCGATTGGGTGTTATCGCACTTAAGGGCTTCAACGACACGAGCTACCAATGCGTCCATGCTGCGGTCAGCCCCCTCGTCCTCAGCTGACACTGCACAAGCAGGAGCGGTCTCCACCCGACGCACCTGTGGCTTACTCCGACCGGGGTCAGGGTTAGAGTACTCCTCGCTCCGCTCGGCAATCTCTACTAATTTCCCCAAAGACACGTCACCCACTAAGTAACACGCTCGTTTGGTACTTTCATCCGCCAAGCCATTGATGAACTGCTCTCGGACATTCATAACTCGACATGTTTCATCGGTCCCAGGATATACCTGCCGGACCAAGTCACTTAGGGCGCGTGCATATGCGCGCAGCGATTCCCCCTGTCTCCGAGTTCTGGCCCGCAGGGTTGCGTAATCCCGGCTAGATGCGCCCATGACTACCAACCGATGCGCCTCACCTTGCAAGGCCATTTCAAGGTTAATGGCACTTTGCTCACCAGTCCACCCACACAGGTTACCAATCGTTTCAAACCTGTGTAGGAAATCCCGCACACCCCCCTCGTCAGCCTTGCCTGCAAAGGTCGGGATCCGTGGACACTTCTCTAGCCCTGCCCGCCACAGCCGATTTTTCAATGCGGCTGACGATATTGGGGTCTGGGGTGTAGGCTCTGTCCCTGAGGTTACTTGATGGTAGGGAGAGGGCACATACATCCCTCCATCCCTCCCATAGTCTGACCTCGGCATAGCCCAACTGGGCTGGCTTATGCCATAGGGATCACCTCTTAAGGGACTATCTCTCGCCTCTGCATAAGGCCTATCCTCGCACAGGTATCTGCTGTCGACATGCGTCGTACCTGTCGGGGTGGATGGGTATCTAGGGGTTGAGTGGTCAGTCACCACGAAGTCGCTGGGCGTCCATCTCCTGACATATCTGTCAGGAGAGGCCAGCCCTGCGTCACCTGTCACCCCCCTGCTTCCCCTTTCAAGCTGCTCTGGGTCGTATAGGCCTCTGCCTTGACCACTAGCCCGCCCGTACTGACTCTCCCCATCTAATCCCGGTCTAATTCGACCAAAGACTTGTTCCTTCTCTGAAGAAACATCGGCAAAACGCACTGAGTTCTCAGTTTGTTTACCTCCTATGGGCGCGGCCATCTTGGATGACGCGTCACCCCACTCAGGTGCACTGCCAGCCCAGCCGCCAGCGAGGTGTGCCTGCAGGCCTTGGGCTGAGTCCAACCTTACGCCTGCTCGGCCCACCTCACCTGACTCCCTTGGCCCGGCGGCTGTGGACGAATCATATCGCCCTGTGGTGTCAAGTGAGCTCACCCACCAATCAGGGAGCTCCGGCTGGTTTTTGGGGAAGAAGGACGCCATTTTTTTTTCATTAACTTTCCCTTCCCCCGGATTTTTTACTGCCGTCTGGGCTGATTCAGCCCTGGCTGGCGACTGATTTTGACGAAGGAGATCCCCCGTCAACCCCTTCCACCACCCATAATCCTCCCCGAGCAGACTATGCTGCTCTAGGGTCAGATCTGGGCTCGCTCCCAACAACCCGCTTCCCCGGCTTGCCTCCATCGAGTCCCACCCACGCGGTGAACCCGATCGTGGTCACGGACACCAAATCTGTGGTATTTCTCTAGTACACAAGAGAAAATACTATCGTACTTCTCGTTGCTTCCCAGGTAATCACTCGATCGGTGGCGTGGGGGACACAGAGGCAACAACAACGGGGATACCAGTTCGATTGGGTTTATTCTATACACGAGGTATCTAACCGGTTACAATACATGATGTGGACGGGTTAACTGTTTGACCATAAACGTTAAGTATTATATTTATATTGTAATGCCAAGTTACCTGTGGCGGGAGAATGTTATATTCACGGTGGCGACGCCTGTCGGTAGGTTTACCATGTATGTACTATCGCGCATGCCCATCGGTTGGCGCGCAATTACTCATTTCGTCATTCCTTTGTTTGCTGCCAACGAGGTAGCATTAGTAGACAGCTCTGACGCTGTTATACAAATCTTGGTGGTTTACTGAGACGGCAACTTAATCAAGCCACAGGTATACTTTTATGTATGATCTGTTTGAATCATTAATATTGTCTTACGTACTAAATGTCCCAATTATAACTGAGAGATCACATGATATATAATGCGAATCGAGTGTTAGAATGTGTGGATTGTGTATTAAAGTTGACTGAAGTTAACGGAGCCACGCTTTTAATTAATCTGCTTAATCTGCAATATTTTCTAGATACTGAATGTCCTAACTAAGATAGGGCATGATGTATGATTTGAATCAGGTGTGAGAATGTGTGAATTGTTATATTTAAGCTGTCTGATGTTTCTCATATTTTATTAGTAATCAGCCATCGAGAAACGACTACTATTATTAATTGTATTGTTATATGTCACGTCACTATAATCTAATTAATTCGTTACAGGTGTATATTTAGCGCTCGCCACCTGTCCAGCCCCAGCCCCGAGGCTGTGTTGAATAAACGCTATTTTGAGACAATCTGTCTTCGGCCTTATTAACACCTGGCCCACAGCACTGCTACAATGATTATACATATAGACCAGTCAAAATACAGCTGATTAACTGCAGGAACAGGTTAAAACCAGCTAGTATAGGGCCTGGGTATTCCCGGACCCCGTGGCTCGACTTCACCAGTTGTTGAACACTGGTGAAGTCTGCACTTACTTTCGGGCTGTTCTGCGTTATAATCCGATCCACGGATCACGCGTCCTATGCGTCCGGCGTGTCCCGCTGCCTCCCTGGATCTGCCGGTGTCACGGTCTGAGATTGTACCGTGCTGGAATTACCTCGGAGCATGCGTAGTAGCTTCGTTTTTTGTAATCAACTTCCGGCGTGCTTGTTTTGACCGGTGTTGTTGGTGTGAGCGGCCTCTCGCAAATTAACACAGATGGCATCTTTAAGGCCGATTCGTCTTTTTCAAAGTCTAGCTCTTCCGGAAGAGTACATATGGATTGTTTTGCCTCTTCTATTTCGAGATGCCCTCTACAGCTTTTCCGCCCAGGTAGGTGGAAGGGGTCTCGAAAAAGAGTCGATGGACAGTGGTAGAGCTATCTTCCAAGATGGCGGAAGCTAAATATTCAATACTCGCTCAGTGTGACCATATAAGTTTGTGGGGTGAAATACATATATGAAACAATGAATTACCTTATGTGAGACAAATGTCAGATCTTAGTTTGTTATTTGAAAGGTATGTGCAGGGTATATCCGTATATGAGGGCCCATAAACAGTTAATCATATATCTGTCTATTGAAGTTGGGCGATAATATATGAGTCTGAATATATCATATATGCGCGATAAGTGAGCTAAGTGGGTTTCTGTCCGCTAGTCTATATCACTGTTATCAGTATATTAAAACTACAGGTATAGTCAATCAGTAGTCCTGTCACATGGCCCCTGGCCGCAGGGCACACCAGAGGGCCATGGATTCCAGAGTACGGCCCGCCGTCTGAGAGCAGGGGATTGTGACAGATTTCTGAATTTCATAAAAATGTGATGAAAACACCACATATCTGTCAGTGTCACTTATTAATGTCTACATTTATGAAGAGTTAGGCACAAAGATTCTCTTCTGCCACTCTCCACCATTTCAAAAACATTCTAGAAGGTTTGTTTCGGTAGATGTTTTATGGGCTCATGAATTCGCGAGTAGCACTTGAGGCCTTCAATCTTTACGCCTAGCTCTTCATAAATGTATCCTGGACATGAATATGTGGCATCTTCATCATATTTTTGTGAAATCCGTAAATCTTTATCAACAATCCCTCCTCTCAGATGGCAGGCCGAGATTGGTACTCTATGGCCCTGAGGTCTATCATATTACAGGGTTGGTGCAAGTGCCCCCAGGCAAGCCCGCAAGCCCTCGGTGTCAAGGTATATACTGATATAAACTGCACTATATGAGAAAATTATGAATGTATTTATTTTAAAAATGTGGAAAGGTCGAAGGTTAACACTGTTTGGAAAAGTGATTATTGTAAAAACGTTCGCGGTGTCACAGCTGGTGTACCTCATGTCCATATTACCCAGGCCAGAATGATCAATTGTCCCTAAGATCCAATTAGAACTATTTAAGTATATATGGGAGGGAAAGCCAGATAACATAAAGCGAAATGTATTTTATAATAGTAAGAATGTCGGTGGCGCTAACTTACCAAACATCGAGACGAAGGACAAAGCTTTAAAGACAACATGGGTGAAGCGTTTTATTGATATAGACTCTTGTGGTGTATTTGTTCACCATTATTTTGGTGCATAAGGTGTTACTTTTTGGCAGTGTAATTTATCGGAAAAAGATTTAATTTCCCTACCATTTTATAGATCAATTAAGTTGGTTTTTGTGAGACAAGTTATATTAGCGTGGTGTCAATTTCATTTCCGCGAGCACACCAAGATTCAAAATCCGGGAGAAGAAATAATTTGGTTCAATTCTCATATAAAAGCTGGCAAACAAGTATTATGTTACGAATCGTGGATTACAGCAGGAATTGTATATGTTAAAGATCTGTTCACCACGGAGGGTAAGCTTATGACTCATCAATCTCTCTGTAACAAATTTAACTTAAAACTGAATGTGCTGCATTATTATGGCATCATAGCAAGTTTACCACCTAGATGGAAAGCCGTTCTGAAAACAAACGAAGAACCATCACTATTCGCTCTATATTTAGATAACGCAAACTGGGCTCGCGCTAGGATATTTTAAACCGTGGAGAAACATTAGCCAAAATTAGCCAAATTTCCATTTGTTGAAAAAAAACATGAATAAAAATGTGTTTGTAGTTAAAATTTTATATTCGCCATTTTGGCGAGTGTCCAGGAAGTTCTTATCGCCAAATCCCGAATTTTCTCGCCAAATGGCTATTGGCGAATGCTAACGTGAGCCCAGGCAAAAAACGTGTAAATTTGTCTACAACGGTCTGATTGAAACGATTGCCACAAAACCAAGTACACCTTTCAAAGGATGGAAAGCTGATTTAAAGGGTTTTTTTAAAACAGAAGAAGAATTTTATTGTGCTTTTTCAAGGTTGTACCGTACTACCAGATATGTGAAACTTCAAGAGTTCCAATATAGACTTTTACATCGTATTTTGGCAACGAATGAAAAATTATACGCATGGGGATTACGAGATAACGATTTATGTGTCCTTTGTTGTGAAGAAATCGACACAGTATTACATATATATTTTGAATGTGAAGCGGTTAAAGGTTTCTGGGAACTTGTATTAGACTGGATTGATAACATGTTTCAAAAACGTCCGACTTGTAACGTAAAATTAGTATTGTTCAGAGGTGAAGACCGCATTATTGACTTAGCTCTGCTAAAAGCAAAGGAATATTTATATTTTTGTAAATGTAACTGTATTTTCCCCTCCATATTCCAATATGTTTCTCGCTATAGAAAGCACGTTGCTCTGGAAGAAGGGACAGCAATACTTCCAATATAGCCAATTACAAGTTGAAGAAATTCATACAGTTGTGTAGTTTGGGTTAGATTGTGTTTACAAGCTCATACTATATAATATATGTAAAATGTGCGACACCTGTTTTTTACTGCTTCTACTCTTAGGTTTGCTGATTTACCTTGTACCCACCCATTCTGTATGAGATGAGCCAATGGAAAAAAAACAAAAAAAAACTGCAAGCCCGCTTATTGTATAGTTTTTGATCGCATCCCTATTTTTCGCTCACAAATGATATATAAATAATATAGCAGATAATTCATATCGCCCTCCCACTCCACATAGATTTAAGGTTACCAATGTCTAATTATACCTGTGTCTTTGCCAGTTCAAGTTTTATTGTATTTGTTACCTGTGCCTGCCTAAAATATTACTGCAGAGGGATGAAGTTAAAAGAAATCAGTGATATCAGGGAAGATGTAAAGCGGTATCAAAGATGGCCAGGTCACAAATCTTGTTGTAGAGTTGTAAACACCAGATATGTTAAGATATTTGTGCATGAAATATGAATAATAGCGCTACCTTTTTTACACAGTCCCCCCTTTACATTATATATAAATAAGGCATGTAACTACACAGCAGTAGTTCTTGTTGAAAACTATGAACTTCTTAGATTGACATTGCCCTTTTTTGTTGTGGGTTGAAATGCAGCTGAGTGTTCGCCTGCCTAAAAAACTGCCCACCTAGCCGGTGGGTACAATTTATTCATACAGACCAATACAAATAGCCATGTTGAAAAAGAACTGTATGAAGTAAGCCTCATAGGACACCATGTTTATGTTTTTCTTTTGTGTTTGGAGGCTCACAACCTTCCCTGGGTTAAGAGTTTTATTTCAATGTGTGGGACAAATTACCCAGTGGTCCCACACAAAAGAAAAACATGCTACAAGCTGAGCTTGTTTTATATTTAAAAATAACTATGATGTAGTATTACTATCTGCGATTCATTTCCATATCTCTTTCATTTGTTTCCTGTAGACTCATTACTTGATGTGAATGTGACATTATTCTTGCAACTTGCCATTATGATACATTTGAGCATTCCATATAATGCTCATACCGGAAAATCTATAGGACACACTTTCACAAAAATGTAAGCCTCATAGGACACCATGTTTATGCTTTTCTTTCGTGTTTGGAGGCTCACAATCTTTCTTGGGTTAAGACTTTTATTGCTATGTGTACAGAGACAAACTACCCAGTGGTCCCACACAAAAAGAAACAAGCTATGTATGCTGAGCATGTTTGATATTGAAAAATAGCTGCATACAAATTTTTTTTCTTACAGCATATACTTGGATATGTGGATTCACAGTGGTCACATGTGTGTTCGTACTGAGATTTAAGTGAGCTCCATACGGTTGGGACAATATGGAAAAAAACAGTGCCTTTGTAATGAATTGTTGTGGGGTTAAGCCTCAGTAAACATTATGCATCGCGCATCGTATTTTGCGCTGATTGAACCCGCTGAAGTCACTGTGTTTGGCTGGTTATTCAGGACGCTTTAACCCTTTTTTGGTCACATAGTGTCAATGGGAGAAGGAAGGGAGAGTGGAGCCATGTCCCCAGGGGTAACCCCCTACTCTTTACGAAGAAAGACATGGGATCTTTATCCTGCGACCACATAGACATGGCCACAGCAGGGCGCGAACCACCAACCCACGTGCCATTAGGCTCTCAAGTGAACAGAGCTCTCATTGCGAGTGCTCTAGCCCACTGAGCTGTCGCGCCGCCCCCTACTGTGTTTGGAAAGAACGTGTGAAATTAGCGCTGAAGCTATAGATGAGAACAGGACATGCACATGCCTTGGCCATTGCAAGCAACCAAATTGTGGGGCTGTTGAAGAAATGAAGAAGATTGACACGCTGCTTTGATTTATCGTTTATTTACAAAACTGCCTACTCCCAGAGTGCACCATGCAGTCTGTTGATATTCTTCTTTATGCGCGTCTTGCCCAATTGCCTTGTTAAAAGCATTAAAACAATTTCGGCACGGTACAATTCCAGCACGGCTGGTAGCGGTCTGAGATTACCCCAGTCTGAAATTGTCCCACTGGGCGGCCATACTACGGTTAAAAGCATTAAAACAATTTCGGCACGGTACAATTCCAGCACGGCTGGTAGCGGTCGGAGATTCCCCCAGTCTGAAATTGTCCCAATGGGCGGCCATACTACGGTTAAAAGCATTAAAACAATTTCGGCACGGTACAATTCCAGCACGGCTGGTAGCGGTCTGAGATTACCCCAGTCTGAAATTGTCCCACTGGGCGGCCATACTACGGTTAAAAGCATTAAAACAATTTCGGCACGGTACAATTCCAGCACGGCTGGTAGCGGTCTGAAATTGTCCCAATGGGCGGCCATAATACGGTTAAAAGCATTAAAACAATGTCGGCACGGTACAATTCCAGCACGGCTGGTAGCGGTCTGAGATTACCCCAGTCTGAAATTGTCCCAATGGGCGGCCATACTACGGTTAAAAGCATTAAAACAATTTCGGCACGGTACAATTCCATCACGGCTGGTAGCGGTCTGAGATTACCCCAGTCTGAAATTGTCCCAATGGGCGGCCATACTACGGTTAAAAGCATTAAAACAATGTCGGCACGGTACAATTCCAGCACGGCTGGTAGCGGTCTGAGATTACCCCAGTCTGAAATTGTCCCAATGGGCGGCCATACTACAGTTAAAAGCATTAAAACAATTTCGGCACGGTACAATTCCAGCACGGCTGGTAGCGGTCTGAGATTACCCCAGTCTGAAATTGTCTCAATGGGCGGCCATACTACGGTTAAAAGCACAATTTCGGCACGGTTACAATTTCAGACTGTGACCGCAACGGTCTGAATTTACCAGCCCGAAGTTGCGCATGCGCAGAAGGTGCCTCGGTAAGTTCAGCACGGTAACAATTTCAGACCGTGACACCGGCCCTAGGCCAGCCAGATCCCTAAGCCTTTGTCCCCCCGGGCATCGCCCGAGGGGACGCCAGGCTGTTCCTCCCGATAAGGGCCGTCGGCTGTTCCAGGAACTGCCGACACCCCTACGGGGGAACCGAGGCGTTCTGAACTGGGCGTTATGACTGTCTAAATTCCCAAAATACTACACCTGTGCTCACAATTGACGTATTGCCCTTAGCCTGGGAACCATGGCGCCGCACAAAGGGAACCCCCCTGGCTCGGCCGCCAATAATGAGAGAATAGGGAAATGGACTCGAGGCACTCTCGATTCCCTCACTGTTGCCCCTTGTAGGTGCGATTGTAGGCTGACATGCCCGTTTGTATGAGCTATTTGATGCTACATTGACCGCTGCAGGCCCTATTTAGACCAAATAGGATTATAATTTAGCAAATGAATTCTCCTGATCGTCTGTAACAAAATCACTTCCGTCAGTAAGGCTCAGCTTCCGGCTGATTTCGGCTCTTGTTAAAGGTACTGATGTATTTACTACTAAACAGTTCTGAAAGACTTCTTGTGAAGCTACATAAATGTATACTGACACGATGATTTACTAGAACATTCAAATGCTTGATAACAGTGATTTGGTAAATTCACATGTTAATAAATGCACCAAAATGGGTCACAGCAATCAAGTAATAATTTTAGACCTGTTAATTGCAATTTCAATTACTAATTGCTTCCTGTTTATTGACACAGTGAATGGGTTCAATGAAGGAAAATGCTTTTGTATGAATTAATGTTAATGTTCAAATGTTTTTATTCAGATTACTGCATACTAAAAGACACCTTGGACATAAAAATTCAGTATAAGAATATATCACCTGTACCAACACCAGGGAACTATGCACCAGTCTGTTTTTTTCCCTTGTTATTATTGAAAGACGCTGAACAACTGTAACTGAACAAGGAACAACTGACAAGTTTCATTCAATTCGAGTTACAGACATACAAAACCCCTACAATAATAACAACTGTACCAAAACCAGGGGTCTATGAACCAGTCCGCTTTTTTTTCTTTTGTTATTATTGAAAGACATTCTGCAAAACTGTAACTGACTTTTGCTATCAAGTGATTAAAAGCGCTGAATTCAAAGAACAAGTTATACTTGCAAAATATGACTAGTGTCATTGGAAATCTATCAGCCACGCTATGACATCACCAGACAGGTGGCAATGGCAATCTATCAGCCACGCTATGACATCACCAGACAGGTGTCAGTGGCAATCTATCAGTCAAGCTATGACATCACCAGACAGGTGGCAATGGCAATCTATCAGTCAAGCTATGACATCACCAGACAGGTGGCAATGGCAATCTATCAGTCAAGCTATGACATCACCAGACAGGTGTCAGTGGCAATCTATCAGTCAAGCTATGACATCACCAGACAGGTGTCAGTGGCAATCTATCAGCCACGCTATGACATCACCAGACAGGTGGCAATGGCAATCTATCAGTCAAGTTATGACATCACCAGACAGGTGTCAGTGGCAATCTATCAGCCACGCTATGACATCACCAGACAGGTGGCAATGGCAATCTATCAGTCAAGCTATGACATCACCAGAAAGGTGGCAATGGCAATCTATCAGTCAAGCTATGACATCACCAAAAAGGTGGCAATGGCAATCTATCAGCCACGCTATGACATCACCAGACAGGTGGCAATGGCAATCTATCAGTCAAGCTATGACATCACCAGACAGGTGTCAGTGGCAATCTATCAGTCAAGCTATGACATCACCAGACAGGTGTCAGTGGCAATCTATCAGTCAAGCTATGACATCACCAGACAGGTGTCAGTGGCAATCTATCAGTCAAGCTATGACATCACCAGACAGGTGTCAGTGGCAATCTATCAGTCAAGCTATGACATCACCAGACAGGTGGCAATGGCAATCTATCAGTCAAGCTATGACATCACCAAAAAGGTGGCAATGGCAATCTATCAGCCACGATATGACATCACCAGACAGGTGTCAGTGGCAATCTATCAGTCAAGCTATGACATCACCAGACAGGTGACAGTGGCAATCTATCAGTCAAGCTATGACATCACCAGACAGGTGTCAGTGGCAATCTATCAGTCAAGCTATGACATCACCAGACAGGTGGCAATGGCAATCTATCAGTCAAGCTATGACATCACCAGACAGGTGTCAGTGGCAATCTATCAGTCAAGCTATGACATCACCAGACAGGTGTCAGTGGCAATCTATCAGTCAAGCTATGACATCACCAGACAGGTGGCAATGGCAATCTATCAGTCAAGCTATGACATCACCAAAAAGGTGGCAATGGCAATCTATCAGCCACGCTATGACATCACCAGACAGGTGGCAATGGCAATCTATCAGTCAAGCTATGACATCACCAGACAGGTGTCAGTGGCAATCTATCAGTCAAGCTATGACATCACCAGACAGGTGTCAGTGGCAATCTATCAGTCAAGCTATGACATCACCAGACAGGTGTCAGTGGCAATCTATCAGTCAAGCTATGACATCACCAGACAGGTGGCAATGGCAATCTATCAGTCAAGCTATGACATCACCAGACAGGTGTCAGTGGCAATCTATCAGCCACGCTATGACATCACCAGACAGGTGGCAATGGCGATCTATCAGTCAAGCTATGACATCACCAGACAGGTGTCAGTGGCAATCTATCAGTCAAGCTATGACATCACCAGACAGGTGTCAGTGGCCATCTATCAGTCAAGCTATGACATCACCAGAAATGTGTCAGTGGCAATCTATCAGCAGGTGTCAGTGGCAATCTATCAGTCAAGCTATGACATCATCAGACAGGTGTCAGTGGCAATCTATCAGTCAAGCTATGACATCACCAGACATGTGTCAATGGCAATCTATCAGCATACATGGATTCGCAAACCACAACACAAATATTTGCGATTTAGGGAGGGGGTCGAGGATGAACTTGTCGGTTTAAACGATATACTCTAATGATCCAGCCCCGTCATGTCAATAATGATCTTGACGGAGACCGAGTTGTCGACTATGTAGCGATGGTTAGGGTTATTGAGGGCGGTGAGGGACATGAAGAGCGGGCAGCCAATGCCGGTGTTCATGTCCCCGGTGGGCTTGTTGAAGGAGGAGCTGGTCGGATCCGGGCGGAAGGCGTACACGATGTCCTCCCTGTTGGTGTGGTCTAGCAATATCATCGTCACCTCCTGGCGGAAGGGCCACTGCAGTCGTGCGTCGTACTCGCCTCTCATCAAGACGAGATAGAGGGAGATGTGGGTCCCTTTCCCAATCCCGTCACCGTTTAGCCAGATGCAAGCACGCATCTTGTACCCTGCAATATGGTGGCGAACAGCCTGTAAGCTGGAGGCGATTGCATGCACATGTGTCTTGGCTAATATGGCGATATATTGCCAGGTGCTACATAGGTGAGGACCTACAGAAAGGGAGTCAGTTTAGATTTAGACACACGTCTGTAGCATTGACGCGAGCCGCCAGTTTAGATTTACACCCGTCTGTAGCATTGACGGGAGTCGCCAGTTTAGATTTACACCCGTCTGTAGCATTGACGCGAGTCGCCAGTTTAGATTTAGACACACGTCTGTAGCATTGACGCGAGCCGCCAGTTTAGATTTACACCCGTCTGTAGCATTGACGGGAGTCGCCAGTTTAGATTTAGACACACGTCTGTAGCATTGACGCGAGCCGCCAGTTTAGATTTACACCCGTCTGTAGCATTGACGTGAGTCGCCAGTTAAGGTTTACACCCGTCTGTAGCATTGACGTCAATCGCCAGTATAGGTTTACACCCGTCTGTAGCAATGACGTTTATCGCCAATTTAGGTTTACACAAAAGTGTAGCGTTGACGTGAGTCACCACAATAACAATATTGAGTCACAATCACAATCAGTTAACGCTGAATTAGATTTTGTGCTAACAAACAATGATCATTATTAACTGGGTATCCGATTTAGCTACATGAAAATCAGGAAAACTAGTATATATATATATAGCTCAATCCCTAACGTAATTAATTCACGGTACCAATTAACTATGGACTAAGCACATATACTTATCCACTGACCTGTCTTGCCGGTATAGAATGTGGGTGAGGAGAAGCAGGTCACCCTCCCGCTGATGGCGTCATGCCGCCTGTTGCTGAAGTTGTCGATCCTCCACAGCAGAATGCCGTCGTAGCTGGCCAAGTTGAGGGGCTTCACCAGCGCCACCTTCTTAGGCTTCAAGGCGTGGTCATTCAGCGCCACCTCCTTCAGCTCCATCTGCCGCTCGAGTGTCTGAACCTTCTTATCCAACTCCTCGAAACACGCCCGGTCCAAGCGCTGCCCGCGTTCATAACCTTCCAATTGGCGCGCGCAACGCTCCAACTCACGCTTTAATACCACCACCATCTGATCGTGTTTTGCGACTTTCTGCTCGGCGATACCTAATCGCGTGGTGACGTCATCATTGTTGGCGGTGGCTTCACCGACGGCACCTAGAGAGGCTCCACTTGCAGCTGAAGGGCTTTCTATTTCCTCAATTCGCCGCTGGATGTCACTCTTAAATAGATGCTTTATGTCCCTCCGGAACTCAATACTGAGTGTCATGAGATGTGCAGGGACCGCTTGATTGAGGTGTTCGTTCACTCCTTCCATCGGCACCTTGAAGACACAAATTAGATACAGTCATTAACATATCTTTGTTTGTACCGCCGTGACACTAAATGTTCAAGGGGTCAACTGGGTCACCAGTACTGTGACGATATGCGGGGTAGTTTCATGCTGATTGCTCTCATTCAAGTACACATTTAAACTTCAATCAATATTTGTATGATACTTAATCCCAAAGTGAGTTCCTTTTGTCGAGCTTTGTGCATTACAACATGATTAATCAAGCGCAACATCCTTCCAGTTGTTGGCAAACTGCAGTGACACCATTTACCACTTGTTGGTAGCCTACATGACATGGTGACACCACTCACCAGTTGTTGGTAGTCTACAGGACATGGTGACACCACTCACCAGTTGTTGGTAGTCTACAGGACATGGTGACACCACTCACCACTTGTTGGTAGCCTACAGGACATGGTGACACCACTCACCAGTTGTTGGTAGTCTACAGGACATGGTGACACCACTCACCACTTGTTGGTAGCCTACAGGACATCGTGACACCACTCACCAGTTGTTGGTAGTCTACAGGACATAGTGACACCACTCACCACTTGTTGGTAGCCTACAGGACATCGTGACACCACTCACCAGTTGTTGGTAGTCTACAAGACATGGTGACACCACTCACCAGTTGTTGGTGGCCTACAGGACATGGTGACACCAGTCACCAGTTGTTGGTAGCCTACAGGACATGGTGACACCAGTCACCAGTTGTTGGTAGCCTACAGGACATGGTGACACCACTCACCAGTTGTTGGTAGTCTACAGGACATGGTGACACCAGTCACCAGTTGTTGGTAGCCTACAGGACATGGTGACACCAGTCACCAGTTGTTGGTAGCCTACAGGACATGGTGACACCAGTCACCAGTTGTTGGTAGCCTACAGGACATGGTGACACCACTCACCAGTTGTTGGTAGTCTACAGGACATGGTGACACCAGTCACCAGTTGTTGGTAGCCTACAGGACATGGTGACACCACTCACCAGTTGTTGGTAGTCTACAGGACATGGTGACACCACTCACCAGTTGTTGGTAGCCTACAGGACACGATGACACCACACACCACTTGTTGGTAGTCTACAGGACATGGTGACACCACTCACCAGTTGTTGGCAGTCTACAGGACATGGAGACACCACTCACCAGTTGTTGGTAGCCAACAGGACACGATGACACCACACACCACTTGTTGGTAGTCTACAGGATATGATGACACCACTCACCAGTTGTTGGTAGTCTACAAGACATGGTGACACCACTCACCACTTGTTGGTAGCCTACAGGACATCGTGACACCACTCACCAGTTGTTGGTAGTCTACAGGATATGATGACACCACTCACCACTTGTTGGTAGCCTACAGGACATGGTGACACCACTCACCAGTTGTTGGTAGTCTACAGGACATGGTGACACCACTCACCAGTTGTTGGTAGTCTACAGGACATGGTGACACCACTCACCAGTTGTTGGTAGTCTACAGGACATCGTGACACTACTCACCAGTTGTTGGTAGTCTACAGGACATGGTGACACCACTCACCAGTTGTTGGTAGTCTACAGGACATGGTGACACCACTCACCAGTTGTTGGTAGCCTACAGGACATGGTGACACCACTCACCAGTTGTTGGTAGTCTACAGGATATGGTGACACCACTCACCACTTGTTGGTAGCCTACAGGACATGGTGACACCACTCACCAGTTGTTGGTAGTCTACAGGACATGGTGACACCACCCACCAGTTGTTGGTAGTCTACAGGACATGGTAACACCACTCACCACTTGTTGGTAGCCTACAGGACATGATGACACCACTCACAAGTTGTTGGTAGCCTACAGGACATGGTGACACCACTCACCAGTTGTTGGTAGTCTACAGGACATGGTGACACCACTCACCAGTTGTTGGTAGTCTACAGGACATGGTGACACCACTCACCAGTTGTTGGTAGTCTACAAGACATGATGACACCACTCACCAGTTGTTGGTAGCCTACGGGACATGGTGACACCACTCACCACTTGTTGGTAGCCTACAGGACATCGTGACACCACTCACCAGTTGTTGGTAGTCTACAAGACATGGTGACACCACTCACCAGTTGTTGGTGGCCTACAGGACATGGTGACACCACTCACCAGTTGTTGGTAGTCTACAGGACATGGTGACACCAGTCACCAGTTGTTGGTAGCCTACAGGACATGGTGACACCACTCACCAGTTGTTGGTAGTCTACAGGACATGGTGACACCAGTCACCAGTTGTTGGTAGCCTACAGGACATGGTGACACCACTCACCAGTTGTTGGTAGTCTACAGGACATGGTGACACCACTCACCATTTGTTGGTAGCCTACAGGACATGGTGACACCACTCACCAGTTGTTGGTAGTCTACAGGATATGATGACACCACTCACCACTTGTTGGTAGCCTACAGGACATGGTGACACCACTCACCAGTTGTTGGTAGTCTACAGGACATGGTGACACCACTCACCAGTTGTTGGTAGTCTACAGGACATGGTGACACCACTCACCAGTTGTTGGTAGCCTACAGGACATGGTGACACCACTCACCAGTTGTTGGTAGTCTACAGGATATGGTGACACCACTCACCACTTGTTGGTAGCCTACAGGACATGGTGACACCACTCACCAGTTGTTGGTAGTCTACAGGACATGGTGACACCACCCACCAGTTGTTGGTAGTCTACAGGACATGGTAACACCACTCACCACTTGTTGGTAGCCTACAGGACATGATGACACCACTCACCAGTTGTTGGTAGCCTACAGGACATGGTGACACCACTCACCAGTTGTTGGTAGTCTACAGGACATGGTGACACCACTCACCAGTTGTTGGTAGTCTACAGGACATGGTGACACCACTCACCAGTTGTTGGTAGTCTACAAGACATGATGACACCACTCACCAGTTGTTGGTAGCCTACGGGACATGGTGACACCACTCACCACTTGTTGGTAGCCTACAGGACATCGTGACACTACTCACCAGTTGTTGGTAGTCTACAAGACATGGTGACACCACTCACCAGTTGTTGGTGGCCTACAGGACATGGTGACACCACTCACCAGTTGTTGGTAGTCTACAGGACATGGTGACACCAGTCACCAGCTGTTGGTAGCCTACAGGACATGGTGACACCACTCACCAGTTGTTGGTAGTCTACAGGACATGGTGACACCAGTCACCAGTTGTTGGTAGCCTACAGGACATGGTGACACCACTCACCAGTTGTTGGTAGTCTACAGGACATGGTGACACCACTCACCATTTGTTGGTAGCCTACAGGACATGGTGACACCACTCACCAGTTGTTGGTAGTCTACAGGACATGGTGACACCACTCACCATTTGTTGGTAGCCTACAGGACATGGTGACACCACTCACCAGTTGTTGGTAGTCTACAGGATATGATGACACCACTCACCACTTGTTGGTAGCCTACAGGACATGGTGACACCACTCACCAGTTGTTGGTAGTCTACAGGACATGGTGACACCACTCACCAGTTGTTGGTAGTCTACAGGACATGGTGACACCACTCACCAGTTGTTGGTAGCCTACAGGACATGGTGACACCACTCACTAGTTGTTGGTAGTCTACAGGATATGGTGACACCACTCACCACTTGTTGGTAGCCTACAGGACATGGTGACACCAGTCACCAGTTGTTGGTAGCCTACAGGACATGGTGACACCACTCACCAGTTGTTGGTAGCCTACAGGACATGGTGACGCCACTCACCAGTTGTTGGTAGCCTACAGGACATGATGACACCACTCACCAGTTGTTGGTAGTCTACAGGACATGGTGACACCACTCACCACTTGTTGGTAGTCAACAGGACATGGTGACACCACTGACCACTTGTTGGTAGCCTACAGGACATGATGACACCACTCACCAGTTGTTGGTAGTCTACAGGACATGATGACACCACTCACCACTTGTTGGTAGCCTACATGACATGATGACACCACTCACCAGTTGTTGGTAGCCTACAGGACATGGTGACACCACTCACCAGTTGTTGGTAGTCTACAGGACATGATGACACCACTCACCAGTTGTTGGTAGTCTACAGGACATGGTGACACCACTCACCAGTTGTTGGTAGTCTACAGGACACGATGACACCACTCACCAGTTGTTGGTAGTCTACAGGACATGGTGACACCACTCGCCACTTGTTGGTAGCCTACAGGACACGATGACACCACTCACCACTTGTTGGTAGCCTACAGGACATGGTGACACCACTCACCAGTTGTTGGTAGTCTACAGGACATGGTGACACCACTCACCAGTTGTTGGTAGCCTACATGACATGGTGACACCACTCACCAGTTGTTGGTAGTCTACAGGACATGGTGACACCACTCACCAGTTGTTGGTAGTCTACAGGACATGGTGACACCACTCGCCACTTGTTGGTAGCCTACAGGACACGATGACACCACTCACCACTTGTTGGTAGCCTACAGGACATGGTGACACCACTCACCAGTTGTTGGTAGTCTACAGGACATGGTGACACCACTCACCACTTGTTGGTAGTCTACAGGACACGATGACACCACTCACCAGTTGTTGGTAGCCTACAGGACATGGTGACACCACTCACCAGTTGTTGGTAGTCTACAGGACATGGTGACACCAGTCACCAGTTGTTGGTAGCCTACAGGACATGGTGACACCACTCACCAGTTGTTGGTAGTCTACAGGACATGGTGACACCAGTCACCAGTTGTTGGTAGCCTACAGGACATGGTGACACCACTCACCAGTTGTTGGTAGTCTACAGGACATGGTGACACCACTCACCAGTTGTTGGTAGTCTACAGGACATGGTGACACCACTCACCAGTTGTTGGTAGCCTACAGGACATGGTGACACCACTCACCAGTTGTTGGTAGTCTACAGGATATGGTGACACCACTCACCACTTGTTGGTAGCCTACAGGACATGGTGACACCACTCACCAGTTGTTGGTAGCCTACAGGACATGGTGACACCACTCACCAGTTGTTGGTAGTCTACAGGACATGGTAACACCACTCACCACTTGTTGGTAGCCTACAGGACATGGTGACACCACTCACCAGTTGTTGGTAGCCTACAGGACATGATGACACCACTCACCAGTTGTTGGTAGCCTACAGGACACGATGACACCACTCACCACTTGTTGGTAGCCTACAGGACATGGTGACACCACTCACCAGTTGTTGGTAGTCTACAGGACATGGTGACACCACTCACCACTTGTTGGTAGTCTACAGGACACGATGACACCACTCACCAGTTGTTGGTAGCCTACAGGACATGGTGACACCACTCACCAGTTGTTGGTAGTCTACAGGACATGGTGACACCAGTCACCAGTTGTTGGTAGTCTACAGGACATGATGACACCACTCACCAGTTGTTGGTAGTCTACAGGACATGGTGACACCACTCACCAGTTGCTGGTAGTCTACAGGACACGATGACACCACTCACCAGTTGTTGGTAGTCTACAGGACATGGTGACACCACTCACCAGTTGTTGGTAGTCTACAGGACATGGTGACACCACTCACCACTTGTTGGTAGTCTACAGGTCATGGTGACACCACTCACCAGTTGTTGGTAGTCTACAGGACATGGTGACACCACTCGCCACTTGTTGGTAGCCTACAGGACACGATGACACCACTCACCAGTTGTTGGTAGCCTACAGGACATGGTGACACCACTCACCAGTTGTTGGTTGTCTACAGGACATGGTGACACCACTCACCACTTGTTGGTAGCCTACAGGACATGGTGACACCACTCACCAGTTGTTGGTAGCCTACAGGACATGGTGACACCACTCACCAGTTGTTGTAGCCTACAGGACATGGTGACACCACTCACCAGTTGTTGGTAGTCTACAGGACACGATGACACCACACACCACTTGTTGGTAGCCTACAGGACATGGTGACACCACTCACCAGTTGTTGGTAGTCTACAGGACATGGTGACACCACTCACCACTTGTTGGTAGTCTACAGGACATGGTGACACCACTCACCAGTTGTTGGCAGTCTACAGGACATGGTGACACCACTCACCAGTTGTTGGTAGTCTACAGGACACGATGACACCACTCACCAGTTGTTGGTAGCCTACAGGACATGGTGACACCACTCACCAGTTGTTGGTAGCCTACAGGACATGGTGACACCACTCATCACTTGTTGGTAGCCTACAGGACATGATGACACCACTCACCAGTTGTTGGTAGTCTACAGGACATGGTGACACCACTCACCACTTGTTGGTAGCCTACAGGACATGGTGACACCACTCACCACTTGTTGGTAGCCTACAGGACATGATGACACCACTCACCAGTTGTTGGTAGTCTACAGGACATGGTGACACCACTCACCACTTGTTGGTAGCCTACCGGACATGGTGACACCACTCACCAGTTGTTGGTAGCCTACAGGACATGGTGACACCACTCACCAGTTGTTGGTAGTCTACAGGATATGATGACACCACTCACCACTTGTTGGTAGCCTACCGGACATGGTGACACCACTCACCAGTTGTTGGTAGTCTACAGGACATGGTGACACCACTCACCAGTTGTTGGTAGTCTACCGGACATGGTGACACCACTCACCAGTTGTTGGTAGTCTACAGGACATGGTGACACCACTCGCCACTTGTTGGTAGCCTACAGGACACGATGACACCACTCACCACTTGTTGGTAGCCTACAGGACATGGTGACACCACTCACCAGTTGTTGGTAGTCTACAGGACATGGTGACACCACTCACCAGTTGTTGGTAGTCTACAGGACATGGTGACACCACTCACCACTTGTTGGTAGCCTACAGGACACGATGACACCACTTGTTGGTAGCCTACAGGACATGGTGACACCACTCACCAGTTGTTGGTAGTCTACAGGACATGGTGACACCACTCACCACTTGTTGGCAGCGTACATGTCATACCACTCACCAGTTGTTGGTAGTCTACAAGACATGGTGACACCACTCACCAGTTGTTGGCAGCGTACTGGTCATACCACTCACCAGTTGTTGGTAGTCTACAAGACATGGTGACACCACTCACCAGTTGTTGGAGGCGTACAGGTCATACCACTCACCAGTTCATTGCAGCCTACAGGACATGGTCTTCTCGGCACGGTGCAGTCTCCCTTCTGTGGATCTGTGTGTTCCCTCATCTGCGTGAAAGCCAACACTATACTGTCGACCAAATATCGCGTCTGCCAACTCAGCCTCATTACTAGCTATATTAAAGCTACATTATTTACATACAAACAACAAATAATTTAGGACAACGGTATCAGGCGTATGTGCTTGTATCGGCTGCTGTAAATCTTCCAAGAATAATTTGTTGTTCGTTCTCGCGCTATATTGAGGGATTGCACGAAATTACCTTTCCACGGGTAAGGCCACGTTTTTCGCAATAGGAACATTCCACAGGCATCTGTGGGCACATCTTGTCGTGCATTTGCAATACGTTGAAATAACATAAATATACCGGTACATGTACCCCTGACCACGTAAGTAAATCAAACCTTTTGCACAACCAATTGCTTGGTGTATATCTCATATGGCAAACATCGCCAACTTCATGATACTCTACAAAACAACACAATATATTTCATAGATACGTTTATATATCACACAGCAGGTAGTTGACCATACTGACCATTACATATCATAGGCCGTACCTTTTATATCACCTGTTGTAACGGCTATATATAAATAACATCTTACATCACTGTCCACATCTGTCCAAGCACACTTTAGTTTACAACACAAACGACATAAAGCACTCCATCTACCTTCATCTTCATGGCTTCATCCCATAACTCTAGTATTCAACAACACGCATGTACACCTAGTTATCTGTGCAGAAGATAGAAAGGTTACTCTTAATAACTTACTATCATGCTTCGAGCGGCAAAGGTCTTCTTGCAATGTGGACACGAGACCTTCCTGGCGGGACATTCAGAGGCTTTGTGCACTGCCATAACCCGGACACTCTCCCCACAGTCGCTACATTCCTCCTTCTTGAAGGAACAGCTTGGTTCGTGATTCTGAGAGAGGACGAATGAGAACAAACATATACACATTTCTTGTAATTTTCGAAAAGAAAATTCAAAGAGGACGTAAGGACGAATTTCCCTAAGGTACGAGGGGACACGGAGATGCATTTCATTGAGCTGCGAGTGACACGTGGGCACATTTGAATGAGCTACGCGGGACACGGGGACGCATTTCAATGAGCTACGAGGGGACAAGGGGACGCATTTCAATGAGCTACGAGGGGACATGAGGACGCATTTCATTGAGCTACGCGGAACATGAGGACGCATTTCATTGAGCTACGAGGGGATACGGAGACGCATTTCATTGAGCTACGCGAGACAGAAGGACGCATTTCAATGAGCTACGAAGCGACATGAAGACGCATAACACTGGGCGCATTTCTTTGGTAACCCGGGTGTATCCCTACGGTGGACCGAATACGCACATTACGTATTCCATGGATCTACGAGGGACACGGAGACGTATTTTAATGAGCTACGCGGGAATACGGGAATGCATTTCAATGAGCTACGCGGGAACACGGGGACGTATTTCAATGAGCTACGAGGGGACACGGGGACGCATTGTAAATATCAATATAAATCAGTGATTGCCCAGTGAGTAGCCCTTTCGGCATCAAAGCATTTCCCTTAAATAAAATAGTATATACAGGATATATATATGAAAAAGATATCATTTAAGGCTATTTTAATTATATTTTTGGGGTGTCCTATAATTTTGGGCAGCTCTGGGATACTGGGACCTAACTGCTAGGATACCTATCAGAATCACTGCATCATCGTACATTGGGGCAGCTTTTCCCGGAAATGCCAAGTGAAGGTTAATGCATTATATTTACGCCATCAATAGCGAGGGTTGGTTGGCTAATTGGTGAGGCCGGGACACTTCAACCTGAATGTCATCTCACGTCAATGGTGAGGACCAAGGATAGAACAGACCCATGTTCCTAAGGGCAGCACGCACTCTGTTTAAATAGCGACATGGCGTCTTTATCCTGCACGAACACAGTGAGTCGCACTGTGGGGCGCGAAGCCTGGCTGGCCTGGCAGAGATCAGACCGCTGTGACTGTTAGACATGAGCAGAAGTTAGTTCTTGAGCAGCCAGCGTGGGCGGTGAAGACTTCGCTGTGGCTTGTGACACGGCGTACCATGACCTGTACAAGCATACTGCTGATACATAGTCATAACTTGTTACAGCTTGCATTACTCAGCTTGCATTAGTCAGTTGTTTCTCATCCCCTTCACCCCTATATAACTACAAGTTACATCACCCTGGCGGCTGAGAGCTTATGACTCAAATGGACGTCTGTTGACGCATGACTGATGCATGCGGGTCGTCTTACTGCGCGTTTTAATCCAAACAGGGACCTTCTGTGTCGATTATTTGGGGAATTACAGCGTTTTGCAGTTTGACTGGTTGGTGTCATTGCTATCACCTCGACCTTTGGTGAGGGCCTTGGGGTGGGGTGGGGGTGGGTGGGGGCGCTCGGTTCACTATAAGAGAACCACGCAGAAAGCAGCTGACCGGCAGCGGACTAGCCAGCAGTACAGAGGGTAGGAGTGTGGGGAAGCACGCTGTTGTGTATGGGAGAGCCAGTGGTGATCGGGCAAGCAGATACCATACCCATTCAGATCTGCTTGGCCAACAACTTATATTGCACGGGTAACTTTTCACTGGCTTAAACGAACACAGCTTTAGAGGGCCTTTAGACGAATATTTAATAAAGATTATTTCAGCCCTGGGTAAGGTTTTGGAGAGGGCTGAAACACAATATTCCCAATACTATATCTTGTGTGTGAAGCCGATGTAAATGCGGAACCGCGGTAGCGCCCGGGGCAGCGCTGCGTAGCCTTCACTGCCGGGGCCAAGTGTTACATATGCAAATATATGACGTCGTATCGAGGCGGCCATTACCAGGCAGAAAACAAACAGCTGTGACACACACTATAGGGGAGTTCGGATATGCGACCGGAGTAATCGGAGCAGATATTTGGAGCATGCGCAGTCATACTTTCCGCTCGTGTGCGGATCAAGATAAACCAAACGCAAAATCCGCGGTCCGCGTGAGTGCACTTGCTGAACTGCACAAATCATGAAGATCGTTAAACATCACCATAAAATAAATCAACGGATACGTTTTTTATTCATTATTTTATTCTAGTTGTTATGATATTACTTACAGATTTTGTGCAGGTCGAAATACAACATTATATATATTTTACGCATTGTTGAGCCTGGACACCATGTTGGAAGTCCTCGTGATCCTCCTCTGGGTGGGGAGTAAGATCTGGGAGTACAATGTACCACGTGACCGCGCTATCGGACCACAATCTCCGCGTTCGGTTATGCACTAGGCGGAGTCCGACTACTCCGCTCGCATACCCGAACTCACCCTAAAGTGAGAGGACCGAAGCGCCATCTGGTGAATGGAAGCTTGCTACTACGCATCTGCGGGGGGTTTGTTAGCCTGGTTCCGCGGTCCCAACTTCGCTCGCTCAGCAAGGGCCCGGTGTTAACCACCATTAACGGCCTTGACCTTCGTGGGTGCAGCTGAAGCGGTGCCAGGCCGCGGCGTTGTCAGTGAAGACTGTTCTCTAATTTTGAAGGTGGACAAACATGTCAGGCGGCAAACGTATTCCCCAACGTATACGTATGGATTATTAGCCATAAATATGCATTGATTGAGTGGATAAACTCACTTGTGTATTACATTTGCGCATCCATGTCATATCAGTTCGTGACAGTCCACAGAAGCATTGTATTGGTGGAAATGCCACAACTTTAAAATGCTGCAGAGTTCTCAATATTTAATATAGGCGCATAACATTTTGCACAATTGAAGTTAAATACACTAGGTTTCAACAACAGTCCCTGTAATCAGTTGACACAGCCCCACAAAAAAATTATTAGCTCTCCCCTCTCTGACATATTTCATTAATGGCGGTGCATGAAATGGGTGGGAATGCCACTTAGAAATGCTGCAGAGTTCTTAATATTTAATATAGATGCATAATATTTTGCACAATTGAAGTTCAATACACTAGGTTTCGAAAACAGCCCCTGTAATCGGTTGACACAGCCCACAAGAAAATTATTAGCACTCCCCTCTCTGACATATTTCATTAATGGCGTTGCATGAAATGGTTGGGAATGCCACTTAGAAATGCTGCAGAGTTCTTAATATTTAATATAGATGCATAATATTTTGCACAATTGAAGTTCAATACACTAGGTTTCTACAACAGCCCCTGTAATTGGTTGACACAGCCCCACAAGAAAATTATTAGCACTCCCCTCTCTGACATATTTCATTAATGGCGTTGCATGAAATGGTTGGGAATGCCACTTAGAAATGCTGCAGAGTTCTTAATATTTAATATAGATGCATAATATTTTGCACGATTGAAGTTCAATACACTAGGTTTCTACAACAGCCCCTGTAATTGGTTGACACAGCCCCACAAGAAAATTATTAGCACTCCCCTCTCTGACATATTTCATTAATGGCGTTGCATGAAATGGTTGGGAATGCCACTAGGAAATGCTGCAGAGTTCTTACTATTTAATATAGGTTGACAGCCCCACAAAAAAATTATTCAGTGGATAGAACTTTTGAGGAAAATAAGTAACACTCCCCTCTCTGACACATTTTCCCTATGGCAGTGTATGACAATGGTGGGAATGCTACTTAGAAATGCTGCACAAGAAACTAAACAACTCTCATCTTTTACATATTTATTTATGGCAGTGTATGACAGGGGTTGAGAATTGCCCCTCCCCCAGAGAGACATCCTGGACATCGTTTAGGTGAGCATAAAACAATTTTAAGATGCTGCTGAATTTTTATTATTTAATATAGGTGCATAATATCTTACGCATATGAAGATCCTTCACAATTTTTTTTTATAACACTTTCCTGTCTCACACATTTCAGTAATGCTGGTGCATGAAAGTGGTGCGCAATGCCATTTACAAATGCTCAGATAGACGCTCAGATTGGTTGACAGAGCTTTATTTTTAGCAATGCAAATGCCATTTAGACAACCTGCAAGTACCAGCACATGATATTATGCACTGTATAATATCAATACTCTATTGACAATTCCCTCCCCCAAAAAAATAGTACCCCAACCCTTGCCACTTAGACAACCTGCAAGTACCAGCACATGATATTATGCACTGTATAATATCAATACTCTATTGACAATTCCCTTCCCCAAGAAAATAATACCCCAGCCCTTGCAATTAATTGTACCATCTTTAATATTTAGTTCATGTACTGAACTGTATGTGTTAAATTTATCAATTTATAAACACTTACGCTACATCGTGGCAAACTATACTTACACTGTATTGTAAGAAACTATGCTTACACTAAAATTTATAATCCTATTATCCTAAGATATATTTTGGACCAGTTCACTTTATGCTTGCACACAATTAAGTAGTCTAATTAAAAAACCAATCCATCTATCCATAGTGCTTGAGTAACAATATTTGGTGTTCCATGAGATTATGCCCAGGGCCCAGTTCATCGCTGATGCAGCACTTTAGTACCAAAGATGATGTGAAAATTTAAGATGTGTAAGTTCTACCGGTACTTATTGATATGGAAAATATTTGTTGGTAAATCATTTAAATATAAATATAAATGAAATGTAATGTATGGAAAGGAAAACAGTGTATTAATTTTATTTATATAATATAGCAAAGCATAGCAAAGCATTCTTGGGCTTGCAAATATTCAATGCCTCATCTATGTAAAGAAATATTGAAAATTCTTAATTATAGATTTGATACATATGATATATTAAATTACATATCTCTTCTCAATTGTCTGATACATATTTGCTCAATCCATCATAATTACTTCATATTTGACAGCTACTCCAAAAAAGGATATAAACGTTTGAGAGTTGTGAGTGGTCTCCCTTTGAGGCCTCCGAAATGGCCTGCAACTGCTTTGGTCTCAAGTGGTTGTACTCCTTTTCTCATTGTATGTTCAGTTTCACGAGAGCCTTTCGCACATTCACGTACTTGCCGTACAAAAGAGCTAAATTCTGAATTCGCTCGTTCATGTTAACACTGAGTAGAGTAGTGAGTATCCTGTATCTCCGCACAGGGGAACCAGTTACGTGGGAGTAGTGCGTCACCTATCGGGCAAGATAGAAATGCCGTGACCTTGACCTACGCGCAATACCTAACACCCGCTCTTACTTGTATGAGTTTGAGCGGCGGTACCAGCTTAGGGGTTTGTCTGCTCCAAGAACTCGGTTAGTGGTATGCGCGGAGCCGCGGCAGCGCCACGCAGCGGCGGTCTGCGTTACGAGGCAAAACTATCGACCTTTGCCTTGGTTTACCGCCGGCCTAAAGAGTGGTTATATCTATGCTATGACGACACGGGGGTGACCTTCACCTTGGTTTTGTGCCATACTGTACTTTGAGCTTTCTACAACGGCTGATGTCATTCATGCACCGCTCGAGTCGTTCCAAAGAGACTGTAGGCCAATCATTATTATCAGTCTTCATAGTCCCTGTCAGGCGAACCTTCGCTACCAATCCTGCCCTACGAGACCACGATTACTACCATTATATGACTCACGCTGATGTTGACTGTGTCAGTACTTCTGCCTACAATGTCGACGGGGGTGGTTTACCCTACCCTCGTAACACCAGAATGGACAACGTATTTTCCTAACAGAACTGACTGAAAAGCGTGGCAGTAGAGCGCTCGCATTGAGCGCTCTGGCCACCTGAGAGCCTAACGGCACGTGGATCAGTGGTTCGACCCCCTGTGTGGTCATATCTGTGTGGTCGCAGGGTAAAGATCACTTCTTCGCATAGAGTCATGGCCCCGATCTTCGATTCCTTCTCCCAAGGACCAGATTTGCTTAAAGCGTCCTAAATATACAACCAACTAGCTGGTTGTATATGCAGAAAGCCACTAACCAACCATCATGCTACAGTCTCAAGCTGTAGCAACCAGTTTTGCAGTTGCACTGTGTCTTTTTTATAATTTCCTATGGTGCAGGAGGGTGTCCCCCCGCCTTTTTGGCGTGTCCTTCCCCTAGACTTGGGGTGTCTCCCCATCCCTAATTTGGGGTGTCTCCCCATCCCTAACTTGGGTTGTCTCCCCATCCCTAACTTGGGTTGTCTCCCCATCCCTAATTTGGGGTGTCCCCCCATCCCTAACTTGGGTTGTCTGCCCATCCCTAACTTGGGTTGTCTGCCCATCCCTAACTTGGGTTGTCTCCCCATCCCTAACTTGGGTTGTCTGCCCATCCCTCACTTGGGTTGTCTGCCCATCCCTAACTTGGGTTGTCTCCCCATCCTTAACTTGGGTTGTCTCCCCATCCCTACCTTGGGTTGTCTCCCCATCCCTAATTTAGGGTGTCCCGACATCCCTAACTTGGGTTGTCTCCCCATCCCTAATTTGGATTTTCTCCCCATCCCTAACTTGGGTTGTCTCCCCATTCCTAACTTAGGTTGTCTCCCCATCCCTAACTTGGGTTGTCTCCCCATCCCTAACTTGGGGTGTCCCCCCATCCCTAACTTGGGTTGTCCCCCCATCCCTAACTTGGGTTGTCTCCCCATCCCTAACTTGGGTTGTCTCCCCATCCCCAACTTGGGTTGTCTCCCCAACCCTAACTTGGGTTGTCTCCCCAACCCTAACTTGGGTTGTCTCCCCATCCCTAACTTGGGTTGTCTCCCCATCCCTAATTTGGGGTGTCTCCCCATCCCTAACTTGGGTTGTCTCCCCATCCCTAACTTGGGTTGTCTCTCCATCCCTAACTTGGGTTGTCTCCCCATCCCTAACTTGGGTTGTCTCCCCATCCCTAACTTGGGTTGCCTCTCCATCCCTAACTTGGGTTGTCTCCCCATCCCCAACTTGGGTTGTCTCCCCAACCCTAACTTGGGTTGTCTCCCCAACCCTAACTTGGGTTGTCTCCCCATCCCTAACTTGGGTTGTCTCCCCATCCCTAATTTGGGGTGTCTCCCCATCCCTAACTTGGGTTGTCTCCCCATCCTTAACTTGGGTTGCCTCTCCATCCCTAACTTGGGTTGTCTCTCCATCCCTAACTTGGGTTGTCTCCCCATCCCTAACTTGGGTTGTCTCCCCATCCCTAATTTGGGGTGTCTCCCCATCCCTAACTTGGGTTGTCTCCCCATCCCTAACTTGGGTTGCCTCTCCATCCCTAACTTGGGTTGTCTCTCCATCCCTAACTTGGGTTGCCTCTCCATCCCTAACTTGGGTTGTCTCCCCATCCCTAACTTGGGTTGTCTCTCCATCCCTAACTTGGGTTGTCTCTCCATCCCTAACTTGGGTTGTCTCCCCATCCCTAACTTGGGTTATCTCCCCTTTAACTAATTTGGGGTGTATCCCATTCCCTAATTTGGGGTGTCTCCCATTCCCTAAGTTGCGTTGTCTCCTCTTACCCAACTTCGGGTGTGTCCCATCCCCTAACTTGGCGTACAACCCTCAGAATCGATGTCATAGCGACTTCCGGTTTGTTTGACGTTATACCTTATACCAAGGAACAACTGCTGCCGTGCGTAACTTTTTCGGTGGTAGTGAAACGTGTGCGTCAAAATGACGTCCAAGTTTACATTAGCCGACGTAATTGCGAAATCGTTTCATTTTCATCTACTTAGGCACTAGCTACCTAAATTCAAATTTTGAAAACATAAAATATAAAATTCGCCGTGAAATAAAACTATGTAAGGCATGGAAGTAAATTGCAGGCGTCATACCTTACATGTTTGCGTTTACCTACTATTTTTAAAAAAAATAGATGACGTATTATCGATTTTGTCCATCAATCCATTCACATATTCTGTCATCATAGTCCCTGTGAGAAGGACTGGTTCTCGGCCGCGAGTTAGCAAATTCCTTTTGTGGAGTGGCTGGTTCCCGGCCACGAGCTAGCAAGTCTATTTTCTGGACTGACTGGTTCCCGGCCGAGCTAGCCAGTCCATTCTGTGGAGTGGCTGGATGCCGGTGTCACGGTCTGAAATTGTCACCGTGCTGAAATTACCGAGGCCTCTTCTGCGCATGCACGACTTCGGGCTGGTAAATTCAGACCGTTGCGGTCACAGTCTGAAATTGTAACCGTGCCGAAATTGTTTTCATGCTTTTAACCGTAGTATGGCCACCCAGGGGGGCAATTTCAGACTGGGGTAATCTCAGACCGCTACCAGCCGTGCTGGAATTGTACCGTGCCGAAATTGTTTTAATGCTTTTAACCGTAGTATGGCCGCCCAGGGGGACAATTTCAGACTAGGGTAATCTCAGACCGCTACCAGCCGTGCTGGAATTGTACCGTGCCGAAATTGTTTTAATGCTTTTAACCGTAGTATGGCCGCCCAGGGGGACAATTTCAGACTGGGGTAATCTCAGACCGCTACCAGCCGTGCTGGAATTGTACCGTGCCGAAATTGTTTTAATGCTTTTAACCGTAGTATGGCCGCCCAGGGGGACAATTTCAGACTGGGGTAATCTCAGACCGCTACCAACCGTGCTGGAATTGTACCGTGCCGAAATTGTTTTAATGCTTTTAACCGTAGTAGGGCCGCCCAGGGGGACAATTTCAGACTGGGGTAATCTCAGACCGCTACCAGCCGTGCTGGAATTGTACCGTGCCGAAATTGTTTTAATGCTTTTGTAACGGCGGGGGCCGGTTTGGTCCCCAGCGGGAGTCGAACTCACGATCTCCCGATCTCAAGTCAACCACTCTACTTCATCGGCTAAAGGGGTGATCTCTCTAGCCGAGGCTAGTAGGAATGGTTTGACTCACTGCTACACATTCCCCCCTCTTTCCGAGAGGGCTGTCCTCAGACCGCTGTCCTCAGACCGCTGTCCTCAGACCGCTGTCCTCAGACCGCTGTCCTCAGACCAGGACTACTCAGTCTCAGAACCGCCGTGGGTTCTACCTGTGTCGGGCTCCATTGTAACGGCGGGGGCCGGTTTGGTCCCCAGCGGGAGTCGAACTCACGATCTCCCGATCTCAAGTCAACCACTCTACTTCATCGGCTAAAGGGGTGATCCCTCTAGCCGAGGCTAGTAGGAATGGTTTGACTCACTGCTACACTTTTAACCGTAGTATGGCCGCCCAGGGGGACAATTTCAGACTGGGGTAATCTCAGACCGCTACCAGCCGTGCTGGAATTGCCAACCGGTCACAAGTGCTCACACCGACATTGCGCAATCTCTCGGACAAAACGAACACGCCGGAAGTTGGCTACATAAAACGAAGCTAATGCGCATGCGCCGAGGTAATTCCAGCACGGTACAATTTCAGACCGTGACACCGGCCGCGAGCTAGCAAATATATTTTGTAGAGTGACTGGTTCCCGGCCGCGCTAGCTAGTCCAGTCTGTGGAGTGACTGGTTCCCGGCGAGACAAGCGTTGGCCGGTGGATGCAGCCTGACTTGTTTCTGTGTATATCATGGTTGTAATAGTTAATAGTTCCTTTAATGTCACTCAGACCACACCACCATGGCACATTTCAGCCTAAATAGGCCAACTTGGGTTAAACATCCCTTATCAGACCAAAATACTGAGAAAAAGACACAGAAAAAAGCACTAAATAAAGGAAAGATAGCTACCGCATAGTCCTTGAATTGTCCAGTCCATGTGCAGGGCTCGTTATGACACTTGCTGGCCAGTCGCGCCATCTCCCTCTTAATGGCATTGTCCGGGTAGGTCTGCCGAGTCAATGTAGAAGCCAGCGATATCAAACACGGGCGATAAACACGACACATAGGCCTACGTGTAATAAATACTACATATCGACGACATATTATACACGTTTCTAGGGTACATCTTGGGTAACGCTAGCCGTTCGCCATGCTGCCATTAGTGGATTTCATGTTGGTTTAATAGTACCTGATTAACCAAGTCTTTTTGGTTTGGCTTATCCTATTGATAGGACTAGCTAAATTGGCTACGGTAAGATCGGTCCTGAGCGTTAGCCCAGAAACCAGTAACGTGAACGGTATATTCACATGCAACGAATAATCCATCCCTCATGGCCTCATAGCTAGCAGTACCATCAGGTTATAGCTAGCAGTACCATGAAACCATGGATATCACTACTATGAGGTCATAGCTAGCAGCACCATTAGGCCATAGAGTATGCACTACCATGAGGCTATAGTTAGCACTATAATCAGACCATGGATAGCACTCGATCAGGCCACAACTAGCACTACCAACAGACCATATAGTATGCGCGACCATCCTGCCATAGAGTACCGGGTCAGCACATCCATCAGGTCATACAGTTATCATGACCATCAGGCCACAGCTAACACTACCATCAGGTCATACAGACCATCAGACCATTGTTAGCACTACAATCAGACTATATTTAGCACTACCATCAGACCATAGTTAGCACTACCATCAGACCATATGGTACGCGCTACCATCACGCCATAGAATATGCACATCCATCAGGCCATGCAGTTTTTACTGCAATCAGTCTTTGTAAAACGTTTTTCCCTAGCATCCTCCTTTACCTGATCCAACTTTATAAGACTGTGTTCATTTTCAGTGGCCTCTGCCTCGCAAGCTCTACACATTACTGGCTCACTATTGTTGTCCCTGAAATTCAAACATTGTAGTCATAAGTAGCCATAATTTTGACATTTTAAAGTATAAAGCAGCAAGCAATACCATATGCATTTTAAGTTTTTGTCATGGTTCCCATCCAATATTTCATGTTAATGTTGGAATCATTGTTACCCATTCCATATATACGAAATCAATATTTCTGTATATTTCTGGAAGGACATTCTATCCCAGCCTGTTTATCTCTCCTTGCCTTTCAGTCAACAAAGGGATCACTGGAGGGACAGTCTATCCCAGATATATATGAATATCACAACAAGCCAATGCTATGGTAGACTGATTACATGGTGATATTCATTAATGGTGCAAAAGGAAGCAAAAGACATACAGTGACCACTCACCTGATTAGGGTTGCTATACACTCTTGACAGTAGCGATGTCCACAGTAACTCTGGACAGGAGAGCGAAGCACAAATTGGCAGCAGGTGCATTTGTACTTGGGATCTATAGTCTGTAGGCTGAAAACTTTTAGTCGGTATCCCCTTGGCTTTCTCTTTACACCTTCCGCCATCTTGTGTCAACTCAGGTCACTAAAGTGAAGTCAATGTTAATTGCAACTCGATCAGCAGTTCATTTAGGTAACACAGGCAAAGAATCCTACTATCATTTTCATAGCTGAAATATGGGCTAAAACGTCACTGTATAGCATTTATGACTTTGACTTTAGGCCTTACGACTAATTTCATTACTCACAGGCTCGCACTTTAAGTATAGGCCAGCTCTAGTAAGGCCTAGCCCTGTCACATGGCCCCTGGCCGCAGGGCGGATTGGAGGGCCATGGGGTACCGCGCACTGCCCACCATCCGAGAGCAGGGGGTGGTGACAAAGAGTTAGGCACAAAGATTAAATGTGCTAAAAGTGCTATTCACGAATTCCCCCCCAAATGCTACTCATGAATTCCCTAAGTGCTACTCATGAATTTATCAGCCCACAAGATATTTACCAAAACAAACCTTCTGCCACTCACCGCCATTTCAAAAACATTATAGAAACTAGGTTTGGCAGAAGGTTTGTTTTGGTGGATGTTTTATGGGCTGATGAATTTGCGAGTAGTGCTGGAGGCCTTTAAACTTTGCGCCCAACTCTTCATAAATGTATACTAAACATGAATATGTGACATATATATGGCGTCTTCATCACATTTTTGTGAAATCCTGAAATCTTTATCACCACCCTCCGTCGATTGATACTCCATGGCCTTCCGGTCCTAGCCATACATGGCCATTAATGGTCATGTATGGCTATTCCGGTCCATGCAGCGGGTGGGCCATGTTACCTAGTTAGAGGGCTATGGTAAGGCCTAGCCTGAAAACAAGACATCACTGTCATTAGACAGTTGGTAATGGATGACAAGTACCTTGTTGGTAATGGATGACAAGTACCTTGTTGGTAATGGATGACAAGTAACTTGTCACCTATTACCAACTATCTAATGACAGTAATGTCTTGTTTTCAGGCTATGGTAAAGCCTAGCCTAGGCCTAGCTCTGACATCAAAACCATCACCAAGGTGACGGTTTTGAATAGTAAAATGCTTTTCGATGTAGAAACAAGCATGGTGTAAGCAAACTGGACACGTAAATAGCTTCATGTTTCATATGTTAGTGTATACTTAGCCAACATTCAATTTCTGAAAAGACGCCGGGAGAAAAAATACAGTTTGTAGGTTGCAAAAAGGTAAATATTTTAAACATTAGGTCACACAATTTGCGCCAGGAGCTTTCAAAAGGGACTCTACATCGAAATGTGTTGTGCTATTCAAAACCTTCACCTTGGTGGTGGTTTTGATGTCAGAGCTAGCCTAGGCCAAGATCTATTATAGTCAAAACAGAAACTCTCCGAACATCGAAATTTGCGAATTATTTGTTTGCTTGTTGAGTTGAGTTGAGGACGAAATCTATGGCTATGCATATTCTGATATTCCTTACCTATGAACTGGATAGTAAAGTCAGGCCGTGGGCCGGTATTAGTTTATACAATAGCCTGAATGTTCAGACGGTACAGTCTTGACACTTGTTCTTGTGACTACAGTAAGCATCAGACTGTCAAACTGGGGTGTAATGTCTGAACATTGAACATTTGCTGCATCAAAGCTATCCCGCAAATTCAGCCCGCAATTTCAGCCCGCAAATTCACTATTGGCCAATTAGTCATTTTGATAGTAGCTAAAAAATGATACCTTCTAGACCACAGATTTAGCCCCCAATTTGAGAAACAGCGAGAAGTACAACGCCGTCTTATTGCATAAAATCAAAGACATGGCAGCCTTTGATACGATACAATCTTCAAACAGGCCGAAATAGTTCAGTAAAGGCCCACAGTACCCCCCTATTTGGGGTCCGACCCCCCCCCCCCTAATGGATGGTCAGGTCGGCCATTTTGGCGGCCATTAGCTCGATATCTGGGGAGTGTCCCCTCCGTTTCATTTCATTAAATCAACCCTAGGGGATCCTAGAGTACGCCTAAACCTTCAAACCGGCCGAAATAATTCAGTAAAGGACCTCAGTACCCCCCTATTTGGGGTATGACCCCCCCCCCCCCATAATTGATGGTCAGGTTGGCCATTTTGGCGGCCATTAGCTCGAAATCTGGGAAGTGTCCCCTCCGTTTTATTTCATTAAATCAACCCTAGGGGATACTAGAGTACGCCTAAACCTTCAAACCGGCCGAAAAAATTCAGTAAAGGACCTCAGTACCCCCCTATTTGGGGTCCGACCCCCCCTAATGGATGGTCAGGTCGGCCATTTTGGCGGCCATTAGCTCGAAGTGTCCCCTCCTGAATATGTGGTCTAGAAGGTATCATTTGTGAGCTATATCAAAATGACTAATTGGCCAATAGTGAATTTGCGGGCTCAATTTGCGGGCTAGCTTTAATCTTTTGAGTGGAGGTTTTGGAGGATCTGCACTCATGTGTGAGTATACACGTTACTTTTGGGCAGGCCTTACTTCTGAGAACTGGGTAATTTGGTGGCCCTAATTGTGTAGTTTTCACCTCATCCCTATATTTTCACTATATATTTCCACCCGTGGTTGGGAAAAGACGTAGACTGGTAAGCTTAGATACAGGTATAGTCGGCACGGAAAATTTTGCCTACTTGTCAGTTAAGGAAGTTAGGCATGAATCACCTTAAAGTCAAAATCATAAATGCCGTAGACTCACGTTTCGGCCCATATTTTCCGCGAATTTGGCGCGATCGCTCTAAAAATCACTGACCTGACAAAGCAACCCTGTGCAATTTTAATGATACCAAACTTACGTGCATACTGCGAGGTTATCCTTTTTTAAGACACAAACAATATTTCTCCATGCTGACACTCCATTGGCAGCAGACACTTTGTGACAAATAGACTAAATTACAGACAATAAAAAAGGCTGTTGCCATGGCGCGCGTGGCTGGTGCAAATATAGCTCAGAGCACGTTCGGCGCCATGGCAACTACGTCATTTTATGATGTGTGCTTTAGTATGTTTACGAAACTGTGTTTCGTGCCAATGGAGTATTTGGCGCAAGTGCCCCCAGGCAAGCCCGCTTCTCTAGGGGCACAACGGTAACAATGTTAAAATCCTTCGACGTTAGTAGGGAATCGACTGTAGCTTTTATTATAATGCGGGCGCGTACAATAATAGTGCTTACGTATTCTATATACCTTGTTCTATCTTCTGACATCAAGAAAGTGTGTCAACACTAGATTGTTCCAGTCATATTTTCGCGAACAAATGTTGGAGCATGCGACTTTTCCCTACCAACCGCCATGTATATGCAGCGCCACCTGGCGAATCCCGCCACCATTTGAACCATATGTAGCCTGGGTCCCAAACTTTGTAACAGTCAATGACCTGTGAAAGAGGGCGCTGCTGTTGTCGTTAAGTTCAAAGTGAGCGACTGACAAGGCCCTCTAGCGGAGAGTCATATGCTAACGGAGAGGAGGAACCAACTCGCATTCACAGGTACCGACATCCGCCAAAACCAAATATGGCGGATGGCTGGTCGGGAACAGTTGTGTGCTCCAACATTTCTTCGCGAAAATATAATCGAAACAACCTAGTGTCGACACACTTTTTTGATCTCAGATGATAGAACAAGGTATATAGAATACGTAAGCACTATTATTGTACGCGCCCGCATTATAATAAAAGCTACAGTCGATTCCCTACTAACGTCGAAGGATTTTAACATTGTTACCGTTGTGCCCCTAGAGAAGCGGGCTTGCCTGGGGGCACTTGCGCCAAATGGAGTATGTGTCAGCACGGAGAAATATTCTCACAATACACTAAGTTTCACTAAGAGTTACGAGCTCGTAACCGTATCTTCTCCATGCTAATTTAACGACGGATCGTAATTTTTACGAGCGATTGAAATAAGCTTTATACTGCGATTATTGAGGTGCAGCTGTCTTCGTGCACTTTGTTTTTCCCCAATATTATTCAAAATTATGTTTGCCATATATTTATGATGAATTTAACAAATTTCATTTCTCTTCGGGCCAGCAATCCAATCGTAGCCTTTATAAGACCTACCCCACATTAGAAATAAGAATGAAGAAGATATTAAGTATTTCGAGTTAGCGGAAGGGATGCTTGTTATGCTTGTGGCAATGTCATGTGCCGTTTTGTACAGCAAACGTGCGCTTGTTGGTATGACCTTGCACAGCTCTCTGCTTGTAATGGTCATGTATGGCTACATTGACGGCCATTATAAAATTAGACGTGACCCCCTACCTATTCAACGTCATTTTGACAGAAAAGTAGGTAGAAGACATATCTTTTTTATGTTATTTTATCGTTTTGGATACACAGTAGATTCTACTATAAGTTGAAAAAATGTCAAGAAGTTTGTCTGAAAAAAATGTTACCTATGCATCTACCTTAATATAGAGCAGACGGTAGTTTTTATCGTTCTCTTGTCACACTCTCTGCCTTCGACTCACTCCGCTAGGGCTCGCCTACGTCGTCAATGCATTTTCACTCATTCGCCAGGGCTGCGCTGCGCAAATCGATTAGGAAAAATGCGTCGCGCATTTCTACAAATTGGTGCTTGGACCCAGCCCAAGCCTAATAACAAATGAAATCAGGTGATGAAAAGAAAGAGTTCTGTCCCAATTATAACTTTTTCGAATAGGTACAAAATGTTTTTTGCTGTATTAAATACACAAAGCTCGTTTTTTTTATGTTTTATTGATATCGTTGCAAGAAATTACAGCTGATTTGACCTTTTTTCAAGAATCTTGTAATTTGCCCCCGGCCGACAGCAGCGGTAAAAGCTAGCTTGCGTAGCACCACCGGGCGGGGAGCTTGTTGTCACTCTGTCATTAGCCTGGTTCCGCTGTCCCAACTTCGCTCGCAAGCTCCCCGCACGGTGGCGCTACGCAAGCTAGCTTTTACCGCTGCTGTCGGCCGGGGGCAAATTTCAAGATTCTTGAAAAACGGTCAAATCAGCTGTAATTTCTTGCAATGATATAATTTTCAAGAATAAAACATAAAAATAACGAGCTTTGTGTATTTAATACAGCAAAAAACATCTTGAAGAACTTTGTCTTTTCGTGATCCAAACGTGATACGAAAACATCCTACTGGTCTTAATTTACCTTTACCATGTGGTTTAATGACGCGTCCGTGTGTTGCTACTCCATGCGCTGCACATTTTGACAGCGGAATGGTTAAGTCGATCACTTGCTCTCGCCATTTTTGTTACCGCGGAGGCACGTGAAACTCTGTGACGTCACTCGCACTTTGGAGAACTCGCAAAAGCCCTGGTGCAGGGCTAAATTTAGAACGCTATTTTTTTATCTCCCATAGCCATGTTTAGTGAAATGGTACTCATTGTCTTTAGAATAAACCTGGAAAGAAATTGACTTATAGCTGCCTATAGTTCAACATGGAGCACGTGGGTTTGTTTGTCCCCAAAATTGAAATCTCGCGGCCCGATCGCGAGAACTGTATAGCCCTATTTGCGACACGGGGGGGGGGGGGTGGTGTGCACGGAAAAAACGACTTTTACAGTGTATGTACAAGTTCCTCAGGGGGGAGGGTGCAACCCTCCTAACCTGCCCCTGGTGGTGGTGGGAGATGTTTATCAGGTATCTATCTGGTCTGGTTTGGTGTGTTAATTATTTAACATGGTTCCAAACCTCTAGGGTTTTAGAAGATCGAGGGTGGAAAGGGGGTGGGGGGGGGCAGAGGGGGATCTAAGGGGGACATGGGGTTGCAACCCTCCTTTTAGGGCACACATGGATGTTTCTATGGTTAATAAGGAATGGCAATCAATTTTGAGACATTATACGTAATAAGAGTGTGCGTGCACGGTAAAGCTGTTATATACTGTAGGGGAACCGTAGTGGGGCGTTAGCGTGTCTGGTAATATTGGTAAGGCACCCGTGGGAATGAAAGTCCAGCGAGGCAGGTCGCCCAATGCGCGGATCGTAGTGGGGTGGAAGTGACAACTGGATGGGGCTAGTGTGGTCCCCCGGGCGCAGGAAGGAGGTGCAGCGGGCCCCAACCACTTGAGAGGGAGATCCGCCACAACACCTGCTGGGTGGGGGCGGCATATCTTTAGCGGGAACACACACCGAGCATGACACCAGGCCAGGGGAGAGGCCAGGGCGTCCCAGGGGGTGGGGCGGGCCCTGCATAGATTAAATGTAGCGGAATGTGACCAGGGTACTCCCGAGGGACGGGGAGGAATTCTGATGGGGCCATGGTGTAGGGGGGACCTATAAAAGAAGCGGGGCAAGAGGAGCGGAGGAGGAACTAGTGAGATTTACGACAAAGAGTAGGCAGAATTTCCTCAGCAGCAGCAGTAAATGTCAAGATCAGGCCCCCGCGGGCACAACTCCTACTCCGTCCGCCATTTGCGCTGACCGGGCAGTAATGAATATTGATGAAGCGTGACGCGCTAGTGACGTAACATTCATGAATATTAATGTCGAGATTTCCTGGCGCACCTTAGCTTACTTGTACGAGTTTGAGCGGCGGTACCAGCTTACCCTGTCATTTGTGCAAAGGTAAAGGTCATCCAACTGCCATCTGATTGGTTCAAAGTCTAGGTCAGGTTGGTTAAGTCCGTCGCGTCATTTGACGAGGGTATCGAAGTTGAATCATTAAGACGAAAATTTCCAATTTTCGTCTTATGTCGGTGTGTTCGGTGAATCTTTAAGACGAAAATTTCCAATTTTCGTCTTATGTCGGTGTGTTCGGTGAATCTGTCTGTCTGTCTGTCTGTATGTGTGTCTGTCCGTTTGTAACGTAACGCATTATCTTTCGAATGCCTTAAGCTATCGACTTCCAAATTCACAAAAAGATGCGGAATGGCAATCGTCAGGCTAAGTTCGTAGATGGGCCATGTAGGTCAACGGTCAAGGTAACAGGAATTTTTCGAAATTCGCTTAACCATTGAAAGATAGGACCAAAAATCGGAAAAATCGCTATAATGTTCGCAGTTTTCACTTAACCACGCTGAAAATTATTTCACGTATTGGGCCCATAAGTACCTTCTATACCGTCTTTCATTTGTGCAAATCGCCCAAATAGTTTTCCTGCTAAAAATTCCCAAAGTTTAACATGGGACCCTATGGGAGCATTTTGGCGGGAATCAGGCCTCCTTAATTTCTCCATGAAGGGGACATGTCAGACAAACGACACGTTGCGTCAGACATGACATTAGTATTTGGGCGTAAAATATTATATTGACCAAGGTCACGCTTCCAAGGTCAAGGTCACATCAAGGTCAAGGTTACGAAACATGTATTCCCGCGTAACTTCGTTAATATTTGGTCTAGAGATTCGCGGTTCGTTTCAGAGTATTCTTCAGAGAGATACGCAAAAGTAATGTGCCCTCAGATTTCACCTCACATTTATAGTTTTCGAGCAATTGGATGATCAATTTTGACATTGCCGAAAGCGCAAAAAATTCGCTGTGACTACATAAATGCAGGTAGATGACTCATATGTGGTGGAATACGTACCCATATTACTGACATCATGTATGCCAAATACCATCAAAATCGAACAAGTAGTTTCGACGCTGGCAAATAATCACACTTTAACATGGCCAAGCCCATTATAAAGCCTCGATACGCCAAATGACTGACGGCGTGCCAACGTCATGAAATGGGTCTTAACATAGTCGAATTGGTCCCATAACCACAATTTTCGTCTTCCTTCTCAAGCTCTGCTTGACCGTCTCGGTCTGTCTGTATGTGTGTCTGTCCGTTTGTAACGTAACGCATTATCTTTCGAATGCCTTAAGCTATCGACTTCCAAATTCACAAAAAGATGCGGAATGGCAATCGTCAGGCTAAGTTCGTAGATGGGCTATGTAGATCAACGGTCAAGGTCACAGGAGTTTTTCGCAATTCGCTTAACCATTGCTAGATAGGAACAAAAATCGGCAAAATCTCTATAGCGTTCCGAGTTTGTACTTAATGACGCTCAAAATTTATTCACGTATTGGGCTCATAGGTACCTTATATACGGTGTTTCAATTTTGAACATCGTCCGCATAGTTCTTCTGCAAAAAATTCCCAAAGTTTAACATGGGACCCTATGGGAGCATTTTGGCGGGAATCAGGCCTCCTTAATTTCTCCATGAAGGGGACATGTCAGACAAACGACACGTTGCGTCAGACATGAAATTAGTATTTGGGCGTAAAATATTATATTGACCAAGGTCACGCTTCCAAGGTCAAGGTCACATCAAGGTCAAGATTACGAAACATGTATTCCCGCGTAACTTCGTTAATATTTGGTCTAGAGATTCGCGATTTGTTTCAGAGTATTCTTCAGAGAGATACGCAAAAGTAACGTGCCCTCAGATTTCACCTCACGTTTATAGTTTTCGAGTAAATGGATGATCAATTTTGACAATGCCGAAAGCGCAAAAAATTCGCTGTGACTACATAAATGCAGGTAGATGACTCATATGTGGTGGAATACGTACCCATATTACTGACATCATGTATGCCAAATACCATCAAAATCGAACCAGTAGTTTCGACGCTGGCAAATAATCACACTTTAACATGGCCAAGCCCATTATAAAGCTTCGATACGCCAAATGACTGACGGCGTGTTAACGTCATGAAATGGGTCCTAACATAGTGGAATTGGTCCCATAACCACAATTTTCGTCTTCCTTCTCAAGCTCTGCTTGACCGTCTCGTATATTTATGTCTGGTTGAATGCAATGGTCAGGAGGTAAAAATTTTTAGTGGTTGATCTGCTGTACCCACTTTTCAAGAGGCGTTTGCTTTCGTGCAATGAATCCAAATTTAGCCTCAATTGATATCAAACTGATTTCAAGTTCACTCTGGGTCATTTTAGGTATGCGTCGATGCTTAAAAACCGTGTTAATGATAAAACGCTACAAAGGAATTCAAACCTATGACCCCTTACAAAGTTACAAAGATGGTATCGCCCAGTAACGTCACAGTTAGCCGCAGACTCCCCTCTGGGTCGTAGATGCAACCCTACACGCACCATTAGAAAATGCCAAGTTCGGTAGTTCGGGGCAAAGCGCTTGATGGTTTCACAATGTCTCGCCTTTTTAACTTCATATCTTGATAAAGTTATCTTTAATTAAACAACTAATCTAATTTTTGCTTGCATATGTAACGATTTAGTCTATATTCTGGCCACCAAAACAACACCTTCAACCTGCCTGGCTGATTAAAAACAAATGTCGGATGACGGAAATGGTGTGATGCGCATGACCGGAAAGAAAGTCACCGTAAAACTGCGTAGATGCAACGTGGCGCTCCTTATAGGCTATAACAGCATGTGGTTAATTATCGTGCACTTGATGTTTTAAATTTGTGTTATTATTATTTAACGCTGCTATTTTGGTGAAACACATTTTATTTATGCACAAAACTTTATTTGTTTGGTCTTTTTTTAGCACTGAGTGCATTTTCACTTGAGTGTTACATAATTAAAATGTTAAGTGCACGCTGGCATATGAGGAGCGCCGCATTGCATCTACGCAGAATTACGGTGACCTTCTTTCCGGTCATGCGCATCGAACCATTTCCGTCCTCCGACATTTGTTTTGAATCAGCCAGGCAGGTCGAAGGTGTTGTTTTTGGTGGCAAGAATATAGACTAAACCGGTACATATGCAAGCGAAAATTAGATAAGTCATTTAATTAAAGATAACTTTATCAAGATATGAAGTTAAAAAGGCGAGACATTGTGAAACGAACGAGCGCTTTGCCCCGAACTGCCGAACTTGGCATTTTCTAATGGTGCGTGTAGGGTTGCATCTACGAATGCCATGCAGAATGGCCGAACGGCATAACGGCCGAGCCGCTCTCACCACCCCCTACCATGGGTGGAGGGGTGGGGGTCGTCGAGCCGCCCAGATTAGTCTGCGCCTCGACGATTGGCTTGGTGTCGGCTTCGGCATCGGCTGGGGGATGGTGGGGGGGGGGGGTCTGGCTCGGGGTGGATGAAGCTGGCGATTGGTGTCAATTGTGTTTGTGTTGCTGGCTGCTGGGTGTGTATGGGTGAAGGGGCGGGGATGGGACCAATATTTACTGATTTTTTAGGAGAAATCTTCACGGCCGGGCCACTAAAGCAATCACTAAATGTTGGGGAATTGTCAACGGCCCCGTAACGAGCATGGATAACGTTCACGCGGCCCGTAATGAGCATTGATAACGCGGAATTTGCACGCGGCCCGAAACATTTTTCACACGGAAACTCAGCTTCATTCATTCCGATTTTACGCGATTTCATTTTCTTGGCTTCCTCAACGGCCATTTAATTTTTGATTGGTATTATAGGAATCCACAACACATGTGTAGTGGCCTTTGATAACAACTTATAACTTTTTGTGAATCCTAATTCACGAGGCCCCAATTCTGATTTTAGCAATCAGCAACAGCGGCCTTTGATAACAACTTGTGAAGCCTCGGCTTCTGGTCGGTACGGTAACATATATATATATATAATACTAGCCGCCCCGCTCGCTCATTTTATTAGTATAGATGGTATTAAATCTTTATAAGTTTCCGTTATCTTTCGCTGCATAAACCAACTGACACACCAAATTTCCGCGTTATCATTGCTTATTATTATTGAGTAATGAAAATCGCGTGAAATCAGAATGAATGAAGCTGAGTTTCCGTGTGTGAAAAATGTTTCGGGCCGCGTGCAAATTCCGCGTTATCAATGCTCATTACGGGCCGCGTAAACGTTATCCATGCTCGTTACGGGGCCGTTGACAATTCCCCAAAATTTAGTGATTACTTAAGTGGCCCGGCCGTGAAGATTTCTCCTAAAAAATCAGTAAATATTGGTCCCACACACCCAGCAGCCAGCAACACAAACACAAGTGACACCAAACACCAGAATAATCCACGCGTGCCGGACGCAGCCCCCTCCCCCCTCCCCCACCCGATGCCGAAGCCATCTTGGCCGACGCCAGGCCAGACACCCAATCGTCGAGGCGCAGACTAATCCGCTGGCGGCTCGGGCTCGACGACCCCCCCCCCCCCACCCCATTCACCCCCCCACCAAACCACCCCATCCCACCTTCCCCCCACCCCCCTTAAATACCTCGGCCGTTTCGCAGTTCGGCCATTCCGAGTATACACCGCATCTACGACCCAGAGGGGAGTCTGCGGCTACGTCACAGTAAACAGTGAATGGCGCCATCAAGCCGATCGGCTGCTTCGAAGTGCAGCAAAGCAATATTTGCTTATAGTTTATTTGCAAGTGTCTCAGGAAACGTGAGTTGACAAATACTTATTAGCCCCAACTTAGCGTGAAAATCAGACGTTAACTGGTTAATGTCGTGACAGTCTGAAGGATCCACACTAACCAGCTAACGTCTGAAATCATAGCATAGCCATAGCCCATAGCATAGGCCTTGGGCGCTGTTCACAAAACTAGGGCAGTCAGTCATTTATTTTATTTTAGAGTTCAGCCACTTTCTATAGCTCAAATGAAAGCTCTTAATTAGTAGATTAACATGCAATTTTTTTTTCTTAATTATGTTAAGTGGTTACAAAGTTGGATCCTCCCTCTATGGCCATTTTAGTACCTGAAAATGAGGGGCAAAATTAGTCTGGTGTAACATAATAACCTGTCCGGCCGTGATAACCTGTCCGGCCACGCTTCTTTTATAGCACTAACCCTAACCAGAACCCTAATCCTAACCCTAACCCTAACCCAGACCCTAACCTAATCTTAACCTAACCCTAAACCTAACATACATGTGATATTTACATGGGAACCCCATTCGTGGCACATGCGCACAAGTCAGCCGGACACTTTATCACGGCGGACAGGTTATCATGCTACACCGGCCCAGGTCATTATTTAAAAAATTGGCCTATTTCATTTTTTCTATATTTCAAGAGTTCCTTGTTCATTTATTATAAGGTATTAAATGCTTATGTGATATTTATTCATTGTTATGTATGTAGATATGAATTAATTAACACTTTTTACTCATATAAATACATATTTTCAGTTTAAATTTCACTCGCTAAAAGTGTGGGTAGCCACTTTAGCAGTTTTGGACTTAGAAATTCTAAGAAACGGTAGATCTACCATGCTGAAGAAATTTCTGTGAAGAAATTATTATAATTAGATTATTTATGTAATATTTAAACTAAAAAAAGATATATAAAGTCTTTTCAATGTTAATAACATTAAATTTTATGTAATTAAATAACACTTGTTTAAAAAACAATAATTTTAGGGGTATTTCAACAGAAAACTTTTTTTTCAAAGTATATTACATATATCCTGAAGTCTTTTTACATAAGCATTATTATCAAATGATATATACAAGTTTTGTGTACCAATGATAACAATAAGTAATAACCTTGATCCCATTTATTTCCATATGATAAAATATATTTTTCATATAATATAATGTAAAAGGGGTATAACAGAGTATCAGATTTGTTACTTGGGAAATGACACTAAACCAGTGAAGTACGAGACACCAGTCCTGGCTTGAGACTTCTTAAGTACCAGTATATGCTCTTCCCTTGGTACCAGTCAACTAAAAGAAAGGAAACATCAAATAAACTAACAGCTTTCCGCAATAAAAACAGTTATATATATTAGGGTTCTGGTGTAAATTATTTTGCCAGCTGGAAATTGATAACAATGTGATTTAAACCAACAAGCCAAGCATTTGTGATCTGCTATTCTCTCTTGGTTCATTTGTGCATTTGTGGGACAAGACTCTAGCCACTCCTAATGGCCCCACCTTCACCCCCATCATCTCCAACCTGTTATTTGCTACACCTTTATCACCATCATTAATGTATACTTAAACTATGTAGCCTACAACCTCCCGTAATATCTTCACCTCCATCATCACTTACCGTCCCAAGCTACAAACAATTTAATTTAAAGCAACCTCAAATCACTGTTGACATAATCTTCCATAAGCGGAGAGGGAAATAATTCAATGTAATTCTCGATCCCTACCAGATTCATCATCATCCACATTAACCTGGGCTCGCGTTAGCATTCGCCAATAGCCATTTGGCGAGAAAATTCGGGATTTGGCGATAAGTACTTCCTGGACACTCGCCAAAATGGCGAATATAAAATTTCAACTACAAACACATTTTTATTCATGTTCACATTACATGGTAGATCTACTACATTCATGTCCAATTATGAGATTTATAACCAATATATTTGGCTAATTTTGGCTAATGTTTTTCCACGGAATTAGCCAAATTGACTAATGAAAAAAATATCCTAGCGCGAGCCCAGTTAACACATGTATATATATGTGTGTGTGGTGGGGGAGGGGGGCTACCAAAAGTGACAACAAGGGACATGAACTGATCTAAATTTACTATAAGTAAGGTTGGACAACACAAGTCTAATCTAAAAGTACCAAAAGTTTGTTCCAGACGTGAAGACAGCTAAGCAAGGGGGTCTGGGCTACTCCCAGAATTATTGACAGCTAGGGGCTGGGTTTAAGAGCAGCGAGGGTGCATGTGGGAGGAGGGGGGAGCATAATGATTGCTAGGGGTAGGGGATCCAAAACATGCCGAGAGCTAGAGTAGTGGGTTTAAAACAAGACAGATATAGGGGTGGGGGGGGGGGGGTCTTAAACATGATGACAGTTGGGGCTGGAGGTGTTCAACATGATTAAATGGGTCCTACTCCTAGACATGATGACAGCTAGGGGTGGAGTGGGGTGTAAAAACAGGACAGCTAGAAATGGGGATCCTAAACATAATAACAACAAGGGGTGGGGGTCCTAAACATGATGACAGCTAAGGTGGGGGGCAGGGCAACAACATAACAGCCAGGGATGAGGGTCAAAACATGATATCTAGGGATGAGGGTGTCAAGACATGACAGCTAGAGTGGGGGTGGGGTCAAACACATGACAGCTAGAGGCGGGGGTCCTAAACATAAGACAGGGACACCCCCCCCCCTCTCCACTGCCTGTGTGGGGGTCATCACAGGCTTACACAAACAGCTAAACAGCTCTGAAATAAACATAACAAATAGTGACAGTGTTCAATAGGACTTCAAATCTTTTAATTTCTATTTGACGTATAAATTAGAGCTATAACAACCTGTCATCACCATTCTAAACTTGATTTTTAAAGTTGCATGTGGAGTTCTTTCCCGCCAAAACTAAGCCAAGGCGAAATTTATATCAAAATTTGCAGAAAACTCGATTGTTTCATTCTATAAATTCAGAAACCTGATAAACATCGCTGTTTCGGCTGTGGTGTGGCAAACGTGTCTATCCCGGGACACCACAGAACTCGGTCGCGGCACTGCTACTTATACCAAAGCATCGCGAAGCACACAAACTGATGACGTTTACCACTAAAATGAAAACTTGTGGTAAATTGATATCACGGACAAGGCTAAGAGACACTATTTGGCAGTCTGGTATGGGTGGAGTATAGATAAAAGAAGTCTTGAATGATTCAAGGACTGATTCTTATATGTATTTTGACCTCATTACGACATGCAACTTTAAACACCATGCGTTTCTTTATGCGGTGTCAGCATGGAGAAATATTATTTGTGTCTTAAAAAACGATAACCTTGCAGTACACACATCGTAAGTTTGGTATCATTAAAATTGCACAGTGTTGTTTTCTCACGTCTGATTTTTAGAGCGATCGCGACAAATTCGTGGAAAATATGGAAAAAATCCACTGGAAAGATCATAGCCCCTGTTGAAAACGTGAGGTTCTACCAATGTTTACATTCATTTTTACCTCAAATGCATTTCCTGTAGCGAGTTCTTGTGCAAAACAGCAACTTCAACAGGCCATTTTTGCCATAGTGAATACATCTGTACACAACTAAGGTAATTCTTTCATAGCTGCATATACCATGAACCTTCATGAAAATAATCAGATCCCTCCATCAAGCAGAATTGCTGTTGTCATCCAAATTGCGTTAGCTGCTTTCTCGGCAGTAACCGATCAGCGACGTATGTCTTTGCTGCCAAGCTTTACCGGCAAGCTTGACCGCCAGGTGGTATGGCATGAATCATTGGTCCCATATCAGTAGTGGTACAGCTCCGAAAATATCAAAATAAGCTATGAATTATTTGACCAAACTATAAACTATATGCCATAATAAATTGTCGACAACCTAATTTCATATTTTTGAGTCCATGCATTATGATACCTGTTTACTGTTAAAACAGGCTGCAAGATGGCGTGATCCGTTACTGCCTAATATAGTACCCTACAACATGGACCATTTTTAGGCAGGTTGTTGCCGGAGAATGATCAAGTTCGCTACACATGAAAAGAGCCTGCATTTCTGAAAAGAATGAGCCTAAGATGATGCACCAGCTCCTCAGAAAACATTTTTAATCACTCCTTAGACAAAAGCGATCCGCTACTGCCTGACAAGCTGTAGCTGTCTGCCGTGATAAAGTGTCAGGCTGGCGTGTGAGCATGTGCAGCGAATTGGGGGTTGTTATGTAAATAGGCTCTGTCTAGTATATGTTAGGGTTAGAATCGGATTAGGTTAGGGTTAGTATTAGGGTTCTGGTTAGGCTTAGTGGCATGAAAGAAGCATGGCTGGACAGGTTATTATGTTACACCGCCTCGCTTTCTAATTTGCCTCGAAACCTATTTCATCGACAAGCCTAAAATCAGTTTATATTTATCAGCTTCAACCAAAGACCCAACAGAATTTGATGTAAACAGTCCTCTTGCCAAAAGAATTCACATGATCCCAAAATTATTAGTTTCACGCAAACGGAGCAGACAATTTTCGCAATGGCTGTCACACTGTTTAGCTTGTCATCTATCATGTCTATGGGCAATAGAATTGTTGGCATTGTAGGAGGGAGGGATAGGTTATGTTCCATAAAATGAATTACATGCGTTTCTTGTACCTGTCATATGTGCATGGAATCTATAAACTCACTATTTTTCTGACTTTCATAAAACTTTTGCTCTTGGAAGCTAACGCAACTGTTTTTTTATGAAATGGGTATGAACAAATAATGCTCTGTCCCCTTTGCTTCTTTCTGGTATTAGACTCTTCCATAGGTCTACATAGTTTAACCAATAAAAATGCAGTAATATGACCTTCACCTTACAACGTCATATGAATTGTGACTGTCAACACACTTTCGTCTGCTATACTTTCGTCTGCTATACTTTATGCTGGAGACTATCGTGTTGTGCTGTCATTAAACGAGATACACTTGTTTAATAACAAGTTAAAATCACCAGGTTCTCGTGTAATTGAGTGCATAAATGCATAAATTGTGGCAGCAACTGGTGCACAGACAAAATGATTTACAAAAGCGAGGCAGCAGATATTCCCCATCCTCCGGTCAATGTCCCCATCCTCTGGACAATGTCAACATCCCCCTGGCCAATGTCCCCATCCCCCAGTCAATTACCAACATCCCCCTGGCCAATGTCCCTGTCCCCCCAGCCAACGCCTCCATCCAATGTCCCCATCCCACTGGCCAATGTCTCCATTCCCCTGGCCAATGTCCTCATCACCCTGGCCAATGTCCCCATCCCCCTGGCCAATGTCCCCATATCCCTGGTCAATGTCTCCATCCTTCAGCCAATGTCTACGTCAGGCCTTTCCATCCAAAGTCATCAGTGTTTTTCATTTCTCACTAATGGATCAACCATAACCAAGTTCAACGTGAAGGTTGTACATGACAAGCATGACATGCCCAACATTTGCTTGTTGTTTGAGCTACAAGATAGTTATCTTTAGGTCTTATTTTACTCTGATTGAGGTAACGTAGACACGTTTCACTTGCATCCAAGTAAAAACGCAATTCTTTGACTATAAGTAAAAGAATTCCCATCTTCCAAGCACATGATCTGTTGATATATATCTACTGTTTTTGTGGATTGGATGGAGTCCCCAAGTTTGTCTTCAAAGTTGAAGCTCATAAAAACGGGTCATCCTACAGTTTCTGACCACAGTTCTTTAATGTTATTGCTCAAATGTGAAAGCTCCAGGGATAAATCAGAGAAATGAATGTTTCGGGCATTTCTTTTATGGATCCTGTATAATAATGGGACCATTGATATTGAGGCCGCTTTAGAAACTTTTGTTCAATTTATCTTGCCTTACAACAATGTTTGAGCCCCATAGCAGCACTGACAATTTCTCTCTTTTTTCAGGTGACTGTTCTCGGGAGATAGAGACATCTGGATTAATTAAACATGGCACTTTGTTCTTGCACATGGCAAATGTCAATTGTTTAGCTAATGGTATTTAATTTTGAATATATAAACTTGCCGAAGGTTAAATTGAAACATTACTTGACTATCTGATTCACCAGATCACGGTGTATCAAAGAAACCAAACAAATTCTATTGCCGAATACTCACAACATATTGGTTACACAGTACACATCGATGACCACTGAATTGACACAACAAGATGGCGGAAGGTGTAAGGAGAAAGCCAAGGGGATACCCACTGGAAGTTTTCAGCCCACAGACTAAAGATCCCAAGTACAAATGCACCTGCTGCCAATTTGTGCTTCGCTCTCCTGTCCAGAGTTACTGTGGACATCGCTACTGTCAAGAGTGTATAGCAACCCTGATCAGGTGAGTGATCACTGTATGCCTTTTGCTTCCTTTTGCACCATTACTGAATAACGCCATGTAAGCAGTCTACCATAGTATTGGCTTGTTGGGATATTCATATATATCTTGGATAGACTGTCCCCCAGTGATCCCCTTGTTGACTGAAGGGGAAAGTGAGATAAACAGGCCGGGATAGACTATCCCCCAGTGATCCCTTTGTTGACTGAAGGGACATGTGAAATAAAGAGGCCGGGATAGACTGTCCCTCCAGTGATCCCTTTGTTGACTGAAGGGACATGTGAGATAACAGGCCGGGATAGACTGTCCCCCAGTGATCCCTTTGTTGACTGAAGGGACATGTGAGATAAACAGGCCAGGATAGACTGTCCCTCCAGTGATCCCTTTGTTGGGTGTAGGGGAAGGTGAGATAAACAGGCCGGGATAGACTGTCCCCCAGTGATCCCTTTGTTGACTGAAGGGGAAGGTGAGATAACAGGCTGGGATAGACTGATCCTCCGGTGATTCCTTTGTTGATGGAAGGGGAAGGTGAGATAAACAGGCCGGGATAGACTGTCCCTCCGGTGATTCCTTTGTTGACTGAAGGGGAAGGTGAGATAAAGAGGCCGGGATAGACTGTCCCCCAGTGATCCCTTTGTTGAGTGAAGGGGAAGGTGAGATAAACAGGCCGGGATAGACTGTCCCCCAGTGATCCCTTTGTTGACTGGAGAGGAAGGTGAGATAAACAGGGTGGGATAGACTGTCCCCCAGTGATCCCTTTGTTGACTGAAGGGGAAGGTGAGATAACAGGCCGCGATAGACTGACCCTCCGGTGATTCCTTTGCTGACTGAAGGGGAAGGTGAGATAAACAGGCCGGGATAGACTGTCCCTCCGGTGATTCCTTTGTTGACTGAAGGGGAAGGTGAGGTAAACAGGCCGGGATAGACTGTCCCCCAGTGATCCCTTTGTTGACTGAAGGGACATGTGAGATAAACAGGCCGGGATAGACTGTCCCCCAGTGATTCCTTTGTTGACTGAAGGGGAAAGTGAGATAAACAGGCCGGGATAGACTGTCCCTCCAGTGATCCCTTTGTTGACTGAAGGGGAAGGTGAGATAAACAGGCCGGGATAGACTGTCCCTCCGGTGATCCCTTTGTTGACTGAAGGGACATGTGAGATCAACAGGCCGGGATAGACTGTCCCTCCGGTGATCCCTTTGTTGGGTGAAGGGGAAGGTGAGATAAACAGGCCGGGATAGACTGTCCCTCCAGTGATCCCTTTGTTGGGTGAAGGGGAAGGTGAGATAAACAGGCTGGAATAGACTCCCCCAGTGATCCCTTTGTTGATTGAAGGGACATGTGAGATCAACAGGCCGGGATAGACTGTCCCTCCAGTGATCCCTTTGTTGACTGAAGGGGAAGGTGAGATAAACAGGCCGGGATAGACTGTCCCTCCAGTGATCCCTTTGTTGGGTGAAGGGGAAGGTGAGATAAACAGGCCGGGATAGACTGTCCCTCCAGTGATCCCTTTGTTGGGTGAAGGGGAAGGTGAGATAAACAGGCCGGGATAGACTGTCCCTCCAGTGATCCCTTTGTTGGGTGAAGGGGAAGGTGAGATAAACAGGCCGGGATAGACTGTCCCTCCAGTGATCCCTTTGTTGGGTGAAGGGGAAGGTGAGATAAACAGGCTGGAATAGACTCCCCCAGTGATCCCTTTGTTGATTGAAGGGACATGTGAGATCAACAGGCCGGGATAGACTGTCCCTCCAGTGATCCCTTTGTTGACTGAAGGGGAAGGTGAGATAAACAGGCCGGGATAGACTGTCCCTCCAGTGATCCCTTTGTTGACTGAAGGGGAAGGTGAGATAAACAGGCCGGGATAGACTGTCCCCCAGTGATCCCTTTGTTGACTGAAGGGGAAGGTGAGATAAACAGGCCGAGATAGACTGTCCCCCAGTGATCCCTTTGTTGATTGAAGGGGAAGGTGAGATAACAGGCTGGGATAGACTGACCCTCCGGTGATTCCTTTGTTGACTGAAGGGACATGTGAGATAAACAGGCTGGGATAGACTGTCCCTCCAGTGATCCCTTTGTTGATTGAAGGGGAAGGTGAGATAAACAGGCCGGGATAGACTGACCCTCCGGTGATTCCTTTGCTGACTGAAGGGGAAGGTGAGATAAACAGGCCGCGATAGACTGTCCCCCAGTGATCCCTTTGTTGATTGAAGGGGAAGGTGAGATAACAGGCTGGGATAGACTGACCCTCCGGTGATCCCTTTGTTGGGTGAAGGGGAAGGTGAGATAAACAGGCCGGGATAGACTGTCCCCCAGTGATCCCTTTGTTGATTGAAGGGGAAGGTGAGATAACAGGCTGGGATAGACTGACCCTCCGGTGATTCCTTTGCTGACTGAAGGGGAAGGTGAGATAAACAGGCCGGGATAGACTGTCCCTCCAGTGATCCCTTTGTTGACTGAAGGGGAAGGTGAGATAAACAGGCCGCGATAGACTGTCCCTCCGGTGATCCCTTTGTTGACTGAAGGGGAAGGTGAGATAAACAGGCCGCGATAGACTGTCCCCCAGTGATCCCTTTGTTGATTGAAGGGGAAGGTGAGATAACAGGCTGGGATAGACTGACCCTCCGGTGATTCCTTTGTTGACTGAAGGGACATGTGAGATAAAGAGGCCGGGATAGACTGTCCCTCCGGTGATTCCTTTGCTGACTGAAGGGGAAGGTGAGATAAACAGGCCGGGATAGACTGTCCCTCCGGTGATCCCTTTGTTGACTGAAGGGGAAGGTGAGATAAACAGGCCGGGATAGACTGACCCTCCGGTGATTCCTTTGTTGACTGAAGGGACATGTGAGATAAAGAGGCCGGGATAGACTGTCCCTCCGGTGATTCCTTTGTTGACTGAAGGGGAAGGTGAGGAAAACAGGCCGCGATAGACTGTCCCCCGGTGATCCCTTTGTTGATTGAAGGGGAAGGTGAGATAACAGGCTGGGATAGACTGACCCTCCGGTGATTCCTTTGTTGACTGAAGGGACATGTGAGATAAAGAGGCCGGGATAGACTGTCTCTCCAGTGATCCCTTTGTTGACTGAAGGGACATGTGAGATAAACAGGCCGGGATAGACTGTCCCCCAGTGATTCCTTTGTTGGGTGAAGGGGAAGGTGAGATAAACAGGCCGGGATAGACTGTCCCTCCGGTGATTCCTTTGTTGACTGAAAGGACATGTGAGATAAACAGGCCGGGATAGACTGTCCCTCCAGTGATCCCTTTGTTGGGTAAAGGGGAAGGTGAGATAAACAGGCCGGGATAGACTGTCCCTCCAGTGATCCCTTTGTTGGGTGAAGGGGAAGGTGAGATAAACAGGCCGGGATAGACTGTCCCTCCGGTGATTCCTTTGTTGACTGAAGGGACATGTGAGATAAACTGGCTGGGATAGACTGACCCTCCGGTGATTCCTTTGTTGACTGAAGGGGAAGGTGAGATAAACAGGCCGGGATAGACTGTCCCTCCGGTGATTCCTTTGTTGACTGAAGGGGAAGGTGAGATAAACAGGCCGGGATAGACTGTCCCCCAGTGATCCCTTTGTTGATGGAAGGGGAAGGTGAGATAAACAGGCCGCGATAGACTGTCCCCCAGTGATCCCTTTGTTGACTGGAGAGGAAGGTGAGATCAACAGGCTGGGATAGACTGTCCCCCAGTGATCCCTTTGTTGACTGGAGAGGAAGGTGAGATAAACAGGCTGGGATAGACTGTCCCCCAGTGATCCCTTTGTTGACTGGAGAGGAAGGTGAGATAAACAGGCTGGGATAGACTGTCCCCCAGTGATCCCTTTGTTGACTGGAGAGGAAGGTGAGATAAACAGGCTGGGATAGACTGTCCCCCAGTGATCCCTTTGTTGACTGGAGAGGAAGGTGAGGTAAACAGGCCGGGATAGACTGATCCTCCGGTGATTCCTCTGTTGACTGAAGGGGAAGGTGAGATAACAGGCCGGGATAGACTGTCCCCCAGTGATCCCTTTGTTGACTGAAGGGCAAGGTGAGATAAAAGGCTGGGATAGACTGACCCTCCGGTGATTCCTTTGTTGACTGATAGGGAAAGGTGAGATAAACAGGCCGGGATAGACTGTCCCGCCGGTGATTGCTCTGTTGTATGAAGGGGAAGATCAAATAAACAGGCCGGGATAGACTTGCCCTTCAGAAATATAGAGAAATATTGCTTTACATATATACGAAATGGGTAACAATGATTCCAACATTAACGTAAATAATTGAATGGGGACCATGACAAAAAACACTTAAAATGCATATGGTATTGCTTGCTGCTTTATACTTAAAAATGTCAAAATTATGATTAATAATTCAATGTTTGAATTTCAGGGACAACAATAGTGAGCCAGTAATGTGTAGAGCTTGCGAGGCGGAGGCCACTGAAAATGAACACAGTCTTATAAAGTTGGATCAGGTAAAGGAGGATGCTAGGGAAAAACGTTTTACAAGGACTGATTGCAGTATAAACTGCATGGCCTGATGGATGTGCATCTTCTATGGCCTGATGGTAGCGCATACCAAATGGTCTGATGGTAGTGCTAACTATGGTCTGATGGTAGTGCTAACTATGGTCTGATTGTAGTGTTAACTATGGTCTGATGGTAGTGCTAACTATAGTCTGATTGTAGTGCTAACAATGGTCTGATGGTAGTGTTAACTGTATGACCTGATGGTTTGTTAGCTATGGCCTGATGGTCATGATAACTGTATTGCCTGATGGATGTGCGTACCCGGTACTCTATGGCAGGATGGTCGCGCATACTATATGGTCTGATGGTAGTGCTAGTTGTGGCCTGCTCGAGTGCTATCCATGGTCTGATTATAGTGCTAACTATAGCCTCATGGTAGTGCATACTCTATGGCCTAATGGTACTGCTGGCTATGACCTCATAGTAGTGATTTCCATGGTTTCATGGTACTGCTAGCTTATAACCTGATTGTACTGCTAGCTATGACGCCATGAGGGACGGATTATTCATTGCATGTGAATATACCGTTCACGTTACTGGTTTCTGGGCTAACGCTCAGGACCGATCTTACCGTAGCCAATTTAGCTAATCCTATCAAAAGGATAAGCCAAACGAAACGGACTTGGTTAATCAGGTACTATTAACCCAACATGAAATCCGCTAATGGCGGCATGGCGAACGGCTAGCTTTACCCCAGATGCACCCTAGAAACGTGTATAATATGTCGTCGATATGTAGTATTTATTACACGTATGTGTCGTGTTTATCGCCCGTGTTTGATATCGCTGGCCTCTACATTGACTCGGCAGACCTACCCGGACAATGCCATTAAGAGGGAGATGGCGCGACTGGCCAGCAAGTGTCCCAACGAGCCCTGCACATGGACTGGACAATTCAAAGACTATGCGGTAGCTATCTTTCCTGTAATTTTTTTTTCTGTGTTTTTTTCTCAGTATTTTTGTCTGATAAGGGATGTTTAACCCAAGTTGGCCTATTTAGCTTGAAATGTGCCGTGATGGTGTGGTCTGAGTAAGATTAAAGGAACTATTACAACCATAGTATACACAGAAACAAGTCAGGCTGCGTCCACCGGTCAACGCTTGTTTCGCCGGCCCCAGTCACTCCACAGACTGGACTAGCTAGCGTGGCCGGGAACCAGCCACTCCACAATATAGACTTGCTAGTTCGCGGCCGGGAACCAGCCACTCTACAGACTGGAATTGCTAGCTCGCGGCCGGGAACCAGCCACTCCACAGACTGGAATTGCCAGCTGGCGGGCGGGAACCAGCCTACCGACATTAGCGCTATCGCCCGGTAGAGGTCGCCACAACTGTTCCCATGTTCGCTAGAACCATCCTGGTCTTGGCTGATGTGTCCATAACCTGGTTGTATCAGTAAAGTGAGGTATTCGTTGTGCCTTCGGTTGTGTCGCTGTCTGTACGTTACTAAATAGAAGCAGTGTGCCCGGACCTTATTGACCGGATATCCTGTTAAGCAGCTTAAGAATGCAGGACGATTCATATTGACACACTATCCATCACCGGGGGGTGGCAACACCGAGCGACAGTGGGATGGGAGGTGCGTGTGTGTTGCTGGCGGGGTGTGGAACGAGGCTGGCTGGTGGATGTTGGGTGACACTTGCCCTAGATGCAGGTGTTAGTGTTAGTTCCCACGGCCTGTTGATCTGGTTACTGATCTATATTCCGGGCAACCTAGGGATATACCGAAAACAAATTGCGATAGTAACCAAACTTGTTTTCGATTATTCCTTATCTATCTAGGAGTGACATTTCCAAAATGTACCGGCAGGGAGGGGGGGAGGGGGGGGGGGGGCGGGTGCCAGTTGAGACGCGCACTACAATTTGTGACAAATATACCTTATTATCAGTGTGCGTGATAGAGAGTTATTTAGTCTGCAAAGTAGGGACCCCTCTCCCTGTTTTCCGCCTGTCTATCGACACAGTCTATTTGAATGGCGAGCCGGATGGGTCTCAAGATTGACAGACTTTTTCATACATGGTCTCGGTACATACATATTCATAATTTAACCGATTGTAGAATTGTTTGAGCCTGATCCTATGATGAACGAAATACCTATGTGGGAGGGGGAGGGGGTTAGTGGGGGTACAAAATCACCATTTGCTCTTCCACTGTCACTAATAATGGATTTCAAATGTGAAATTTCCGATCTGGTTGGGAGTCGTATGGTGGTGCTAAGTTGGGGCGGTAACACAAGTTAGGAGAGGGGAAACAACCTAAGTTATGGGAGGGGAGACATCCCAAGTTCGGGTGGTACCCCAAGTTTGGGAAGAAGAGACACCCAACGTTAGGGCGGTACCCTAAGTATGGGGAGGGGAGAATCCCCAAATTAGGGTGGTAACCCCAAATTAGGGAAGTGCAGACACTGAGTGTCAGACACCCCAAGTTTGACGGGGGGAGACACCCCAAGTTTGACCAGGGGAGACATTCCAAGTTTGACCAGAAGAGTCATCGATTCTTGGGGTGGTACCCCAAGTTGGGGGATGAGAGACACCCCAAGTTAGGGATGGGGAGACACCCCAAGTCTAGGGGAAGGGCTTGGGGGCGTGGGGACACCTTCCTGCACCATGGGAAATTATTCAAAAGACACGGTGCAACTGCAAAACTGGTTGCTACAGCTTGAGACCTGCATGATGGCTGGTTAGTGGGTTCCTGCATATACAACCAACTAATTGGTTGTATATTCAGAACGCTTTAAGCAAATCTGGTCATATCGCGTCAATGGGAGAAGGAAGAGAAGAGCGGGGCCATGTCTCTATGCGAAGAAGGGATCTTTATCCTGCGACCACACAGACATGACCACAGCAGGGCTCGAACTACCGATCAACGTGCCGTTAGGCTCTCATGTGGCAGAGCGCTCAATGCGAGCACTCTAACCCACTGAACTGTTACGCTTTTCAGTCCCTTCGTGTTAGGAAAATACGTTGTCCATTCTGGTATTACGGGGGTAGGGTAAACAACCCCCGTAATAATTGGGTTCCAAGAAGTACTGACACAGTCAACGTCAGCATGAGTCATATAATGGTAGTAATCGTGGTCTTGTAGGGCAGGATTGGTAGCAAAGGTTCGCCTCACAGGGACTATATAATTGCAGAATACGTGAATATGTGGATTGATAGACAAAATCGATAATACGTCAGCTAGCCTATATTGATTATGTTTTCAAAATATTAATTTAGCCTACCGGAGCTTACCTGAGAGAAAATAAGAATTCAAATGCGTCGATATCGAGATATTATATAGATCTATGTGTAACGAATCATTCATAGTTTCCCATCTTTGATAATGATTGCGTTATTTTCGTTTGCACCGAATGGCCGTTGCCTATAGAAGTGTATTTACGTTGTTAGATAGGCCTAACAGTTCTTTTCGAAGGACTCGAGAGGTGCATGAATGACATCAGCCGTTGTAAAAGCTCCAAGTACAGTATGGTACAAAACCAAGGTGAAGGTCGCCCGCGTGTCGTCATAGCATAGATATAACCACTCTTTAGGCCGACGGTAAACCAAGGTGAAGGTCGATAGTTTTGCCTCGTAACGCAGACCGCCGCTGCGCGGCGCTACCGCGGCTCCGCGCATACCACTGTAACCTCAGTGAGAGGAGTGGAGCAGACGCGTTGTAGCAAGCTTCCATTCACTAGATGACGCTTCGGTCCTCTTACTATATTTGCATATGTAACACTTGAACAGTGAAGGCTACGCAGCGCTGCCCCGGGGCGCTACCGCGGTTCCTCATTTACATCGGCTTCACACACAAGATATAGTATTGGGAATAATATTTCAGCCCTCTCCAAAACCGTACCCAAGGCTGAAATAATTTAAATCAAATATTCCTCTAAAGGCCCTCTAAAGCTGTGTTCGTTTAAGCCAGTGAAAATTTTCCCCAGTGCATTTTTTTGCAATTGAGGGGACAATTCGAATTGAACCCAGGCGGGTGGCACAGGTGTGTTTAAACTGTGAGCATTCGTGACGGTATGTTTATCATATGACTGGACAAATATAAGGATTTTGTACACACTACGTGGCGCTGTTTAAAATGTCACCTGGCGGTTTTAGGCCCTTTCTGTTCCACATTTTTGTGGCGTTAATTTAGGCCAAGTCCGCTATAACTTGTTGGCCAAGCAGATCTGAATGGGTATGGTATCTGCTCGCCCGATCACCAATGGCTCTCCCATACACAACAGCGTGCTAAGCACGCTCTCTTTCGCCAGGTGGAGTTCCATTCCTCCGCTACAACCGCTGCTGTCGTCCGAGGGGCAAATATATTTCCATAATCTTGACAAACGGTAAAATCAGCTATGGTTATATAGGGGTGAAGGGGATGAGAAATAACTGAAACGGAGGTTTACATCCGGGACTTGGAGGGACGTGTGTGGTGGGTCACTTCAGCCCCCACCCGCCCGTTAGGAAATAGACCGGCCCGCATACCGTATGACGTGTGTCACTGAGTAATACAAGCTGTAGTAAGATATGACTATGCATCAGCAGTATGCTCAGTATGCTTCACCGCCCACGCTGGCTGCTCAGGAACTAGCTTCTGCACATGACAGTGTATGGTGGTCATGATGGAATTAGCCTGGCGGTCTCGTTTTGGACTTGTGCCCATGTCTAACAGTCGCAGCGGTCTGACATCTGCCAGGCCAGCCATCGTGCCGGAGTTCGGGGCTTCGCGCCCCACAGTGCGACTCTCTATGTTCGTGCAGGGTAAAGACGCCATGTCTCTGTTTAAACAGAGTGCGGGGCTGCCCTTAGGGACATAGGTCTGTTCTACCCTTGGTCCTCACCATTGACGTGAGATGACCTTCAGGTTGAAGTGTCCCGGCCTCACCAACTAGCCAACCCACCCTCGCTATTGATGACGTAAATATAATGCATTAACCTTGGCAATTCCGGGAAAAGCTGCCCCAATGTACGATGATGCTGCGATTCTGATAGGTATCCCAGTAGTTGGGTCCCAGTATCCCAGAGCTGCCCAAAATTATAGAACACCCCCAAAATATAATTAAAATGGCCCTAAATTATATATTTTTCATATAATATATCCTGTATATACTATTTTATTTGAGGGGAATGCTTTGATGTCGTAAGGGCTACTCACTGGGCAATCACTGATTTATATTGATATTTATAATGCGTCCCCGTTTCTCCTCGTAGCTCAGTGAAATACGTCCCCATGTTCTCGCGTAGCTCATTAAAATGTGCCCCCGCGTCCCGCGTAGCACAATGAAATACGTCTCCGTGTCCCTCGTAGCTCAGTGAAATACGCCCCCGTGTCCCTCGTAACTCCATGAAATACACCCCCATGTCACCTAGTAAATTTATGAAATCCATCCCCATGTTCCCGCGTAGCTCCTTGAAAGGCGTCCTCGTGTCCCTCGTAGCTCAATGAGATGCGTCCTCATGTCCCTTCGTAGCACAATGAAATGCGTCTCCGTGTCCCGCGTAGCTCAATGAAATGCGTCTCCGTGTCCCGCGTAGCTCAATGAAATGCGTCTCCGTGTCCCGCGTAGCTCAATGAAATGCGTCTCCGTGTCCCGCGTAGCTCAATGAAATGCGTCCCCGTGACCCTCGTAGCTCAATGAACTGCGTTTCCATGTCCCTTTGTACCTTAGTGAAAACCGTCCTCATATCTTCTTTGAATTTTCTTCTCGAAAATTACAAGAAATGTATATATCTTTGTTCTCAATCATCCTCTCTCAGAATCACGAACCGAGCTGTTCCTTCAAGAAGGAGGAATGTAGCGACTGTGGGGAGAGTGTCCGGGTGATGGCAGTGCACAAAGCCTCTGAATGTCCCGCCAGGAAGGTCTCGTGTCCACATTGCAAGAAGACCTTTGCCGCTCGAAGCATGATAGTAAGTTATTAAGAGTAACCTTTCTATCTTCTGCACAGATAACTAGGTGTACATGCGTGTTGTTGAATACTAGAGTTATGGGATGAAGCCATGAAGATGAAGGTAGATGAAGTGCTTTATGTCGTTTGTGTTGTAAACTAAAGTGTGCTTGGACAGATGTGGACAGTGATGTAAGATGTTATTTATATATACCCGTTACAACAGGTGATATAAAAGGTACGGCCTATGATATGTAATGGTCAGTATGGTCAACTGCCTGCTGTGTGATATATAAACGTATCTATGAAATATATTGTGTTGTTTTGTAGAGTATCATGAAGTTGGCGATGTTTGCCATATGAGATATACACCAAGCAATTGGTTGTGCAAAAGGTTTGATTTACTTACGTGGTCATTGGTACATGTACCGGTATATTTATGTTATTTCAACTTATTGCAGATGCACAACAATATGTGCCCACAGATGCCTGTGGAATGTTCCTATTGTGAAAAACGTGGCCTTACCCGTGGAAAGGTAATTTCGTGCAATCCCCCAATATAGCGCGAGAACAAACAACAAATTGTATTTGGAAGATTCAGAACAGCCGATACAATCGCATACACCTGATACCATTGTTCTTGATTATTTGCCGTTTGTATGTAAATAATGTAGCTTTAATATAACTAGTAATGAGGCTGAGTTGGCAGACGAGATATTTGGTCGACAATATATGGTTCGCTTTCACGCAGATGAGGGAACACGCAGATCCACAGAAGGGAGACTGCACCGTGCCGAGAAGACCATGTCCTGTAGGCTGCAATGAACTGGTGAGTAGTATGACCTGTACGCTGCCAACAACTGGGGAGTGGTGTCACCATGTCCTGTAGACTACCAACAACTGGTGAGTGGTGTCACCATGACCTGTACGCTGCCAACAACTGGTGAGTGGTGTCACCATGTCCTGTAGACCACCAACAACTGGTGAGTGGTGTCACCATGTCCTGTAGACTACCAACAACTGGTGAGTGGTGTCACCATGTCTTGTAGTCTACCATCAACTGGTGAGTGGTGTCACCATGTCCTGTAGACTACCAACAACTGGTGAGTGGTGTCACCATGTCGTGTAGGCTGCCAACAACTGGTGAGTGGTGTCACCATGTCCTGTAGGCTACCAACAACTGGTGAGTGGTGTCACCATATCCTGTAGGCTACCAACAACTGGTGAGTGGTGTCACCATGTCCTGTAGACTACCAACAACTGGTGAGTGGTGTCACCATGTCCTGTAGACTACCATCAACTGGTGACTGCTGTCACCATGTTATGTAGACTACCACCAACTGGTGCGTGGTGTCACCATGTCCTGCATGCTACCAACAACTGGTGAGTGGTGTCACCATGTCCTGTAGGCTACCACCAACTGGTGTGTGGTGTCACCATGTCATGTGGACTACCAATAGCTGATAAGTGGTGTCACCATATCCTGTAGGCTACCATCAACTGGTTACTGGTGTCACCATGTTATGTAGACTACCAGCAGCTGGTGAGTGGTGTCACCATGTCCTGTAGACTACCATCAACTGGTGAGTGGTGTCACCATGTCCTGCATTCTACCAACAACTGGTGAGTGGACACCATGTCCTGTACGCTACCAACAACTGGTGAGTGGTGTCACCATGTCCTGTAGGCTGCCAGCAGCTGGTGAGTGGTGTCACCATGTCCTGTAGGCTACCATCAAGTGGTGAGTGGTGTCACCATGTCCTGTAGACTACCAACAACTGGTTACTGGTGTCACCATGTTATGTAGACTACCAGCAGCTGGTGAGTGGTGTCACCATGTCCTGTAGACTACCATCAACTGGTGAGTGGTGTCACCATGTCCTGCATTCTACCAACAACTGGTGAGTGGACACCATGTCCTGTACGCTACGAACAACTGGTGAGTGGTGTCACCATGTCATGTAGGCTACCAACAACTGGTGAGTGGTGTCACCATGTCCTGTAGACTACCAACAACTGGTGAGTGGTGTCACCATGTCATGTAGGCTACCAACAACTGGTGAGTGGTGTCACCATGTCCTGTAGGCTACCAACAACTGGTGAGTGGTGTCACCATGTCCTGTAGGCTACCAACAACTGGTGAGTGGTGTCACCATGTCATGTAGGCTGCCAGCAGCTGGTGAGTGGTGTCACCATGTCATGTAGGCTGCCAGCAGCTGGTGAGTGGTGCCACTGCAGTTTGCCAACAACTGGAAAGATGTTACGCTTGATTAATCATGTTGTCATCCACATAGATCGACAAAAGGAACTCACTTTGGGATTAAGTATCATACCAATATTTATTGATGTTCAAATGTGTACTTGAATGAGAGCAATCAGCACGTAACTACCCCGCATATCATCACAATACTAGTGACCCAGTTGACCCCTTGAACATTTAGTGTCACGACGGTACAAACAAAGATATCTTAATGACTATGTATCTAATTTGTGTCTTCAAGGTGCCGATGGAAGGAGTGAACGAACACCTCAATCAAGGGGTCCCTGCACACCTCATGACACTCAGCAACCGGGTGAACGTACTCACTGAGCAGGTGAAACCGGCTGGTGCCGCCGCTTCTGCCCCTCCACGGGGGGCCTCGATAGGCGGAGCCACGGTCGGGGAAGCTGCAGTCGGTATTGAAATCCGGAGGGACATAAACAGTCTAAAGGACATTCAGACTGACATCCAGCGGCGAATTGAGGAAATAGAAAGCCCTTCAGCTGCAAGTGGAGCCTCTCTAGGTGCCGTCGGTGAAGCCACCGCCAACAATGATGACGTCACCACGCGATTAGGTATCGCCGAGCAGAAAGTCGCAAAATACGATCAGGTGGTGGTGGTATTAAAGCGTGAGTTGGAGCGTTGCGCACGCCAATTGGAAGGTTATGAACGCGGGCAGCGCTCGGACCGGGCGCGTCTCGAGGAGTTGGATAAGAAGGCTCAGACACTGGAGCGGCAGATGGGGCTGAAGGAGGTCGCGCTGAATGACCACGCCTTGAAGCTGCAGTCGCTCAGCTTGGCCAGCTACAACGGCACTCTGCTGTGGAGGATCGACAACTTCAGCAACAGGCGGCATGACGCCATCAGCGGGAGGGTGACCAGCTTCTACTCACCCACCTTCTATACCGGCAGGACAGGTCAGTGGATATGGTGCTTATCCCATAGTTAATGTAGTGCTGGGAATTACTTACGTTAGCGATTGAGCTATATATATATGCTAGTCTTACTGATTTTCATGTAGCTAAATCGGATACCCAGTTAATAATGATCAATGTTTGTTAGCACAAAATCTAATTTAGCGTTAACTGATTGTGAGGTAGATTCAATATTGTTATTGTGGTGACTCCCGTCGACGCTACACCTTTGTGTAAACCTTAACTGGCGACTCACGTCAATGTTACAGACGGGTGTAAACCTAAACTGGCGACTCACGTCAATCATACATATGGGTGTAAACCTAAACGGAAAGACTCATGTCAATGCTACAGACGAGTAAACCTAAACTGGCGACTCACGTCAATGCTACAGACGGGAGTAAACCTAAACTGGCGACTCGCGTCAATGCTACAGACGGGAGTAAACATAAACTGGCGACTCACGTCAATGCTACAGACGGGAGAAAACCTAAACTGGCGACTCACGTCAATGCTACAGACGGGAGTAAACATAAACTGGCGACTCACGTCAATGCTACAGACGGGAGTAAACCTAAACTGGCGACTCATGTCAATGCTACAGACGGGAGTAAACCTAAACTGGCGACTCACGTCAATACTACAGACGTGTGTAAGCCTAAACTGGCGACTCGCGTCAAGAATTCTTATTAATGATGTATAAACATGATAAAATGTATAGCATGCATGTATCTTTCTGTACCATATGTAATATGCAATGCCTAAGATTAATCTAAGCATTATAATGAAGTATTGAGATAATGATTATAATGAAGTAAAATGACATGTCATGCACGTGTCTTTCGACATCCTATTGCAGGATACAAGATGAGTGCTCGCATCTACCTGAACGGTGACGGGATGGGGAAAGGGACCCACATCTCCATCTTCTTCGTCTTAATGCGAGGCGAGTACGACGCACTACTGCAGTGGCCCTTCCGCCAGAAGGTGACGATGATGATGCTGGATCACAACAACAAGGAGCACATCGTGGACGCCTTCCGCCCAGACCCGACCAGCTCCTCCTTTAAAAAGCCCACCGGAGACATGAACATCGCTTCCGGCTGCCCGCTCTTCATGCCCCTCACCGCCCTCGATAACCCTAACCACCGCTACGTAATCGACAACTCGGTCTTCGTCAAGATCATTATTGACATGACAGGACTGGATCATTAGAGTATATCGTTTAAACCGCTAAGTACAGAAGCACAATGACATAGTTCATATCCTTTAATTAACCAAACAAATAAATGTCGTTATATAAATACTTATGCCTATGCCTACTTTAATGAAACTAGCCCCGCATCCTCATCATCCTCGACCCCCTCCCTTAATAGCGAATACTTACCCCTCGATTAACAATAAATATTAATAGTTGCATACGCAGCAGTTATCAATGGTAATTTTTTTAGAATAGTGATTTTGTTGTAATTTGCGAATCCATATATGCTCTGTGTGTCTATTTTAGAGAGAACATGCGCATTATTGCATGTGCATTGTTGCCATACGATATCCTGTCCCCTATCTCTGTAAGAGAGGAAGTGGGGCCTCTCTAGGTGCCGTCGGTGAAGCCACCGCCAACAATATTGACGTCACCACGCGATTAGGTATCGCCGAGCAGAAAGTCGCAAAGTACGATCAGGTGGGGGTGGTATTAAAGCGTGAGTTGGAGCGTCGCGCGCGCCAATTGGAAGGTTATGAACGCGGGCAGCGCTCGGACCGGGCGCGTCTCGAGGAGTTGGATAAGAAGGCTCAGACACTGGAGCGGCAGATGTTGCGCTGAATGACCACGCCTTGAAGCTGCAGTCGCTCAGCTTGGCCAGCTACAACGGCACTCTGCTGTGGATGATCGACAAATTCAGCAACAGGCGGCATGACGCCATCAGCGGGAAGGTGACCAGCTTCGACTCACCCACCTTCTATACCGGCCGGACAGGTCAGTGGATGAGTATATTATAATTACTCCATATTACCGGGAATTAATTACCTTAGCGATTGAGCTATTCATATATACTAGTCTTCCTGATTTACATTTAGCTAAATCGGATACTCAATTACTAATGATACTTGTTTGTCAGCACCAAATATAATTCAGCCTTAACTGATTGTGAAGTAGTCTCAAGTTTGTTATTCCACGTAACCCACGCAGCGGTCCCAAGCACCAAGGTACAAACCTATCTATACAGTCTCAAGGACTTGCGAAAACCTAAACTGGTAACTCACGTCAATGCTATAGACGTGTGTAAACCTAAACTGGGGTCTCACTAGTCCTGCAAGCAAGCCGCTGTGGCTACCGCCAACAGCGTTTTGCTTCCAAGCGCACCCCGCTCATTAGCAGAGCGAAGCGACGACAACACCCGGGACGTTTTACATAGCTTAACTGCTTGTGAATCTACACATTGTACATCGCTCTCTTACCAATATAACTTGCAGGAAAAGGTATTAGCGTTTAATTTTGCACGGTAGAATTGTTGTCAGGCGTTCTGGAGCGCGAGAAACAACAACTTTGCACCAGTAGCAACCCAAAACGAATGAAGCTCCGCCATGTTTGCAGTTGCACTTCCTGCCGGCTCGCCGTAACTGAAACAGAATAGTATGAATGGCGCCCGCGCCCGCGGCAGCCAGAAAAGCTCAGAAATCACATAGCAGAGGGAAAAGTTACCAAAACACAAGCATCAAGCAACGTCATATCCCAGATTGGTAACAAATCAACAGAGAATAGGTTACTTTATGTAAATATATCAGTGCTAAATGCCGAGGCGAAAAAGTAGTTTTACGACCGTGTAAAGGCCGCTCAGATTTCGGGGCGCGATTCCGCTAATTGAGAGAGATTGCTAGGAGATGTAACGTAGTTCCGCGACTGGACCCATATCGGAGCAGACTACGTTACATCTATGGAACTAGGGTCTCACGTCACTGCTACAGACAGGTATAAACCGAAACTGGTGACTCCCGTCAATGCTACAGACGTGTGTAAACCTAAACTGGCGAATCACGTCACTGCTACAGACGGTTGTAAACCTAAACTGGCGACTCACGTCATTGCTACAGACGGGTGTAAACCAAAACTGGCGACTCGCGTCACTGCTACAGACAAGTGTAAACCTAAACTGGCGACTCACGTCAATGCTACAGACGGTTGTAAACCTAAAGTGGCGACTCACGTCACTGCTACAGACGGGTGTAAACCAAAACTGGCGACTCGCGTCATTGCTACAGACGGGTGTAAACCTAAACTGGCGACTCACGTCAATGCTACAGACGGTTGTAAACCTAAACTAGCGACTCCCGTCATTGCTACAGACGGTTATAAACCTAAACTGGCGACTCACGTCAATGCTACAGACGGTTGTAAACCTAAACTGGCGACTCACGTCATTGCTACAGACGGGTGTAAACCAAAACTGGCGACTCGCGTCACTGCTACAGACAGGTGTAAACCTAAACTGGCGACTCACGTCAATGCTACAGACGGTTATAAACCTAAACTGGCGACTCACGTCAATGCTACAGACGGGTGTAAACCAAAACTGGCGACTCACGTCATTGCTACAGACGGTTGTAAACCTAAACTGGCGACTCACGTCAATGCTACAGACGGTTGTAAACCTAAACTAGCGACTCCCGTCATTGCTACAGACGGTTATAAACCTAAACTGGCGACTCACGTCAATGCTACAGACGGTTATAAGCCTAAACTGGCGACTCGCGTCCATCATACAGACGGGTATAAGCCTAAACTGGCGACTCACGTCCATCATACAGACGGGTATAAGCCTAAACTGGCGACTCACGTCCATCATACAGACTGGTATAAGCCTAAACTGGCGACTCACGTCCATCATACAGACGGGTATAAGCCTAAACTGGCGACTCACGTCCATCATACAGACGGATATAAGCCTAAACTGGCGACTCGCGTCCATCATACAGACGGGTATAAGCCTAAACTGGCGACTCACGTCCATCATACAGACGGGTATAAGCCTAAACTGGCGACTCACGTCCATCATACAGACGGGTATAAGCCTAAACTGGCGACTCACGTCAATGCTACAGACGGGTATAAGCCTAAACTGGCGACTCACGTCCATCATACAGACGGGTATAAGCCTAAACTGGCGACTCACGTCCATCATACAGACGGGTATAAGCCTAAACTGGCGACTCACGTCCATCATACAGACGGTTGTAAACCTAAACTGGCGACTCCCGTCATTGCTACAGACGGTTATAAACCTAAACTGGCGACTCACGTCAATCATACAGACGGGTATAAGCCTAAACTGGCGACTCACGTCCATCATACAGACGGGTATAGGCCTAAACTGGCGACTCACGTCAATGCTACAGACGGGTATAAGCCTAAACTGGCGACTCACGTCCATCATACAGACGGGTATAAGCCTAAACTAGCGACTCACGTCCATCATACAGACGGATATAAGCCTAAACTGGCGACTCGCGTCCATCATACAGACGGGTATAAGCCTAAACTAGCGACTCACGTCCATCATACAGACGGGTATAAGCCTAAACTAGCGACTCACGTCCATCATACAGACGGGTATAAGCCTAAACTGGCGACTCGCGTCCATCATACAGACGGATATAAGCCTAAACTGGCGACTCGCGTCCATCATACAGACGGATATAAGCCTAAACTGGCGACTCGCGTCCATCATACAGACGGATATAAGCCTAAACTGGCGACTCACGTCCATCATACAGACGGGTATAAGCCTAAACTGGCGACTCACGTCCATCATACAGACGGGTATAAGCCTAAACTAGCGACTCACGTCCATCATACAGACGGATATAAGCCTAAACTGGCGACTCACGTCCATCATACAGACGGGTATAAGCCTAAACTGGCGACTCACGTCCATCATACAGACGGATATAAGCCTAAACTAGCGACTCACGTCCATCATACAGACGGGTATAAGCCTAAACTGGCGACTCACGTCCATCATACAGACGGGTATAAGCCTAAACTGGCGACTCACGTCCATCATACAGACGGGTATAAGCCTAAACTGGCGACTCACGTCCATCATACAGACGGGTATAAGCCTAAACTGGCGACTCGCGTCAAGAATTCTTGTTAATGATCTCTAACCTTTATAAAATGGATAGCATGCATGTATGTTTCTGTACCATCTGAATATGCAATGCTTAAGATTAATCTCAGCATTTTAATGAAGTAAAATGACATGTCATGCACCTGTCTTTCGGCATCCTATTGCAGGGCACAATATACGTGCTCGCATCTACCTGAACGGTGACGGGATGGGGAAAGGGACCCACATTCCCATCTTCTTCGTCTTAATGCGAGGCGAGTACGACGCACTACTGCAGTGGCCCTTCCGCCAGAAGGTGACGATGATGATGCTGGATCACAACAACAAGGAGCACATCGTGGACGCCTTCCGCCCAGACCCGACCAGCTCCTCCTTTAAAAAGCCCACCGGAGACATGAACACCGGCATTGGCTGCCCGCTCTTCATGTCCCTCACCGCCCTCGATAACCCTAACCATCGCTACGTAGACGACAAGTCGGTCTACGTCAAGATCAGTATTGACATCACGGGGCTGGATCATTAGAGTATGTAGTTTAAACCGACAAGTCCAGAAGCACAGTGACCAGAGTTTGTTTTCTTTTCTTAAATAAACAAATAAATGTCATTATATAAATACTTATGCCTATGTCTATACCTATTTTAATGAAACTACATTGTTGCAATGCGCTGTCGTGTTTCTTACCCCTACACAGGTATATCTAAAGTGTGTCCATGATAACAAGTGTGTCCAAGAAACAATGTTACTTTGAATCCCTAGTGTGATTGTCTCAGTATGCCCAAAACTGCGAAGAAATGCATGTCACATGTATAAGTGTGCTTGCATATGGATATTCTAGATAGTTCTCTTAATAACTACATATATATTAATGGGGTATGTGTATCACTGACTGAATATATAAATAGACCACGATGACATAATTTTGTATGGCCCTCTTTAGGCGCCATCTAAAATAGCCCTGTAACATGGCGGAACGGAGGGCCATGAATTGCCTACGGCCTACTGCATGAAAGCAGGGGGTGGTACCAAAGATTTCTGGATTCCACAAAAACTTAGTGTTATTATCGCTAAGATTATGGGATTATCACTGGCGCCAACAATAGGGGGTGAGATGCATTGGAGGGAGGGGGGGGGTGGAGGGCGGTATATGTCGGTGATGTAGTAAGAAAACAAGTGTCTGGTGTTTGCGCTTATTGCAATGAAAGAACAACGGCTCAGGCAACCATTCGAAGCTTTGAAATTGTCGTAGCCGTCTCTTGTTTATCCGGCATGGTAACTTGGCATGGCTTGGCTGTGTTTCGAAAAAAAATCGCGGAAACTTTGGTGGTCGATTTAGCGGGGTTGAGTCGCATTGAAGTTGATTGGATGGTCTGGCATTGGTTGTCTTAATGCCGGATTAGCGGGGTGGTCGCATTAGCGGGATTCAGGCCAATGTTAAAGTATAGGCACAAATTCGGGACTGAAAGAGTGGTTATACTGGCGGGGTGGTCACATTACCGGGTTGGTCTTAAGGCGGGGTTCCACTGTAGCTTAATTAGCTTCAACATATTTGCAGTTGCCTCTGGGTAAGTGATCCGAGTTTATAATAATTGTTCATCTAATAGTTGTGAAATAATTGAATATTGCATACCTTTCGCCTGATCAGCCACCTGAACTCTACAGATAAGTCAGACTGATTATTGTGGATGTATATGATGATTATTGTATCCACCAAGCTTCACCTTCTCCTTTCGACGCTATAATAAATAACCAAAACAAAGCACTAATTCAAATGTGTTCTGACGCCTTTTCTGCCAATGCCCAGTCATGCGATGGCATATGCTGGAATGCAGTGACCATTTCTGGCTGGGGAATGGTTATGTGAAGTAGACGGATCTGCGCCCTCAACCTCCAGCTGAGGTACGAAATGATTTGGAACAACAGGAGGGGTAAATCTTTAAAATGGCGACACGCGACACAGGTATATTTGAAAAATCGACATTGGACATTCACCCCCAAATTCCGACACTTAGGATGTGAACAAGCGACATCGGCGACACGGATATTGGTATTTTTGCAAAAGAAGGGTCGCGAAAAATCAAAATACGACACTGATAATTTAGAAAAATCGACACTTTACCCCCCTTTTAGGACTCTACCTAACATGGTCGCCCTTGGTTTCATAAAACCGCGTTGATATCCACTTCGCGTGGAACGTTTGTGCAGACTCCAGCTGCCTGTAGAACAGTAGCTGATGCAGATCCCTTCAGACCTTTTGATTTCCTATCTGCCGTTAGGCCGAGAAGAGTTATAGGCCTTTAGTACGTTGGACGTGGCAATTATCTCCCGAGTGCCCATGTATGTGTTTAGAACCCAACACGTCATAGTGACGAAAACGTCAGACCTAGGTAGAATAAAATATACAGTTTTAATTTTCAACCATCCCGATTATTGTTCACACAACCCTGCGTGGCGTTTGTTAATGAGACAGACCAATCAGGAGGCGATACTCAAATTATATTCAAACCGGAATGTGTTAGCAGAACGTAAAAAAATGAAAGTTATCTCGCGGATGGAAATTCTACACAGTGTAGGTATGGGAACATGGGGCAAAATGACACCTTACCTTTATTTGTATTTTTGGGGGGACAAGCAGTGCTATAAAAAGGGCAAAATTTTGGTAAACTGATAACAGTAGTATTGTGAATAACATTGCTTGGATACATGCGAGTGACACGAACAATATTTTTACTAGCACAAAAAACATGTTTTATGTCACATTGGGTCCTTTTGTCCCCCTAAAGAGGGCGAAATGGTCAGCACATTATTTCAGCATGTTAATGAGTGAACTGCATGAATAGCCTAAGAAGGCAAACTCCTAACTCTCTGGAACAGTTTGACCCAGAATCGGGCGGGGGAGGGGGGGGGTTCACCCCCTCCCCCCACTCTGCCATTTTTCAGTGCAAAATTAAGGCCATCTGAGGCGTAGAACAGCTTTCATGCGAAGTTCTACTGTTGAACAGACCCGAGGCATGGGCGGATTCAAGGGGACCCGACCCGGCCCCCCCCCCCCCCACTTTTTTAGGGCCGAAATTCATATAATTTATACCATTTACCAAATTAAAAATCAAAACGGGCCTCCCCCCTGTCCAGCATATCTAAATCCGACCATGAAACCGGCCCCCCTATCCAGCTTTTCTGGATCCGCCCCAGCCGGGGGGGGGGGTAATAAATACATTGCTGAAGTTGGAGGGTTCCGCGGTAAAGCCCCCCCCCCCACCTTTTCACCGCCAAAAGCACATTTTCAAAGCCCCGACCCCACCCCCACACCCCCGATCGCAAGTTTGAAAATATTCGCCCTGTAGGGGTATCTTTTTCATCATAACCATCCGCTCTCTCAGGCATCAATTAAGGCCCCCCCTTAGCTGTCTCCTAAGTTTCTGACTTCTCAAGATCAAAATCAGCCGGGCCTTAATTGCCACACTCTTTCTGTTGGCGGGGACCGTAGCGGGGCATTGCCTGTTACGTGGCTTTGTCTTTCTAACTGGAAGTCTAGTAGCTTTTGGGAGTGGGGATGTATCGAATGGAGACACGATGTCGCTTGCCACATGGCTCTGCCTCAATCAACGCTTCCGGCTCCCTGTGGCGCACAGCTCTCCCTTCTTCAAGCTCCCTGCGACACACATCGCGATATTGTGGTGGGCAGGGGAAACGCGTGAAACGAGAAATCAGGGCCGCGAGTCAGTAGACCATGATTTTAGTGTTTTATGGAAAAATAACATCCAAACATATTGATATATCTCTTGCAACGATTGTCTCCGTAAAAAAACATGATTGGAGTTAGAATCGCACCTATTATATTTGCGATGGTCACGCGCTCTTGTTTTGTTCACACCGGTTTGAATATAATTAGAGTGTCGCCTAGCTCCTGATTGGTCAATCGCGGACACACCTCCAAAAAGTTAAGCGGCGAAATCAGTAGCTGGCGGTCACTTCTCAATTTTTATTGTGCTCAGGTTTGAAATTTTATCCCGCAATGCCAATGCCGGCACAAACTAATCAATTTTACCGCGCATGACTAAATAATTACGTGAGACCGACGAAAGGGAGGCTAGGGTTGAAGGGCAAATAATTATTCCTAATAGGTTGGTTGGTCACGGAGTCTTGCACGTTTACATTATGACATCTTGACCAGAGATGGGAAGGACAATTTTGTAAGTTAGACGATATAGACACTTAATTAGGTATTAATTATATGAATCGGTACAGCAGGGTACGTCAGTGGCCAGGGCCGTATTCATAATCCCCTCGTAAGTTACGCACGAAAAGTGCGTTTTCATCTTAGCCTCACCAGCTCGTTGTGGTCTTCAATATAATTTTAGCACTTTCTTAATTCTGAAAATCCACTTTTTGGGTGACTACATATGTATTTTGAACCCGATAATCGCTCGACATATATTCCACTTAGCGCTAAGTCTAGTGGCGTAGCCTAAGTGGTGATTATGAATACCGCCCCAGGCTGCCGGTTTATCCTTCAATTCAACGAAGCCCTTGAACCCGAAAGGTATCTCTTCAACCAAAATGCAGAAGAGCGTTGGTTACCTTTAGATGTTCCGCCCATGTCCTAGAAATGGAAAATGGAAGACGTATATTATATAACGGCCGGTACACATTTAGCATTGAAAATCTGCCATAGCTAGGCCTCAGCCGTGTATGCGAACAAGAACAGATCGATAGATGTCATTAATATGCATCTTCATCCAAGGGATCCTTTCACAAAGATTTATGGACTCTTAACGGTATCTTTTTCACGCTATGTTAACAATTAACAGATCGTACCTTTACGTAATTTTACGAACAACGGAAATAACAGTTATACTGCGATTATTGGGATGCAGTCAGCTTCGTGCAATTTATTTTCCGCCAATATTATTCAAAATCAAGTTTAACTGTCATCAGTACATGATTAATTTAAAAAAAAATTATCTTCGGACCGGCAATTGATTCATTTGTTTAATTTTACGAGCACAAGTTTTACGAAATGACCCATAGCTATAGCTATAGCTATAATATATAGCTACTCTTTAAATTTTATTAATGGTCAGATCTAATTAAGCTTCGATACCAGAATTAATCTGGCAGTTTTCATGGATATATACTGCATATACATAAATAGTGCAGTGAATCAGGAAAACTATAGCTAGGTCGTATATCGAGATGGCAAAACTATAGCTGAGTATTAAATTTCAAGTGAATGTTCTTCTATAGTTGTCTGTTAGAAGTCGCCGTTTGTCTTTTCGTTGTTGATGACAGTCTCTTTCTTTCTGATTGAAATGCGATTGTTCGCTGTCACCCCTTGTATACGAAAGGCGAAGTAGTAAGTACCATAACAGAAAGTTAATTATTATATATATTAATTGTGATAACAATTTCGGCCCAAAAACCTTGATTGCCCGCTAGAAGTTATTTACTTTTTACGCGACTCCGCGTAATTTTAACTTATTCATGTATTCATCCAAGGTGCGAAGCAGAGACGCCAATGAATTTAGTTGTGCATGCATGCATATCATAGTGTCGAGATCTGGCTTCGATCGGCCCAAGCAAAGTGAACTGGCTGCCGAGAATTGTCGCTAATGGTCTAATCTGGGTCTTTTTGGTTATTAGATAAATCGCGACGATATTGACGTGCGCACTCTGATTGGCTGAGCTCCAAGAGCTTCTTCGTGATTGGTCCAGACGAAAGTTGCACAAGATTCAGATTCACAGCGGCGACAACTGACAGCGAGTCTGCTGGTATTTAAATGCTGTAACTGTTTTCAATCCTGTCATCGAGAATATCGATGGCATTCCAGATTAATGTCGCGTAGTGGATAAAGATGCAAGGTCTAACATGAGTAAGTATTTGAACAATGTTGCACTTATCGCCAATTGTTACAGTTCACAAACTTAGTTGAGTTGTTTCAATATGTTTGTTTGATGACGACCCGGTTAACTGGTTAAAGCTGCTTATCACTTATCATTAATACATTATGTTTATTAATATTATACTCAGTTATAGACAGATAGATCAACAGCACTTTTCCATGACTGTAAACATATTTCTATTAAATTTATTGAATGCATTGACAGCCCCAGAAGACTTACTATTATGCTATAAGTGCATTGCCATTGTCTGTTATTGTTAAGTTCTTCAAGAACTGCTAAACTGTTAACATTATCCATTTAACTTTTAAGTTCATCAGTGGGAGTGGGGTTCATCTTCTAACTTTGGCGCAAGTGCCCCCAGGCAAGCCCACTTATAAGATTATATGGCACTTGCGCCAACTTCTAACTTAGACCAGTAGAACCTGGGCTCGCGTTAGCATTCGCCAATAGCCATTTGGCGAGAAAATTCAGGATTTGGCGATAAGAACTTCCTGGACACTCGCCAAAATGGCGAATATAAAATTTCAACTACAAACACATTTTTATTCATGTTCACATTACATGGTAGATCTACTACATTCATCTCCAATTATGAGATTTATAACCAATTTAAAACCAATATATTTGGCTAATTTTGGCTAATGTTTTTCCACGGAATTAGCCAAATTGGCTAATGAAAAAAATATCCTAGCGCGAGCCCAGAGAACCGTAGAGTCTATTTGAGTATTTTTGTAATGTGGGAAAACACAGCAGTCAGCATTGCCCAACATTTCATTTGAAATTTGTTTTAATGATAAATTTCATAAATTGGTGGTTGTGTCTTTGTAAACTAGGCTAAATAAGACATGTTGCAGCTGCAAAAGGCCCTTTGAATTCTAAGAATGCCAATACTTTTATAATGTAAGAAAACTTGCTGTAAGGCAAAGTGGGCTAATCTCGACCCCTTAAGACAAGAAAACGTCTATTTTCTTTAATAATATGAAATGAACTTATTTTTTGTTCAAATAGTAAACCATGGTATTCAAATAATATGATTTTATAGAAAAAACAAAAACCTAGGCAGATTGTGGGGAGTGCTCATTTTCTGAAACGTAGTGGGGGCCATGGTCGAACCTCGACCCCCCTGGTCTAACCTCGACCCCCTTAGTGTGCGAAAGCAACAATATTAATTCACATAACTATATCTCTTATGCCCAACGATAGATAAAGCAATCGCTTGAAACTATATTTATTAGTCTTATTACATGGGTAATCATAACGCAAAGTTAGAATACTTCATGGGCCATCATGCCAAGGGAATGCCATTTACGAAGCCGAAATAACTCATTTATGTTACAATACATTTAAATATTAGTCAACGTCAGAATATGGGGAAGCAGGGCCGGACAGTTATTGTTGCATGTAATTGTGACCATCCACTGCTAAAACATGATATATTTTTATAACATATTGTTAGAAAATGACGTTAAATTTAAGAGGGGATCGGGGTTAGACCACGGTCGTAAAAAAGGTGGGGTAACCTCGCTCTCTCACAAGGTCAAGGTTGATCTGGGGAAGAACTGTCATGATATCACACATGTTGTAAACATCGTCTGCTGTCACTCTTTTTTCCTTAATAAATTATCATCCTCAGTGTTAATCAGGCATACTGCTTACTTTTGAAACTCATGTATCTTAACTTTTGAGATAAGCTGCAAAAGTACGTATTAATGTAGGGTTGCAGGACTTATTTAATTCAAATTGGATAAAAAAATTACATATCTGTAATCCAGCTTCTCTGTGTCTAGTTACCAGGGGCATCTCTAAGATTGTTATCGAAAAATCAAATCGGCGAAAAAACTTGGATTGGTGACATCATCAATAAAAATAGCACATGGGGGTCGAGGTTACCCAAGGATTGAGATTAGCCCACGTTGCCTTATGTCTTTAAATGTGTGTTTGACTGACTATATTATGGAATTTGGTTTGTTTCATCCTTTTAACAGTTTAAAGCAATATGTTCTGTAATTTTGTCCTAGCGTGATAAACTACAGGCACTCGGTTCATGAGATGGAAGTCCTACGGCCTGTGTATACCCTATATATAACACAGTTTATTTATAAAAATTTGACTGTGTAGCATCTGAAACAACCCAGGTTTGATTGAGACAGCATCATTTAAGGTAGTCCAGCCACACTAGACTCAGTGTGGCCACAAAGTAAGTGCGCAACATGTCCAAGTTGGGAGCGGACCACGTTTAATTTGTTGAACTATATTTAAGGCTACAAAAAGCCTTTAATATTTGTGTCTTGGTTTGAGCCTCAGAGCTTGCTTACCCTCTTGTTATATATAGGGTATACACCAAGTGCTTGTATGATAAACTATAGTCTGTGCCGTTTTATATTAAAGTTGCATGTCGAGCTCTTTCCCGCCAAAACTAATGAGGTAAAAATACATATAGGAATCAGTCCTTGAATCATTCAAGACTTCCTTTATCTATACTCCACCCATACCAGACTGACAAATAGTGTCTCTTAGCCTTGTCCGTGATATCATTTACCACAAGTTTTCATTTTAGTGGTAAACGTCAACAGTTTGTGTGCTTCGCGATGCTTTGGTATAAGTAGCAGTGCCGCGACCGAGTTCTGTGGTGTCCCGGGATAGACACATTTGCCACACCACAGCCGAAACGGCGATGTTTATCAGGTTTCTAAATTTATAGAATGAAACAATCGAGTTTTCTGCAAATTTTGATATAAATTTCGCCTGGGCTTAGTTTTGGCGGGAAAGAACTCCACATGCAACTTTAAAATTGTTGTTTTACAGACTTAACAAGATATCAAACATAACTTATATGCATCATAATTTTAGGATACTTCTAGTCTTGATTCTAAAATATAAGAAATCTAACATGGACCATTTGTTTTCACATACCTAGTTTCAACATTTTCCTGGTGAGGCATGCCTCCAAACCCTTCTAGCAGCGCTTTGTGTTGGCTAGCAGCTTCATAATCATTTGTGATTTGAAGTTCCTCAGGGTTGGCATCTCTGCTTACAACTTGCCTTTTTTATTTTATGCATGTTACATATTTGTATTTATGCAACAAGGACCTAAATTTAGATCTACATTATATAAATTAAATTATTTACATTTGAGATATTGAAACTGATTATCAAAGCAAAAATTGCTGAATCTACGTATTAATGTAACTTTAAAGCTATATGTGATAGATCTATGCAGCAATATTTTCCCCTGAGCAAGTGCTTTAGAATATATTTTGAATGGATATGATTTATTTTTTAGTGTATTTGATTAATAACACTTAATGAATACAGTGGTCCTGGCATTATACAACTTCTATTCTGCATGAAAATACTGTATAACAGGGAGTTGTATAATAGAGGGATGGCCCCAGATAAGCTGCCAAGTTTCATGCATCATTACACATGAAGATAGAACCTGCCTTTTAGATCAAAAGTCTGTCATTGCACTTTGATTATTTGTTTATTTATTGCACCTAGTTGCCACCATACGCATGCTTAGCCAGTCAAACATGCAATAACATGACTCCCTTCTCCCATGTATTTATGACGGCATCATCATCTAAAGGATTGTCAGAATGAGAATCTTTGTATTAACACACTCCAACGATGTCACAATGCTGATAACCAGCTACAGCTCGCTCCAGCCCAGCTCTGTGCCATTTAAATAGCATAAACATGCTTGGTTGGTGCCCTCCAGGCATTGTTTATTGATTCAATTACTGCGACAGCCCTACTTATATCAGATTTACACAAAAGGTGTGAATAACAATGACACTAGTTGTTTGTTCAGAGCCAATCAGGTGCGACTTCGCAGCCTAACAATGGGATTGGACTATGCACCGTCGTATAACAGGCCAAAATTTGGTCAAAAAAGTGAAAGTGACCGACCGGAGAGTGAAAGATGGGTTTATCCCAGACCTGGTGTCACAATCGGGTCATTTTGTTTCGGTTTTCAGGAGTCTTTTGTTCATTCAGGAAAACATCAATATAACCTTTAATTCCGAAAATATACCCTCTATTTTGTGACTCTTTAAAAAAAGATCAATTTTGATTATCGCAAACTGCTTATTTGAAGCCGCAGCTTATATTAGGAAGTTGGAGATTCCACTTTCCGAGTATTGATATGTGTGAATTGACTCTGCAGAACTTATATCCCCAAGCGCCCAATGACAGTATTAGCTAAACAGTGGCCTATTTCACGTACATAGTTTAGCCGGCTATGGGCTTAGTTGGCTAAAATTGCCTATCTTTTACATGGTAACTTTAGCCGGCTAAACTGCGTTCGTGAAATCCGCCACAGGAATACATGACACATTTTGCTTGGTTTAGATGCTGAAAACATCAGTTTGCCATTTGATAATGGCCACCCTACTGGAGCAGGAACACCAAAGCGGAAAAGTGGCAGAAGGTCATGGTTTGGCCCTGGTAAACCAGAAAGGTCAGTCTTGCATGGACATTATTTGTTTTTATTCATATGTATTGCATGCTGCCATGCTATACCTGCATCTAAGCAGAGTTTATGTATGTTGCTAATATAATAGAGTGGTCTCCTGGTCCCTGCATTATCTAGTGTTTCCTTGATTCCTGCATTATACAGTCAATTCATTACATGTATATGATTCCCTCAGTTACATACAAGCGTTTCACCATACACTGAACCCTTTGACATTTTAAATCCCCCTTTATGATGTGACTTCCTCACTAGCTGACACATAATACAATATCCTTTTAGCGCATGTTGTGGCAGTCAAGTAAGTCACACATACTTGATTGGCTGTGAGAAACATTGTCCAACTGCGGTCAAACACAGATGGGACAATGCTTCAGAATGCCAAACAATTGTATAATGAGCTCAACAGACTCATGTTTGTCTGGTGTAGCATGTGCATTGTGGTTCAATTTGCATGCGTTATGATGCTTTTGTCTAAAAAGCCTATCTGGCAGCATTTTCTTTATGATACAACTCCCACTCTCATTCTAGCTGGCAAAACAGAAGTTTTATAATACTTGGAACACTGTACAAACATATGATGCACAAATAATGCTGTTCACCTTTCCTGCCATATCAGATACTTCTTAGAGATTGCTTGGAATATTGTTATCATATATCTTAAAACCTAGCCAATTGATTTATTACATAGATTAATAATAAAATAATGTCAGCCAATTACTGATTCTATGTTTACTTCTTAGTCAATCAATGTCACCTTGTTCTCTGGTATGACAGATTTGAGATTGCTGTTGAAAGACAAGTGGTTACTGGAGAGAAACTTGAAGAAGAACTCGAGGTTTTGGAACTCACTCACTTCTCCAGACAGCCGAAGATTGACTTCGGCTCTGCTAAGCCTGGCAGGACAGTTACCAGACATCTCCTGGTGAAAAACCCACATGACTATGAGCAACAGGTAATCATATCCTTACGGAAGAACACATTAAACTCGAATGTTTACAGTTCGCCCATTCGCAGCTCTGAGTACTTTCTGCTATTTGTGCTTAGTTTCGTTGGAAAGTGCCATATGGTCACCAGGTACAACGAGATTTGTATGGAAATTCAGAGTTGACCACTTCAGTGCGCCAAAACAGCCATCATGCCAGAATTCGGCGGGTTCGATCGTGTTCTTCTGTGCGAATGTATTTGATCATGTATGATGAAGATTCCATAAGCTTCTAGGAAAAATGTACGGCCAGATTATACCTTCATGTCGATGCCAATGATGTGTCCTCAAACCATCCGAGCTCTAACCCTATCGACAATCTCCGTGATTTGTCATTTTGTCAGGTGGTGATTGAGAAATTCCCGAGCAAGAAGCACTTCGCCGTGGATTTGGTGGAGTTTGTCGTCGGCGAGGAGGATGAACTGCTCCTGACCTTGACCTGGGAGCCGAAGGAGGCGATGAGATGTCGAGAGATGGTCATCTTCCACGTGGATGGAGTTTACCGCCTGCAGACCTTCCTCATCGGACAAGTCGTCGAGCCACCAAAGCAGAAGGTAGCGTAGATACTTACCTATAATGCGGCTGGATCTGCAAATCATCTGGCCAAACGGAAGGCCTTGGGCTTAGTCTCGCGTTAATTAAGACGAGACTGGTAAAAGCTAGGCACGCTGACAGCGATCTGTTATCAATCCGGATAATGTTCCGTATTTAGTGCAAAACTTCTATCAGCGGTAGATCAGTTACTTTGTTTAGCATGTCCCGCCTCATAAAGACCATGTTAGGCGCCAATACACGTTGGATTGAGAGCAATGGTCCACTGCATTTGTGAGATTGTAAGATCATAACACGAGTGCGCATCCTTTACTTTGTATAAGCATGTGTTAAATATTACATGCCGACATGTGAGTGGATGCATGTATTTCGTGCGATCTGCGACTTAATGGTGGTCTATGTATGTTGTAGCCCCGGGGTACCAGTCTGAGAGGCCGGCGAGCGGCTCCCGTGACGTCATCCCGGCCTCTGCCCGCGGCCCCCATACGTCAGGTCTTCAAGGAAAAACACAGCAACGTCGCTGGAAATGGTACCGAGAACTCTCGTCAAGGTGGGAAACCGTGCACGTCGGCGTTCCAGGAGGATGTCCACAACGAGGTAGCGGTCTCGGGCTGGGGCAATGAGGACTACGGCGACCAGAGGTGGAGAGACAGGAGCAGTATTCAGAGGACTCCTATGGTTAAATCGCAACGTTCCAGCGAAAATGTGCGGGTAAACGCGGGAACAAACGGTAGCGACGCCATGCCTCTGGAACGCATTGTAGTGGAGCCGAGAACCCCGGCCAAGGAATTCAGGAAGAGTCCCCTGGAAGGCTTTCTGGTTCCTACTACTTTCAAAGCTCCCTCGGAGACATTTGTACTAGGTGCAGCTGAAGCTGAGTCTTACCACGCGGTAAATGCCGCCTTAGACGTCGGGTACGGCGGATACCCTCAGGCGGACACCATCGCCTCCCGCACATTCATACACGTGAAAGACGACTCCGTCGTTTGCCCTGATGTTGAATCGACGCTGCCGCACGCCATTGGAGAAGCTCAAAGAGAAGACGTCAAGCGGCATGGTCTGGACGACGATAGTCTGGATGGCGACCGGCTGGCTGCCAGCTTGGAGACGAAGGGCAGGTCTTACGGAAGAGTGGCCATGGATCCAGTGGACATTGGCTCCGGTGTGCAGCAAAGCCGCAGTGCTGCTGCCACGGCCGAGACGGTGTTTGACACTGATGAAGATGATGTACCGCGATATCATCCCAGCGTGGTGGCAAAGGTTCTCGTCCAAGATGACCCTCGACTCCCAGACACCCCCACGCGCAGAGAGACCTACGTGAAGACAGCCACACGTCCGGCTGGGGAAGACGGCAACAAGGAGAACGCCCCGTTGGCAGCAGGCGGCCGCGTCGCCCCCGCCCCCTCTTATCTAACGAAGGACGACCCTCAGCTGGTTGACACCCCAACCAGGCGAGCGACCTTCGTCAAAGACGACCCCAATATCCTGGACACGACGCCTCTGAGGCGAATTACCTTCCAGAAGGATGACCCTGAACTACCGGACACCCCGCTCAGACGCACGACGTTCCTGAAGAAGGAAGCTACCTTCGCCAACAGCCCCGTCATTGGCAGCCCCGGATTAGAGGGTGACGTCAGGACCAACTTGCTGTCCGTGGCCGGGAGGCTGTCCGGAATCTACGAAATTGGGGAAGTCACGCCCGGGAAGTTGAGGAGGTCCTTGACCTACACGAAGCTCAATGTCAGTCAAACGCCGAGTCCGAGGAATGTTGGCAGCTGTACGGAAAGTCCCGAAAGTCGTGACGAGGTATCCCGAGAGTCAGCTCTTGACACCGACAGGAATCCCGAGGCTACCGCAGCATATCAAACAGAGGAGTGTCGCCAGAACGAGGTAGCTTGTGACGAACGAATTGCTTACACCGGAAATGGTTACGCCGGAAGTGGGAAAGCCATTCCAGCTCTCTACATAACTGAGGCTGACATCGTAGAGGAATCCGAGAAGCGATTGGAGCGAGAAAACCGCAGCGAGGATCCCAAGGAGCGATCGCAGGCGCAGTCACGTGATATCAGTCCTTCGAGCAGCCGTTACTACACTCCCCTGACAACGCCCTACATCAGCCCAGGAGCGTCTGACGCGGAGGACGATAATGAGGACGATTACGAGGATTCTGTGAATTACCTCTTACCAGGATTTGACCCCGTGACCCCCACCCCGGGGTCCAACAATTACGTTCCAGGATTTGATCCAACCACCCCCACACCTGGTCCTCTGATCGATTGTTCCCTTGGGAGTGATCCGGCGACCCCAACACCTGGAACGATCAGGTACTGTCCAGGGCTTGAACACGCCACCCCCACACCGGACCAAAATTCTGTTATCGTGGAGACGCGATACACTGAAGTAATGGTCACTGAAAGACTCGAAATCGAGGAATACGATGAAGTAGTAGATTACAGAGAAGAGCTAAATGCTGATGGGGAGGTAATATCCAGGGAAGAGAACCGATGTGTAAGTGGAATCACTCGTTCAGTCACAGTGGGTCAGGAGCTTCGCGTAGGTGAAGTGGAGGAATATGTTGTCGGTGATGTGCGGTGTGATATGGATGAAAACGAACCTGGATACCATTGCACTGAAACTGAGGACTCAAGGTACACTTGCACCGAGGCGGAGGATTCTAGGTACGCTTGCACCGAGCAGGAGGATTCTAGGTACGCTTGCACCGAGCAGGAGGATTCTAGGTACGCTTGCACCGAGCAGGAGGATTCTAGGTACGCTTGCACCGAGCAGGAGGATTCCGTTGAGTACCGTTGCGTTGACAGAGTGGAGCACTTCATCATCTCTGACACTCACACCCAGGTGGCGTCTCCTCCTTATGTGATGGGAACCTCTCAACAAAATGTCCCTGTCCCCTCGTATGGAGGCGATAGCAATGTGTTCTCCCAGCTGAGTGATAGAGCCACTGAGAGCGGAGACCTGGCTTCTACAATGGCGGAAGACCCCCTTCAGGCCCAACCAAGAGGTCCCGAAGTGAATCCGACCATAACCGAGGCAGAGAGGCCACATTTTCCGTATTCCGCGGCTGATTGTGAAGAACAAATCTCCCTTGGGACGCCGCATCGTGAGGGCTGCACCCCACTAGCAGCTGAGAGAGATTATCTGGAGACGGTAGGCTTTGTCGAAGGCACGATTGACTCGCAAGAACACGAACCGGTTGCTGCAGATGAGCATAGATTGGATGAGAAGACTAGAGATCTGGCGGATATCGCGGAAGAAGACGCAGAGAATGTTTCCCCGTTGGAGAATACCAGAGAAGAGCCTTGGGGTAGAGAGAGAGAAGGGAGCTCCCGCTTCTCGCTGGTGGCGGACAACTACGGTGAAGACAGGTGTTTGGCTGAAGACGTTGACCGCGCAACGCAACCGGTGGTGGTACATCAAGACCCGGATGTGGCAAGCTTTCAAGACAAAGGGGAGCCTGCGGAGGAACAGGAAGTGGTCTACACGGACCTACTGCAGCACGGCGCGGAGCCAGAGGACTTGAGGCGCCTCCTGGGTGAGACTTACGTATCGCACACTGACAGCGCATGCGCCCCGCATGGAGCGTCCGTTCTGGAAGAGGAAGATCCTGAAGCCAGGACCTCACCCCCAAAGGAAGGACTCCAGCGAGATGATGACGTGTTCCTCGCAACTCCGGCTCCCGATGTGATCATATGGCAGGATCATCCGAAGTCTCCGGAGTCACTTGAGCCATTGCCGGATCAAGATGTGGACTTCAGCCCCGAGTCTCTGCTCAACGAATCCTACTCTCACCAGGAAGTCGTGACCAGGCTGGAGACGATCAAGCTGGAGCTGCGGAACAGGCTCTCGTCCACGCCTATGTCTCTGGCGGCCCAGCGGCTGTCTATACAGCGCAAGGTCCCCGAGTCTACAGAGTGCGGCGTGCCGGCGCGCACACCCAGCCCCATCATCGGGCGCCGCGTCAGCAATGTCACCACGGTGAAGGCTAACCCCAGCCTGGTGCTGCTGTCCCAGGCCCTGTGCGACCCGGACTCGGTCACCGTGGCCGATGATGATTCTCGGGATTCTTCCTCCAATAGATCCAAGCGTCAGTTGTTTGGGGCCTCCGCCAGGCGGCGGGACCGCGGCTCGGGTGGCAACGGTTGCCATGGGAACAAGGAGGAGATTTCTCCACGTAACGGCGAGTCCTCGACGGCCCGGTCAGAAAGGAGCGACACTGCTGATAGAAACACTACAACTGTGCCGAGGAAATCCGGAAGCAGCCTTAGCCATGTGCCAGAACGAGGTCGCCCGGCTGTGCCCTCTGCCACGTCCAGGCGGTCAGGTAGAACCAGCCGGAGCGGCACCCATTCTCCTGTCGAGTGTGTCTCCCCGAGAGACCTGGAGGTCAAGACAAGCAGCGGCAAGAAACGTCCGCTCAGCGTAGACCGCAATGAGGCGTCTCTTTCCGGGGAGCGCCACTCTGCGGCCGACGGCAACACTAAGAGGGTGAAGTGCGACGCGGAGGAACCAGCCACGCTACCGTCGGGAATGAGGATGACTCGTACCATGCTGCTTCGAAGACAAGGTAGGCGTGTGTTTCATAATGATATTAACTTAATTATTACGAGTATGTATTATTTTTATTTTCTCCTCCCTCCGTTTGAAATGAACTATCGAATGTAACTTTTTGATATGCCAGGAATTGTTAAGTCTGTAATAGTTCTGACTCGTTGCACTGTCCCCATGTGTAGATTCTATTCATTTGACGCCCATTAATGTGTTATAAATACAACCGCTTTACATGCTTTTGTTATTTGTCGTGATAGAGCTAAAGGTTCCTACAAATTTATCATACAATTGTTTCGAAAACTGCCATGTTTCTAGCTGTATGTCTTTCCTCCCAGCGGCTGGATGCGCCGCTGGAGGTCAAGGGAAGGGACAGGAGAACCGAGACCGAACAGCTCAGGGTGCAAGAAAGCCAGCTAAGAGTTTGGCACAGTCTTCACAGGCTCCAAGGAAGCCAGTACAGGGAACGGCGCAATCTTCGAAGGCTGCAAGGAAACCAGTTCAGGGAATGGCGCAGTCCTCACAGGCTGCAAGGAAGCCAGTACAGGGAACGGCGCAGTCTTCACGAGATGCAAGAAAACCTACACAGAGTACGATGCAGTTTTCACAGGCTGCAAGGAAGCCATTTCAGAATACGGCGCAGTCTTCACAGGCTGCCAGGAAACCAGTTCAGAATACGGCGCAGTCTTCACAAGCTGCAAGGAAGCCAGTTCAGAATACGGCGCAATCTTCACAGGCTGCCAGGAAACCAGTTCAGAATACGGCACAATCTTCACAGGCTGCCAAGAAACCATCGCAGGGAGCGATGGAATCGTCACATGCTGCAAGGAAACCAGTTCAGAATAAGGCGCAGTCTTCACAGGATGCAAGGAAACCAGTTCAGATCACGGCGCAGTCTTCACAGGCTGCCAGGAAACCAGTTCAGAATACGGCGCAGTCCGCACAGGGTGCAAGGAAGCCCGTGCAGGGGGTTGCCCAATCCCGACTGACACTAATGAAAGCCGCATCTAATTCTGGTTAGTAGTTCCATCAACTGTGCGTGCACAATATGCTACCTTAGCTGACCGATTTACCTTTGTCATATTTTCCGGCCATTTCTCAAACTGATTCTCAATCAATAAATGTTCAAAATAATAATAATAATTATTGGACGAGGAAAAGCATGGTGCGAAGGAAGGAGCTCATTTCTAAACGGTCCGTTATATGCCACTGATATTTCAACGTGTTTCACAAACCATATGAACCACTATTTTGTAATACTTATCTAATATTCTCGCAGCTATTTAATAACCGACGGTGACTTTTTTTTTCTTTTCTAATTTTGTATGAACATTATTGCGTTCCGATTATTATATTATCTGTGGAGGGGGAGCCTCCCTAGGGCAATTAGTAAGCGGACTGAGCTGTATTTCCACAGGTCATGGGTTGGCTGAGGCATGTTTCGACCAATCCTATTTCATTATTCCAGAAGGTTGGATTCGTGGCCCAGTTTATTGTTCATGTGCACAAAAGACCAACATTTCTGTGTGTCTAATGTCTCAGTCCTGTCTATGATGTTGACTTTAGCCGCCATGCCGCGCCACCCTCTGCCCTTCGCCGCCAAGAACATGTACTATGACGAGCGGTGGATGGAGAAACAGACGCGCGGCTTCGTCCAGTGGCTCAACTTTGTTCTGACGCCGCCAGAGGAGCTGAGCAGTGGAGCCGAGAAGAGGCAGAAAGGTGACTTACTGCGCGGCGTAGTGTGTCCACCTCATTTACGGAATATTTGCCGTTGCCTGAGTAACCATATGTTTCTAAGTTCTAAGTGGAGCGTGGACAGCAGTAATCTGTGAGATAGTGACTCTTACTTTAGTGAACGTTGTCACAAAATAATCCTTAACAAGATTTGGAATTTTTGCTTTATTAAATAAATGCGTAAGCCATTGAAACCCTTGATAGTGTAAATGCGTTGACGATGGTTTCCTTTAACAAGTTGATATCTGCTTTACTCAGTAGACGCAATGTTTTTGGATTGCGATCTTGCTTTATCCTGTGTAATAACCTTTGACCCTCTTTACCCTTGACCTCTGCGCGTTTCAGTGGACGCCGGGGCGTTGGCCGTGCTCGTCGAGCCGCGGGAAATTAAACTGGCGCCTTCCAAGGAAACCCTGTCGTTTCGCGCCTACGCCGCCAAGCGGCGCCTCAATCGCCTGCGCCGCAGCGCCTGCAAGCTGTACCAGAGCGAGGCTTTCGTGCAGGTCATCCGCAAGGTGGAGCGGGAGATTGAGTTGGGGCGTCTCGTCGTTCGCCGGGACAAGAAGATCAACGCCGACCTCGGTATCAAGCAGAAGCTCCTCGACATGCTGCTCAGCTTCAACCCGCTGTGGCTGCGGGTCGGCATGGAGGTGAGCGCTTCTCCGGGGCCGACTGTACTCGGCTATACTCTATACTGTTAGGTCCTCCACTCACTGTACGCGCCACCGCCAACATTTTCGAATAGCCCGCTCGATGGTACTCCAGTGTGTGGAGGCCTTTTAACACCTCAAGCTTTCGCGTTGTAGGGACGATTCACCACAAGTAGCGTATGTTGGAAAGTTGTTGGGGCTTCTGAGCTGTTGGTTGTATATAAGCATCTGTTGTGGGGGGGGGGGGGCGGTATTGTATTGATGATTAGGTCGATGAACAGGGACAATAAACCGGGTACTTTTTTCTCTATGACGTAATTTCCTCCGTTTTGAAATATATCTATTGGGCTATGAAATTTACTCGGGGTTACTAGCCGCAATGATTTGAGCTTATTGATCTGGTATGTAGGCGGCTAAACGTAGGAGAATAATATGAACTAAAGTGTTGTTTTGTCCTCCTCCTCAGACCATCTATGGGGAGATCATTGCGATGCAGACCAACATGGATATCATCGCTCTCTCTCGCTTCGTCCTGACGCGTCTCCTTGGCAACCCGGAGATCGCCCAGAAGTACTCTCATCCCACGGTGCCTCACCTCTACAAAGATGGTACGTGACATGTTCGTGACTTAGTACAGTGCTATATCAAGACAAACTAAGAAATAGACTAAGACCTTTTTTTTCCTATATAGACCCCAGTACTAATCTGGGCAAATAGAAGCAGTTTCTTTATTAGATAGATAGTTAGATAGATGTTAGATAGTTATATGTATATGGTGATAAATGATACAAAATGGGCGTCTGGTTTGTTGCCATAAACTACTTAAAACTTCTTTTTTCGGTTATAAAAAATGACGGCAAAAACTAATTATCAATTTGTCGCCAAACTTGTCTATTGATGTAAAAAGCTATTATTAGTGACGACTGTATCTCCCTGTCGCAGGTTACGACGATGCCCTGTCGCAGTTCATCCTCAAGAAGTTCCTTCTGTTGATCCTGTTCCTTGACAACGCCAAGAAGAAGCGTCTTATAGACCACGACCCCTGCCTCTTCTGTATCGACGCCGAGTTCAAGGTTATAACCCCATCCGTCTACTATCATTACACCATTACATTGATGCAGTTGCCTCGGTGTACATATAGCCTAGCCGAGAGAGAGCACACTCGACTGCAGACCAACAGGTTGCAGGTTCGAAGTCCGCGTGTGTCTGAGACCATCCGTGTCTTTCTTTCGCCTCTTTCCCCCAGGAGTTCCTTTAAACAATTTAGCCTTACTCTGCACAAAAATGGCATAACAACACCCAACCATGGTCGATCATCTTCCGTCGGTGTAGGTATAGGAATGTCATTTATTTATCTTTCAACTGCCTTACATGGAGCCACGATTGAAGATCAATAGGTTCCTGGTTAGAAGTCGAGTCTGTGCGATCTAACTTGGGGCATCGCCATCGAGTCCGGGCGATCTAACCTGGGGCATCGAGTCTGGGCGATCTAACCTGGGGCATCGAGTCTGGGCGATCTAACCTGGGGCATCGAGTCTGGGCGATCTAACCTGGGGCATCGAGTCTGGGCGATCTAACCTGGGGCATCGAGTCTGGGCGATCTAACCTGGGGCCTATTCCCTCCACATCATGCATTGTCCCCGTAGGTTCTTTGGTGCCAATATCTAGCCCTTGTGGGTGCAAACCCGGCCCAGAACAGCCATCAGTTCATTACTTGCCCCCTGTCTGGTGGCTTTTCTGCCGGTGAATACTCGCCTGTCTGGTGGCTCTTCTGTCGGTGGATACTTGCCTGTCTGGTGGCTCTTCTATCGGTGGATACTTGCCTGTCTGGTGGCTCTTCTGTCGGTGGATACTTGCCTGTCTGGTGGCTCTTCTGTCGGTGGATACTTGCCTGTCTGGTGGCTCTTCTATCGGTGGATACTTACCTGTCTGGTGGTTCTTCTGTCGGTGCATACTTGCCTGTCTGGTGGCTCTTCTGTCGGTGGATACTTGCCTGTCTGGTGGCTCTTCTGTCGGTGGATACTTACCTGTCTGGTGGCTCTTCTGTCGGTGGATACTTACCTGTCTGGTGGCTCTTCTGTCGGTGGATACTTGCCTGTCTGGTGGCTCTTCTGTCGGTGGATACTTGCCTGTCTGGTGGCTCTTCTGTCGGTGGATACTTACCTGTCTGGTGGCTCTTCTGTCGGTGGATACTTGCCTGTCTGGTGGCTCTTCTGTCGGTGGATACTTACCTGTCTGGTGGCTCTTCTGTCGGTGGATACTTGCCTGTCTGGTGGCTCTTCTGTCGGTGGATACTTACCTGTCTGGTGGCTCTTCTGTCGGTGGATACTTGCCTGTCTGGTGGCTCTTCTGTCGGTGGATACTTGCCTGTCTGGTGGCTCTTCTGTCGGTGGATACTTACCTGTCTGGTGGCTCTTCTGTCGGTGGATACTTGCCTGTCTGGTGGCTCTTCTGTCGGTGGATACTTACCTGTCTGGTGGCTCTTCTGTCGGTGGATACTTACCTGTCTGGTGGCTCTTCTGTCGGTGGATACTTACCTGTCTGGTGGCTCTTCTGTCGGTGGATACTTACCTGTCTGGTGGCTCTTCTGTCGGTGGATACTTGCCTGTCTGGTGGCTCTTCTGTCGGTGGATACTTGCCTGTCTGGTGGCTCTTCTGTCGGTGGATACTTGCCTGTCTGGTGGCTCTTCTGTCGGTGGATACTTACCTGTCTGGTGGCTCTTCTGTCGGTGGATACTTGCCTGTCTGGTGGCTCTTCTGTCGGTGGATACTTACCTGTCTGGTGGCTCTTCTGTCGGTGGATACTTACCTGTCTGGTGGCTCTTCTGTCGGTGGATACTTGCCTGTCTGGTGGCTCTTCTGTCGGTGGATACTTGCCTGTCTGGTGGCTCTTCTGTCGGTGGATACTTGCCTGTCTGGTGGCTCTTCTGTCGGTGGATACTTGCCTGTCTGGTGGCTCTTCTGTCGGTGGATACTTACCTGTCTGGTGGCTCTTCTGTCGGTGGATACTTGCCTGTCTGGTGGCTCTTCTGTCGGTGGATACTTGCCTGTCTGGTGGCTCTTCTGTCGGTGGATACTTGCCTGTCTGGTGGCTCTTCTGTCGGTGGATACTTGCCTGTCTGGTGGCTCTTCTGTCGGTGGATACTTACCTGTCTGGTGGCTCTTCTGTCGGTGGATACTTACCTGTCTGGTGGCTCTTCTGTCGGTGGATACTTACCTGTCTGGTGGCTCTTCTGTCGGTGGATACTTACCTGTCTGGTGGCTCTTCTGTCGGTGGATACTGCTGGAATGTTTGCTTTCATGCTTCACTTGTCATCGCCTTTTTCTTCCTCTTGATATTTCTTTTTTGAGAACTTATTCTTCACTTCGATACAAAAGGTCATAGTATATTCATAGTATTCTACTTGCCGTCACGTCATTGCCATTTGCTGCCCACAGGCCAACCGAGACCTCCTACTGGACTTCTCCCGTGACTACCTCAGCGGGGAGGGCGACCTGACCAAGCACCTCAGTTACCTTGGTTACACCGTCAGCCACCAGCAGAGTGCCCTGGAGGAATACGACTTCGCCGTGAGCAACCTGGCCACCGACCTGCGCGACGGCCTGCGGCTCACGTAAGTGGTAGACACGTCACTGGGGGGAGGGGGGGGGGAGCAGGGGTGGTGGACACGTTAGGGGGGGGATCGAGGGGTGGTCACCAGGGGGAGGGGGGAGGAGAGGCTGGAGTCAAGAGTTTATTATACAGTTTTTGTTACTATGTACCCACAGAGTGGCAAGGGAAAATTATGATCATTCCGTTAACCTAACCTTCTTTTGCTGAACGTGGCCTAAGCACCGATATTTCATTTCCGCTCTATATACATGTAGGTATGTGGTTTGTAGCATTTACGTTAAAGTTGACTTTTTGCTCACTATGTCATTCTTCAGTCTCCCATTTCATTGTCCCGTAAGGTTTCTTTGCTCGCTCGATTCAGCCCTTTCGTGTGCACAAAAGCGGTCTAAAACGACAGCATTTTCATTTCTCTCTCTCCAGTCGGGTGATGGAGCTGTTGACTCAGAACTGGACCCTGTCACGTGACGTGCGCGTTCCCGCCATCAGTCGCCTGCAGAAGATCCACAACGTGAGCGTGGCGTTCAAGGCGCTCGCCGACCGCGGCGTCGAGCTCAAGGACGCCAGAGGTCAGCGTCTCAATCAGTAGTCACCCTAACAGTCCCTCACCTCACGGCCCTTGTTTTATTTCGGTTGAAAGGCGGAGGTTAGCTGGTTACATTATTTCGATGCGAATACAGTACAGGATAGTTGTTACCATGACTCACACACCCATATAGTCATCGATAATACACCAATACATTGGTATTGTTATCTGATCAAAGTTAATTCTACTTTAGGGCGTATGCAATCGATCTGGCAAGAATACACTTAAGTGCGTTACACAAAGAATATTCAGTATATAATATAACCTTATCACCATTTCATTGTCAAGTGAAACTGATGTGGTATTGCTGAAGTTACTTGTTGATCAAACATATTAAAGTTACTATTTCAACAAATTTTGCGGCGGGGGTGTTCCGTCAGATCACGTGAGGCGCCGCGGCTGTTGGAACAGCTGTAAACACTGTATAACACTCTGCCTCAAGGAGGCGCTGCCAGTCGCGAATCCTGGCCAATAACGTCTAGTATATATATGGTTGGTACCAGTGACTTCCGGAAAGTTAGTCGTTGGCGCTCGCCCTGGCGGAGATGACTTCATGCGTGTTACGTCACCAGCACATCAACGTCACTGTACACACGTTTTTTCTCCGCCAGATTTGGATCACAATGAATGTTTACTTTTTGTTGTAATAGTAACTTTAAACTTTATTATTACCATACATGTGCATGTACGTGCCACACATTGTATGACACGGTTGCAGCTTCTTAGGCCTGCCTATGATATCTCGTGGTCTTGTAGTTATACGATTGACATATGTTGCTAGGTGATCGCCTGGACCCGCGCGATGTTGTCGACGGACACCGGGAAAAGACGCTGAGACTCCTCTGGCAAATCATCTTCAACTTCCAGGTAATCACACTACTCTGGCATTCTTGTCTTTTTTTGTGTGTTTCCTTTTTTAAGAAGAGGAGGTTTAAATACATTGATAGTGATTGGGCATATAAAAGCGATAAAATGCCTGTGATGTCTGTTTTATACTTGCCTGGGTTTACCTTATAGTGCGCTAATTTTATTAGTTTGTCTGTGTAGTTGTTTTTGTCTATATATGGTATGAGGTTATCCTATTTCAGGAATGCACATTGTTTATTGCTGAAGAGTACGTTACGTTTTAGAGTTTTACTCTGGCTGAGATGATCCCGTGTTAGAAATACGCATGTCTTTGCGCTCAGATTACGTACTCTTGTCTTAGGTTGACATGATCCTCAGCGAGAAGCAATTGAAGGATGAAATATCATTGGTGAAAAAGACCCTGATCTACAAGACGGAGCTGTCTGCCCTGCTCGGTGAAGGCGCCAACGGTACGCCACCCACAGCAAGCAGTCACCAACCCTCAGACATCGCACCATCATGCAGACAATTCCCAATACAAAACACGGGTTTAGTACAGAACTGTTGAGTTGTATTTAGAGTTTTGGGTTGGAGCTTGAGCTGCCATCCTTCTAAGAATCTCATCGATACTGGGTTTGCTATCATGTTAAGTCTAATGTTGTTTAACCTTCACGAGCGTTCCCCTCTCTGTGACTTTCACATTAACGGCTTTCTAAATGTGATGTGACAGCTGTGTAAGACGTGTCATCTTTAATCGGAATTTGATGTATCGGTTAAACTTCTAATCATAGTTTTGTATTAATGTGCCACATTATCTCATTGCAGAACCGAACCGGCGCGGGTCTGTGGAACCCGAGCTGTACTCGCGCAGCCAGAGACTCCAACTCCTCCTGAAGTGGACTCAAGTCGTGTGCGCTCACTACAACCTGAAGGTAGAATTCTTTGATCTTCCCTCTACAACCTGAAGATAACATTCTTAATGTGCCCACTACAACCTGAATGTAGGATCCTTTAATCTTTCGTCTACTATCTGAAGATAACATTGTTAATGTGCCCACTACAACCTGAATGTAGGATCCTTTAATCTTCCCTCTACAACCTGAAGATAACATTCTTAATGTGCCCACTACAACCTGAATGTAGGATCCTTTAATCTTTCGTCTACTATCTGAAGATAACATTCTTATTGTGCCCACTACAACCTGAATGTAGGTTTCTTTAATCTTTCGTCTATTATCTGAAGATAACATTCTTAATGTGCCCACTACAACCTGAATGTAGGATCCTTTAATCTTTCGTCTATACTATCGTATAGTTTGATAATGCTGAAATCTCTTAACCCATATCTAATAAAACTCGGTTCTTCTTTATGATAGCAAAACAAAAAGTTGTGTATTTATGTAGAGTTTTTGCTAATTTCAGGTGGAGAACTTCACGGTGTCTTTCTCCGACGGTCGCGCCCTCTGTTTGTTGATCCATCACTACCACCCGACCTTGATGCCTCTGGACGCCATCGCCATGGAGACGACCTTGACCTTGGAGGGCGACAAGAACCAGTCTGGATCATCCGACAGCGATGATAGCTTCTCAGCCAACTGGACACAGACGTTCAGTCCAAGTATGTCATATTTCAATCATCTCTGAGAAATGATTCAGTATGTGAATTTACAATTAATATATGGGTACTATTTAGACTCTCTACAAAACTACGTGAGACACCTATATGTGATACATTAAGGGTCATAAGGTAGCATCTGGAAACATATATGTTGTATTTATGACCTTATGTGCTATGTTTAAGAATATCGCTAGTTTGGAGGCCGTTAGTGTTTGATTAGCCAGTGTGTACGATGGACCTACGAGCGCCAACTCATCATAACTATTCTTCTCTAGGCCACGATCAGACGACGGTGTTTGAAAGTCTGCTCGCCAACGAGAGGCACAACTTCAAGCAGCTCTACGAAAAGGTGAGACCCATGATATGTTGGCGTTCACCGAGAAATGGTTCATTACGCGTCAGGGCAACATTGTGGCATTTACAAAATGTTAGTTACTTCGTTATGTTGTTTGTGCATTCATCACTGTGAAGCCTAACGTCTCAGGCAACTGCGGCATATTTTCACACCAGGCATTATATCCTAGAAATTTTGATTTATTGCAGTATATTTCTGTAACCGCTAGAGTTACTGCTGTAACATTTTTACCGAATTAAGTAACTGAATTGGAAATCGTCTTGCTTTATAAGGACGTAATGCACAAGTTCTTAGCTCATTTTCCCGTGTTTACGTGTGCCCATCTGGGAATCAGATATCTGAACGTTTTTTTCTCTCGGTTTTCTCAATATTTATGTCGTATTTGCAGACTTTAAGATTTAAAAAAAGAAAACATCAATCCATCTGTTCTAAAATATCACCTAAATACTGTAAACAGCTTTGTGAAAAACCTGTCACTGCTGTAGTTGTTAACCGCTATCTGACGTGTGGTGTTGTAGGTACTGGAGCTGGGAGGCATCCCCTTCATGATCAAGTCTCACGACATGTCCAACACCATCCCCGACGAGAAGGTTGTCGTCACCTTCGTCTCCTACCTGTGCGCCCGCCTGCTAGACATCAGACAGGAGGTCCGGGCCGCCAGGCTGATCCAGACAGCCTGGCGCGCCTTCTGGATCCGCCGACAGAAGAGCATCCGACAGGTACGTGACCTGTTCAAACGACAACGTTAATTGATCCAATTACATCATTTTCCAAGGAAAATGTTTATCGTGGGGAAAATTACTGTATGAGTAATGTTTGATCGTTGCGTACAGGAGCAGAACGCCGCTGCGGTGGTGATCCAGAGAGCGGCTCTGCAATTCCTCGAGTCCCGGAGACTCCGGAGGCGGAACGCGGCGGCCACGCTCTTGCAGACACAGTGGCGCGCCCTGACGGCCAGGCGGAGAGTCCAGTGGCTGCTCCACGAGAAGAGACATCGACGAGAACACGAAGCCGCAAGATGTCTGCAGGTAATGACCGCGCATGTACCGTGACCCGGACAATGTAAGCTAAGAATACTTAAACAATTTCGCCGCATATGTTGTGTTTTCCTATTTTATTGGCAGCTGCATGCTGCAGGGGATAAACTGTTTCTTAGAGGTCTCTTAGCCCAGTTAATGTGCACAAATGCGGCATAAAAACACCAACAGTTTTGTTTATTTCATGATGGGGCCAGCCTGGTTTAATGGTTAGCGCACCAGACCGCAGATCAATGGTTCGAATCCGGGGCATTTTGTCACCCATTCGTCCTTTAAAACCCAGTTAAGCCCATGTGTCCACCAAAGCGGCATAAAACACCAATGTATTTCTTGTCTCCAGGGCCACGTGCGCGCCTTCCTGAGCCGGCGGCGTGCGGGGCGCCGGGAGCAGGCGGCCACCGCCCTGCAGGCCTGGTGGCGGGGCTGGGTGGTCCGGGAGCATCTGGCGCAGCTACACGCCGTCGCCAGCGTGATCCAGGCCTACTACCGAGCCACGCTCCTGGCGCGCCGAGAGAGACAATCCTTCCTATTGGCCAAGCGCAGCGCCGTGGTCATCCAGCGCCACACGCGCGCGTTCCTGGCAACGATAGCGCTGAGACGGGACGCGGCCGCCACGGTGATCCAGAAGACCTATCGGACGTACAGGGCGAGGAGGAGGTTCATCCAGATGAGGCGCAGCGCGGGGGTTGTCGTTGGCTACCTGCGCATGGCCGTCCAGCGAGGACAGTACATACGGATGCGGGAAGCCGCTCGGGTTATACAGCAATGGTACCGAGGGGTCCGCCTTCTGGATTCGGATCGGAGGCGGTACGAGGAGACCAGACGTCTGGTCGTATCCATACAACGGAGGTACCGCGCTATCCGTTCCAGGAGGAGAGCCACACGAGAGCAAGCCGCCATGAGGATCCAGGCGTGGGTCAGAGGTCGCAAGGCGAGATCGGACTTCGTGGCGCTGAAGGCTGCAGCGGTACACCTTCAGCAGCGCCGGCGGGCCACCCTCCAGCGCCGAGAAGCCGTGCGACTGTACCATCAGCAGAGAGGTGCAGTCCTCACCCTGCAGGCCGCGCTGCGAGGCCACATCTTGCGTAAGGAGATGGCCAGGAAGCACGCCGCCGCCACGATAATCCAATCCCATTATCGCCGAGTGACATCCCGACGAGGCTTCCTGGAGATACGAGCGGCCGCCGCGCGGATCCAGATCTGGCTGCGCGCCGTCAACCGGATGAGAGCCGAGCGACGGGACTTCCGCCTGGTCCGTGCACGCGTCGTGCTGGTGCAGTCCGTAGCGCGCGGCTACATACAGAGGAACCGACTCAGATCCATGCGCCAGGCAGCCACCCGGATTCAAACCTGCTTCAGGATGCATCGGTCCCGGAAGGATTACGAGTCCAAGAAGGCGGCAGCTGTTGTCGTCCAGCGCTGGCTGAGATCCAGAATACAGGTCCAGGCTGATAGAGCTCAATTCCTTCGGAAGAAGGCGGCGGTCGGAATTATCCAGAAGAGATTCCGAGACTACAGGACCCGAAAGGCTGCGGCTGTAATCCTTCAGCGATGGGTTCGGTCTTGCATCCAGATGAAATCTGAAAGAGTCCGATTCCTGAAAATTAAGGAGTCCGCAGTGCGCATTCAGAGAGGTTACCGTGACTACCGGATCAGGCTTCGGGATGCCCAAAACGGAGCTGCTGTAAGGATACAATCCGCTTGGCGCTCATGGAAATCCAGACGGACTTATCTTGAAACGCGCTCTGCTGCTATTGTTATTCAGAAGGCTCTGAAAGGAACTTTGCAGAGAAGGAAATTCCTTCGTTTCCGGGAGGCGTCCACGGTAATCCAGAACCGATGGCGTGCCACCGTGGTATCCAGAAAGCAAAGGCAGGAGTACGTAACCATGAGAACGGCGGCGTGTAGCGTACAGTCAGCCTACAGAGGCTATTTGGCGCGGCGCAAATACCAGGACATCCGCGCTGCGGTGATCCAGATACAAGCCGCCACTCGAGGCTGGATCCTGAGGACCAAAGTCAGAAAGATGGAATTCGCTGCCAAGACTATCCAGAAATTATACCGAGCCCGTCAGACCGGTATAAGCCAGAGGAAGCGATTCTTAGCGCTGAAGCAAGCCACCATCGTTGTGCAAGCGGCCTTTAGAAAGAAGCTTCTCCGGAGAGAGATCCGGAGGAACGAGGCCGCTGTCGTGATCCAGGCTTGCTACCGGGGTCACCAGCGACGGCGCGACTTCCAGACGCTACGATCTAAAGTGATTCTGATCCAAGCGGCTTTCCGGGGCTACCGCTTACGTCAGAAGCTGGAGCAAATGGCCGCGTGCGCATGCGTCATACAGAGGAGGTTCCGAGCCCGACGAGAGGGACGCGAGGTCCGAGCGCAGTTCACTCGGCGGCGGGAAGCGATTACCACCCTTCAGTCAGCCTGGCGCGGGGCCATGGGGCGAAGACTGGCCAAGGAGCAACGGTCGGCGCGTCTCATTCAGGCGGGTTACCGTGGTTATCGCGCGCGGCGGGCTCTGAGACGCCAAGCGGCGGCTGCGGTCGTTATCCAGGCGTCCTTCAGGTGCCACCGGGCACGCCGCGTCTTGGCGACATCGCGGGCCGCCGCGGTGACCCTCCAGCGAGGGGTGCGAGGCTGGCTTGCCACGAGGCGGCAGAGGGCCGAGTACTTAGCCGTGAGGGGCGCCGCTGTCCTCATCCAGACGGCCCTGCGGGGTTACATCGCCAGGGGGAGGTTCCTACGCCTGAGGCAGGCAGCCATTTACGTCCAGACCGCCTATAGAGGTTTCCAGGCCAGGAAGAGCTTCATGGAGCGGAAGAGAGCTGCTATCGTCCTGCAGAGTCGCATCCGGGCATTCCTCACGGGACGCCGAGAACGACGTCACTTCCTGCGACTAAAACGAGCAGCGACGGTGATACAATCCGCCTATAGGGGGCGCCGTGCTCGCATGTTGCTGATGAAGCAACACGCGGCCGCCGTCATTGTGCAATCCTGCTTCCGGCGTCGCCGAGCCGTCAGCATCTATCAGAGCCAACGACGCGCCGCGATGGTAATCCAGTCGTGGGTTCGCGCTCAGCTGACCGGCGGACGCCAGCGCCAGGAGTACTTGAGAGTGAGACGGCAGATCGTGGCGCTCCAGGCGGCCGTCCGTGGTCACCTGGCGAGGAGACAGCTCAGACGGCAGTACGCCGCCGCCATGATCATCCAGACCGTCTACCGCAAACACGTGACCAGGACGCGCTTCCTGAAGTGCCGAGCCGCGGCTGTCGTGATCCAATCCGGAATCCGAGCATGGATCGAAGGTCGAGATCAGAGAGCGGTGTACCGTAATCTGAGGCAGTCCGCCATTGTGATACAAGCCGCTACTCGCGGTGTTATCGCTCGGAGGCGGCTCGCTGCTCAGGGCCAGGCCGCCACCGTGATCCAGGCGTGGTACCGCGGTCTGACCGCCAGGCGGGTGTTTACCCAGCGCAGGAGCGCCGCGTGTGCGATCCAGAGACGTGTCCGGGCGTGGATGACGGGGCGCCGACAGCGGCAGAGTTACCAGGATCTGAGGCGGTCCGCCCTCGTGATCCAGGCGGTTGTACGCGGCCACCTACTGAGGCGGAGTCTCCTGCTGCGGCACGCGGCGGCCCTGGTGGTTCAAACCTGCTACCGCCGCCACGCCCAGCGGTCCAGGTACACCGCCATGAGGCGGGCCGCCGGCCTCATCCAACGTCACATCCGCGGTTACCTGGCAACCAAGGCTCAGAGGGCGGCGTATGTGGAACTACGCGGTGCCGCCCTGGTGGTCCAGGCAGCCTATCGCGGTCACGTGGTGAGGAGGGACCTCTCTCGCCAGAATAAAGCGGCCATCCGAATCCAGACGTGGTACAAGGCATGCTACACCAAGGAGGCTTACCTGTTCCAGAGGCACGCCTGTATCGCCATCCAGCGCTGGTATCGCTCTCTCGTTATTGCTAAGGCCATCCGATCTAGCTACCTGGAGAAAATCCACGCCGCCGGCACGCTCCAGAGGGTGTACAGAGCTTATCGCTCCAGGGTTAACACCCAGAGATCGTCCGCCGCAATCCGCATTCAATCCCGGTATAAAGGCTGGATCCAGAGACGGAGTTATCTCAAAGTTAAAACAGCTGCTGTGTTGATTCAAAGCGTCGTCCGGGGTTACCAGACGAGGAAAGTCCTCACCACCTCCCGCTCAAGCGTCGTTCTTATCCAGAGATGGTGGAGATCCATACTGCTGGGTAAGAGAATACGACAGGAATACTTCCAGGCTAGGTACAGAATTGTACTGATCCAGAGCGCCATCAGAACTCACAGAGCTGTTCAGCGGTATAAGAAGATGAAAGGCGGATTCCGGAATCTCCAGGCGTTGCTTCGAGGACGCACCAATCGCAGAGACTTACAGACGAAGACTGAAGCAGCTGTTTGTATCCAGACAAGATTCCGGGCGTACCTGGAAGGAAGACGTCAGCGTGAAGATTTAGCGAGATCCAGACAGGCTGCCATGTCGATCCAGGCGGCATTCCGGATGATGCAGGTCCGGCGTCACACGGCCAGGATCCGGGCCGCCTTAACGATCCAGACTTGGTACAAATCCAGGATCCAGAACCGATTGTATGAGCGGAAGAAGGGCGCTGTTACAACCCTCGCGGCGGCTTGGAAGGGGCGACAGCAGCGCCGCCGTTTCCTGGAGCTGAGGAAGGCGGCGGTGACGATCCAGAACAAACTGCGCGCCCACCGGATGACGAAACGCGACCTGTTTTACTACCACATCGTGAGGGGAGCGACCATCACGTTGCAGTCGGCCTTCCGCATGTGGAAAGCCAAGAAGACCACGAGGACCCTGCGAGCGATTCGCTTGATTCAATCCGTCTACCGGATGCACGTGGCGAGAGCCAGGTTCCTGCAGACGCGCGCGTCTGTGGTACGATTGCAGTCCCTGTGGCGCGCGCGACGCGATCGCCATCGCTTCCTGTCTGAGCGTCGCGCCGCGGTGTCCATACAACGGAAGTGGCGGGCGACGCTGATCGCCCGGGAAGTGCGCGCGCAGCACGTCGCTCTAACACGCGCCGTCGTTGTCATTCAGTCCGTCGTCAGGAGGCGCGCGGCTTGTCGCCGCCGGGTTGCCATGGTGACTCGGGTCGTGCGCGCGCAAGCGGTGTGGCGCGGCGTGCTTCAACGACGTCGATTCTTAAAGATGAAAACCGCGGCGACTACCATCCAACGTCGCATTAGAGCCTGTATCCTCACAGCTCGGGCTCAACTCGAATATCAGGCCAAACGACGATCCGCCATCTTGATTCAGAGTCACGTGCGGGGTCATATCGCGAGAGGTCGCATCCTGCGACTCCGCGCCGCGAGAAAGATCCAATCCTTCTGGAGGATGTACAGATCCCGAAAGCAATTCCACCAAATCCGGGACGCGTCCATCGTCATTCAATCTTCATACAAGCGACGTCTGGCGGTGCGGAACTACACCAGGCTGCGCGGGGCTGCTGTCCTGATCCAGCGAAGATTCCGAGCCCGACTCGAGGGCCGACGCGTCCGTCTGGAGTGCCGCCGTTCTGTCGCCTCCGCTATGGTAATCCAGGGAGTTTACCGTCGCTTTGTACGCCGGCGCCAAGAGAAGCACGCATGCGCAGTGATTCGGATTCAATCAGTGGTCCGGATGTGGCTCAGGAGACGGGAGTTCCAGCGTCTACGGCGTCACGTGACCCTGGTTCAGGCCTGCGTGCGCCGACGGCTGGCGGTGAAGGCGGTGACTGAGAAGAAACAGTCACGGGATGCCGCACTCTGCCTGCAGAGGGCGTGCCGCTCTTATCTTGCGAGAAAGACATTGACGGTAAGTTGCTTTACATAGTGTTCCTCATCTCTACCCCATTGCTATTGCTACGAGTTCATGTATATGATGTATGTCAACTAACATAAGAGTCAGCAGAAGCTTAATTCATCGACGAATTTGTCGAATATACTGCCGGTACGGCCATAGAACCTAGATTTCATTCTGGTGCTGTGACTTTTTACTGTGTCACTTAATTAAATCATAATGTTATTCATCTTGAACGACTATCTCAGACATTTTTCTGTATGTATTGCCATGAATTAACCAGAGACTGCGCGTGGCGCGAGCTGAGGCTGTGGAGAGGTTTACACGTGTGGCCCGTGTCAACATGGACTCCATCGTCATCCAGCGAGCTTACCGGCGCCACCGCCTCCTGCAGCTGGCCAAGACCAGGATATCCGCCTTGGTCGTCATACAGGTAACGGCCACTGCTTTACACGTATGGATATCACCTGCTTTATCAGCTTTACTTGATCGATCTTCCACGTTACGGCAATCTATTGTTTCAGCCCAGCTCACGTGTGTCTCACGCCTACCGTTGATTACAAATAATGTTCCATTCCATTCACGGAAGATGTATCACGGAAGATGTAAATTAATTGAGGGAGCCTATTTAGCCCAGTTGGTAATATGCAAATCAATAGGTCGTGGGTTCGCATCCCGGCAACTGTATCATTGGCATGTTTCCTTCATTTTATTTTATGATTGTTACACTAAGATATACAAAAAGAAAATCCTTCTATTTAAAAAAGAAATATGTATCCTATCAATCCAGCACAGTTTCATTGTTCCAGGGGAAATTATCCTCCATGTGTATTGTGCATTAATACCGGCCTGAACGCCGTACCTTCCCTTCCTTTCAGCGCTGGGTGCGCAGCCGTGTCGTCCGGCTGCGGTACGTGCGGCTGCTGCAAGGCGTGAGGACGCTGCAGAGGGCTGCCCGGCGCTACCTGCTGCAGCGGCAGGCCGCCGTGGTCACACTGCAGGCCGCCATCAGGGGCTGGCTCGTCAGGAGGGACGCGCAGAGGAAACTCGGGGCCGTTGTCAAGCTACAGGTAAGGGGGACGCTCACAAAGGGCTCGCTGCGCCTTGAAGGCAATTCAAACAATAGTCCATGTCCGTGGGAGGTAGCGTACGGCTTCTGGGGCCGGCCCGGTAGTTCAGTGGGTTAGAGCGCTCACCTTGAGTGCTCTGGACACCTGAGAGCCTAACGGCACGTGCATTGATGGTTCGCGCCCCGCTGTGGCCATGTCTGTGTGGTCGCGGGATAAATATCCCATGTCCTTCTTTCGCAAAGAGTAGGGGGTTACCCCGGGGGGCATGGCTCCACTCTCCCGTCCTTCTCCCACTGACGCCTTAGGACCAACGGTGGTTAAAGCGTCCTGAATATACGACCAACCAATCATTACGCCCGTGATTAACACACGGGAGGACCGGTGTGGACGCCGTGATTACCACACGGGAGGACCGGTGTAGACGCCGTGATTAACACACGGGAGGACCGGTGTAGACGCCGTGATTAACACACGGGAGGACCGGTGTGGACGCCGTGATTAACACACGGGAGGACCGGTGTAGACGCCGTGATTAACACACGGGAGGACCGGTGTAGACGCCGTGATTAACACACGGGAGGACCGGTGTAGACGCCGTGATTAACACACGGGAGGACCGGTGTGGACGCCGTGATTAACACACGGGAGGACCGGTGTGGACGCCGTGATTAACACACGGGAGGACCGGTGTAGACGCCGTGATTAACACACGGGAGGACCGGTGTAGACGCCGTGATTAACACACGGGAGGACCGGTGTGGACGCCGTGATTAACACACGGGAGGACCGGTGTGGACGCCGTGATTAACACACGGGAGGACCAGTGTGGACGCCGTGATTAACACACGGGAGGACCGGTGTGGACGCCGTGATTAACACACGGGAGGACCGGTGTGGACGCCGTGATTAGCACACGGGAGGACCGGTGTGGACGCCGTGATTAACACACGGGAGGACCGGTGTAGACGCCGTGATTAACACACGTGAGGACCGGTGTAGACGCCGTGATTAACACACGGGAGGACCGGTGTAGACGCCGTGATTAGCACACGGGAGGACCGGTGTGGACGCCGTGATTAACACACGGGAGGACCGGTGTGGACGCCGTGATTAACACACGGGAGGACCGGTGTGGACGCCGTGATTAACACACGGGAGGACCGGTGTAGACGCCGTGATTAACACACGGGAGGACCGGTGTAGACGCCGTGATTAACACACGGGAGGACCGGTGTGGACGTCGTGATTAACACACGGGAGGACCGGTGTAGACGCCGTGATTAACACACGGGAGGACCGGTGTGGACGCCGTGATTAACACACGGGAGGACCGGTGTGGACGCCGTGATTAACACACGGGAGGACCGGTGTGGACGCCGTGATTAACACACGGGAGGACCGGTGTGGACGCCGTGATTAACACACGGGAGGACCGGTGTAGACGCCGTGATTAACACACGGGAGGACCGGTGTAGACGCCGTGATTAACACACGGGAGGACCGGTGTGGACGTCGTGATTAACACACGGGAGGACCGGTGTGGACGCCGTGATTAACACACGGGAGGACCGGTGTGGACGCCGTGATTAACACACGGGAGGACCGGCGTGGACGCCGTGATTAACACACGGGAGGACCGGTGTAGACGCCGTGATTAACACACGGGAGGACCGGTGTGGACGTCGTGATTAACACACGGGAGGACCGGTGTAGACGCCGTGATTAACACACGGGAGGACCGGTGTGGACGCCGTGATTAACACACGGGAGGACCGGTGTAGACGCCGTGATTAACACACGGGAGGACCGGTGTAGACGCCGTGATTAACACACCAGAGGACCGGTGTGGACGCCGTGATTAACAAACGGGAGGACCGGTGTGGACGCCGTGATTAACACACGGGAGGACCGGTGTGGACGCCGTGATTAACACACGGGAGGACCGGTGTAGACGCCGTGATTAACACACGGGAGGACCGGTGTGGACACCGTGATTAACACACGGGAGGACCGGTGTGGACGCCGTGATTAACACACGGGAGGACCGGTGTGGACGCCGTGATTAACACACGGGAGGACCGGTGTGGACACCGTGATTAACACACGGGAGGACCGGTGTGGACGCCGTGATTAACACACGGGAGGACCGGTGTGGACACCGTGATTAACACACGGGAGGACCGGTGTGGACGCCGTGATTAACACACGGGAGGACCGGTGTGGACGCCGTGATTAACACACGGGAGGACCGGTGTGGACGCCGTGATTAACACACGGGAGGACCGGTGTGGACGCCGTGATTAACACACGGGAGGACCGGTGTAGACGCCGTGATTAACACACGGGAGGACCGGTGTGGACGCCGTGATTAACACACGGGAGGACCGGTGTAGACGCCGTGATTAACACACGGGAGGACCGGTGTGGACGCCGTGATTAACACACGGGAGGACCGGTGTGGACGCCGTGATTAACACACGGGAGGACCGGTGTGGACGCCGTGATTAACACACGGGAGGACCGGTGTAGACGCCGTGATTAACACACGGGAGGACCGGTGTAGACGCCGTGATTAACACACGGGAGGACCGGTGTGGACGCCGTGATTAACACACGGGAGGACCGGTGTGGACGCCGTGATTAACACACGGGAGGACCAGTGTGGACGCCGTGATTAACACACGGGAGGACCGGTGTGGACGCCGTGATTAACACACGGGAGGACCGGTGTAGACGCCGTGATTAACACACGGGAGGACCGGTGTGGACGCCGTGATTAACACACGGGAGGACCGGTGTAGACGCCGTGATTAACACACGTGAGGACCGGTGTAGACGCCGTGATTAACACACGGGAGGACCGGTGTAGACGCCGTGATTAGCACACGGGAGGACCGGTGTGGACGCCGTGATTAACACACGGGAGGACCGGTGTGGACGCCGTGATTAACACACGGGAGGACCGGTGTGGACGCCGTGATTAACACACGGGAGGACCGGTGTAGACGCCGTGATTAACACACGGGAGGACCGGTGTAGACGCCGTGATTAACACACGGGAGGACCGGTGTGGACGTCGTGATTAACACACGGGAGGACCGGTGTGGACGCCGTGATTAACACACGGGAGGACCGGTGTGGACGCCGTGATGAACACACGGGAGGACCGGTGTGGACGCCGTGATTAACACACGGGAGGACCGGTGTAGACCCCGTGATTAACACACGGGAGGACCGGTGTAGACGCCGTGATGAACACACGGGAGGACCGGTGTGGACGCCGTGATTAACACACGGGAGGACCGGTGTAGACCCCGTGATTAACACACGGGAGGACCGGTGTAGACGCCGTGATTAACACACCAGAGGACCGGTGTGGACGCCGTGATTAACAAACGGGAGGACCGGTGTGGACGCCGTGATTAACACACGGGAGGACCGGTGTGGACGCCGTGATTAACACACGGGAGGACCGGTGTAGACGCCGTGATTAACACACGGGAGGACCGGTGTGGACACCGTGATTAACACACGGGAGGACCGGTGTGGACGCCGTGATTAACACACGGGAGGACCGGTGTGGACACCGTGATTAACACACGGGAGGACCGGTGTGGACACCGTGATTAACACACGGGAGGACCGGTGTGGACGCCGTGATTAACACACGGGAGGACCGGTGTGGACACCGTGATTAACACACGGGAGGACCGGTGTGGACGCCGTGATTAACACACGGGAGGACCGGTGTGGACGCCGTGATTAACACACGGGAGGACCGGTGTGGACGCCGTGATTAACACACGGGAGGACCGGTGTGGACGCCGTGATTAACACACGGGAGGACCGGTGTAGACGCCGTGATTAACACACGGGAGGACCGGTGTGGACGCCGTGATTAACACACGGGAGGACCGGTGTAGACGCCGTGATTAACACACGGGAGGACCGGTGTGGACGCCGTGATTAACACACGGGAGGACCGGTGTGGACGCCGTGATTAACACACGGGAGGACCGGTGTAGACGCCGTGATTAACACACGGGAGGACCGGTGTGGACGCCGTGATTAACACACGGGAGGACCGGTGTGGACGCCGTGATTAACACACGGGAGGACCGGTGTAGACGCCGTGATTAACACACGGGAGGACCGGTGTGGACGCCGTGATTAACACACGGGAGGACCGGTGTGGACGCCGTGATTAACACACGGGAGGACCGGTGTGGACGCCGTGATTAACACACGGGAGGACCGGTGTAGACGCCGTGATTAACACACGGGAGGACCGGTGTAGACGCCGTGATTAACACACGGGAGGACCGGTGTAGACGCCGTGATTAACACACGGGAGGACCGGTGTAGACGCCGTGATTAACACACGTGAGGACCGGTGTAGACGCCGTGATTAACACACCAGAGGACCGGTGTGGACGCCGTGATTAACACACGGGAGGACCGGTGTGGACGCCGTGATTAACACACGGGAGGACCGGTGTAGACGCCGTGATTAACACACGGGAGGACCGGTGTGGACGCCGTGATTAACACACGGGAGGACCGGTGTGGACGCCGTGATTAACACACGGGAGGACCGGTGTAGACGCCGTGATTAACACACGGGAGGACCGGTGTGGACGCCGTGATTAACACACGGGAGGACCGGTGTGGACGCCGTGATTAACACACGGGAGGACCGGTGTAGACCCCGTGATTAACACACGGGAGGACCGGTGTGGACGCCGTGATTAACACACGGGAGGACCGGTGTGGACGCCGTGATTAACACACGGGAGGACCGGTGTAGACGCCGTGATTAACACACGGGAGGACCGGTGTGGACGCCGTGATTAACACACGGAAGGACCGGTGTGGACGCCGTGATTAACACACGGGAGGACCGGTGTGGACGCCGTGATTAACACACGGGAGGACCGGTGTAGACGCCGTGATTAACACACGGGAGGACCGGTGTAGACGCCGTGATTAACACACGTGAGGACCGGTGTAGACGCCGTGATTAACACACCAGAGGACCGGTGTGGACGCCGTGATTAACACACGGGAGGACCGGTGTGGACGCCGTGATTAACATACGGGAGGACCGGTGTGGACGCCGTGATTAACACACGGGAGGACCGGTGTGGACGCCGTGATTAACACACGGGAGGACCGGTGTGGACGCCGTGATTAACACACGGGAGGACCGGTGTAGACGCCGTGATTAACACACGGGAGGACCGGTGTGGACGCCGTGATTAACACACGGGAGGACCGGTGTGGACGCCGTGATTAACACACGGGAGGACCGGTGTGGACGCCGTGATTAACACACGGGAGGACCGGTGTAGACGAGAGGTAACGTTCCTGACTGTTGACAAACTCACCGGTTGTGGGGGTCGAACCCCGCGTGTGTCTGCGGACCGGTCATCCTTTCAGGTCTCCTTCCCGGGAGTGGCTTAATTGCCCCGATTTAGCCCTTGTGTGCACAACATCGGCCTAAAGCACCATTTAATTTAATTTAATTTTTCATTTCCCTCCAGGCCTTGTGGCGGGGCTACAGGCTGCGCAAGACCGTCAAGTGTAAGAAGGTCAAGGCCGCTCGCCGGAAGGTTGCCGAGGCGACGCTGAACGCCACAGAGGACAAGAAGCTGTGCAACAGGACGCGGAGCGCCCTGGACTACCTGCTGTGCTGTCGACAGCTCTCCATGGTCCTCGACGCAGTCATCAACCTGGGTAACCAAACCATTATTAAAGTTATTATCATTTCACACGTCATCAGTCCGTATGAAGTTCGGCCAGCTCAGTCGGTAGAGCGGCCGACGTTTGCTCGTAAGGTTGTGTATTTAATTCCAGATAAGGGCAAGTTTCTATTTCTGTATTTACTGATGTCTTTCTCCATGGTAATCACTTTTGAAGCAAAATTGGCATCTCCTTGTAAATGTGACCACCCGACTGTCGCCACATTGGTGGCTGTGCTGCTGTCTCTGTTTCCCTGTTTCCATGACGTCATGTTGTTCTCTCCCCGTAGATGTGGCCACGCGGCTGTCCTCGCGCTGCTGTGAGTGGATGGTGGAGGAGGGGGCCCAGGCGGTGCTCTTCAAGCTCATCCGGGGCTGTAACCGCAGTCTGCCGCACATGGAGATCATCAAACACTCCGTGAACGTCTTCCTCAACCTGGCTAAGGTACGTGTGTCGTTGTCAATTCTGACCTGCCTCGTCAATTCTGACCTGCCCCCTTATATACATAACAGGCTGTCCAGTGATACTACTTTTCCTACTTTTTCCTACTTTTTTGTCTCCATCCTATTTTTCCTACTTTTTCTTCAAAATACCTACATGTTCCTACTTTTTTGTATTTGCTTCACCAGGCGCAATTTCAAAATGTCGTCAATTACTGTAAACGTGTGCATATTGTTTCTGTTATTGCAAAAGTCAGGTATTTTGTTTTTGGGTCCTGATATATCTTTAAATCAACACTAGTGTCTTGCAAGTTGTAATAATGAAAATACAGGTACAGCTGAGCAGCATATAAGAAATGTTCTAAAAAAGCATTTTCTCAGTAATATAACTTTTTGTTATTTTTTTATCCAGAATAATGCTGCTACATATGCTATTTGAGTCATACTTTTTGCTTCTATTTTCCTACTTTAGTCCTACTTTTTGCTTCTATTTTCCTACTTTAGTCCTACTTTTTGCTTCTATTTTCCTACTTTAGTCCTACTTTTTCTGTATTTCCATTCCTACTTTTGTCCTACTTTTTCACGAGGGTGTGCTGGACAGCCTGACATAAGAAAACTCCTTTTTTGCCGGTCACGTTGTGACTATTTCTTCCTCCTGTCCACTAGCGTCGTCAATTATCTGTAACTCCTAATTAATCCAATGTAGATTATGAAATATATTAACAACATGGTGGCACAGACACGGTACAAAGTGTATATGAATATGAACGTTCCCTATCCACGCAGAAAATACGACATTCAAATTGCACTATGTTGACATTAAACAATATATAGCAAATTATTCGTTTCTATTGTTATGAGATCGTCATATGTTTCGTGTAAACCATAACGTGTGTATGTGTGTGTGTCTGGCTCAATTAGTAAGCAGGCTGAGCAGTAAATCATGCAGGTCGTGGCTTATAGAACCCTACCATATTGGGCATATTTCATCCAAACCCCATTTCATTGCCTGGGAAGTTTTTTTTCCCGCCAGATTTGGATTTATTGTGCACAAAAACGGCGTAAAACAGGAGCATTTCTTGACCTCCCCGTGTTGTCGTTTGCAGTACGAGAAGACTCGCGGAGCTGTGTACGAGGTGGACTTCGCGGTCGACACACTGGTGGAGCTCCTGTCCATCTACCGAGAGAAGGGCGCCATCTTCAACAGGACCTGCACCCTGCTGGGGCTGCTGGTCGCCGACCCCCAGCGACGCAAGGTAACCGCCCGCAGGGTAACCAGCCAGCCACATGTAAATACAGGGGAACCAGCCAGCTACGTGTAAATACAGGGGAACCAGCCAGCTAGCCACGTGTAAATACAGGAGAAACAGCCAGCCACGTGTAAATACAGGGGAAGCAGCCAGCCACGTGTAAATACAGGGAAAGCAGCCAGCCACGTGTAAATACAGGGGAAGCAGCCAGCCATCGGTAGACACAGGGAAAGCAGCCACCCATCGGTAGATACAGGGGGAGCAGCCAGCCACGTGTAAATACAGGAGAAGCAGCCAGCCACGTGTAAATACAGGAGAAGCAGCCAGCCATGGGTAAATACAGGGAAAGCAGCCAGCCACGTGTAAATACAGGGAAAACAGCCAGCCACGTATAAATACAGGGGGAGCAGCCAGCCACGTGTAAATACAAGGGAACCAGCCAGCCACGTGTAAATACAGGGGAACCAGCCAGCCACGTGTAAATACAGAGGATCGAACAAGCCAGCCACGTGTAAATACAGGGGAAGCAGCCAGCTACGTGTAAATACAGGGGAACCGGCCAGCCACGTGTAAATACAGGGGAACCAGCCAGCCACGTGTAAATACAGGGGAACCAGCCAGCCACGTGTAAATACAGAAGAACCAGCGAGCCACGTGTAAATACAGCCGGCCACGTGTAAATACAGGGGAACCAGCCAGCCACGTGTAAATACAGGGGAACCAGCCAGCCACGTGTAAATACAGGGGAACCAGCCAGCCATGGGTAAATACAGGGGAACCAGCCAGCCACGTGTAAATACAGGGAAACCAGCCAGCCATGGGTACATACAGGGAACCATCCGCTTGTAGTATCATCAACCGGCCGAGTGTCAATATAATGTATACAGCAAGCCACATTTTAACGCATTACAACCAGTGACTCGTGTGTGAAACCACCATGGCTACATGAGGCATGAATTCATCACACTAGAGTGAACGACATGTGGGTCCCATTCATGTCCTTGAATGCTTAATTCGCCTGGTGACAAGCGTATAATGTATGTCATAGATGTCATTATATAGGAGTATTAAACACAGATAGATATCTGTTTGCGGTGGTGAGATACCCACCCTTGGCTTCAGCAACGCTCATACTGGCATGGTACATATACCTACATACATTGTTTGTTTGATTGATTGGCTTTCAGGAGGTCAGTGATCAGCCCCGAATCACGGACAAGCTACGCAGTATCTACGCGCTGACTCAGCGCAAACACAAGATCGAGGAGAAGCGGGCAGTGACCAAATCCAAGATGGACGCCTCGCGATCCTTCCTCAACTTGTCGTCTGCTAGTTTTATTGGCGGGAACAGCGGGTTCGGTCTCTACCAGGGGGCGTGTCGGACCACGGCGCGTCTCCGCCCGGCCTGGGTGGTCAGGAGGGACAGCATGAACGAGATAGAAGACCCCATGCAAGCCATCGGATTCGTCATGGCTAATCTCCACTTGTCGCCCAAGTAATTTAAGTCTGGTCGCCTTCACCGAGGTCGATTAACTCAAATAGATCAATGACGTTAGTACCGCATTTAGCCAAGCTAAGATATGGCTTTGGTAAAATAGTGCCATATATGGGCACCGATTAACAGTGTTGTGAATTTTATTTTACGCAAAGCATAGAAATAAGTAGATTAAGTGTCGATTAATTATGTTACAAAGAACAACTGATGGCTTGTCCACTTACATGTCTTCTCGTCGATTATTTTGAAAACCGTCGTTCTTCAGTGTGCATGCTGTACGTGTTTGTGTTATCTCTGATTGTGGCTTCCTCTTATCTTATTGTGTAGTTACGTCATACCTGTATTCGTCTTTATATGATATTGGTTAGTCGGAAAGAGGTAATTCTGTTTAAATGCCGAAAAGAACTGAATAGACTGCGTGTGAAAACGGTCTAAAAAAAAAATCCGGGCCTCATGAAGAAACTGAGAACAGGTTATGATTCATGGAGCTCGAAAATAGAGCAGACAACCGTCTCTTTGTGTTTAACGTGTTGCTAGCGTTGGTACATGGATTGCTAGGGTCCCGTCAGTTCTAAAACTGCATGAGGTAGCCATAATTATGCAGTGTATCATTAAAAGCCGCCACGTGTTCCCAGGGTCATATGTGCAGCTGACGAACCTGTCTTGTCTGTATTCGACGTGTGATGCTTCCATATGGTTTAGATATACACATATCAGTTGTAAATTATTATTTCACGAATGCCTGTTGTATCATTTATGATGTGCGATGTGCATGATGTTATAGAATTTCTTGCGTGTGAAATTTATGGAAGAGTGGGACATGTTTGTACAACGTTGAATGTGAAATGTAAATGCTATTAGATGGAGTGCTCTTTATGAAATTGGGGTATTTTTATCTTTCTCGATTCCATGTATCGATGAAAAAAATTCGGTAACGGTTTTTTTATGAATAAATAAGCGTCTTGTAAATTATGGTTTCCTTTCCTTCGCTACTCAACGTTGATAGACACTATCGTCCACGTTGTGAAGGCCGGTTAAGGTAGATAAATTCAAAGAGTTTTTTCCAAATAGTTTATGTAAAGAACCAAACAAGTATGGCCCATCCGACATGAAGGAAATTGTATGAATTTTAGCACTGATGGTGATGCCCCCACCCAGCATTGTTTTGAATGTTACTATGGAAACGCTGTCATAATTTGTAAAACATCCATACTGCCATAACTGTTATCCATGTAACGCTGGGCGGCAGAGATTCTTTGATGATTATACTGTTGGGCGCATTACGGCTTGGCAGCTTGTCGCGAGCGTATCGCTTTTCCGAGTGTTTGACACAAAAGACTGGCCGGACTGGACTTACATATTATATGCGGTTTTGTCGAGTGAACTTCGCCGTCGGAGCCGGGAGCTCAGGAGATTCGCGGCCAACGTGCTTTGCTCGAAGTTTCTGCAGCTTTCTTCGAAGCAGCCTCCCGAGCCACGAGCATTTACCTCCTTTGTTATACAGTCCCACCGCAGGCCCGCTGTGTGCTGACGGACACAGTGCTGATAATGATCAACGGAGGTGAGCGCACGTTTCTCTAGCCAAGTGAGAAAAGCAGACCGTTTAATCCAACCCCATTGCCCTGGAAGGTTTCGTCGCCCATTTTATGCCTCATGTGCGGGCTAAAACACGAACGTTCTATTTCCCTTCTTGGAAATAGTAGAGGGGTTACCCCCGGGACGTGGTTCCGGTCAACCACCGATCTTCTCATTGACGTCCGAATAATTTTATGATTAAAGTACGCATGGTCAAACCATAGAAACTCCAAATAACAGGGACGAGCAGATTGACGCAACAAACGTTCTCAAAAGACAACATAATAATGTCAATTAATTTTCAGTAGCATTTTATTAGATTCTGAATTTTAATGCAATCATTTAATGTGAAGCCTGGAGTACGATAAAGGTGAATGTACCAAGAAATTAATATTTACATTTCAACCCATTTTAGTGACGGTTACCGGAATCTCTATTCTACAACTGCGAGGGTTTTATTCAGAATAAAACGAAACCCTGGTGTGGTCGAAGTAAAAAAAGCACGGGACGAATACATCTTTCTCGAGCAAAATAAGCACTCAAATACAAAATTTACAATTAGCATTGGACGGAAAACTGTGCTTCGGTCACCAAAACATATCACTGAGATACTTTCTACAAGACATTGCAGATAAAGTCCGAGGCACGGTGTCCTACACTCTAATAGCTGAATTTATAAAACCTTTATGCCAAAATCCGCTCACTTCAAGTGTCAACATTTTACTTTTCCTAGAGACTTCAGATAGTAAGCAATAGTGCATGTAGATTTGCCAAGAATACGAGAAAGCATTCAATAAATGTCGTGAAATAATCAAATTCCGTTAATTGCCAGGCCTATTTCTTAATGCTCACCCTTGCATTCATCCCAACCGGCCAATTACAACCCCCCACCCCATAAAATGATGTTAAGCAACTAGCCTTAGATACATGTACAATGTTTTTGGGAAGTTACGAACAGGCCAGCCACCGACACTCAGGTTTTCATCATGGATTTGTATACATCAAGATGATGCAACTTGAATTGTGGGGAAATGTTACCAGGGTATTTGCTGCATGGAGGTTTCATGGACACTTAGTACATGTTAAGGCGCCATTAATTAAGTATCTAGACAGAGCATACAGCCAGTGTGGCACAGCTTAAGAACCGACGTGATAACGATCCTCGTCAGTCTTGTACAAACAAGTCAACTCCAAACCACTCTCAGGTACATGATATTCAACTGAATATACATATAACAGTCAACATAAAGAATTGGGCCCCTCTAAAATCAAATAAATACCTTAGTTTATACATACCTACTGCGAACTGCAATCCAGCGGCCAACAACGTAACAAGACCAAAGAAATACAGAACGAATGCGACAAGCATTCTAGTTGTGTCACCCCAAAAAAGTGAAACATTAACAAACAATAAGTAACGTTCAGTGTACCACTTGAAACCATAATAATGCTCTTAAACTAGCCAAATTAAAGGCCTTTTGTCATTACACAGATCTTCTGCTTTACAACAGTTAAGCGCATAAGAAACCTAACCTGGAATAATACATAAACAAGAAGCTTCCCTCGCAGACAAAAAAAAAAGGTATCGCTCGTCCAAAAATATTAGTTGTTCTGGATAAAAAAGGCAAGATATTAAATCATCATCGCAGTGTTGGAAGCAAACTTTGGGGGAATAAACTAACGGTATTTATATACAGGTGTGTTTGTGGGGGAGGGAAGGGGTTGGGGGGTGGGGGTTACTCCTCCAGTCCTGGATCTCTTTAGCAGCGACCAATTGAGCGTCAGGTGTGAATAGTCCTTCTAGTAAAAATATACGCAAATTATTTGATAATAAAAACGTGTACATTTGTTAATTGAAAGCGCGTCTGCTGCTAACCCGACCGCATCGGGGATATTTACACTTGGCAAGTACCAACTACAACCGTTAGGGGGAGACAATGTCACAAGTTGATGCAAACTCACAAAAGCTTCAGCTCCACAATCATATCCTACTTAATAACGATTTTTTTTTTATATGGATCAAGCGTACGACCGGATTACGTATGTGGGTCGGTGAGTGGGAGCGGGGGAGGTATTTTGCTCATGATCTCCACGAAATTGCTCTGTGGTTCATATCCCACGCAATTTTCACTGACGATTGAAATTTGCTATGTACAGTAACAGATACCGTGCCCGCTGACATGAAAACTTATAAGTGTGCCACAGCTAAAAAAGCTCATCATGGTAAACAGACACATCTACCAATCATTGATCTTGAAAAAATCCTGTAACGCTTTGTCTTCATTTGCACCATAAAGTCTACGTCCATGTTAGCGTGAACCGGTTTCCGAATAGCTCAAGTATCACTCGCGTTGTATTTACGACAATACGATAATTCGTGGACCCAAACAGACCCCTTAGACACAGGCGGCCATGCTTCCATGGTATGGCGGACCATTGTTTCAGCATAGCTCACGTATGACTCACGCCCACCATTTACCACACTAATCCATTTCGCGGGCTCTAACATGCAAGATGGACCTACACAGGTCAAATCTGGTCGTAGTCCCATTTAGAAATGACTACACAGGGATCTTCCAAGGCAAGTGGACTAAAGATATCGGAGACTGGCAATGATTCATCAATACATAACGGGTCTACCTCTATATCAGTGTCACTTCCACACGTTTACCACTCGACTAATTCAGAAACCAATGTAACTTGACTGGTCGGTTGTCATCACCATTTAATATAAGATATGGCGTATTAAAAAAAAAAAACATAATTTCACCTAAGCCACAACGCCATTGCGACGTAAAGGTATGCAAGCCATATATGCCGCGGCCTCTGATACGTCTCCATGGTAGGATTGTAGAGGTATATGCACTCCTGTTCAGTGTACACTGTTAGACCCGATAGTAACATCATAACTCAACAGAAGATACACAGGCATCACGCTGGCAAGCGACAGAGGCAAACCGGTTGCAGTTACCGGTATAAACATAACAGTGACGTCAACGTTAACACAATATATATCAACGGTATCGACAAATTAGTGACGTCACTGGGGTTATAGGACACCAGCGGTACAAATAGATCATTGATATCAGTGACGTTCTACGACGAGGACATGATTGGCAATCCGGAAACTGCTGATGACATCACGTTTATTCATGTTTCTCCTTCAAGTTGCATCTCAGCAAACACCTAACGTTTTTGTAACGTTTCTAAAACGGTTATAAAGTAGAAAGAACCATTTGAAAACGTTAAAAACGTTGTGTGTTTTGCTGGGATATTTCTTTCCTCAAGCAAACGCATTATCATCAATACTAACAAAATCGAAATGGAGGTCAGCATGGAACTAACGGCACGAATGGGTGCGTCTTCCTATCAAACAAGACATATCTCACTTCAATAAAACTTAGTGAGACAATGGATCTGCCAAAAAATATAAACAATTCTAACTTTTGCCATATTAAACAAAAGAACTGATTATGACTAGATTAGCTTTAAATGCAACGACGACGTGGAACTAACTTGGCGAAAGCTCAAAACTGTTGGTCCGATTCCTGCATTAATTCCCTAACTTTCTCGGATCACGCTCTTGCAACACCCTTCAACCGCTTACTTTTCATTTTCTAATAAAAAAATATTGCAATTATTCATGCATACCACATCAAATAATGGCACTGTGCACCGTAATTGTCTGTATGATGGAGACTATTCATTGTATTATATGAGAATCATAATAGAGACAAATATTCATTTCCACCTTACCATTGGTATCCCTGACTTATCCTTTAGACGTTTGGCTAATTAATCCACAAGGTAATTTGAACTTGCGGGAGTAACCAACAAATTCGGATTCCAGAGGTGACCTGTTGACTGACACTTGCAGAGTAAACCGCTCCTTAATTCTGCAATATACGCAGTGCTCTTGGTCTTTTTTTCCATGTTAGGGGGCGAACCATTCTTTCAGCATAGCTCACGTGCGACTCACGCCTAGCATTTACTATAATAAAATAAACTTCCGGGGCCCAAACAAGAAATAAACAAGAAAAGAAACTACATGATGGTCCACTACACTGTACTAAAAATAACGTTGAAAAAAAGACAAAGTTCGCATCCAAGTGAGATTACTATGGTAACCGGCATTAAGAAGTCAAAGTAAGAATCCCACGGCAGCATCGACTGGTGTTCTAGCAGTCTTTAGCCGCATTGGCCTATTGAAAGTGACCAGGAGTAAAGCTGTCACTCAATCCCCCCACAAATACGTTTTACACAAACAAAAATAACGTTGATATAAGCTATTTACTCTTAAAGCGCTGAGGCTGTAGTAACAGGGACAGAAGTATCCATGATGCTGACATCACTTAGTGCATTTTCAGATATATACATATATTTATAACTAGCTGGGACTAAATACTGAAATACCTTTCACCATCCATGAGGTAACGACTTTATCAACGATACTATCGCTAGTAGGGAGTAGTGGCGGAAACGTGACGTCATTTCCGTCAAAGATCTCGTATCGTAAAACTTCTTTTTAGAAAGAGAACTACTTCAAATCTGTAACCAGCACCAACGAGGTCATCCAAATCCGTCAAGCATGTGCCAATTGAGAATCTCTATCCTTCAAAACACTGGTCCTAGGCGTATATTTATGAATGAGAAGATAGAGGAAATAGCCAGTCGGAAATCTACCGCACCAACAACGTATTATACCTCCAGAGCCTGTCTACCATTAACATCAATAACAGAAGTCATGAATATTCAAGAATCAATAATAAGCTGCCCTGCAAATTGAAAAAAAACTTTACCGACCAAAGAGATACATTCAGTACTCGAACTGTTTAAATGACCTGAACAATTACATCGGATTATAGGTAAGCGGACAAAACGGCGTTTCAGGTAAACGACGTTAACAAATTAGCATCTTGAATGGAAAGCAAAAACCTGCAGACCTGCAGCACCGAGGATCATCACATTCGGAGTACTTGACGCCTATGTTTATACCATCATTTCCCTGACTGATTAGAGTGGCCAGGTGTGACACAATAGCACAGCAACATTTAATCAATTATGCATAATGCGAAATCGCGCTTTGTGTGAACTATAAGCACCCGCCAAGCCAAAAGCTCTCCCCCTCCAGGCAGACCAGCAAGTCACGTGAGAGTCACGTGTCAACGGAAGCTTGTATCACGTGGCTTATCCTGCATCACCCGTTAATATGCTAAGAAATAGTGATACCCTTCACTGTCAAATTACTGCACCATTTTATATCGTTCGAACTGCGCAGTCAAATTTTTAGACTCCATCGAACACACTGCGACTAATAGGAAAATAACAGCTTTTTTCAAACGACAATAACGGACGATCACCACACTTTCATCGCAGTACATAGCAAAAGCTCTATGGTCTTATTGTCACTGTCGGTACCTGTCAGTATTAATAATTGTACGATACTAGGATCTTCTTTCAAACTGGGTTTCACTGGGTAAAGCCCGACATTACACTTGAGGGCGTTAAAAAGTTTATTCGAAAGTTCATTTTGAAAAAAAATGTGTCCTGTTTCATACATCATTAGAGCAAAACATGATCTCAATGTCAACTTGCCCCGTTCATTTATATATATATGTATATATATATATATATATATATACCAAAATGTCGTGTATTACAGCGCTATATTACAAGACATAACCATTGACATTAGAATTGTAAGTAGTTATTTTTCGCTGGTATCGATTTATAACGAACTCATCTGGCCCGTTGCAACCTTAAGCTTTCATGGACCGAACCGAAAGTAGCACGGCGGTTCGGTTTTCCCGTAACATGACGTAGATGGGGTGCAGGTGTGTCGTGCTCACAGCTAGAACCGAGCAAAACACCCACTGATATGGCATCGTGATGACCTGACCTATGTAACACAATAACTTGTTCCGACAACTCAAGGCAGACCGTGCGCGTCCTCTACAATAGGTCGACGACGCCGCACGGACGCCGCACGGACGCCGCGAATAAATACCACATGCACAAACCATGATGCACATATGGATGTTTGTTTATAAATTCTTTATCTCTTGACATCCACCAATGCTAATTTGTCCTGTTGTCATCCCAGAACACCTCACGTAGTCTGATATTATTCAGAACACCATGTCCGTGAGATATATTAAGCTGGTTCCTCAGCTACCTCGCCCCTGCGCTATGCCTATCGTGGCTTGATTACAGATAACCCGCTCTGGTAGACTTGAACATGACATTAACCTGGTTCTATGTCAGCTGCCTGGCGCCTATGCTATGCTACTCGTGGTTGTCATGGTGATGACGGACTCGGACTGTCAGTGCGGTAGATTATACAGGTTGTTGTCATGGGATGCGGCTTGACGGCGTCCTCCCCTCGGCGCTGTAGCGATCAAGGCCAACCGGATAACGAACAGCGGACACGTGATTCCTGTCCTCCTGCTACAACGAGTCCTCTACGTCCTCATCTATATAGTAATCTGGACCCTGAAACAACAACAGCAACATCTCAATCTTCGCCCGCTTACCCCTCTGATATTTGATCCCAAACCTAAAAATCTCTTCGTCTCCGCCTTGGAAAATCCCTATAACAGGCATCTTTCAGAATGGTATGCCCTGTTAACGTATGAGGCATATAAGAATACAATCTAAATCCTGGTACAAATCAGGCTCCATTTTCAAGCCCTTTTGTCATATGGACTGGAGGTTCATTTTCAGACTTACAACGGTATGTTGACTTAACTGGGTATCAGAACGAAACCAATTGTGTTCTAAATGACGGGAAATGTCGTTATTTTGTTAAATAGCTGCAAAAGTAATAAGCAATTCTTTATCTTTATGAGGTGCTATTCGTACTATTTGAAGGCTAATGTGATGTTAAACACAGCCACCAAAAGAGAAAAAAACCAACCCGTTCTATCTTTTCATCCAACAGTTTGAAGAAATTCTGTTGACTCCCTGTCAAATGACTGTAAATGGAACGAAACATGTTTTTGTTCTCCGATCAAATAATTTTCCACAAAACAACATGAAACACACGGGATCTCGTCCTCTGCCAACATATAATATAGCAATGGCGCAAGTTTGTAGGGCGCTAGGCAAGCGTATTCATTCCTTCTAATTTTATCTCCGTGTGATGTGGGACATTGTGGGCTGCTACTGATTGATGGAAGCTCATTACACCTCGGAATGCCATGCAAAATCTAATATCAGCAATTAGATTTCTGCATAATCGCGAGGAAACATCTTTTAATTTTGCCACGATAGGATCCTTCACTCAATTTCAGCGTTGATATACTGTAACAATAGCAACTCATAATATTGGGCCGTAGTTTGTCAATTATTAAAAGTAATTCCTTGCACTGTATTCGTCCAAAAACACGAACGATATTTTCATATTTAGTTGCCTCAAATAAAAGCTAAGCTTACGAAGGCGTGTTGCTGAGGGGTCCGGGGCGATCCCGCCCAGTCAGTCCAGCAAACATGAGGCGGGGCTGAAATGGAAGAAACTGTGCCTTATGACCAAGAATTCTAGGCGTGCATGAACTACCTATGCCTTAAAAGCAACACATGATTCAGTTGGTTTCATTTGGCTAGGGTTCAACTTATAAAGTAAAAAATTGCCACGGAGACTACGAGGCAGGCCCCGGGATACCCCAGAACCGTCAGTGTGTGCGAAAGCGTCTCTGAACGCAAACAAACGGCGGTCTCTCGGGGCCTGCAACTGCATACCGCCTAAACATGCAAAGGCGGTTCTACCGTAGTCTAGGTCTGACGGTTTAAAGGATATCTTGTTAGACAAGACAATATATACAGATGTAAGTATTGAGACGGACATGTCACATGGCTTTAAAACGACACAAATATTAAATAACTTGAAACGTAATATGAACGAACAGCTTAGTATTGGACACAGCCATGCTATCCCGAATTACCGTAGCATAACTTCTGACCAGACCACATCATCACCACCCAGACTCACCCCACTGGAGTCAGCCATGTCCAGACCATCCGACTCGAGCTGAATGTCTCCATTGGCCAGTGGTCCCAGTCGGCCACGTGGGTTGGCCTTGTATCGAGGAAAGCCGGGGTCGAGAGTCGTCTGTATCGACGAACCACTCCCCGAGAAGACTTCTTCGGCCGAATCACGGACTGTAGGCTCCAGAGCCATGTTGCGTACGCCTTGACATGAGAACAAGCGCAAAGCCTTTCCTTATTTTAATGTAAATGAAATGAACTGTCTGCGCACATGGCAGGCTAAAAGGGGCCAAGAAACCATGCGGCGCACTGAAATGGGGTTGGGTAAATGATGCCCCAGATGTGGGTGACAGCTAGGGCGCTTACCAACTGAGCTAGAGAGTTGATATTCATCAAGGCAAATCCCCTCATATGGATCCGAGAAATATTGTAAAAATCTAGAGGGGTTGCAAATGGGCTTAACATCGGTTGGTTGTATATTCACGACGCTTTACCCACATTTGGTCATACCGCGTCTTAAACAGATACACTTCAACTGACCTGAGGAGTGGGATGTGCTCAAGTTTGAAGCTTCCTCAGTGGTTGCCTTGGCGAACTGCTTGTCACCTGATTTCTGAGAGTCTGTGATCTGTCGACTGTCCTCTCGATCTCGCTGCTGCTGCTGCGAGGAAGCGTTCTTCTTGGACTTCTTCTTGCTCTGGCCACAGCCCATACCTGGCACCAGCAATGCATGAAGTCTGCTATCCTTACCTGATAGTGAAAACAAGCAACGGCTACATATATATTTCATGCTTTTATCCATTATAAATGACATGGAAACATTAATAGACCAAAACTACATTCGCCAAGGGATTATGACTCTGAATGCGTCCTGGAAAGCAAGAGTTTGGTGGCTGGAGAGAATGCAGGTACCAAACTTTCAGGGTCAGTTCATGACCCTTGATCCCTGTTCACACCCTGACACAAATATTAATTATGTACTAATTGCTGCTTCTGTAGCAATTTGAGGGCATTATGAAGGCAAGCGGTGCTTCTCACCCTTTTCAGCCCCAACCCTTTCCTGACCACTAACCCCAGGTTCACCCGCGGTTCCCTCCTGATCACGGCGTGCACCTCGCGTGCCCATTGATGTGCAGTATACCATCCCTTGGGACCACGCCCAAGCGGACGCTCCGATTGGCCGAAATTCACCGGCTCGGCCGACCAACGACGCAGGCACTGGATCCAGACGCTACTGCTCACTCCGTCAGGACCGGATCGCGCGGACTTTCCCATTTTACCTCCCACCCACCCTGACACTGGATTATCACTTTGAACCATCAGGGCCTCTTTTGTATATAGATATTCAACATTACTTAGTTTATTAGTTTTAGCTATTAAAATCTTTACATGCCAAGATGAATTTGTCATTATTTTCACCCTGCCCGCCGCAAGCTCTCCGAATAATGCTGTTTCTGAGGCACAATATTACATCAAATCCTCATCATATCAGCTATTATGAGACTGAGATATAATTTGCGTTTCCTTTACTGCTGTTTGGCCAATCACAGCTATCCCTTTCAAAACTTCTGTTGTCGTATAAAAAATGAATGATCTGGTGAGGATGGGATTTAGTATTTCACCTCTGAAGTGATATAAATGTTGGTTGCAAAATATATAAACGAGTTTGGGAGTTATTTGATTGAAATATAAGACAGGAGTGGGGAAATTAGGAGCCAGATGCAAGGATGGAAAGGCATGCAGTGCATTGAGTTCAACAAATTTCTTATTTTATTAGTAGGCAGTACAGACTATCCCTGGCCCCTATTTCTGCATCTTTACTTGAAGACTCACAAACGGTTGGTGTGCGATTTTCTTGATAATACTTTCTTTTTAAACATAATGATTAATGGCAAATAGATTTTATACCAACAGAGTTTTATTTTTATATCGCATTGCAGCCCCCCAGTATTTTGTTTTAAACCTGAGCTTTGTCCATCCAGTAGACCTTTTGCCGGCGGCAAGTTTGCCATAGAGCACAACTTTTGAAATGCATTCTTTGCATATGATTGAACATTTCCAAGCCAACAAAGACATCTTTATTTTACAAGAGCAAGAATGCTTGGTAGGCTGGCACTGGCTAACACTTGAGCATTTGTTACCTTGCCTTGCCAAGACAAGCCTAAAATGTTTCTCAAGCAATAAACATGGAAACTGTTCAATTTCCCTTCTTGGCCCTGTAATGAGCATGGATAATGCTGAATTTGCACACAGCCAATTTTTCGCGTAATTGGGGAATCTCAGCATCTACACACTATCTGAATTCTGATTTCAGCCACTTTCATTTATGGTTGCAATTCTTATTTAATTTCTGGTTTTTATCTATTTACTGTTGGCTAATTCGCATATATGACCAAATGCCTCACCTAGTAAAATTCATTATGACTGACACGCCTTAAGTAGTTTCTTCTGCAGAATGGTCGAAAGGCGTAACAGCCAAGTCTCTCTCATCACCCCCTACCATAGGTGGAGGGGTATAGCGGGGGGGGGGGGGGGTGGTGGTGGTTAAGGTTGGTCAACCCTCAAGAAGATTAGTCTGCACTTCTGCGTTATTGTTTCCGATCACATTATCTTGCCAGAGCACCCTCAAAGCTATTTTGGAGTAATATTAGTCTGAATCTGTATTAGGGGTTGGCGCAACTGCCCCCAGGCAAGCCCGCTTCTCTAGGGGCACAATGGCAACAATGTTAAAATCGTTCGACGTTAGTAGGGAATCGACTGTAGCTTTTATTAGAATGTGGGCACATACAATAGTAGTGCTTACGTATTCTGTATTCCTTGTTCTATCTTCTGACATCAAGAAAGTGTGTCAACACTAGACTGTTGCAGTCATATTTTCGCGAACAAATGTTGGAGCATACGACTTTTCCCTACCAACCGCCATGCGTATGCAGCGCCACCTGGCAAATACCGTCACCATTTGCAGCCTGGGTCCCAGACTTTGTAACAGTCAATGACCTGTGAAAGAGGGCGCTGCTGTTGTCCTTAAGTTCAAAGTGAGCGATTGACAAGGCCCTCTAGCGGAGAGTCATATGCTAACGGAGAGGGGGAACCATGTCGCATTCACAGGTACCGGCATCTGCCAAAAACAAATATGGCGGACGGCTGGTCGGAACCAGTTGTATGCTCCAATATTTCTTCGCGAAAATATAACCGAAACAACCTAGTATCGACACACTTTATTGATGTCAGATGATAGAACAAGGTATGTAGAATACGTAAACACTATGATTATTTGAGCACACATTATAATAAAAGTTACAGTCGATTCCCTACTAACGTCGAAGGATTTTAACATGGTTACCGTTGTGCCCCTAGAAAAGCGGGCTTGCCTGGGGGCACTTGCGCCAACGCTATCACCTGATCAGTGGGCGCATTTCTTTGGGCCAGATTCGGTATCCCGTCCCGGGCCCGCAACACGTGACAGGGAACTTCCGAGTATGCCGATAGGGATATGCCTATTCCAATGAAATGCACACACCGTTCACATCCGGTGCACATTAAGGCACTGGAACCAACCTACTCTTCATCACCTTTCAATCAGCCACCATCTTCTCCCGAATGCCCCGTGCTATTTAGAACGAGGCACATCGGCATACCGAATGCATGCGCACGCATCCATACCCGGGTGAAAGAAGTGTTGGGCGGTGAACCGATGCGTAATGTGCGTATTCGGTCCATCGTAGGGATACACCGGGGTACCAAAGAAATGCGCCCACTGCATCAAAGCCATCACCTGATCACATTCAGTATGATTCACAAGCATCACACTAGCCTGAATGTTCAGACGTTACAGTCTTGACACTTGTTCTTGTGACTGTAACAGTCACAAGAACAAGTAACTGTAACGTCTGAACGTTCAGGCTAGCATCACCTGATCACACAGGCATCAGTCATCACGTTAGGGACTTTGGACTTGTGGACAGCTTTGAGGCGAGAACAATTAAAATCTCCAATATGTCAGAATGTATATGAACACCATTACTCTTTATTGACCTACCTTTAAATACTTTAATGGCGAAAGAGCTTGCAGTCTAAGTTAGTGGCAAATTTCATTTTGTTGACCCATCGAAATGAACACTTCCTGCAGCCATGTTCTGTAATGTGCTTTTCATTCGCCAGGGGGGTTCATAAAAATACCGGAACGGACCGGAACGCACAGGAACGGACCGAAAGGGACCGGAACGGGACCGGAACGGGACCGGAACGGAGCCTAATCGCACCGGAACGGAACTTTATATTATACTTCCCATGTCATATAGGCCAATGTAAATGTGTAAACAATAAAAATAATTAGTTTCAGGCCTTTTTATAAGTTAAAAAAAATATATAAATAAGTAGTTTTAAGATTTTTTTTTTAACAGACAAGAACGGAACCGAATCGCACCGGAACTTTATATTATATATACTTCCAATGTCATATAGGCCAATGTATATGTATACTTTATTTCAGGCCTTTTCTATACGTGAAAGAAAATTAAATTAGTTTCAGGAATCGCATGAATTGAAAAAATTTGGAAAAGAAAGGTATCATTTTCACACAAATCAAACCCCAATCATATACACATATTTCTTCTCAATACTTCTTAGAGGTCTTGGTCGCCTTCTTGCCAGAAGTCTGATTCGGTTTCTTTCCAGCAGCTGGGGTGCTTAGTACTTTCAGTTGCCCCATCACTGGATGCGACTTGTCGCCTTAATTTGCCTCGACGCCGGAGCTTTTGATATAAAAAAGGCTTGAAATTAATTATTTTTATTGTTCACACATATACATTGGCCTATATGACATTGGAAGTATAATATAAAGTTCCGTTCCGGTGCGATTCGATTCCGTTCCTGTCTGTTAAAAACAAATTCTTAAAATTATTTATTTATATTTTTTTTTACATATAAAAAAGGCCTGAAACTAATTATGTTTTATTGTTTACACATTTACATTGGCCTATATGACATTGGAAGTATAATATAAAGTTCCGTTCCGGTGCGATTAGGCTCCGTTCCTGTCCGTTCCGGTCCCGTTCCGGTCCGTTTCTGTGCGTTTCGGTGCGTTCCGGTATTTTTATGAACCCCACCAGGGGGCCAACGTCTTCAGACAATCTTTCTCGCTAGATGCCGCTACGATATCATGACACGTTCTAAAAACAAAAAAACAGAGTTAAAGCCATTCGAACAGTTGTTTCCTGCTGATTTAACAACGTCTGCACAGTACACTGTGTCTGCACAGTGTCTGCACAGTACACTATGAAGGATTAGGATTCACATCTAACAAAACTGTCACATTAGCTTAAATAATGTAATGGTAAACCTGGCATAAAAGGTTTTTAATGCTTGCCAACTGATCGCATGTTGAAAGCTATGTGAACTACGTCACAGATTTGTGTGTAGTTCACCGGTTTATTTCACCCTTTAGGGATGCTGAGCAGGCTCCAGGCAATACATTTTAGTAATAACTAAGTGATAAAAATGACTAATTCTTGCACTAATCAGGCCTTAATATGTAACAATGTGATCCTTACACGATTTTGTCAGGAACCAACTGTTCGAATAGCTTTAAGCCAAGTAGGCCATATTCGGAAATATTTTCGTATTCAGCCCATTATCAACTGTCAAATATCTAAGCATCAAAATCGACGAAATTAACAACTGATTAGTTTTACCTAAAGTTGTTCATATCTTATTATTTATGAAAGTGAGGAACAGGATAGAACTATATATATACATGGCGGAGTAAAGTTGCGGGCCGGGGCACTGCCGGAGTGCCGGTGCACTGTGCCGCCCATGCCATAGAATGCCATCATCATCCGTGGGTAAGGGAGGAGGGTGTACATGATACTGGGTTTGGGAGGTTAGAGCTAGTCGTAAGCCACGGTGCAGTCGAGAACAAAACACATACTAAAATCGATCCTTGCCCGTCTTTTCCAACCGGTTGCAACTTTTTAGCTTTCATATTGAGCGAGCGCGGTGGCTATTCTAACCAAGGAAATGCCGTGAGTCGATTTCCCCATTTAATCAACATGAGCAAGGTTATCTGTATATATATATGTACCCATACACTGCTGCGCCAATTAAGGTTTGTTTTTGAGCTATAAAAAGTATATATATTAAAGAAAAATCATTGGCGACGGAGTGATTGAGGAGGGTACAGCTCTTTGAAGTGACTAAATTGGTGCCCACATCAAGTACACTGTGCCAATTCTGTGCACAGGAGCCCGTTTCATAAAACTGTATTAGGGATTACGTAATACAGATGTGGCCTAATCCGAATTTATAATAAAGATATGAATTTGCATGCGTTTCATAAAAGTTGATCCTACTTACGTTTGCCGACTTAATCCATATTGACTAATACACCTCCGGACGTGTATTAAGGTTTTGTCGCCTGGCAACGGGCGATTCCTAACAGATATGACGCCTTGATTTTGGGACTGGGTTACCACTTCAACTGGGATATGTGCCAAAGCGCAAAACTAACGATAACAAAGGAAACAGTGTGCTGAGTCACCACTGTCAGTGCGTGTATCCATGACTAATGGCGTCAATAAAGAAATCAACGATACAATGTTGCAAACATGATGAGTGCACCTTACGCGCATCACTTGGCTTTGTCATAAAGCAATGAGAGCCCATATAGCATCATAATATGCAATCGCATAATAGACTTAATTATTGTCAAGACTCCAGGATACCCAAACTGTCGAAATACATTCGGTAAACATAGATTCATTCGAGTTCAGATTTGTCAAATAAAATGGCCCAATTTAGTTCAGGTACGGGCGAAAAAATTTGACATGGACATGGACGAATAAACCAAAGTTATTCTACTGGGAAGCAAACAGTAACTGGTCGTTCGATAACTATAATATTTAGCGTTTCCGTTCCTTTTTAACAATATTTACTTGTTGGTAAAAGTTCATGCGTAATCGAAACTACGGTTTTTGCGTAATCGTTGAAATCATGTGGCTATTATTATTTAACTCTTCGAAGCGATCGATTGTGCGTTAAATATACTGCCTCACATAGGATAGGTTGCGCCTCATGGGCAAGAAGATGACAAACGCTCGATCATTTTTTTCTAATATTTAGCAGGTACATTCTTTGTTGCAACCACTACGAAGTGCTGAAAGATTAGCAAAATCGAAGTGGCAGTTTTTGCATAATCTTAGTCTGACACTTTGAGAGGCAGTCTGTTCGCCGTCTGCTCGTAAAAAGTGCTACATCATTTCATCGGAACAAATAATTTGCTTTCTATTTAAAATCTGATCGTCCTTGATGTAATGAATTATTGAACGCGTATAAGGCGCACATACATGTACTAATGGACACATTATTCGGCCGTATTTACAAGCATCTGATCGTCGCTACTTTGCGTCAGTGTCTGACTATGTGTGATTTCGTGTATAAATGTTCGAGTCGCGTCATGAAATCTTTTAATGGCGCGTAAATGCAGTTAAATGACGCCGTTAATTCGTATTAGCGAGAGTGTGTTCAGGATCAATTAATACGTACTGCTCAGATATTTTTTTAGGAAACGTCTAATACAGATAAACGTTAATTCGTATTAGCCAATTTGTATTAAATATTTAATCAGTATCAAAATATTTAATCCTTAATACAGATTCATGAAACGGGCCCCAGGTTTTTTTTGGTCCCTACTATAGCTCTAGCTTGCTTTTCTGATTTAGGCTTTGGGCAGAATCTACACTTTATCATTGAACAAATGTTCCGTTACCATGGAAACAAAATTGAGTCAAATCCAAGAAACAGTTTAAGGTCTAATACTGCTCAGATATTTTTTTATTAAACGCCTAATACAGATAAACGTTATTCGTATTAAGCAATTTGTATGAAATATTTAATCAGTATCAACATATTTAATCCTTAATACGGTTTCATGAAACGGGCCCCGGTTTTTTTTGGTCCCTATTATAGCTCTAGCTTGCTTTTTTGATTTAGGCTTTGGGCAGAATCCACACTTGATCATTGAACAAACGTTCCGTTACCATGGAAACAGAATTGAGTCAAATCACAGAAACAGTCGGTCTTCCCGCATACCACATCGGCAACTGTTCGTGGGTAGACGCGTAATTTCGGTAAATAGTTAAATCCGCTTAGCCAAGCCGTGGTAACGGCTGCATCAAAGCTGGTCAGGGCTACTTTAGCCAAGTGAAACGCACACTTAAATATTCATGAGCAACATCACTCGCAGTCCCGTCGACCCCAAAAGCGCTATTTTTAGCATTTAAGGGTATTTCCCGACAGGCACTCAGGTTTACTGTCGCAGAAAACCATTTAAACATTTCCAACAGAGTTCATTCATAATATGAATGCCTTGGTAGACTCTATGCCAAAATTCACATTGAACGCGTGCACAACCAGCCCGAAGCGCGCGTCAACTTATTTGTTGCCAGTCGGCCAAACATGCGTTCCTGACAACGCCATATTCCTTCGTGTGAACTGTCAAGTGGTGAAAACCCTTAAATTCTAAAAATAGCATTGTTGGGGTCGACGGGACTGCGAGTGACGTTGCTCATGAATATTTAAGTGTGCGTTTCACTTGGTGCGCCTTAAATTCGCCAGAAAATCTCGACATTAATATTCATGAATGTTACGTCACTAGCGCGTCACGCTTCATCAATATTCATAGCTGCAAGGTCAGCACAAATGGCGGCCGGCGTAGCGTGGGGCCTGATCTTGACATCTGCTGCTGCTGCTGCTGCTGAGGAAATTCGCTCCCACGAAGGAACAACCGGGTTTCACTATGTTGCAGATTACTGTTATGCGGCATGCAATAGTAACAAGTACCCAGTAAAATGTGTCTTAGTGTACACATATATTGGTTAATGCCCGCCTTGTCAATTACGCTGTTAATACGGCCTGGTCCATTCGTCTATCACATGGCACTCTTAAGCAAGTACCCGACAAAATAAAACCATCTTATTTGAGAATGCCGAAGCCCTCGTCTGCCAAGTTCCGCTGTCGGAGGTGTCGCCCGATAGGACCGCCCTCTATCGCCGCTTCCTCCATGCACGTCTAGCTGGCGGCGTGTCTGCACTCGGCGATGAACCGTATTGATGCATAGTGACAATTTAGAGTCCAACCCGGTCATGTATGCTGTGAATGTGTTGTGAGGTTTCAACGTCGACCACTTTTCGCTCACGACACCACTTTAGCAAAGAGATGTAGCAACGTATTCCATTTCATGACTATATTTTCTTTTTACAACTCTTTGTCTCTGATATTCCCTATCTGCCTACTCTTTGTCGTGAATCCCACTAGTTCCTCCTCCGCTCCTCTTGCCCCGCTCCTTTTATAGGTCCCCCCTACACCCCGGCACCATCAGAATTCCTCCCCGTCCCTCGGGAGTACCCTGGTCACATCCCGCTACATTTAACCTATGCAGGGCCCGCCCCACCCCCTGGGACGCCCTGGCCTCTCCCCTGGCCTGGTGTAATGCTCGATGAGTGTTCCCGCTTAAGATATGCCGCCCCCACCCCGCAGATGTTGTGGCGGATCTCGCTCTCAAGTGGTTGGGGGCCGCTCCACCCCCTTCCTGCGCCCGGGGACCACCCTAGCCCCATCCAATGGTCACTTCCACCCCACTCCGATCCGCGCACTGGGCGACCTGCCTCGCTGGACTTCTATCCCCACCGGTTACCAATATTACCACACACGTTACGCCCCACCAAGGTTCCACTACAGTAATTAACAGCAATCTTTACCATGCACACACACTCTTATTGATTGTCATTCGTTATTAACCATAGAAACATGCTGCAATAAAAAAACTTGTGAACAAATATGAATTGTGTTATACATGTATACCCTAAAAGGATGGTTGCAACCCCATTCCCCCCTTAGATCCGCCTGTACCCCCCCCCCCCCTCCCCCCCCCCTTCCACCCTCCATCTTCTAAAATCCTAGAGGTTTGGAACCATGTTAAATAATTAACACACCAAACACCTTAGGAACTTGAACATACACTGTAAAAGTCGGGTTTTCCGTGCACCCCCCCCCCAACCCCCGGGTCGCAAATTCCTACACCGTCCCTGAGTCCTGGTCACTCTGTCTTGTCAGTAGCCCTATACTATAGTACAGTCAGAATCTGTGGTGGAGAGAATGTTGTCTTTTTCAGTATTAATCTCAGGTGAACGTTTTCACTGTCAACGACATATATTTCATGTGAAAAACACGATTTGATAAGTTTGTAGCAGATGTTGCGATTGCGTATGATCTGAAACCCCTTTCCGCTTGTCAGGGTCAGGGGAAACACCTTGTTGTGCTTTAAATAGTGCTGTTGGGCACGCCGATTGAAGCGTCAATGAATATTGATGAGGCGGGATGCTGGTGACGTAACAAGCATGAATATTCATGTCGAGGTTTTCTGGCGAATTTAAGGCGCACCGTTTCACTTGGCTAAACTAGCCCGCAAATTCAGCCCGCAATTTCAGCCCGCAAATTCACTATGGCCAATTAGTCATTTTGGTAGTAGCTAACAAATGATACCTTCTAGACCACAGATTTAGGCCCCAATTTGAGAAACAGCGAGAAGTACAACGCCGTTTTAATACATTAAGTCAAAGACATGGCAGCCTTTGATACGATACAATCTTCAAACCGGCCGAAAAAATTCAGTAAAGGACCTCAGTACCCCCCAATTTGGGGTCCGACCCCCCCTAATGGGTGGTCAGGTCGGCCATTTTGGTGGCCATTAGCTCGAAATCTGAGAAGTGTCCCGTCCGTTTTATTTCATTAAATCAACCCTAGAGGACCCTAGAGTACGCCTAAACCTTCAAACCGGCCGAAAAGATTCAGTAAAGGACCTCAGTACCCTCCAATTTGGGGTCCGACCCCCCCTAATGGGTGGTCAGGTCGGCTATTTTGGCGGCCATTAGCTCGAAATCTGGGAAGTGTCCCGTCCGTTTTATTTCATTAAATCAACCCTAGAGGACCCTAGAGTACGCCTAAACCTTCAAACCGGCCGAAAAAATTCAGTAAAGGACCTCAGTACCCCCCAATTTGGGGTCCGACCCCCCCTAATGGGTGGTCAGGTCGGCCATTTTGGCGGCCATTAGCTCGAAATCTGGGAAGTGTCCCGTCCGTTTTATTTCATTAAGTCAACCCTAGAGGACCCTAGAGTACGCCTAAACCTTCAAACCGGCCGAAAACATTCAGTAAAGGACCTCAGTACCCCCCAATTTGGGGTCCGACCCCCCCTAATGGGTGGTCAGGTCGGCCATTTTGGCGGCCATTAGCTCGAAATCTGACAAGTGTCCCGTCCGTTTTATTTCATTAAATCAACCCTAGAGGACCCTAGAGTACGCCTAAATCTTCAAACCGGCCGAAAAAATTCAGTAAAGGACCTCAGTACCCCCCAATTTGGGGTCCAAGCCCCCCTGATGGGTGGTCAGGTCGGCCATTTTGGCGGCCATTAGCTCGAAATCTGGGAAGTGTCCCGTCCGTTTTATTTCATTAAATCAACCCTAGAGGACCCTAGAGTACGCCTAAACCTTCAAACCGGCCGAAAAAATTCAGTAAAGGACCTCAGTACCCCCCAATTTGGGGTCCGACCCCCACTAATGGGTGGTCAGGTCGGCTATTTTGGCGGCCATTAGCTCGAAATCTGGGAAGTGTCCCGTCCGTTTTATTTCATTAAATCAACCCTAGAGGACCCTAGAGTACGCCTAAACCTTCAAACCGGCCGAAAAAATTCAGTAAAGGACCTCAGTACCCCCCAATTTGGGGTCCGACCCCCCCTAATGGGTGGTCAGGTCGGCCATTTTGGCGGCCATTAGCTCGAAATCTGGGAAGTGTCCCGTCCGTTTTATTTCATTAAGTCAACCCTAGAGGACCCTAGAGTACGCCTAAACCTTCAAACCGGCCGAAAAAATTCAGTAAAGGACCTCAGTACCCCCCAATTTGGGGTCCGACCCCCCCTAATGGGTGGTCAGGTCGGCCATTTTGGCGGCCATTAGCTCGAAATCTGAGAAGTGTCCCGTCCGTTTTAATTTATTAAATCAACCCTAGAGGACCCTAGAGTACGCCTAAATCTTCAAACCGGCCGAAAAAATTCAGTAAAGGACCTCAGTACCCCCCAATTTGGGGTCCAACCCCCCCTAATGGGTGGTCAGGTCGGCCATTTTGGCGGCCATTAGCTCGAAATCTGGGAAGTGTCCCGTCCGTTTTATTTCATTAAATCAATCCTAGAGGACCCTAGAGTACGCCTAAACCTTCAAACCGGCCGAAAAAATTCAGTAAAGGACCTCAGTACCCCCCAATTTGGGGTCCGACCCCGCCCTAATGGGTGGTCAGGTCGGCCATTTTGGCGGCCATTAGCTCGAAATCTGGGAAGTGTTCCGTCCGTTTTATTTCATTAAATCAACCCTAGAGGACCCTAGAGTACGCCTAAACCTTCAAACCGGCCGAAAACATTCAGTAAAGGACCTCAGTACCCCCCAATTTGGGGTCCGACCCCCCCTAATGGGTGGTCAGGTCGGCTATTTTGGCGGCCATTAGCTCGAAATCTGGGAAGTGTCCCGTCCGTTTTATTTCATTAAGTCAACCCTAGAGGACCCTAGAGTACGCCTAAACCTTCAAACCGGCCGAAAAAAATCAGTAAAGGACCTCAGTACCTTCCAATTTGGGGTCCGACCCCCCCTAATGGATGGTAAGGTCGGCCATTTTGGCGGCCATTAGCTCGAAATCTAGGAAGTGTCCCGTCCGCGACAGAGTGCTGTGGTGTCGCGGGATAGACACGTTTGCCACACCACAGCCGAAACGGCGAGGTTTATCAGGTTTCTGAATTTATGGAATGGAACAATCGAGTTTTCTGCAAATTTTGATATAAATTTCGCCTGGGCTTAGTTTTGGCGGGAAAGAACTCGGCATGCAACTTTAACTGGGACAGATTATGATGGGAACGGCAGGGACGCGTATGACACGGGGGACGGCGGGGAGAGAGGGGATGGTGAGGACGGTGTGGACGGGGGAATGTCGGAATTTGAAGTTCATATATGCCTGTATCGTGTGTCGCCATTTACCCCTATCTGACCCCTGCTGTGGGGAGGGGGACATGGGTGGCGGGGACGACAAAATATGGCACCCTCATCGGACGTTCGTGATCCGGAAAAATCTTGCAAACACAGATATAAGTGATAACTCAATTTGATTGTTTGAAAGAATGAAATACCTAAAGGATTAAATTATATGGAAATGTGATATTTAGTCCCAGTGTGCCTCGGGCTAAGTAAGAATTTCCAAATGCGCCTAATCTTTTTGAAAGAACCCCTTAGGAAATACCGGCTGGAACTGAGACAAGTGGCTTTTCCCGAGGTTAGGTCAGAGCCCGCAAGGTTCGTTTCCATCGGCAGCATAAGTGTAAGCTACAAATTTAAAGTCGAAATCGTGGTGAAAGATACAGTCTGATAAAGTCGAGATCGTGGTGAAAGCACGATTAAGTCGAAAATTTTGAAAAAAAATCGCCGGATAAATTAGTCAAGATCAATTATAAATAAAAACACTTGAAGTGGCGGTTTTCGTTATTCGGCGTCGACAACCCCCTTACCAATTGCTGGGAGCACCCCTGAGAAAGTCTCATGGTGTCGATACCGGTTGAGGCCAGCATCGCCATATTTTGGCAACTAATTCTAAGTACTCTTTGGCAACTCTAGTACAGCAACAGGGTTGTATTCCCCTTCTCCCGCCTGCCCACTAGGCAAAATAGTGTGGATTGTTTTTCATTATATCTCAAACAAAGCTGTTGAAGAATCTCCCAAATATTTGCACATATGTCCAAATAAATTAAACTTTATGTGTAATTCAATTTCACATATGTCCAAATGAATTGAACATACCGGTATGTTCAATTCCCTTGTTATAGATTTATGGGCAATTAAACTGTGAATTGGACATATGTACAATTGAAAAGGACATACGTGCAATTTGTTTTGTTTAATTGAATTACACATATGTAAAATGGAATTACGCATATGTAAAATGGAATTACACATATGTATAATGAAATTAAACATATGTGAAATGGAATTACATATCACTATGCACAATTGAATTACAAATATATTCAATGAATTGGACATTTTACATGTAATTGATCGTGAGAACAAAAATGCACTGTACATAAAATCATGCACAATTAAATTGGACATATGTAAAATGGAATTACACATATGTAAAGTTGAATTACATATACCAGGGTATGTAAAATTAAATTACATATTATTATGTACAATTGAATTACATATTATTATGTACAATCGAATTACATATTATTATATTTACAATTGAATTGCATATCATTATGTACAATTGAATTGAATATCATTGTGTATAATTGAACTACAAATATATTCTATGAATGGGACATTTTACATGTAACTGAGTGTGAGACCAAATGAACTGCACATAAAATTATGTAAAATTTAATTGGACATTATGTTCAATCCATTTGTTAAATTGAATTACACATATGTAAAATGGAATTACGCAGATGTAAAATGGAATTACACAAATGTAAAATGGAATTACACATTCCAACGTGTCTGTTATATAGTAATGGGCTAACATGAGACCAAATGAGGAGGTTCTCAGGTCCTTTACTGAATTTTTTCGGCCGGTTTGAAGGATTAGGCGTACTCTAGGGTCCTCTAGGTTTGATTTATTGAAATAAAACGGAGGGGATACTTCCCAGATTTCGAGCTAATAGCCGACAAAATGGTCGACCTGACCATCCATTAGGGGGGTTGGGACCCCAAATAGGGAGGTAGTGAGGTCTTTTACTGAATTTTTTCGGCCGGTTTGAAGGTTTGGGCGTATTCTAGGGTCCTCTAGGGTTGATTTAATGAAATAAAACGGAGGGGACACTTCCCAGATTTCGAGCTAATGGCCGCCAAAATGGCCAACCTGACCACCCATTATGGGGGGTCGGACCCCAAATTGGGGGGTACTGAGGTCCTTTACTGAATTTTTTCGGCCGGTTTGAAGGTTTAGCCGTACTCTAGGGTCCTCTAGGGTTGATTTAATGAAATAAAACGGACGGGACACTTCCCAAATTTTGAGCTAATGGCCGCCAAAATGGCCGACCTGACCACCCATTAGGGGGGGTTGGACCCCAAATTGGGGGGTACTGAGGTCCTTTACTGAATTTTTTCGGCCGGTTTGAAGGTTTAGGCGTACTCTAGGGTCCTCTAGGGTTGATTTAATGAAATAAAACGGACGGGACACTTCCCAGATTTCGAGGAAATGGCCGCCAAAATGGCCGACCTGACCACCCATTAGGGGGGGGTCGGACCCCAAATTGGGGGGTACTGAGGTCCTTTACTGAATTTTTTCGGCCGGTTTGAAGGTTTAGGCGTACTCTAGGGTCCTCTAGGGTTGATTTAATGAAATAAAACGGACGGAATACTTCCCAGATTTTGAGCTAATGGCCGCCAAAATGGCCGACCTGACCACCCATTAGGGGGGGTCGGACCCCAAATTGGGGGGTACTGAGGTCCTTTACTGAATTTTGCGGCCGGTTTGAAGGTTTAGGCGTACTCTAGGGTCCTCTAGGGTTGATTTAATGAAATAAAACGGACGGGACACTTCCCAGATTTCGAGCTAATGGCCGCCAAAATGGCCGACCTGACCACCCATTAGGGGGGGGTCGGACCCCAAATTGGGGGGTACTGAGGTCCTTTACTGAATTTTTCGGCCGGTTTGATCGTTTAGGCATACTCTAGGGTCCTCTAGGGTTGATTTAATAAAATAAAACGGACGGGACACTTCCCAGATTTCGAGCTAATGGCCGCCAAAATGGCCAACCTGACCACCCATTATGGGGGGTCGGACCCCAAATTGGGGGGTACTGAGGTCCTTTACTGAATTTTTTCGGCCGGTTTGAAGGTTTAGCCGTACTCTAGGGTCCTCTAGGGTTGATTTAATGAAATAAAACGGACGGGACACTTCCCAAATTTTGAGCTAATGGCCGCCAAAATGGCCGACCTGACCACCCATTAGGAGGGGTCGGACCCCAAATTGGGGGGTACTGAGGTCTTTACTGAATTTTTTCGGCCGGTTTGAAGGTTTAGGCGTACTCTAGGGTCCTCTAGGGTTGATTTAATGAAATAAAACGGACGGGACACTTCCCAGATTTCGAGCTAATGGCCGCCAAAATGGCCGACCTGACCACCCATTAGGAGGGGTCGGACCCCAAATTGGGGGGTACTGAGGTCCTTTACTGAATTTTTTCGGCCGGTTTGAAGGTTTAGGCGTACTCTAGGGTCCTCTAGGATTGATTTAATTAAATAAAACGGACGGGACACTTCCCAGATTTCGAGCTAATGGCCGCCAAAATGGCCGACCTGACCACCCATTAGGAGGGGTCGGACCCCAAATTGGGGGGTACTGAGGTCCTTTACTGAATTTTTTCGGCCGTTTTGAAGTTTTAGGCGTACGCTAGGGTCCTCTAGGGTTGATTTAATGAAATAAAACGGACGGGACACTTCCCAGATTTCGAGCTAATGATCGCCAAAATGGCCGACCTGACCACCCATAAGGGGGGGTCGGACCCCAAATTGGAGGGTACTGAGGTCCTTTACTGAATTTTTTCGGCCGGTTTGAAGGTTTAGGCGTACTCTAGGGTCCTCTAGGGTTGATTTAATGAAATAAAACGGACGGGACACTTCCCAGATTTCGAGGAAATGGCCGCCAAAATGGCCGACCTGACCACCCATTAGGGGGGGGTCGGCCCCCAAATTGGGGGGTACTGAGGTCCTTTACTGAATTTTTTCGGCCGGTTTGAAGGTTTAGGCGTACTCTAGGGTCCTCTAGGGTTGATTTAATGAAATAAAACGGACGGAATACTTCCCAGATTTTGAGCTAATGGCCGCCAAAATGGCCGACCTGACCACCCATTAGGGGGGGTCGGACCCCAAATTGGGGGGTACTGAGGTCCTTTACTGAATTTTGCGGCCGGTTTGAAGGTTTAGGCGTACTCTAGGGTCCTCTAGGGTTGATTTAATGAAATAAAACGGACGGGACACTTCCCAGATTTCGAGCTAATGGCCGCCAAAATGGCCGACCTGACCACCCATTAGGGGGGGGTCGGACCCCAAATTGGGGGGTACTGAGGTCCTTTACTGAATTTTTCGGCCGGTTTGATCGTTTAGGCATACTCTAGGGTCCTCTAGGGTTGATTTAATAAAATAAAACGGACGGGACACTTCTCAGATTTTGAGCTAATGGCCGCCAAAATGGCCGACCTGACCACCCATTAGGGGGGGGGTCGGACCCCAATTTGGGGGGTACTGAGGTCCTTTACTGAATTTTTTCGGCCGGTTTAAAGGTTTAGGCGTACTCTAGGGTCCTCTAGGGTTGATTTAATGAAATAAAACGGACGGGACACTTCCCAGATTTCGAGCAAATGGCCGCCAAAATGGCCGACCTGACCACCCATTAGGGGGGGTCGGACCCCAATTTGGGGGGTACTGAGGTCCTTTACTGAATTTTTTCGGCCGGTTTAAAGGATTAGGCGTACTCTAGGGTCCTCTAGGGTTGATTTAATGAAATAAAACGGACGGGACACTTCCCAGATTTCGAGGAAATGGCCGCCAAAATGGCCGACCTGACCACCCATTAGGGGGGGTCGGACCCCAAATTGGGGGGTACTGAGGTCCTTTACCTAATTTTTTCGGCCGGTTTGAAGGTTTAGGCGTACTCTAGGGTCCTCTAGGGTTGATTTAATGAAATAAAACGGACGATACACTTCCCAGATTTCGAGCTAATGGCCGCCAAAATGGCCGACCTGACCACCTATTAGGGGAGGTCGGACCCCAAATTGGGGGGTACTGAGGTCCTTTACTGAATTTTTTCGGCCGGTTTAAAGTTTTAGGCGTACTCTAGGGTCCTCTAGGGTTGATTTAATGAAATAAAACGGACGGGACACTTCCCAGATTTCGAGCTAATGGCCGACAAAATGGCCGACCTGACCACCTATTAGGGGGGTCGGACCCCAAATTGGGGGGTACTGAGGTCCTTTACTGAATTTTTTCGGCGGTTTGAAGATTGTATCGTATCAAAGGCTGCGATGGTTTTGACTTAATGCATTAAAACGGCGTTGTACTTCTCGCTGTTGGCCTAAATCTGTGGTCTAGAAGGTATCATTTGTTAGCTACTACCAAAATTACTAATTGGCCATAGTGAATTTGCGGGCTGAAATTGCGGGCTGAATTTGCGGGCTAGCTTTGATGCAGCGTAGTAACGGCCCATAAATGGAAACTTCCGTTTGTTCATCAGTTCATGTGGGTGCGTGATCATGCTTGCACTCCAGAAATAAGTTGTTGTTAAATAATTAGCAACAGCTGACTGTCTACGGGTAGGTATATAAGTGAGAACGACAATATCAACCGTACGAGCTACCGAAATGAGCACAGGTTGGTCTAGCCCCGTGTGGCGTTGTTGGGAAAACAACGCCACATGTCCAGTCTATCAAATCCTGTAGGCCTATGGCATTTTACAAACACGCGTGGCGAGAAGCGGTGCTGATGGCGAGAACTTTTTGGGGTATGGCAATAGTTTCTAAAAGTATGCATCTTACAACTTATCTTGTTATTTTGGTTGAAGTCTCCGTGATTACGACGATATCGTCTGTTGATTTTTCGAAGCAGCGGACAACTCAGTTCTGTCCGCCGCCTTGCCCACCCAGTGGAGAAACTGTGCATGCATGCATGTCGTTAAAACCGCATCATTCGCTTGGTGGCGCTTCATACACGCAGCCATTGACACGCAATAAGCGAAACGCCACCTGGCGAAAGCCGCTGGTGAAGAATGACCAAATATGAAATGCAGCGGTAAATAACAAGAAAGTCTCATTTCAACCGACTTGATAGTAATGCGATACTTTGTTAGTTCATATGCATGTGGGTTTTGTGGTAAATATGAAGTTAAGGTGTCAGAGTACAAAATGACAAGGGTTTGATGGATCGTGCGGTTAACAATACTTAGTCGCCCACAAAAACAAATCTTACACCCTCATTTTCTACATGCGGACATGAGACTGTTGTTTGTAGCAACAACTGTCTCATATGGGACTAAGGTTGGTTTAACATTGGCATAAAATCAAATTCATAAATGCTGTTGCGAGCGGACAAGCTTGGAGGCCATAAACAGGGCTAGTTTCTGCCCATGCAGAAATGTCAAATGACACTGTCTTCTTTGATTTTGAACAATACAAGCAATTAGCAACGTCAGAAACTAGAGATTGCAATGTTACTTGAAGGGAATGCCATGCAGATCGGCCGAACTGCGAATCGGCCGAGCCGCTCTCACCACCCCCTACCATGGGTGGAGAGGGGGGGGGGGGGGGGCGGTCGTCGAGCCACCCGCCTGCGGATTAGTCTGCGCCTTGACGATTGGCTTGGTGTCGGCATTGGCTGGGGAAGGGGGGGGGGGAGGGTCTGTCTGGATGAAGCTGGCGATTGGTGTCATTGGCGTTAAAACCGCACCATTCGCTTGGTGGCGCTTCATACACGCAGCCATTGACACGCAATAAGCGAAACGCCACCTGGCGAAAGCCGCTGGTGAAGAATGACCAAATATGAAATGCAGCGGTAAACAACAAGAAAGTCTCATTTCAACCGACTTGATAGTAATGTGATACTTTGTTAGTTCATATGCATGTGGGTTTTGTGGTAAATATGAAGTTAAGGTATCAGAGTACAAAATGACAAGGGTTTGATGGATCGTGCGGTTAACAATACTTAGTCGCCCACAAAAACAAATCTTACACCCTCATTTTCTACATGCGGACATGAGACTGTTGTTTGTAGCAACAACTGTCTCATATGGGACTAAGGTTGGTCTAACATGGGCATAAAATCAAATTCATAAATGCTGTTGCGAGCGGACAAGCTTGGAGGCCATAAACAGGGCTAGTTTCTGCCCATGCAGAAATGTCAAATGACACTTTGTCTTCTTTGATTTTGAACAACACAAGCAATTAGCAACGTCAGAAACTAGAGATTGCAATGTTACTTGAAAGGAATGCCATGCAGATCGGCCGAACTGCGAATCGGCCGAGCCGCTCTCACCACCCCCTACCATGGGTGGAGGGGGGGGGGTGGTCGTCGAGCCACCCGCCTGCGGATTAGTCTGCGCCTTGACGATTGGCTTGGTGTCGGCATTGGCTGGGGAAGGGGGGGGGGGCGGGGAGGGTCTGTCTGGATGAAGCTGGCGATTGGTGTCAATTGTATTTGTGTTGCTGGCTGCTGGGTGTGTATGGGTGGAGGGGCGAGGATGGGACCAATATTTACTGATTTTTTAGGAGAAATCTTCACGGCCGGACCACTAAAGTAATCACTAAATTTTTGGAAATTGTGAATGGCCCCGTAACGAGTATGGATAACGTTCATGCGGCCCATAATGAGCATTGATAACGCGGAATTTGCACGTGGCCCGAAACATTTTTCACACGGAAACTCAGCTTCATTCATTTTGATTTCACACAATTTTCATTATTCAATAATAATAAGCAATGATAACGCGGAAATTTGGTGTGTCAGTTGGTTTATGCAGCGAAAGATGGAAACTTATAAAGATTTAATAACAAATTTATTCAACAACGATAACTACCACTAAGTAACCACTACTGCCACTACAACTCCGAATCTGCTTCTGGTGCTGGATCTTGGAGAGGGCGGGCGTGGTCATCGAGGTGGTCATCGAGGTGGTCGTTGGGGTGGGCATCAGGGTGGTCTTCAGCGGGTGGTCCTGCAGCGTCGCAATTCAGGCAGGCCCAAGCGATGTGTCCTAAATAGATGGCCGCGCGGTATGCGCGGTATGCGTCACGTGACACACCGGTGCCCCAGACACGATGCTGCCACTGTTGGCAGCTGTCGCATTGTAGGCCTTCTTGTCGCGGATGGACAGGAGCGTCGCAAGCGATGCATAAGTCTGCCATGTTTCAGACAAGGAATGATAGCCCCATATGCTGGACGTCCATACCCATACCTGGACGTCCATACCCATACCTGGACGTCCATACCAGAAGCCGAGGCTTCACAAGTTGTTATCAAAGGCCGCTGTTGCTGATTGCTAAAATCAGAATTGAGGTCTCGTGAATTAGGATTCACAAAAAGACTGAAAAATGTTTCAGGCCGCGTGGTGTTAAGCAGTGGCAATGGCCTGTGGCAGCCATATTAATTTACACCACCTGAAACCTGGCCTCTGATCATTGGTCTCCAATAGGGGTGGGTGGAGTGGTGTGGCAGTAGTAATAAATAACACAACCTTAAGTAGCTCATTGTCAGTTGATTGCCACAGTAACACAATGCCTGGGAAAGGAGCATCTTACAACGCAGCTTTCAAGTTTAGTTATCTCCTGACTTGTACGTATGACGTTGTGATGCAACAGCTGTAACTATTTTTTACCTCCCCCCCCCCCCCCCCCCCTCCCCACTTGTCTCGCCACGCTCAATTGAAATTGGCAAAAGACCCTATTTAAAGCTGCACCCTGACTTGCGACTCAAACCCAGAGGGTGGAACCTCCAAGTTCCTTATATACGCTGCAGCTTCAAATGGGCAGTTTACAGTAGTTCTAAATGCAGTTATTTACAAGTGATATCTTTTAAGTTTGTGGGGCTAACCTGTAACTTGTATGGTTAGCCTGTAAAACCTCAAATTTATGTTTGTGGATGTAGTTGGTCATGCCTACCCAAATAGCAATCATATTGAATAAACTGTTACAAATTTTATTCTTTTATTGATTGCATCTTCCTTGTGAATAACTTTAAAAATTCTGTTCACTACAGTTATCAGTTTTGAAGAAAGATCCTTGGTCTATAACTATATTTTTATGACTGTAGCTCATGCAGGTACCTGTAGCTCTACACTTACTCCATACACAGGCCAACAAAATGCCAAGAATTGTGTGATAGGCCAAACAGTATCCACCCCACCTACATACATTGAACCCTACCCCTCCCCCCACCATATCTGACAGATAGATACCTGGTAATAGATATATAGGTCATATTCATATATTAGTTTGTACTTAATATTTGGTATCTGTTTCAGGTTTGAAGACATCAAAGCTTTGATACAGATTTCACTTAAATGGCATGCAAGATGCCTGTTACGACTGGATCAAATGGTGCTGCTTCTGGAGATGCTAGAATTTCTCCAAGACTAAATGGCTTTGAGGATGTACCTAGGCCATTCCTGATTGGAGTGGGAGGAGGCACAGCTTCTGGAAAGGTTTGTGTATTTATTATCTTTAAACAACATTTAATTCCTGTCCTGCAGGTTAATAGCCCGACTACGGTAGTTTTTTTACCAGCTAAACAACATGGCGCCAGGTTCACACATTATTAGCTTACAATTGACAACATCAGTCTATGTGTCTTTTGTATGTGTTATGCTCACTCTAATTCTACCCAGTTATTACTGGATACCTCTTGACTGGCCATTAGGGTTAAGGAAGCTCTCCTATTTGCTGGTTGGCTGGCTTAACAAGTCTTTGGATAGTGATTGGTTGCCTCCTTCCATGCTATTAATGTGTAATAGTCTCTCCTTGTCACTGATTGTCTACCTCCTTTGTTGTCATGTGAGTGTGACCAGCTCTCATTGTTGCCACCTTATTTTTATCATTGAGGCTTCATAGACTAATTTGTCTAATTGGCTGCCTCTTTTGTTGTCATTAGTTAGGATAAACTCTCCTATTTCTCTGATTGGTTGCATGCATTCTTGATGGTCTATAACAAACTCTTCCTTAGCCCTGATTGGTTGCATTCCAAATGATAGATGGCCTGTATCTCCTTATTTGGCTGATTGGTTGTCTATCCAATAGTGGCTATTGTAAAAGAGTCTTGCCTTACTGTTGAATGGTTACCTTCTACACAGTCGTCGGTATGTAACAAGATAATGGACCAACTTGGCCAGACCGAGGTGGACCAGAAACAGAAGCAGGTCATCATAATAACGCTTGACTGCTTCTACAAGCCGCTGTCAGAGGAGCAGGAGGTTCAGGCCAGAAGGGGCCAGTACAACTTTGACCACCCAGGTAGGTTAATATAAGCTAGGAGAGAACAGCATAACTTAGACCCAGAGATTGGTCAATTCATCTTGGGATAGTACATAACCTAGACTCAGAGGTTGGTCAAGTCCTCCTGGGCTAGTACATCACTTAGACTCAGATATTTGTAAATTCGTCCTGGGCTTGTACATAACGTAGACCCAGAGATTGGTCAAGTCATCCTGGGCTAGTACATAACCTAATCTCAGATATTGGTAAATTCGTCCTGGCCTTGTACTTAACTTAGACCCAGATATTGATCAATTCGTCCTGGGCTTGTACATAACTTAGACCCAGATATTGGTCAATTCGTCCTGGGCTTGTACATAACTTAGACCCAGATATTGGTCAATTCGTCCTGGGCTTGTACATAACTTACACCTAGAGGTTGGTCAATTCATCCTGGGCTAGTACATAACCTAAACTCAGATATTGGTAAATTCGTCCTGGCCTTGTACTTAACTTAGACCCAGAGATTGGTCAATTCATCCTGGGCTTGTACATAACTTAGACCCAGAGATTGGTCAATTCATCCTGGGCTAGTACGTAACCTAAACTCAGATATTGGTAAATTCGTCCTGGCCTTGTACTTAACTTAGACCCAGAGATTGGTCAATTCGTCCTGGGCTTGTACATAACTTAGGCCCAGATATTGGTCAAGTCCTCCTGGGCTAGTACGTAACCTAAACTCAGATATTGGTAAATTCGTCCTGGGCTTGTACTTAACTTAGACCCAGAGATTGGTCAATTCGTCCTGGGCTAGTACATAACCTAGACTCAGAGTTTAGTCAATTCATTCGGGGTAATCCAGACACATTTTCCCGGCTGTTCTATATGTACCAGTAATACGACATACCGACATACGTAGTCTTTTTATGTAGCTTGAATGTGGTTTCCATTGTGGCATCTTAACGTGTGAAGACGATAAGCATTAGGAAATCGCTGCCCCCAGTGTGCCACAACAAATTTGTATTTTTTTTAAGTAAAGCTACTAATACAGCAACATTTTTCTTGAGAAATTAAAAAAAATGATTGGACTGGAAGTTATATATTTATATTCTCGGCATATAAGTATACATACCGTATATTGTATGCAATAAATAACTGGACATGTTGTTAAACCACTTTTTTTGGCCAAATTGTTCTCATGTGAGAAAGTGTGGTTTCTTGTGTACTATGTCGTCAAAACCTGCACATTACAGCATTGTCTTACCTTTTAACATGTGATGACACATCTATTTTTCATCGAGTTAACATTTGTACAGTAAAACAATCTGTCGAGAACGTTTTCCCGGCAGATTAACAAAAAAACATAATGTAGGTGCAAATTTGCTGTATGAGCAGCCTTACGTATTAAACATTACACACTTTAACTGTGAACCCCTTGCTACAGATGCATTTGACGAGCAGCTGATCCTCTCCACGTTTCAAGACATAAAAGCCGGAAAGACGATAAAGATACCGGAATACGACTACAAAAATGACAGCATGTGAGTTGCGTAGCGCTCAGCAATTTTGGACAAGTATGTATGGCATGACTACTGACAAGTAGCAATAACAATGACTATGTGCCCCGCTGACGTCACCTTCTGTGAACTTTAATTGTTGTGTATTTGCAGCAAGAAGGATCAATGGCGGACTGTGTACCCCGCTGACGTCACCTTCTGTGAACTTTAATTGTTGTGTATTTGCAGCAAGAAGGATCAATGGCGGACTGTGTACCCCGCTGACGTCACCTTCTGTGAACTTTAATTGTTGTGTATTTGCAGCAAGAAGGATCAATGGCGGACTGTGTACCCCGCTGACGTCACCCTCTGTGAACTTTAATTGTTGTGTATTTGCAGCAAGAAGGATCAATGGCGGACTGTGTACCCCGCTGACGTCATACTCTTTGAGGGTATCCTGGTCTTCTACTTCAAGGAGGTGCGCGATCTCTTCAACATGAAGCTATTCGTTGACACAGACGCAGATACCAGACTCTCCCGAAGAGGTACCTTTTCCAAGCATAACGCGAAATGACGTTTCTAAACATGTTATGCAGTGGGGCGTGGGGGGGAAGGCGCTTTGGAGCCACACGTTATATGAACTCACAACCGCCCAATCGTGAATCAGTCTCTCTTACCTAGCTGGCTAAAAGGGTGATCCCCTTGGCCAAGACAAGTAAGTGTGACTTGACTCGCTGCCACACCACAAACCCCTCTCGTGTATTTCCGCCAGGTGTGTCCTCTGACCAAGAAAGCACAATCTCAGAACCGTCGCGGTTTCTACGTGTGTCAGGCTTCATTGTAAACTGGGGCCGGATTGGTCTCCATCGCGAGTCAGCGACTCCGTACAGTCTGGTTTTAAGGGTCAATCCGAAGCCAGAAGGAATGGTTTGATCCTAGTATAATATGTTAGGATCCGGCTATAAGCGTAACTGTATTCCCGTCCCAGTGATGCGGGACATGCAGGAGATCGGACGCTCCTTGGATCAGATCCTGCACCAGTACACCAACTACGTGAAGCCCGCCTTCGAAGAGTTCTGCCTTCCCGTAAGTAGTTACTTTCAGTGATAGACCTGCCTTCCTCATAATAATATTTAGTGATAAACGTGCTTTCTCGTAAGTAACCTGTAGTGATAGACCTACCTTCCCGCAAGTAACACTTAGTGATGTACCTGCCTTCCCAGGTCTCGCATAAAATATTACAATGGTATTTCAACTCCAATTGTAATAACATTGATATTTATTGAAGGGAATCGTTTTAAAGCTATATCTCTGTGTCGTGGATATATGCTGCATCATCGTAACACATGATATTCACTGTACAAAGGTATTCTTAGTACCGAATGTGACGTATGTATGTGCCATCACCTACAATCTTTAGTTTGTTTAACCTCCCGAGGATTTCAAGATTATGCTGAAGTTTGTATCAACCAAATATAAATGTTCACCCCCTTCTGTAGACAAAGAAATATGCTGACGTCATCATTCCACGTGGCGCAGATAATACAGGTGAGTCAATAAAGACTACTTACCTTGACCATATCGACAGAGGGTCTAACGCATTTAAGATGTGGTTGGTTGGTTAAGCAAGACATGACCGCCGACGGATGTTCGGCATTGTTATATTGTTATGCCACAAAGTTATTCATATGTTTAGCAGTCACCCCCGAAAGATGATCGCTTCGTAGTGGTTAGCGCACTAGACCGCAGATCAATAGGTTCTGGGTTCGAATCCCGGACCCGGGCACCAAAATCTGGGGCAACTTTCATCTATTCATCATCATTCATCGTGGGAGGTTCCTTAACACAGTTTAGCCCTTGTTTGTGCGCAAAAGCGGCTTTAAACACCAGTTCATTTCTTTTTCTTTGCCCCGGGGGGTTCCTTGGTCCAGTTTAGCCCTTGTGTGACAAATCCTTGTGCGACAAATCCTTGTGCCACCAGTTCATTTCTTTCCATTGTCCCGGGGGGTTCCTTGGTCCAGTTTAGCCCCTGTGTGACACAAATCCTTGTGCCACCAGTTAATTTCTTGCCATTGTCCCGGGGGGTTCCTTGGTCCAGTTTAGCCCTTGTGTGCACAAATCCTTGTGCCACTAGTTCATTTCTTTCCATTGTCCGGCGGGGTTCCTTGGTCCAGTTTAGCCCTTGTGTGACACAAATCCTTGTGCCACCAGTTCATTTCTTTCCATTGTCCGGGGGGGTTCCTTGGTCCAGTTTAGCCCTTGTGTGACACAAATCCTTGTGCCACCAGTTCATTCTTTCCATTGTCCGGGGAAGTTCCTTGGTCCAGTTTAGCCCTTGTGTGACACAAATCCTTGTGCCACCAGTTCATTTCTTTCCATTGTCCAGGGGGGTTCCTTGGTCCAGTTTAGCCCTTGTGTGCACAAATCCTTGTGCCACCAGTTCATTTCTTTCCATTGTCCGGAGGGGGGGGGGGGGGTTCCTTGGTCCAGTTTAGCCCTTGTGTGACACAAGTCCTTGTGCCACCAGTTCATTTCTTGCCATTGTCCGGGGGGGTTCCTTGGTCCAGTTTAGCCCTTGTGTGACACAAATCCTTGTGCCACCAGTTCATTTCTTTCCATTGTCTGCGGGGGGGTTCCTTGGTCCAGTTTAGCCATTGTGTGCACAAATTCTTGTGCCACCAGTTCATTTCTTTCCATTGTCCGGGGGGGTTCCTTGGTCCAGTTTAGCCCTTGTGTGCACAGATCCTTGTGCCACCAGTTAATTTCTTTCCATTGTCCCGGGGGGTTCCTTGGTCCAGTTTAGCCCTTGTGTGCACAAATCCTTGTGCCACCAGTTAATTTCTTTCCATTGTCCCGGGGGGTTCCTTGGTCCAGTTTAGCCCTTGTGTGCACAAATCCTTGTGCCACCAGTTCATTTCTTTCCATTGTCCGGGGGGGTTCCTTGGTCCAGTTTAGCCCTTGTGTGACACAAATCCTTGTGCCACCAGTTCATTTCTTTCCATTGTCCGGGGGGGTTCCTTGGTCCAGTTTAGCCCTTGTGTGACACAAATCCTTGTGCCACCAGTTCATTCTTTCCATTGTCCGGGGGGGTTCCTTGGTCCAGTTTAGCCCTTGTGTGACACAAATCCTTGTGCCACCAGTTCATTTCTTTCCATTGTCCAGGGGGGTTCCTTGGTCCAGTTTAGCCCTTGTGTGCACAAATCCTTGTGCCAGCAGTTCATTTCTTTCCATTGTCCGGAGGGGGGGGGGGGGTTCCTTGGTCCAGTTTAGCCCTTGTGTGACACAAATCCTTGTGCCACCAGTTCATTTCTTGCCATTGTCCGGGGGGGTTCCTTGGTCCAGTTTAGCCCTTGTGTGACACAAATCCTTGTGCCACCAGTTCATTTCTTTCCATTGTCTGCGGGGGGGGTTCCTTGGTCCAGTTTAGCCATTGTGTGCACAAATTCTTGTGCCACCAGTTCATTTCTTTCCATTGTCCGGGGGGGTTCCTTGGTCCAGTTTAGCCCTTGTGTGCACAGATCCTTGTGCCACCAGTTAATTTCTTTCCATTGTCCCGGGGGGTTTCTTGGTCCAGTTTAGCCCTTGTGTGCACAAATCCTTGTGCCACCAGTTAATTTCTTTCCATTGTCCCGGGGGGTTCCTTGGTCCAGTTTAGCCCTTGTGTGCACAAATCCTTGTGCCACCAGTTCATTTCTTTCCATTGTCCCGGGGGGTTCCTTGGTCCAGTTTAGCCCTTGTGTGACACAAATCCTTGTGCCACTAGTTCATTTCTTTCCATTGTCCGGCGGGGTTCCTTGGTCCAGTTTAGCCCTTGTGTGACACAAATCCTTGTGCCACCAGTTCATTTCTTTCCATTGTCCGGGGGGGTTCCTTGGTCCAGTTTAGCCCTTGTGTGACACAAATCCTTGTGCCACCAGTTCATTCTTTCCATTGTCCGGGGGAGTTCCTTGGTCCAGTTTAGCCCTTGTGTGACACAAATCCTTGTGCCACCAGTTCATTTCTTTCCATTGTCCGGGGGGGTTCCTTGGTCCAGTTTAGCCCTTGTGTGACACAAATCCTTGTGCCACCAGTTCATTCTTTCCATTGTCCGGGGGAGTTCCTTGGTCCAGTTTAGCCCTTGTGTGACACAAATCCTTGTGCCACCAGTTCATTTCTTTCCATTGTCCGGCGGGGTTCCTTGGTCCAGTTTAGCCCTTGTGTGACACAAATCCTTGTGCCACCAGTTCATTTCTTTCCATTGTCCGGGGGGGTTCCTTGGTCCAGTTTAGCCCTTGTGTGACACAAATCCTTGTGCCACCAGTTCATTTCTTTCCATTGTCCGGGGGGGTTCCTTGGTCCAGTTTAGCCCTTGTGTGACACAAATCCTTGTGCCACCAGTTCATTCTTTCCATTGTCCGGGGGGGTTCCTTGGTCCAGTTTAGCCCTTGTGTGACACAAATCCTTGTGCCACCAGTTCATTTCTTTCCATTGTCCAGGGGGGTTCCTTGGTCCAGTTTAGCCCTTGTGTGCACAAATCCTTGTGCCAGCAGTTCATTTCTTTCCATTGTTCGGAGGGGGGGGGGGGGTTCCTTGGTCCAGTTTAGCCCTTGTGTGACACAAATCCTTGTGCCACCAGTTCATTTCTTGCCATTGTCCGGGGGGGTTCCTTGGTCCAGTTTAGCCCTTGTGTGACACAAATCCTTGTGCCACCAGTTCATTTCTTTCCATTGTCTGCGGGGGGGGTTCCTTGGTCCAGTTTAGCCATTGTGTGCACAAATTCTTGTGCCACCAGTTCATTTCTTTCCATTGTCCGGGGGGGTTCCTTGGTCCAGTTTAGCCCTTGTGTGCACAGATCCTTGTGCCACCAGTTAATTTCTTTCCATTGTCCCGGGGGGTTCCTTGGTCCAGTTTAGCCCTTCTGTGCACAAATCCTTGTGCCACCAGTTAATTTCTTTCCATTGTCCCGGGGGGTTCCTTGGTCCAGTTTAGCCCTTGTGTGCACAAATCCTTGTGCCACCAGTTAATTTCTTTCCATTGTCCCGGGGGGTTCCTTGGTCCAGTTTAGCCCTTGTGTGACACAAATCCTTGTGCCACCAGTTCATTCTTTCCAAAATCCGGGGGAGTTCCTTGGTCCAGTTTAGCCCTTGTGTGACACAAATCCTTGTGCCACCAGTTCATTTCTTTCCATTGTCCAGGGGGGTTCCTTGGTCCAGTTTAGCCCTTGTGTGCACAAATCCTTGTGCCACTAGTTCATTTCTTTCCATTGTCCGGCGGGGTTCCTTGGTCCAGTTTAGCCCTTGTGTGACACAAATCCTTGTGTCACCAGTTCATTTCTTTCCATTGTATAGGGGGGTTCCTTGGTCCAGTTTGGCCCTTGTGTGCCCAAATCCTTTTGCCACCAGTTCATTTCTTTCCATCGTCCCGGGGGGTTCCTTGGTCCAGTTTGGCCCTTGTGTGCACAAATCCTTGTGCCACCAGTTCATTTCTTTCCATTGTCCCGGGGGGTTCCTTGGTCCAGTTTGGCCCTTGTGTGACACAAATCCTTGTGCCACCAGTTCATTTCTTTCCTTCGTCCCGCGGGGTTCCTTGGTCCAGTTTAGCCCTTGTGTGCACAAATCCTTGTGCCACCAGTTCATTTCTTTCCATCGTCCCGGGGGGTTCCTTGGTCCAGTTTAGCCCTTGTGTGCACAAATCCTTGTGCCAGCAGTTCATTTCTTTCCATTGTCCCGGGGGGTTCCTTGGTCCAGTTTAGCCCTTGTGTCCACAGATCCTTGTGCCACCGGTTCATTTCTTTCCTTTGTCCCGGGGGGTTCCTTGGTCCAGTTTAGCCCTTGTGTGACACAAATCCTTGTGCCACCAGTTCATTTCTTTCCATCGTCCCGGAGGGTTCTTTGGCCCAGTTTAGCCCTTGTGTGCACAAATCCTTGTGCCACCAGTTCATTTCTTTCCATTGCCCCGGGGGGTTCCTTGGTCCAGTTTAGCCCTTGTGTGACACAAATCCTTGTGCCACCAGTTCATTTCTTTCCATTGTCCAGGGGGGTTCCTTGGTCCAGTTTAGCCCTTGTGTGCACAAATCCTTGTGCCACTAGTTCATTTCTTTCCATTGTCCGGCGGGGTTCCTTGGTCCAGTTTAGCCCTTGTGTGACACAAATCCTTGTGCCACCAGTTCATTTCTTTCCATTGTCCGGGGGGGTTCCTTGGTCCAGTTTAGCCCTTGTGTGACACAAATCCTTGTGCCACCAGTTCATTCTTTCCATTGTCCGGGGGGGTTCCTTGGTCCAGTTTAGCCCTTGTGTGACACAAATCCTTGTGCCACCAGTTCATTTCTTTCCATTGTATAGGGGGGTTCCTTGGTCCAGTTTGGCCCTTGTGTGCCCAAATCCTTTTGCCACCAGTTCATTTCTTTCCATCGTCCCGGGGGGTTCCTTGGTCCAGTTTGGCCCTTGTGTGCACAAATCCTTGTGCCACCAGTTCATTTCTTTCCATTGTCCCGGGGGGTTCCTTGGTCCAGTTTGGCCCTTTTGTGACACAAATCCTTGTGCCACCAGTTCATTTCTTTCCTTCGTCCCGCGGGGTTCCTTGGTCCAGTTTAGCCCTTTTGTGCACAAATCCTTGTGCCACCAGTTCATTTCTTTCCTTCCTCCCAGGGGGGTTCCTTGGTCCAGTTTAGCCCTTGTGTGCACAAATGCTTGTGCCACCAGTTCATTTCTTTCCATCGTCCCGGGGGGTTCCTTGGTCCAGTTTAGCCCTTGTGTGCACAAATCCTTGTGCCAGCAGTTCATTTCTTTCCATTGTCCCGGGGGGTTCCTTGGTCCAGTTTAGCCCTTGTGTCCACAGATCCTTGTGCCACCGGTTCATTTCTTTCCTTTGTCCGGGGGGGTTCCTTGGTCCAGTTTAGCCCTTGTGTGACACAAATCCTTGTGCCACCAGTTCATTTCTTTCCATCGTCCCGGAGGGTTCCTTGGTCCAGTTTGGCCCTTGTGTGCACAAATCCTTGTGCCACCAGTTCATTTCTTTCCATTGTCCCGGGGGGTTCCTTGGTCCAGTTTGGCCCTTGTGTGACACAAATCCTTGTGCCACCAGTTCATTTCTTTCCTTCGTCCCGCGGGGTTCCTTGGTCCAGTTTAGCCCTTTTGTGCACAAATCCTTGTGCCACCAGTTCATTTCTTTCCTTCCTCCCAGGGGGGTTCCTTGGTCCAGTTTAGCCCTTGTGTGCACAAATGCTTGTGCCACCAGTTCATTTCTTTCCATCGTCCCGGGGGGTTCCTTGGTCCAGTTTAGCCCTTGTGTGCACAAATCCTTGTGCCAGCAGTTCATTTCTTTCCATTGTCCCGGGGGGTTCCTTGGTCCAGTTTAGCCCTTGTGTCCACAGATCCTTGTGCCACCGGTTCATTTCTTTCCTTTGTCCGGGGGGGTTCCTTGGTCCAGTTTAGCCCTTGTGTGACACAAATCCTTGTGCCACCAGTTCATTTCTTTCCATCGTCCCGGAGGGTTCTTTGGCCCAGTTTAGCCCTTGTGTGCACAAATCCTTGTGCCACCAGTTCATTTCTTTCCATTGCCCCGGGGGGTTCCTTGGTCCAGTTTAGCCCTTGTGTGACACAAATCCTTGTGCCAGCAGTTCATTTCTTTCCATCGTCCCGGGGGGTTCCTTGGTCCAGTTTAGCCCTTGTGTGACACAAATCCTTGTACCACCAGTTCATTTCCTTCCATCGTCCTGGGGGGTTCCTTAGTCCAGTTTGGCCCTTGTGTGCACAAATCCTTGTGCCACCAGTTCATTTCTTTCCATCGTCCCGGGGGGTTCCTTGGTCCAGTTTAGCCCTTGTGTGCACAAATCCTTGTGCCACCAGTTCATTTCTTTCCATCGTCCCGGGGGGTTCCTTGGTCCAGTTTAGCCCTTGTGTGCACAAATCCTTGTGCCACCAGTTCATTTCTTTCCATTGTCCCGGGGGGTTTCTTAGTCCAGTTTGGCCCTTGTGTGCACAAATCTTTGTGCCACCAGTTCATTTCTTTCCTTCGTCCCGGGGGGTTCCTTGGTCCAGTTTAGCCCTTGTGTGCACAAATCCTTGTGCCAGCAGTTCATTTCTTTCCATTGCCCCGGGGGGTTCCTTGGTCCAGTTTAGCCCTTGTGTCCACAGATCCTTGTGCCACCAGTTCCTTTCTTTCCTTCGTCCCGGGGGGTTCCTTGGTCCAGTTTAGCCCTTGTGTGCACAAATCCTTGTGCCAGCAGTTCATTTCTTTCCATTGTCCGGCGGGGTTCCTTGGTCCAGTTTAGCCCTTGTGTGCACAAATCCTTGTGCCAGCAGTTCATTTCTTTCCATTGCCCCGGGGGGTTTCTTGGTCCAGTTTAGCCCTTGTGTCCACAGATCCTTGTGCCACCAGTTCCTTTCTTTCCTTCGTCCCGGGGGGTTCCTTGGTCCAGTTTAGCCCTTGTGTGCACAAATCCTTGTGCCAGCAGTTCATTTCTTTCCATTGTCCGGCGGGGTTCCTTGGTCCAGTTTAGCCCTTGTGTGCACAAATCCTTGTGCCACCAGTTCATTTCTTTCCATTGCCCCGGGGGGTTCCTTGGTCCAGTTTAGCCCTTGTGTGCACAAATCCTTGTGCCACCAGTTCATTTCTTTCCATTGCCCCGGGGGGTTCCTTGGTCCAGTTTAGCCCTTGTGTGCACAAATGCTTGTGCCACCAGTTCATTTCTTTCCATTGTCCAGGGAAGTTCCTTGGTCCAGTTTAGCCCTTGTGTGCACAAATGCTTGTGCCACCAGTTCATTTCTTTCCATTGTCCCGGGGGGTTCCTTGGTCCAGTTTAGCCCTTGTGTAACACAGATCCTTGTGCCACCAGTTCATTTCTTTCCATTGTCTGGGGGGGGGGGTTCCTTGGTCCAGTTTAGCCCTTGTGTCCACAGATCCTTTTGCCACCAGTTCATTTCTTTCCATTGTCCGGGGGGGTTCCTTGGTCCAGTTTAGCCCTTGTGTGAAACAAATTCTTGTGCCACCAGTTCATTTCTTTCCATTGTCCCGGGGGGTTCCTTGGCCCAGTTTAGCCCACTTAGAGAAAGTGAGACAAGGTATGGTCACTACAGAAAGCTGTTGGAGGGCTTGCAGGCAGATCTAAAAGAGTGCTGGCGTCACAGCAAAGCAAGATAGTATATCTCCAAAAGAGTGGAATAGGCATTTTTCAATCATCTTAAACAGAGCAAATAGGATGACACCTGAGACGAAAGTGATGGTAACCGAATTGCTTAGTACTCATGTATGCACTAAATGCCACTTGTGTATAGAGGGTATATCTGAAGAACTGAATTCAGACTTCAGACTTCACCACTGAAGACATATATCATGTAATTCATAGCCTGCCAAGTAAGAAATCACCAGGGCCAGATGGTGTCCTAACGGAAGCCTTGAAAAATAACTGTGCTGTTTCAGTACCAATACTTACTGACCTTGCCAATCAAATTATGAGTTCTGGTCATTTCCCGAAACCATGGACAGAGGCCCTTTTAGTGCCTATTCATAAGAAAGGTGACCGATCAGATCCAAGTAACTACAGGGGAATATCCCTCTTATCAGCTATTAACAAGATGTTTACAAAGGCAATTAACAATAGACTAGTAGCATGGGCAGATTTAAATAATAAGCAGTATGGTACAGAAATATATTAGTAGGGCAAGAGGAAGATTCTATTGCATTTTTGTTGACTTAGAGAAAGCATTTGACTCTATTCCGCTTCAGTTCATTTGGTATAGACTGCTCACAAAAGGTGTCCATGGGAGAATACTAGAGGTCTTGCAATCAATGTATGGCCAACTTAGGTCACGTCTAATTGCACCAGAGGGGCTAACTGATTTGTTTGAATGCAACACAGAAACCAGACAGGGGTGCCAACTTAGCCCCTTTCTTTTTAACTTTTGCCTGAACAACTTCATAGAATGTTGGAAATCGAATGATTTCCCTGGGATTCAGATAAGCCATATATATGATAATGTGTGCCTGCTACTGTTTGCAGACGATATGATTGAAGCAGCTGATACTGTGGGTAGATTATCGGAAACTTATTGATAAGCTTAGCGAGTTCTGTGAAAGCTGGGAATTATCAATTAATTTAAACAAGACGAAGGTTATGGTTTTCAGGAATGGGGGGATACAGAAGAGAAATGAAAATGGTTCTTGAAAGGAAAGAGGATAGTGACTTTATCATCTTATAAGTAACTAGGGCTGGTTTTTACCCCTTAGCTAGTCTGGACCTTGGCTCAGCAAACCCTCTCCGCACAAGCTGGAAAGGCTGTGAATTTTATTAAATCTGTAAATAACAAATGTGGTGGGTTAGAACATAAGATCCAATTCGAATTATTTGATAAAATGGTATTGCCGATTCTAACCTATGGAGCAGAAATTTGGGGATATAGGTAGAAGACCGTTATGGAGAGTGTCTAAGTGAAATATTGCAAATGAATATTAAAACTACCCGTACCTGCATCGACATCAAATGCAGCTGTTATGAGAGAAGTTGGAGCGTACCCAGTCCAAATAATGTGTGTTATGAAGATGCTAAAGTTCTGGATGAAGCTCGTCAGCAATGAGGACCAGTCTCTCCCGAGAGAAACATATACTATGCTATTTAAATTAGATTATAGGGGGAGGCGCACATGGGCCACTGAAGTGAAAATAATATTGTTATAGCTCGGACTTGAAGAAGCCTGGACGCATCAGCAAATAGGAGATGAGGATCTATTTTTAAAAACAACCAAGGGTGAATTGACGTACAGAGCACATACAAATTGGCTCAACTGCCTGGAAGAAAATAACCGACTTGACACATATAGAAAGTATAAAAGAACCTTGACAACAGAACTGTATATATTTGCTATTAAGGAAAGCTATCTTCGAAAACTCCTGGCCCAATTTCGATGTTCCACACACCCACTAAACATAGAGTAAGGCAGACATTTAGGAATCCCAAGGGAAGAAAGACTGTGTATGTATTGTAAAAATAATGGTGAAAGTGTTATAGAAGATGAGATACACCTAATCTGTTTTTGCCCTTTGTATCAAGCGTCACGAAAAAAATACCTAGCTGAAGTCACAGATCAGAAGCAGAACTTGCGTTGGGAATTTACCTTTTTGATGATGTCAATAGATACCTCCACCCGATATAACACCGTGCTATTTCTCCGCGATGCGTACAAATTAAGGGAAAAACTGTTTCAAAATGTTACCTTATTTACTTGATGTTATTTGTATATACATACATATATTTGTACTTTGAGGCTGTGAGCCTACAGTGCACAATAAACTCATTATTATATTATATTTAGCCTTTGTGTGCACAAATCCTTGTGCCACCAGTTCATTTCTTTCCATCGCCCGGGGGGGTTCCTTGGCCCGGTTTGGCCGTTGTGTGCACACTGTGCCTAAAAACACCCAATACCTTTCATTGTTTACAGTTGCAATCGACCTGATCGTGCAGCACATCGAGGAACTACTCCGCGGGAGCAAGAACGGGACCACCCTGCGGCGCGCCCGTCACAACTCGGACTCACTGGTTAGCCGACCCCACTAGCCTGCCCTCCTCTCACGCATCGCCGAGTCTATCTCACCCTCCACTTCTTAATCTAGTGTTGACTGATATAAGATTAACGCGTTTTCCTTTGTTATCTTATTCTGAAGCACATTTCCACGAGGCTTAACTCTAAACGCGAGTGTGGAACCATTGCTTGCGTTGGTTTACGAATAACACGAACCCGCTTAGTTAACGTGGGGATTATTCGAGAATTGGATACCAGGAATTTTTGATAATGGTTTGGAATGCATTTAGATACCTACTCAGTGCTACAATGATAAGTTACTTAATTTCACATACTCATTTAATTTAAGATAGATGTAGTTGTCGGGGAAATACCATGCAACCATAAAGAGGAAAAATATCTTTGGTTTGGAAGATACACTTTGAAAGGTGTCACTTTGACGGCGAGGTCTCTATGAAGACTCATATAATTCTGTATCTTCACTTAATAAAGTTAATTATTTATCTGTCTGGACCTAAAACATATCATTAGTGTAACGTGAATTGTGGTATTTTTTTTCGGACTTTGAAATCTCTGGGCCAGTCAGAATGTGTGAGGCTGCTGTCTATTGTTGTGTGCCTCCTCGTGTCTGGGATGTGTTTCTCTCTCCAATGTCTTTGTTATCATCTCTGGGTGTCGGAAACCTCCACCCTGAATCATTGCGTAGGTCGTGCACTAGTCCTGGTAGTCAACCAATCATATGCACCGATGTATTTGTTAAGACACTGAAATTTGTAGTTGTATAATATTTAAATCATTTATATGTGCGAACATTTCCGGATTTACACTTATGTTAAGGGATTTTGACAAATTTTGACCAGTGTAGGTCGAAAAATTTAAGCTGTAGCGAAGTCGCGGATGTATTTTGTGGTCAATATCGTGGCATATGCTGAACGTATAAAGCGATTGGCGTTGTTACTAACCGACTGGCTGTGTGTTTTTGGTCATTAGTTTTAATTGATTTTAGTTTGTTGGAGTGCTTCTTTTGCAGTGTGGTGTACACCTTTGATAATTTGAAAACATCTGCAGCTTGTAGAAACGTTTCTAGTACAGCATATGGACATATTTGATGTCTAGAATATGAGTTAGGGAACCTTTTTTCCCTGTGGGTAAAAGTGGGTCATGTGTTTAAGGTTCTATATTTCAGTCTGGAAACAACAGTCAAAGCTCCAGCGCCAATGTAAGATTATTATTTTTTTTCTCATATTGCCGTTAAATGTACTCATTTCGTCTACATATGTGGCGTACTAAATACATGCATTCTCACTGTTGCTGTCCAGTGTCACTGGCAGGAATCGCCTTCAATCGCCAAAGGTCCTCTTTTTTATTAAATGTTCACCGTGTGCGTTTATGTGTATCGCACACGTGTTCAGGTAGTTGGTATCTCTGGCACACCGAATGCGTTGACCGGCTATCCCAAGGGGCAGCCTGTCCCTTGTTACCTGCCTGGGACAGCTAGACACCCAAAATCTTACTTATTATTTTCTGGCTCTTCAGTCTGTGGTTTTGTGTTCATAGTTAAATATTATTTGAGATTATGTGTCTCGCGGTAACCGATACCGGATGTCGACTGTCCGTTGGTTACGTCGTCGTTCCGTTTCGTCGCGTTTTGGTTGCCATGGTTATCTGCACCCCCCGCAGCTCTTTCCGCTATGTGGATTGCGAATTGCTGGTGTCCTATTATTCATTCCAGCACTATATAGCTATGCCTATTTTGTTTTCTTCGTCCTGTGATGGAGTCTCCGTGGCCGAGTGGTGACACTAGTGCAGATAAATGGGTTCCTTGTTCGCAACCTGCCTGGGCGATCAAATCCGATCCATATTTCATGCATTGTCCCAAGAGATTTCGTGGCCTAATTTCGTCCAGTGGCCCTAGTTATGCTGATTCAGGCGAGAGAGTAAGGTATACATCTCAGTGTTATACGGTTCCATCGCTTGGGTCACCGTATCAGATCAGCTGTGTCAGTCAGTTAACGTCACGTGTCACGTGAGCCATTGGGTCGTGGCGTCTATTGTTTCTATGGTTGCACGCTGGGGGGGTTGGGGTGGGCGCGGGTCTAGCAGGATGTAAGTTGTTCAAGGGTACTCGTCGGGTTTTTAGAAATGAACTGTTGCGTGGAGATGTTTTGAAGAAGATTTTTGGAAGGTTTCTTTTATTGATAAAAATCTGGTGCTAAATTCCAATACTGCCATGAACAAAAGGTGGTTATTTTTATATCACAAGACATTAACTCATCTGCTGAAGATTGTGGCGAGTAATTTATGTTAAAAAAGTTATGGTATTTTTTCTCTGTGTGCCATTTTATGATACACTTGGATGGGTAGCTGGGGCCGCCCGATAGCTCAGTATGGTTAGAGCGTTTGCATGATAGCCGAATGCACGTGGATCCTTGATACACCTGAATGGGTGGCTATGCTACACTTGGATGGGTGGCTATGATACACTTGGATGGGTGGCTATGATACACTTGAATGGGTGGCTATGCTACACTTGGATGGGTGGCTATGCTACACTTGCATGGGTGGCTATGCTACACTTGCATGGGTGGCTATGCTACACTTGGATTGGTGGCTATGATACACTGGAATGGGTGGCTATGCTACACTTGGATGGGTGGCTATGATACACTTGGATGGGTGGCTATGCTACACTTGGATGGGTGGCTATGATACACTTGGATGGGTGGCTATGCTACACTTGGATGGGTGGCTATGATACGCTTTGATGGGTTACACTAATGGAATCCTTGTGGCATAATGGGCTACACTCATTGAATCCTTACAGTAAGATGGATTATCCTAATTGTATTCTTAAAGTAGAATGGGTTACACTCATTGGACCTTTACAATAGGATTGGTTACACTCACTGTATCCTTGCAGTAAGATGGGTTACACCCATTGAATCCTTATAGTAGGATGGGTTACACTTATTTAACACTTAAAGTAAGATGGGTTATACCTATTAAATCCTTACAGTAAGATGGGTTACACTCCTTGAATCCTTACAGTAAGATGAGTTACACTAATTGAACCCTTACAGTAGGATTGGCTACACCCATTAAATCCTTACAGTAAGAAGGGTTACACTCCTTGAATCCTTGTGGTATAATTGGTTACACCAATTGAATCCTAACAGTAAGGTGGGTTACACTCATTGAATACTTAAAGTAAGATGTGTTACACCCATTGAATCCTTACAGTAAGATGTTTTAAATTCATTGAACCCTTACAGTTGGATGGGTTACACTTATGGAATCCTTACAGTAAAGTGGGTTACACCCATTTAATCCTTACAGTAGGATGGTTGCACTCATTGTATCCTTACAGTAAGATGGGTTACACTCCTTGAATCCTTGTGGTATAATTGGTTACACCAATTGAATCCTAACAGTAAGGTGGGTTACACTCATTGAATACTTACAGTAAGATGGGTTACACCCATTTAATCCTTACAGTAGGATGGGTTACACTCATTGAACCCTTATAGTTGGATGGGTTACACTTATTGAATCCTTACAGTAAGGTGGGTTACACTCATTGAACCCTTACAATAGAATGGGTTACACTTATTGAATCCTTAAAGTGGGATGGGTTACACTCCTTGCATATTTACAGTAAGATGGACCTGGCACCAACGTCACTCATTGTTACGTATATTTTGCTGTGAAGAATCTCCATCAAGCTAATACTTGAAAACTTCCATGGCCGACTTGCATAACGTTGTCTCATTATGGTCTTAATAGTTAAGATGATTTCTACTGAGCTTAATATATGTTTATTTAACGGGAAGTAGACATTCCTATCAAGGTGGTCGGTCGACCACACGCATTGCTTGAAGGAATCTTTCTGCTTTCTTGAGCTTTTTCTTCTTTAATATCTATATATTGCCAATCGTAATAGTTCAACAAAATTTAACCAGTTGGGCTATGAATGTTATACTTTAATTAGACTGCTTCATATATGGAGCATTACCCGGTTGCACAGACATTTGATTTGATCATTTGATTTTATCAAATGCAACTTTACGCAACTCGTCCGCATGAGCAATATTTTAATACGAATATATTCATGCCCCAAATATATCAATGTATAGGAACGTAACATGGGGACTCTAAACAAAAAATCGCTGAAAACATGAAAATACTTTCTCAATTTGTTCACAATCGGCCTGCTGTATGAATGCTTAATTCCCGTCAATCAAGCCTGGGCTAAAGGAGCCGACCTGGAACCTATAATGATGTACTTACTTAAGACAGCATAATATTGTAGTCGTGTGGTTTGCTTTAGGTGTAGTCCTGTAGACAGTAACTGTGTCGTCAGGTTATGTGCATGGGCCACGTGTGGGGTGAGGAGGGGCATCCTCAATCAGATTACAAATGGCTTGGGCAATGTGTGTAGATACAGGGATCAGAAAATAAAATGAAATATTTCCAAATGTACACCGTTTTGTCTTTTTTCTTTTGTAAAAATATTGCTTTTTCGATTTACCAACTGTTTAGTTTTCTAATGAACGATATCTTAGCTTCGCGCATGTTTAAAATTGTTTGCCCCAAAAGACGCTTAATAGAACCAGACATATTCGAGAAGGAAAACTCTTGACACACATTCTTGAGTTTCTTAGTCCAATTTACTTGTTAACAAACGTGGCTTAAACGTGTTAAATATCAAAATTCCTCTTAAAAATTTAGAGCTTCTCCCTGAAAAATTCACCCTAATATAAATTTGTATGATTAGTGCAAGAATAATATATTTTCGTCCCCAACTTCTCTGTCCGGGTACTTTATATCATCCCTAACCCGTCAAACTGATTTTTCGACTACACACAATACGGTGACTAAATGCACGTTGCTTCCAACTCTCCACCAACTGTGAAGAATATACATTTTATGCACATGTTCACAGTTATGCAATTTAACACGGGCGGAAATTAAATGTACAAGTAACGTCATTCCACAAAGATATATTATGCTAAGATGACTGCTTCCATTGTGAAATCAGCGTGTTTCTCAGCGCACAGAATGAATCATGCGGATCAAATATATTGTCTTACTATCTTATATATATCTACAAAGGTAAAATCCATCTTTAAGTCACTTAATTTTTAGTAATTTAATTTCAAAGCGAATAAAGCCGAAGATGCGTGCAATTCGTAAAACCTGTTTCCCTTAAATTTGAGCGTGTACCCCAAATATGTAGATGGTGGGGAACGGGTAGAAGGGACAGACATCCCAAACCTGTGGGAGAAGGCCTCCACAACCCCTCCCACCGCCGGGGACCCCTCCTACCCTGGGGACAGTACAGCTATCTTTAGTCCTAAGCTGGGGTCTGCTGATCTAACATTAGTCGTCACCACCAAGAGTATAAAGACAATTGCGCCTCCAAGCGGTCAATGAATTTCCGGTTGAGATCGCTTTTTTTTTCTTCCTCCTGTATGCATGTGGCTGGTGGTTGTCCGGCTGACAATTGAGTTAATTGGGTGGTTGGTTGTTTTTGGTTGTGTAATTGGGTGGTTGGTTGTTTTCTATTGAGTTGAGTTTGGATTGGGTCTGGTTGGGTGATTGGCTGGTTCATAGGTTGTTTGAATGGCTGTTTAATTAGACGCCCGGCTGACTCACTTTCATCAGTCTTGATCAACGCTCTACCTTGATCAACGATCTACCTTTATTCATGCTCTACCTTGATCCACGCTCTACCGTGATCCACTCTCTACCTTGATCCACGTTCTACCTTTATTCACGCTCTACCTTTATTCACGCTCTACCGTGATCCACGCTCTACCGTGATCAACGTTCTACCGTGATCCACGCTCTACCGTGATCCACGTTCTACCTTTATTTACGCTCTACCTTGATTCACGCTCTACCTTAATACACGCTCTACCGTCATCCATGCTCCTCTTTTATCCACGCTCTATGTGATTAACATTTACCCTTTATCCACGATATACCGCGATCCACGCTCTACCGTGATCCACGCTCTACTTTGATCCACGCTCTACCTTGATCCACGCTCTACTTTGATCCACGCTATATCTTAATATTTCCTTTCCATCTTGACCCACAATCTAGTTGGATTGCACTTTCTACTTTGATCCACCCTACCTTGATCCACGTTCTACCTGAGCCAAACTTCACCTGTATTCCCCTTTAACTTAATTTACTTTATTCTTTGGATCTACTTTCTACCTTGAGATTCGCTATACCTTGGACCATGCCAAGCATCTTGTCGCTGTAGAACACCAATAAGCAAGGAAGATGCTCTGAATTGTCCAAGTTACTCTCAAACCCAGTGAAACCCGGTCAAATTCGCTCTAATGCCCGATGGACAAATTTCCGAATCCGAGCAAAACCGAAGTGGCTTAAGAACCCATACATCAAGACAATAGGTCGCTCGTAAGCCATAAAGTGACGCTCTTTATGTCGCGATCAGACTCACGTCAAGGGGAGCCTGTCTGGCTCAGTGGGGTGAGCTGCAGACCAAAGGGTTAAGCTTCACAATCAACTCAAAGTTGGGCTCAACTTTTATCGTCGCCCAAGAACTGATAGTTGCGCTGGGAGGACATTGTCGCTCACATGTCAATGTGTATGAAAATATAACAAAATATATCCAAATATGAACATATTCCCTCAATTTGTTCGCATGTCTAATTCCCTAAGCGACTCGTATCAATGACGTCATACCGAATATTCAAGAACCCGTGCTGTTGTAAGAGTGTTACACTGTCTGCATGCTACACGTGATAGTGCCGTGTTCGGTGTGTGGTGTTCTTATCGTTTGGTTGGTGGTTGTTGATAGATTTGGGAGTTTCCATGGGACTTGTATTCAGAAATGTGAACCGGAAGTGTTATCATGGCGTACTTATGTATTACTTAATGAATTAGTTAGTTAATTAAATGTTATTATCGTGTTATTACATTATATACGAACGAAAGTTGTGATGCAGTTCGACCATTCTATTTTCCTCTTTACTCTTTCAGGTGGGCTTCACTAACACATATCCTGGCTTAAAGATGGTCTCGACTGTTTCGTTATGTTTACTTTTTCTTCTTATAATAAACTGCTCCAACATGGAAAATTTGATCAGGTATCATTTCATAATTTATTATATGAAACTAAGTTTATTTGTTCTAAAATATGGAGAGTGCCGTACTTATGTCGCATCATTTAGTAGAAGCGGCACTTATAACTATGACCGTGCATTAAAATATATACTTGTAATCACTGATGAATTTTTTGTTTCCGTTTTTTTAGTTGGTCTTCCGCTACGATCCTGATGATAGAGGCCAGAAGTACCTATCCGTCCCCAGACCGCACTAGTCACCACTGCGGAAGTTAGAGATGCGAGGAACCCACCTTTTATGAAGCTGAGAGGCTACATGAGCGTCCACTCGGTTATTGACGCAATCGGCCTTCGCGTCGCCGGGGCTGGGCACGTGACCCTAAAAGTTCCATATCAGCCATACTAGTCACGTGACCGGAAATACAAAATAACACCCCGCTGATCACATGATTAACAGTATGTCACGCTTGCCAGTCACGTGACCGCAAATACAATTTGAAAACCAGCTGATCACATGATTGGAAGTAAGTCACGTTTGCTAGTCACGTTACTGGAAGCACAATGCGAGACAGTGATGACGTGAATGACGTGTGGCGTGTATGAGGGAGCAGTGTGTGTGAATAAGCTATACAAGCCTAGGTATGACGACCCACGCACTATTCATCTCATTTCGAATGTTTCATTTAGTGATATACAACAGTATTAGTGACAGGATAAAGATCCCATATCCTTCTTCGCAAAGAGTATGGGGTTACCCCGTGGACATGGCTCCGCTGTTTCCTTCTTCCTTCCATTGACGCGATATGACCATGATTGGTGAAAGCGTCCTGAATATCAACCAGTATTATTGATAAAGGCAGCCAACATGTCTCGTACTAGTTCTTTGGGATTTTCTTAGGCTAAATGTAAAGGATATTAGGTTTGAGAGCGTCACCTGGTTGAACCGTTCGGTTAAAGAAAGGATTATAGGTTCAGTTTGGATCACAGGCCAAGATTGGGTCAAAGGACCAGATAGGGTCAGAGGTCAAGTTTGTGTCACCGGTTAAGCTTGGGTCAAAGGTCAAGAATGTCTCAAGAATTATTATTGGACCTACGAAGGGGTCTTTCATTGACTGGTTACGATAACAAGATGTAAGGCTGTACGCACTATGTTGTAATGGAAAGACTGGGTGCTATTCAGTGAAATTGAGTTGAGTTTTACTCTCTATTTCATCCAAACTTAAAAGGGAAAAAATTATGAATGCGTTACGGATGCAAATATGGTCGGTTTCAGATTGTAACAATGCCGAAAAGATATTTACATTAATAACACTGTGGGCAAATTGTATAATAGAACGGTTTTGTTTGTAGCGCAACTTTTTCCTTCATTCGGGAAGCATTTTTTAAAATTAAAAATGTAACTATACGAGGTTCATCACAATAATCAATCTCTTGGATTTTTCATGTTCTTTCGCACTACTGAAAGTTTAAGCGCTATGCTCTAGAAGCTGTTGTGTGTGTTTGGATACACATACGAGGTGTCAGATTATGGGGTGAAACCTCTAGCTCTATTAACTTTGAACCGATAACAGTTTTCTGAATGGCACAGTCTACATCACTATACTGCCGCTAGTACATATATAAACTGGGCCACCTTGTTTTCTTAATAACCGACAATCACGAATCACAGTTTACGATTCCAATGAGCAGTTTTCTCAATGTTGGTTCACTTGGAAAATTAGAAAGGTTGTCAGTATTGATACGGATTCCTAACGCGAGCCAACCACGTGCTGAGGAAGTCCCCCTTCAGATTATGTATAAGTCTGCAGATGTCTTGACCCGGTAGGGTTCTCCTGTTTCCTGCCATGATAAACGTAAGCGTCTTTTCGTCGCGTTTTGCTCATTTCTTTTCTTATGTAACACGAAAGTGTGGTGCTCTGTTGCCCCATGGCTGTTGCTGTGTTAGTTATAAGGAACTGTTCTGTTGTACAGGATGATGCTATTTAGGCTTGTTTGTTTCGTGCGTGGTTATGCGTGTAGCATATGCAGCGAAATTTTGCTCAAGCAACCCACGCATGCGCACTGGTTCAAGTATATGGTCCGTTCGACATATGAAGGTTATCGGTCGAAGTATGAAGGTCATTGTTCGATGAATAGAGGTCACCTATGACATTTATATATGATGGTCATCGGCCCGAAAGTATGAAGGTCGCCGGTCGATGTTTGGAGGTCACCTGATCCATATATGAAGGTCATTGGTCGATGTATAGAGGTCACCCACTAGGAATGAAGGTCATCGACCCCGAAGTTTCAAGGTCGCCGGTCGATGTATGGAGGTCACCTGATCCATATATGAAGGTCATTGGTCGATGTATGGAAGTCACCCACTATATGTGAAGGTCACCGACCCCGATGTGTGGAAGCCGCCGGTCAATATATGGAGTTCACCCGGTCGCAATATCAAGGTCATCGATGGGTGTATCGAGGTCACCCGGTCGCAATATCAAGGTCACTGGCCCCGATGTATGAGAGTCACTGGTCAAGTACCCAGTACTGATTTCTGGTTTAATAGGTGAGGAAGGTTACTATGTATTGCCTGTTATTGTTGTCGTGGGTTATGGTTAGGGCAGATGTGACATTAATGGATATTATAGACTGAACACAGCTATATGTTGTTGGGGCTGCCTTGTAAATTGATGTGTGGATCAGTCGTTTGGGACAACATCAATCAAATAAATCAATGTGAGGCGGCAGCCAATCAAATAGCTGGACCCGATAACGTGAGGGACAGTCGGATTTGTCGGTTTTCGCTTTCGTCGCATTTGGCGCCGGTTGTAACTATAGTTACGATAGGGAGCAGTGATGCCAGGGAGTTCCGACAGGGGGCATCCTCATGTGAGAACTCAGACAGTATGCAGTTTGATGTCAGAGAGTGGGCAGGATAGGGGTAGGCTGATGCCACTGTGATAGGGGTAGGCTGATGCCACTGTCCGATATGGGGCGGACTGATGTCACTGTCTGATAGGGGGTTGGCTGTGGAACAGTTGTTACAAAATGCGCCTCAGTGGATAAGATTCGAAGTTTAATTATACGTTAAGTTTAGGTCTCGATTTAATGTTTACTTTTACGAGCACCAGACATTTCAAGTCTTTAATTAGTTTAAGTACTATTTTATATTGTTATGATTATTGTATTATATATGCAAAAATGATATTGAATTGTAAATTAAATTATTATCGTTAATTTATAATATGCAACCAATAAATGTGATTGTTTCAGCTTATGGGTGAAATGTGATTGTTTTAATTACGAATCAGTAGCCCTTTGGTTGTCCTGTATAAATGTGGAACCCAACACGTTAAACTATATACAACGGTTAGTTAAAGATGCAAAGCATAAGTTGTCCAAGCGACGTTTTATGAGCTTTTGACGAATTGTGTAGTGTGATTTTATTGTGAATAGCTTGTTGAATGTTCATAGTGAAACTTGAAATAACAGGATTGTTTTAATCAATACCATTCTACAATATGGCCCTTAATTTTTGTGATTTTCGCTGCATATATGTTTGGCAATGTATGGTTGGAATATCTGTTGAAATCAATACGTTATACAGCAGAATAAACTGTTCTCAAAATGTTGCATAGAAAAGAGCAAGATATGTTTAAAGATGTACATAGTAAACTCCGTATCTAAGTAGGTAATGTTGCATAGGCAAATAAAACTGGAGAAGAATAATCTATTGCTTTGACCAAAATCCATCGTCAGTTAACTACACCCATATTTGTGACGTAGTACACCTACCTTACAACTTTGCGGCAGCTGCCCAAGTAACTCTAAATCATTTTGGATGCTCATAGTACTGTTCTGTTCAATATGCCTTAAATATAAATTGTAATTTCCGCATAGTGTGCAGACTGAATTTGGCAAAAAGTATCTGTAAAAAGTTCAAAAATAAATTACCCATCTGGTCAGTGTGCTATACAAATACAGAAAAACCTCCTTAAAGCGGGTGTCCAACCTAATTTAATCGCTTTCTGCACCGAAAGTTTACATCTTAAAATTAAATTGGCGAGTGTTAACGCTTCGTTTCGGCCGACTGGTAAGGAGAAAAAAATTAAGGCAACCCGCCCCCAGCAATGTCAAGCAGCGCGCCATTTTGCCGGGAGCAATGACGCATATTGTGACACTATTCATATGGCGCCGCCTTACGTTATAACTCGCGGAGAGAGAGATCAGGACCGCGATTTACCGATGAACAGCGGCCGTTCTAAACCGCGCAGTAGCGTAAGATCTTAGTGTTTCATGGAAAAGTACCGTCCAAACAAATTGATTTACGTCTTGCGACGATTGACTCCGCAACAATGCCATGGTTGGAGTTAGAATCGCAGCTATTTATATTAGAGATTATCACGCGCTCTTGTTTTGCTCACACAATAGGCGTAATTTCCGGTTTGAATAAATTAGAGTATCGCCTCTTGATTGGTCAATCGCGGACACGCCTCCAAAAAGGGCTGCCGCCTGGGTAGGCGGCGAAATCATTTCTGGCGGTTACTTCTAAATTTTATTGTGAGCTACAGATAGAACAAAAAATTCTGTAATTTGGAGGATAGACAATTAGGTATTATATGAATCGGTAAAGCAGCGTTAGAGGTCAGGCTGGCGGTTCCCTTTAAAGTACCGATTACTTGCAATCATTTTTTCTATCCCGTACTTTTAACCATGATAACCAAAAACCTCTGTAAACTGCACATATCGCTCTGCTCAAAGAACGATTTGCACAGGTGGTTATCAACTGCCAATGGACTTCGCAAGCACACTTGTTATCATGAATACTATTTATTAGCAGAAACACCGGGGTTCATGCACTACAGTGGGTCGACACATATTATATACAACAAAATGCGAAATGACACTTTCCGATCGGTGGCTTGATAGGCGTAAAATAAATGTTCTCGACGACAATTGAATAACACAAATATTGCAGCTATATATAAATCAGTCCTTTGTAACGAAATCACGACATCTACGAGCTGAGCACGATGAAGATTGGCAAACGCTCTAAAAATACCGGCACTGCTGCCATTAAAAAGTTAATAAGGCGTAACTTTGGAAGAACAAGACATTTGTTCCAAGTTTTCAATAAAACACATTTTATGTCACTATTCGACATACATATATAATTTGAAAAAGGCTGTATGAGCGATTTTAACAAGTTGTTTTCTGCATTTTCATGTGATGCCAATGCAGGCAACATAACAATTTATATATATCTCACAATAGACAATATTAAAACCCATTATCGTAATGTTAAGTGGAAATCATCATCATCTTATTAACAAATGAACATCAAAATCAAATACGTAATGCAGTAAATTACATAGCTATTCAACGAACTGTTCCATACAATTAAAACATGTTACATATATCATAGCTATATCATAGCGGGACAATTCTCGGTTAAATGTTCAACATTATTGTACCGGAGAGGTTTGACAAATCACACGCGGAAGTGAATGGGTTAAAAGAAGAGGTTAAAAGCAATAGTTCAACTATTCCAACCCCAAGGATTCAATTGAACATCATGCGCGCTAAAGCCTGCACAAACATAACGAAAAAATAAAAAACATTAACTTTCGAAATAAGCAAGCCAGTTATAGAATTCTGTGAAACTAATCATAGTAAGCTCTATAGAAACTTTGATTGTGGCTATCAAGTACGAGGAAAGGGAGTGGGTATGGCAACTGTACAGACATATTCTGTATACATGTATATCAAAACTTTATCGAACCATATAATACCGCGAAGTCACCGTGAACCCGGGAGTAATGGCCACTTACATAGAAACTTTTGTGTAACAAATGTTTGCGAGACTAAACATACAAATGTATGAGACTAAAAATACAAATGTATGAGAGACTAAACATACAAATGTATGCGAGACTTAACATACAAATGTATGAGACTAAACATACAAATGTATGCGAGACTTAACATACAATGTATCAAACACAGGTAGCTGCATGTGATAATTTCATAATTTGGAAGTCTAATTTCACTGAATATGCTACAGATTCCCCCTTCAGAGACGAAATCCTTCTTTCGTTAAATCTACAGCGTTTGTTTTCCAGCAAGTATATGACGGTATAATTTTGTAGATATAAATACTCTATTAAGTAATATTCTAACATATAACGCTCAATAATGTTAAAATGAAGATTTCATATAATTCTTTTTTACGCGGGGCTATTTGTCAGCACACCCTTTTAATGCACGTTACATCTCTTAAAGATTTATTATTAGCCAGTACAAATTTACGTTTGCAAATCAAATTTAAGCTGTTGTCACATAATCCCTTTTTGCTCATATTCAATTATATACACTGTTTAATCACTGGGCGCGTGTCTAGCTGTATCTTCTGACGGCACGACACGACAGATCGGCTTCCATAATTACGGCACACCAATCCCAACGGCCGAACCATTTTTCCTTAGAATGAGTCGATGAAGTCCAATGACTGGAAATGAAATGCGTCCGCCTTGAACGGGTACTAGGCGGTATAATACTAAATTATTGGTACTCCAGGCAGTTGATGGAGACTTCACTGCGTTTCATCGGGGTCAGCGAGCATGATGTCTCCGTCAGCAGTTTCATGCAAACTGCAACCAGAATGAAAAAAAAAACATACATAGCGTGAAGAGACATGTGTATCTGGTATGTACCACACTTACGACGAGGTGAATTGCATTAAACTTGAGGTCACTTCATGAGTTCATGTGTGTATATAACGTTCATATGATAATTTAACTTATCTTTAACGTAACTAATGTTAATAAGATAAGCTAATAAGATAATATAAATTTAACTGGCGTAAACTAAAATACGCAGAGGCAGGATCACAAAAAATATATTACTTGACCTTGCATGAAGTTTCAACGGATATATATTTATGCCCATTAGCAAATGTCTAACGCTATATTTGTTATATCTAACAGATGAACATCCCATATCCTCTTGCCAAAGGGGTAGAGGCTTATTCTCGGGTATATATATATGGTTCAATATCTACATTGCGATATTTCAACGGTTCTTGAAAACCAATGACGGAGGTTGTGTCTCCAAGTTAGGGGGAACCATTTTTTCAGCATAGCTCACGTGTGACTCACACCTGCTTCATGGGATCTATATACAAAATTTATCTCATTTCATCAGTGTCGGTCATGCATAACATGTGTACTAGTGTTTATTGTTAACTTTTATATACTGGCGTTAAATATAACTTTATCTTATCTTACCATATCTTATACAGGCACTCACATAGCATTGATGTCATCGACAGTCACCTGCAGCAGCTCGGGGTCGGAGGGATCCATCCCTAAGCCACCATACAACCCGGCATACGCCGGCTCCACCAGGACGTTGGGTTCCGTCGATAGGGGCGCTATAGTCACTGTGGTCGGCGAAAACGCCTCGTCTGGCTGGTGTAGGCTGAGGTTGATGGGAGGCGAGAAGGCCTGGGCCCGGGTATCTGTGTGATTGGTGACCTGCATCGAACCCAGCTGGTTCGCTAGCTGTGCGCTGCCTAATGGGGAGGGGGGGGAGGTGACATCATTATGCAGATTATATTAAACATCTATTGCGTTCATGTTTCCCGCCACACTGGGTTCATCTTTTTCAAGTTAGGATTGATCTAATAATACAGTTGGTCCATAGTATCGTCGTGGGCTAAAATTTACCGATACTAAAACAATGGGTGGCAAAAAGCGGGCACTCACACTAAACAATGACCATGCAATCTCACAATATAACGTAAAACCGACGCCAATCTCGCACAAAATAGAATGTCAAGCTGACGCCAATTTCACAAAATATAATATAAAACTGATGCCAATGAGGTAAAAGGCTGAAACCGTTCGAGGCTTTCCAGGTGCGGGGTCTGAACCTGGCATGTACCTGCAATTGCGCGTTCCCCGAGACACCCAACAGAAGCGGCCAGGATCAATATCACGCAACACTCTATACCGCAACTGACACACTCTAGTATACTCACTGATTCTGCCAGACCTTCCCATAGGCGTAACCATGGCAACAGGCAGCTGCGCAGGGGCGGTCAGAATGATCTCTTCCTGCAGGAAGCCCGGTGAGCTGACCTCGCTGTACATGGACTCGGACTGGGCGGGCGAGGCGGGCCCCGGGGAGGGAGCCCCGACTGATGACATCATCGGCGAGGGGGCCCCCATCGATGACATCATGGGCGATTGTGGCGCCGCCATGGGACAGGAAGTGGAATTCTGGCGCGTCCTCGGTCTATATATAAGACATAAAATATAAATCTATAAGCCATGTACATAAATAATAATCATGTTGTATGTCTATACTATTATTTGTTAAAGGTACTTTATTTAGCTAAAAATTCCAACATAGTATTCACATTATCTCATCGCATTTTACAGGGCGCATGTCTTTGGGCCAGGACCGGTAGGCCGCCCGGTATACTCAAGCCCTCCCGGACCTGCCGGTGGGGCTACGCCGAATGTCAATGAAATGTTGAAACCGGTCTTGTCCGGTTCATTTAGGGGCAATGGAACCAGCCTAGACAGGTCCTTTTCAATCTCTCGCAATCTTCTCCCGAATGTCCCGTTCTGTTTTGAACAGAGCACATCGGCATACCGAATGGATGCACGCGTACCCGACCCCGGTGAAAGAAGTGTCGGGCGGTAAACCGACGCGTAATGTGCGTATTCGGTTCACCTTCAGGACATACCCGGGTTACCAAAGAAATGCGCTCAATCCTGGTATAATAGACGTACATGTTATCCGTGAGAAATATTTCGATCCGGTACTTCCCAAAGCGGTAATTTTCGTCTCTCTTCAGATCTAGAGATAACAACAGTAAAGACAATATAAGCATTATGGTACGGCCTAGTATATCCAATATATAGACATCTCTATGGCAATGACAAACGCCTTACATTTATGACGTCATTGGCTTTGCATTCTGATGTATATAATGACATGACTCATGACAATTACCGTAAAGGCTCTAAAAAAAGAATGAGCTTAGGATATAATCTGTTTACAAATGTCCGAGATTGACAGGATTTCGGTTTACTCGTGGTTCGGTTTAGGGAGGTACTATTGTTTATCTGTTAATTTGCAAATGGGATTGCAGAATAGACAATGTTGCACGCATTATCACGGCAGCTTTAGGAGGTGGAGAAAAGGGAATGACAACATTCATCCTTGCGTGCAAAATCTTAACTCTAGAACTTCGAAACAACAGACGGGATTTTATGTGGTTGAATAAATACAAGAAAATACATGTACATTCATGATGGTATTCCCGTGTCAGGGTGGGTGGGAAAATAGAATAGTCCATGGGGCTGGATCCTATAGTAGTGAGGAGTGGCGTCTGTAGACAGGAATTGCCTTCGCGGTTGTTCACCTGAGCCGGAGAGTTTCGGATAATCGGAACATCCGCCCGGGCGTGAGCCACAGCTATTGGCTGACGCGACTCAATGGCCGGGCGTGGGCCAGTGATTGGCTGACGCGACTCAATGGCCGGGCGTGGGCCAGTGATTAGCTGACGCGACTCAATGGCCGGGCGTGAGCCAGTGATTGGCTGACGCGACTCAATGGCCGGGCGTGAGCCAGTGATTGGCTGACGCGACTCAATGGCCGGGCGTGAGCCAGTGATTGGCTGACGCGACTCAATGGCCGGGCGTGGGCCAGTGATTGGCTGACGCGACTCAATGGCCGGGCGTGAGCCACAGCTATTGGCTGACGCGACTCAATGGCCGGGCGTGAGCCAGTGATTGGCTGACGCGACTCAATGGCCGGGCGTGAACCAGTGATTGGCTGACGCGACTCAATGGCCGGGCGTGAGCCAGTGATTGGCTGACGCGACTCAATGGCCGGGCGTGAGCCAGTGATTGGCTGACGCGACTCAATGGCCGGGCGTGAGCCACAGCTATTGGCTGACGCGACTCAATGGCCGGGCGTGAGCCAGTGATTGGCTGACGCGACTCAATGGCCGGGCGTGAGCCACAGCTATTGGCTGACGCGACTCAATGGCCGGGCGTGAGCCAGTGATTGGCTGACGCGACTCAATGGCCGGGCGTGAGCCAGTGATTGGCTGACGCGACTCAATGGCCGGGCGTGAGCCAGTGATTGGCTGACGCGACTCAATGGTCGGGCGTGGGCCAGTGATTGGCTGACGCGACTCAATGGCCGGGCATGGGCCACAGCTATTGGCTGGCGCGACTCAATGGCCGGGCGTGGGCCACAGCTATTGGCTGGCGCGACTCAATGGCCGGGCGTGAGCCAGTGATTGGCTGGAATGGAATGTTGGTGTTTTAGGCCACTTTTGTACACATACAGGCTAAATTGGGCCAAGGAACCTCCCGAGACGATGAAGGATGAAGGAAGTGATTGGCTGACGCGACTCAATGGCCGGGCGTGGGCCAGTGATTGGCTGACGCGACTCAATGGCCGGGCGTGAGCCAGTGATTGGCTGACGCGACTCAATGGCCGGGCGTGAGCCAGTGATTGGCTGACGCGACTCAATGGCCGGGCGTGGGCCAGTGATTGGCTGACGCGACTCAATGGCCGGACGTGAGCCAGTGATTGGCTGACGCGACTCAATGGCCGGGCGTGGGCCAGTGATTGGCTGACGCGACTCAATGGCCGGGCGTGGGCCAGTGATTGGCTGACGCGACTCAATGGCCGGGCGTGAGCCAGTGATTGGCTGACGCGACTCAATGGCCGGGCGTGAGCCAGTGATTGGCTGACGCGACTCAATGGCCGGGCGTGAGCCAGTGATTGGCTGACGCGACTCAATGGCCGGGCGTGGGCCAGTGATTGGCTGACGCGACTCAATGGCCGGGCGTGAGCCAGTGATTGGCTGACGCGACTCAATGGCCGGGCGTGAGCCAGTGATTGGCTGACGCGACTCAATGGCCGGGCGTGAGCCAGTGATTGGCTGGCGCGACTCAATGGCCGGGCGTGAGCCAGTGATTGGCTGACGCGACTCAATGGCCGGGCGTGAGCCAGTGATTGGCTGACGCGACTCAATGGCCGGGCGTGAGCCAGTGATTGGCTGACGCGACTCAATGGCCGGGCGTGAGCCAGTGATTGGCTGGCGCGACTCAATGGCCGGGCGTGAGCCAGAGATTGGCTGGCGCGACTCAATGGCCGGGCGTGAGCCAGTGATTGGCTGGCGCGACTCAATGGCCGGGCGTGGGCCAGTGATTGGCTGACGCGACTCAATGGCCGGGCGTGAGCCAGTGATTGGCTGGCGCGACTCAATGGCCGGGCGTGGGCCAGTGATTGGCTGACGCGACTCAATGGCCGGGCGTGAGCCAGTGATTGGCTGGCGCGACTCAATGGCCGGGCGTGAGCCAGCTATTGGCTGGCATGACTCAATGGCCGGGCGTGGGCCACAGCTATTGGCTGACGCGACTCAATGGCCGGGCGTGAGCCAGTGATTGGCTGGCGCGACTCAATGGCCGGGCGTGAGCCAGCTATTGGCTGGCATGACTCAATGGCCGGGCGTGGGCCACAGCTATTGGCTGGCGCGACTCAATGGCCGGGCGTGGGCCACAGCTATTGGCTGGCATGACTCAATGGCCGGGCGTGGGCCACAGAGATTGGCTGACGCGACTCAATGGCCGGGCGTGGGCCACAGCTATTGGCTGGCGCGACTCAATGGCCGGGCGTGGGCCACAGCTATTGGCTGGCATGACTCAATGGCCGGGCGTGGGCCACAGCTATTGGCTGGCATGACTCAATGGCCGGGCGTGGGCCACAGAGATTGGCTGGCGCGACTCAATGGGCGGGCGTGGGCCACAGCGATTGGATGGCGCGACTCAATGGCCGGGCGTGGGCCAGAGCGATTGGATGGCGAGACTCAATGGGCGGGCGTGGGCCACAGAGATTGGCTGGCGCGACTCAATGGGCGGGCGTGGGCCACAGCGATTGGATGGCGCGACTCAATGGCCGGGCGTGGGCCACAGCGATATGCTGGCGAGACTCAATGGGCGGGCGTGGGCCACAGCGATATGCTGGCGAGACTCAATGGGCGGGCGTGGGCCACAGCGATATGCTGGCGAGACTCAATGGGCGAGAGAGGTACACGCCGTGGCCAGGAGGGGCCAGAGGTTATAGAGGTCACGGAAGGGTGAAGGGAGAGAATGGGTCGATTTCATACTTACCGGGATCTGTCAAGTATTTCTCGAAGACATTTTCGAACGGGACACACTGCTCGTTGAACCACAAGTTTTTGAGAAGTTTCTTCATATGTCTTCTGTCGGCCATCTTGCCGGCGTCTTCAACCTCGTAAGCATCCAGGATGACGGCAAGTCCCTTCTCTAACAGTTCCTTGGGTGTCAGGCTCTCCTTAATGTGAAACACTTTAGGCAGCACTGGAGGAAAAAATGAAAAAAAATAATAATTTATTGCACTACAAAGTCTCAAAATATATTTACAATCGCGATTTTCTAGTTTCTTTCTTTCTTGACCTTGCATATATCAATTGTTAAATACTTTCTCTTAAAGACTAACTTCTTGGAAAATTAATTCATAAATGTATATAATTTACCAAATAGAAGAGTATATATTGAAGCAATCTGGGTATTTGGGCAAAATAAAAATAATAAATGAATAATATATATGGTAAACTTAACGGTTTCAGGTCTTAAAAGTCCCTTTGGCCCCAGGAGCTGGACTTTAATCTTCCTGCAAATTAAATGTTCCCGACACCTTAGCTCCTCCCAAACCATGATATGTTGGTCTGTATCTCATCCTAAACTTGGATATGTTGGTCTGCAGCTCATCCCAAACTATGATATGTTGGTCTATAGCTCATCCCAAACTATGATATGTTGGTCTGTAGCTCATCCCAAACTCTGATATGTTGGTCTGTAGCTCATCCCAAAACTACGATATGGTGGTCTGTAGCTCATTCCAAACTATGACATGTTGGTCTGTAGCTCATCCCAAAAGGATAATGATAAAAAAAATCCTATTTAATATAATTTTAGCACTTTCTTAATTCAGAAAATTCACTTTATCGGTGACTACCGGTAGTTATGTATGTTGAAGCCGATAATCTTCGCCGATAATCTTCGCACTCATTTAAGGTAAACTCTTCCGAGACTCTCCTAAAATCAAGACCAGTGCACAACCGAAACCACCGCAAAAACCCGGTAACAACTAGAACTCTTACACACCAAACACACAAAAATACTATTAAGTCGCAGTTCTCAGGCTTTTTACAAACAACTAATTGACCAATAGGAGCATCGGACGTACTTTTGCGCGGGTGGATTTCCTTAACTGCGACGGCGACGTAGCCATAGATGTCGGCTCGCTGGCTCTGCTCGATATTTGTTTCGCTGAATCGGATGAGGAAGGTGCCGGCAGGCTGGTTAAGCAGCTTCCTCTCCGCCTCCTCTTTGCTGATGAACCCGTGGATCAACCTGCAAGAGAACGGTGTCCGCGGGCGACATAAACCAATCAGTCGAGGTAGATATAAATCAGTCGGTATCAATTAATCCTTGTCTGTTAGGCTGTGATTCAACGACATAATATGAAAACAAAACAGGACATGAAATAGTGCATACGCCATCTGCTCATCAAAACGAGGAGGGTAACATGTAGTTGCAATTAATGGCATTTTAATGAGAGCAACCATCCTTTCATATTTTTTTTAAACCATATTTATTATTGGCCAACAGTACAAAATATAATATTAATTATCAGAGGCATTAATATAAAATTGTGTACTGTTTGCTAATAGTAAATAAAGATTGCTTACACATAAAGAGATAAAATGGCTGAGACATATCCTAACTTACGATTCACAAGTTATATAGATGAAGGCATTCGCTGATAATGTATCAGAATGAACAGATCTTGCTTGTACCACAGCAGTATATTGTGAAACAATTAAATTGTTTAAAAACCGCAGCCTAACTTACCCTTCCTTCCACTCGCTGCTGACACGATCCTTGATGAGATTGAAGCAGGACCACAGCCACTTCCAGAATTGAAAATCACGCCGCAGTTTATCCTGAAGCAAAAAATACCGGTAAATAAAATATCGATACAAAGATGACGCATTAAATGATTGTTGTTGGGGAATGAATCACTAGAAGTCGGTCGTCATGGAACTTTAAAATATCGATAAAAAGAAGAAGCATTAAAACATTGTTCTTGGGGAATGAATCACTAGCAGGCGGTCGTCATGGAACTTTAAAATATCGATACATAGATGACATATTAGACCATTGTTCTTGGGGAATGAATCACCAGAAGTCGGTCGTCATGGAACTTTAAAATATCGATACAAAGAAGAAGCATTAAACCATTGTTCTTGGGGAATGAATCACTAGCAGGCGGTCGTCATGGAACTTTAAAATATCGATACATAGATGACATATTAGACCATTGTTCTTGGGGAATGAATCACCAGAAGTCGGTCGTCATGGAACTTTAAAATATCGATACAAAGAAGAAGCATTAAACCATTGTTCTTGGGGAATGAATCACTAGCAGGCGGTCGTCATGGAACTTTAAAATATCGATACAAAGATGACGTATTAGACCATTGTTCTTGGGGAATGAATCACTAGAAGGCGGTCGTCATGGAACCTTACAGGGCATATATTTTGTGACGTTAAACGGCCTTAAGTTACCTTTGCACGTCCATTGCATAATTTAAAACAGCTTTTTATCAACACGTTCAAGTTTTTTCACACTTGATGTGATCACCATCATGTTCCACGTGTTTACCGCGGTATTATGTGATTATCATCTTGAGAATCAATGCGTTAAGAATCTGTCGTTATGATGCTCAAATGAGGATCAGTGCTATCAAGTTTTACATTCACAATAACATTACTATGTTCATGTCTTAAATGCCTTTAAAACTGGTAACATTTTTGAGTTGTCATGTTTCATTTTCATAATAAGCCTTCATGTGATTCGGTGTTAACGTCGTCATAACATCTTTTAAGTAACCTTTCGCGTAATCATCTTCTTTCCTGATACAATTTATTGTGATCATGATTTACCTTCATGATAAGCTGCCGAGTGATCATCATCTTGCTGAAATCCAGGTCGTTGACTTCACCTAGATGCCAAAGATACAATAAAATGAAACGGACTTGTTAACTATGAACCACACACGTTATTTTGGGGGATTGAGTCCAGTGGAAAATGGCGCAGACGTAGACGAAGTTTACAGAATGGCATATATTCATAATATATTTATAATAATATAATAAATTGGGAATATATCTACACGAGAGAATCCGGGGGAGATAAATGTGTTGAAACAACAAAGACAAAACTGGTAAATGATTGACGTAGCTCTTAAACACTACAGGAAAGAATATGAGGTAATATATATATATAGCATCTTCCGCGTATATATATATATAAGCAATAAATTAAGATTAATTCTGCACCGCGTCACCAACCCATGTGTTCGTTAGGCTCAAGCGTATTTAACACGTCTTAAATGTGTTCAATAAAATCATCATCGACCACAGAAATGTTATCAAAGATCAATTATAAGGTCTAATACGTAAATTACTTTCCTCTCACCAGCCTAACAGACATACAGGAGTGGAAATGTATACTAAGTAAAACATTAACCTAAGTAGACAGGGTCATTGTCGCTGTGGGTGACCACGGTGTCAAACGCCAAATAGTTAATGGCAGACAGAAGAACCGTGCCATGTTCGTTCTTCGAAAAAACGCTAACATAAATTAGAACGTTTCGTCTACAGGGACACAAACGAGACACTTCGTTAGCACTGAGAAGAGGTGGTGGTGGCGGGGGGGGGGGCGGGGGGCGAGGTCTATGTCAAAGTAGGATTTAATTCCGGAGACTGCCACCAGGCGTCACGTGATCGGGCCGCGGACTTACGGAAAGCCACCTTGGCCAGGTAGTTAATGTTCTCCTTCGTCAGCCCTCTACCGGTCACGCGCAGAAACAACGAGTTGATCACTTCAGCGAAATCTTTCCACGGCACTGTTTCTTCGGCCTCGAAGCGAGTCTTTTTCTCATTCTTAAAAGCAAAATTGCATCATGTAACATAATGTAGTACACTTTACTGACTATAGAAGTATATTATACGGGTTGAATTGTTTCGGCCAGAAATCTGAGGTAACTAGCATTAAGCGTACCTCTTTCTTCGGGAACGCCGCGCTCCATATGAGCGTCCCACGCGCCATGCACTCCTGTGATGTCTGTGACGTCACCACTATGGGCAGGGAAAGTGCCTAAACACAGAAAACACAGGCTTTAAGATACAGGCATTTTAATCTGTTGGAGAATCGCAAATCACCTCCAAAAATTATGGTACGTGCACAGGGATGCGGCAGCGATGAAGATTTTAACATGGGCCGAAGTATATATCTATATTCACAGCGCTTCTGATCATATAACTGATTCTAAAGAGTAGACAAAATATGGATTAGAATTTCACACACATGTGGCATTGTATTGACCATGTACCTACCGTCAGTTTGTGTTCTTTCTCCATCAATTTAACAGTCGCGAAGAAGATGAAGGCGTGTTTATGTTCCGTCACAAACTCGTCGTTGCGGCCTTTCTCGACCCGTTTCACCCTCTCGACCACCATGTTGTTGAATGGCGCCGTACAACGGCCACTCTGCTGGAACTCGAACTGAAGCACAAGTCGTCGCCAGAGGCTTGCATAACAATATCGATATATCCGTATGGAAAGCGTTAAAGGAAACCGAAATCCTGGCCCCTAACGCTGATTTACCGATTTATATAATACCAAAGTATCTATCCTCCAAATTACAGAATTGTTCGTCCTGTCTCCGTAGCTCATAATAAAATTTACAAGTGACCGCGAGCCACGATTTCGCCGCTTAACCAGGCGGCAGCCCTTTTGAAGGTGTGCCGGCGATTGACTAATCAATTATATTCAGACCGGAAATGACGCCTACTGTTTGAGGAAGACAAGAGCGCGTGATCATCGAAGATGTAAACAGCTACGATTCTAACCCCAATCATGGCGTTTTTTACTGCCCTGTCTGCAACCTGTCTTATACTGCCCTGTCTGCATCCTGTCTTATGCTGCCCTGTCTGCAACCTGTCTTATACTGCCCTGTCTGCAACCTGTCTTATACTGCCCTGTCTGCAACCTGTCTTATACTGCCCTGTCTGCAACCTGTCTTATACTGCCCTGTCTGCATCCTGTCTTATACTGCCCTGTCTGCAACCGTTCTTCTATTACACCGTCCTAATCCAGTTATACTGTGCTGTCCGCATTCTCGACAAATCGATAACATCAATAAACTTGACTATCACGGCACATCGATCTCATTAATAATGGAACATCTCGACACATCGATCTCATTAATAATGGAACATCTCGACACATCGATCTCATTAATAATGGAACATCTCGACACATCGATCTCATTAATAATGGAACATCTCGACACATCGATCTCATTAATAATGGAACATCTCGACACATCGATCTCATTAATAATGGAACATCTCGACACATCGATCTCATTAATAATGGAACATCTCGACACATCGATCTCATTAATAATGGAACATCTCGACACATCGATCTCATTAATAATGGAACATCTCGACACATCGATCTCATTAATAATGGAACATCTCGACACATCGATCTCATTAATAATGGAACATCTCGACACATCGATCAAACGATCATATTTTCGGCGACCTTACTTCCTTATCCTTTCCGTTCAGAATGCGGCATTGTCCGTCCACCCTCTCTGATGACTTGAGGACTTCGTCGATGTCCTTCTCGTGGTACAGCTCCACAGTGACCTTCGGTCGGGTCATGGACAAGCTGAGGGCCTTGCCGCCAAGAAATCTGCGAGGAGTACAGCTTACTCATACACACACATCGATGCCGTTTATGGTTTCTAAAACATGGTAACATGTCCATTTCGTATAAAGTTAACATACACAGTCAGGCAATGTGTCCAGGACGTCTCTCCGATAGATTGTGGAAAATGTCAGTGGAAAATTGCTGCATGAGCAGCTTTAATAGTTGCACTGTTATAAACATATCTGAGTTTTTTTGGCATCGTACCATCTACATATAGTACACGGATAGAAGAGTTAACGGAAGCCGCCAGCCTGGCTTCTAGTGCAGCTTTACCTATGAATATAATACCCAAGTGTCTATCCTCCAAATTACCCTTTTTAGAGGAGTGTCCGCGATTGACCAATCAGGAGGCGATACTCCAATTATATCCCATGGTGGAGCACAAGCTCTGTAACCTTAAACTGGGTCATGGAGAGGTTCATTTGCTATAACCACTAACCTGACTCCCGTAGAAAAGCTTAAATTCTATAATCAGTCACATGACACCCGTGGAGAAAAATAAACTGTATGACCACTCATTTGACTCACATGGAAAGGCCTCAGTTGTATAACCACTCGCTTAAGTCCCGTGGAGAAGCACACGCTTTATAACCACTCACCTGACTCCCATGGAAAAGCCCAAGTTCTATAACCACTCACCTGACTCCAATGGAAAAGCCCAAGTTCTATAAGCACTCACCTGACTCCCATCGAAAAGCCCAAGCTTTTGCCAGTTGTCACCTTCAGCACCTGGTTGGGGATGTTGCGCTCCACAACAAAGCAACTGTAACACCGAGGTGGTCATTCACATGTATATTCGATGTCGATAACCTCTTGAAATAAATAATGCTTACTCAAGACACAAAACTGTAAGACAGGGCATAGTGAAGAGAGCATTAATAATAACAGGTACATGTATTCACACTCATTGCGCCCATGTTGGCAGATGAAAGATTCTTACGCATGAGAGAGATGCATTTGGGCTTTGGAAATGGGTCTTCTAGGCGTTAAGTGGCGAAAAGAGGATCATGATGTAGCTACGCAGAAATGAAATAGCATCGGAAAAAGTGTATCTTACTTTTTTAAATGCGTTTCCAAATAATCCGTCACCAATTGTTTTGTCGCCGTCTTTAACTTTTCCAGTGTTTCGTCTGCTGCGAAGGTGAGTTTCTGGTAAATGCTGATCAGACTATCCAGCTGTTGCACCAACTTGACAAGGAGATCACCAGCATCGTCACACCTTTAAACGAACAGTGTAAGCATTGTAGTCTACGGATACGCGTTGCATGAACATGGCGCTCCCCGAATGCCACATGCAGAGTCCCTGCATAAAGCGAGGACCACATATATAGTAACACAAGAGTTCAGATGCAGCCACATTCAAATGCGACCATGCTCTAGGGTGCCCGGGTAGCTCAGTCAGTAGACTGGGAGAAATTGATCGCAGGCAGGGTTTTCACACAAAACTGTTAACGAAATTTCATGAATTTTCCATGACAAATTCATGATTTTCGATGAGGATTTCCTTGAGTTTTATGTATACCTGGATTAGTCAGCCTCATGATAATGGTCTGTACATGTACAGGTATATGTCAGAAAAACATATCATATTTCTGTCACATGGCAGCCTTTTCCCCTCGTAGCAAATTCACCCACTTTATTTTTATATATAATACATGACCCAAAGGAACTTTACGACAACACATATATAGCTTTTCCAAGGATTTTGTTGTAAGACAAATCATAATGTTAGTTCAGGTGGCCCAGCCGTTTCACTTCTTTATATTTCGTTGAAATAGTAATTTACTATACCTTACTGTGTACATATCCATATGGAATAGTGAACCAAGAAATGAAACCAGGATGACTTAACGATGTAGTACATACATCTTGTCCAGGATGTCTACGATGCCTTGTTTGGGTTTGGTCAGTGTGGTACACGCTTGTTCCATATCTGTTTTCCAGTCAGTTATTTGCTTCCAGACGTCCTTCATTATCTCGGCCAGCTTCAGAGCCAAATCGATGTGACGATCTCCTAGACGCTGTTAGGAGGACACAACAAACGAATGCACCAAACATTACTTGCAAGAATAGATTGTGCCGAGGCGCATCCTGGTGGCGTTCATCATCTCCCGTGGACCCTAAAGTTAAACCTGCTCATACAGCAATCTTTCTTGTTGGAATCGTTTTAAATCTTTGAGGCTCAAATCAAAGTTGTCTTATTGTGTACTTACTGTTGACGTATTTTCTACTTAAACTTAAAGAGAATATTTTTTCCTTAACGAGAACCAGGTCCAATAAAGTGCATGTAGTTTCTTTCCAATGCTATGAACATCCATTCATTTAGAAAACATTGAGACTTTTCCCAGCCTTTTTGCATAAGCTTGCATAACATATATGGTTGCCGAAAGTTAACCTAGCTTCCAGTTGAATACCTAGTAATGTTACTTCCTGTTCTGCTGCCAGTTCTGTTTCATAAATCGAAAACTATCTGTGCTGACTTAATTCGTTTTCCTTTTCAAACACGATTGCCTGATACTTACTTGGGTTCGCTTTCATGTAATTATCGGTGAACCACGTTGTTATCTCCAATAATGCCTTTCCTAGAGTTACCTTAACGTTGTTAAACTCCTTACCTTGAGCCGCCACAGTATTATCATCAGCACAATTATACTTATCGGTTTCCCGTGCGCTGGATACTGGCAGGTCATTCGAAAATACATTATGCAGATGTGGACCAAAAACAGATCCCTGTGGTGCTCCTTTCTTGAGGACAAGCCACCCCTTCCGATTATGTCCTAGCTTTACCCTCTGTTCGCGATTCGTAAGATAGCATGCAACTAGCGTACATGATTGTTTACTCATGCCGTAAGCGTTCATCTTGGTTAATAATAATCTACGTGGAAGACAATCGAATGTTTTGGAGAGATCCATTAGTACAGCTCCCATAACTTGATTATTATCTAATGCAGTTTTGGAGTCTTCAACAAAGCGCATCAGTAGGCTTTGACAACTGTGTCCCTTTCTAATCCCAGATAGTCTGGGTGATAACCTGGGTTCCATAAAGGACATAAGCTGGTCACACAATATTTTTCATATATCTTGAAAATACATATAATCACATGTAAGTGACTTCGCGGAACATAACGCATGCGCGAGTTTTTAAGACTGTCACATGACAGACCTGTGGATCAAGGCCGCTCACCTGCCGCTCACTAGCGAGCTTCCGTGAGCATTCTGTACGTAGTTAAGACTGTCACATGATAGACCTGTGGATCAAGGCCGCTCACCTGCCGCTCACTAGCGAGCTTCCGTGAGCATTCTGTACGTAGTTAAGACTGTCACATGATAGACCTGTGGATCAAGGCCGCTCACCTGCCGCTCACTAGCGAGCTTCCGTGAGCATTCTGTACGTAGTTAAGACTGTCACATGATAGACCTGTGGATCAAGGCCGCTCACCTGCCGCTCACTAGCGAGCTTCCGTGAGCATTCTGTACGTAGTTAAGACTGTCACATGATAGACCTGTGGATCAAGGCCGCTCACCTGCCGCTCACTAGCGAGCTTCCGTGAGCATTCTGTACGTAGTTAAGACTGTCACATGATAGACCTGTGGATCAAGGCCGCTCACCTGCCGCTCACTAGCGAGCTTCCGTGAGCATTCTGTACGTAGTTAAGACTGTCACATGATAGACCTGTGGATCAAGGCCGCTCACCTGCCGCTCACTAGCGAGCTTCCGTGAGCATTCTGTACGTAGTTAAGACTGTCACATGATAGACCTGTGGATCAAGGCCGCTCACCTGCCGCTCACTAGCGAGCTTCCGTGAGCATTCTGTACGTAGTTAAGACTGTCACATGATAGACCTGTGGATCAAGGCCGCTCACCTGCCGCTCACTAGCGAGCTTCCGTGAGCATTCTGTACGTAGTTAAGACTGTCACATGATAGACCTGTGGATCAAGGCCGCTCACCTGCCGCTCACTAGCGAGCTTCCGTGAGCATTCTGTACGTAGTTAAGACTGTCACATGATAGACCTGTGGATCAAGGCCGCTCACCTGCCGCTCACTAGCGAGCTTCCGTGAGCATTCTGTACGTAGTTAAGACTGTCACATGATAGACCTGTGGATCAAGGCCGCTCACCTGCCGCTCACTAGCGAGCTTCCGTGAGCATTCTGTACGTAGTTAAGACTGTCACATGATAGACCTGTGGATCAAGGCCGCTCACCTGCCGCTCACTAGCGAGCTTCCGTGAGCATTCTGTACGGATTTTAAGCAGTTTGTTCTTCTCCTGTCGGAGTTCCGTGGCGCTCGTTCCTTCTGGACACGCTTCCAACTGGACGTCTGCTTGCTTTATTTTGTCTGCAACAAATTTATCACACTCAAAACCTGACGTAAGATTATCTAACGACAAGATGTGTGACGCTAGCTGTGCGTACTTGATTCAAGCAGATTGCAGTCTTAGTCAATACCTACTACCACAGAACGTATGCCAGGACCACGCCTGAATTTTAGTCTGTTTCTAGATCGGTCTATTACGCTTGCATTACGACGTGAAGTCGTAAAGAAAATAAAAGTACTTTTATTTTCCATCAGCACAAAATAGCCCTCCTACTGTGCGGTGTTTATGCCGCAGAGATACGTTGTTGACATGAGCAAGGCAAAAACAACAAAAATGCGAACAAGGGCAAACCGAGGTTCAATGAGACAGTCTACGTACCTTCGTTGCAACGAAGAATGACAAGCATTCTCTCCTGTTCCTCATCGATGCTCCTTGCATCAACGCATAATTTCTGCGAACGTCAAACAAAATGTCGCTTACTTCATGGACCAGCCAATAACTAATTTGCATAAATATATTGAAGTATAGAAATATATTGATTTACAGAAATATATCGATTTACAGAAATTGCAATTTGCAGAAATATCTTAAATTACAGAAATTGTAATTTACAGAAACATATTAATTTACAAAAATAAGCTTCTATTAAATTACAGACACATATTCATATTAGGGATTCACGAGCCAATGTCAAATTAATACACAGTCTAAATTTCACAGAAACATGTGGAAAGAATATATTAGTATAATCAACTGCATCCACAAAAAAGCTGTAGGTTGTAGGACGCGGCTAACTCCTCCAAAAGTACACAGATTGCATGTAGGAGCAAATGGTGTCGAGGTCGCCAGGAGCGACATATTTGTTAGACGCAACGAATAAAACATGCAGAACAATGAAACACTTCTCAGCACAGCGAACGTTTTAAATACAAATTTCCCGTTTGCGGTTCCTGTCCAAACAACTAAGTCAGCTATTTTATGTTGAACCTACCCTCAGGTTGGTTCTGAACTCTACAATTCTACTGTTGAAGGCCGGGCTCTCCTGTGCCACGGGGTCAGCCTGCTGCCGCCTCTCGTCGTTATCCTGGGATCAAAATGGGAAAGGTCAAATCAATGACTGCCAAGACCTATAGATAACGTTATATTACTGTATAGTCCGGTGTTATACGATCCACCGACTATACGACTCCCTCTGTTATGCGACCTGTTGTTCAGGGACACTTTTACATTTTTAAATGTTGAAGCCCCCCGACTAGACTACAGCCTGTGTTATACCTTCTTAAGGGTGTCACTGCAATATTAGACTAAAGACAAAACAAGGGGCATCTGCCTTTTGCTGATCATCATGCCATCAGCAGTATGAGCATTGATATCTCGCACACTAATACAATCAAAACTTCATTTGGAGACCAATACAAATTAGAAAGATTCCCGTATGGTAATGATTCCTCAGGCTATACTGATCTGACCTAACTTGTGTTTCCTTAAATCATTTTGCAATCTACCACTAAACGTCATGCAGTCGATGCACATACAATACCTTGTATTTTAATGAATCTATCAGCAGTGCCTCGCTTGACAAGCATCGTTGTATTACATCCAGGAATTCTCCATAGTTTCCACCGAAGTTTTCCTGTAACGATGATCAACAATGACTCAAGACAAATCATGTACCGGTTAAAGTTAAAAAGACAACCATCGATCACCCCAACTAGTGAAGGTGCAAGCTGTCACCAGGTTACAATGACATAAACATAAAATAAACAAATCTTGCGACACTTCCTGTATCGCACGAAAGAACACAATGGTTATCTAATAATTTGCGCCACGTGTCCCGATATACAGCAAGCTTTGGGATAACTATGACATTACCTTGAGCATTTCTCTGCTTTGCTGAAGTTGCATTTTTTGTAGGAAGGGGAAGGTACTTTTTTCCACTTCTGCAATCTGTGCCAGCAGTCCATTGTACATCATCTCCCCATATCGTTCACATTGGTTCATTCCCTCGTGCTGCATTGCGGACCTAGAGCACGGCAATGAACTTTCTTAAAACACAAGTGTGAATTGTTTAGAATTTCCATGCAGCAACTAATAATTCCCGGACAAATTGTATTCCTCTCAAATTTTGGAATACCTAACATAAAGCAAGGCCTTGCAATCTGAAATTAAAGAAAATCTACAACATAATAATGGCTTTACATCCAGCAATCTCCTTATAGTTTTTGTTATAGTTATAGTTGTTTTCAGGGAATTCAGGTATAGGTATCTCAAATAACATCAAGAAAAACTTATACAAATATAATAATTTGGCATATTAGCCTAAAATCGTTGGTTAATGTCACCAGTAGTATCTGTTGCTTCTCATGAACATTATTGTAGTTGTTGGTGAATTGTGGAACAGCCAATATACAGGTCATTGAGTGAAGTGAAGTTGGAACAGTAACCCCATGGCTGTGGGGTGAAGTGTGGAACAGTAAACCCATGGTTTATGGGTGAAGTGTGGAACAGGTAACCTATGGGGTAAAGGGTAAAGTATATAAAAGTAAGTCTAAAGGTCATTGAGTGAAACAAAAGCGTTGAACAGTAAGCCTACATGTTATTGTGTAGATATGTGGGTAGTTGGGTGAGGTGTGCAATAGTAAACCTGGATCAGAACGAATCATGGGGTCAAATATATACAGAGGAAAGATTTTGGGTTATGAGGTCACAAATGTGCAGGCCAGTTGGATATTGTAATTGCCATATGGGTAACTGTAGAGCACTGAGCAAGAATTTAAACAAGATATTATTCACCTGATCTAATATAAAGCATTTGCCTTACCAGTCTTGATCCTCAATCCACTTTGCACAGCTGCGCCGGATTTCCAACGGAAAGTTATTTGGTCTTCCATAGATGATACAGAAATGCTTTTCAATGTCTTTGTTGGTTTTCGCCAAATCACACAATTCTTGAAATTGTGACATGTTGTTCAACTTCAAAGTGAAGAACAGTTGCCTTCAGAGGGCATTCACTGATCACTCTTTTCCCTGAAGTACATGAATGAAAATAAATCAGCAATGGCATATCAGCAAGTACCAGTATGTTAGCAGAAGCTGTCTAGATATAGCAAATGTTCTTTCTGCCAGTTTCCTGTACATAAACATTTAAGGATTTCTATCCGGTTCCAGTGATATACTATATTTGAAAAACTAGCTGCTTTTGAATGATACTGTAGCAATTTATATTACTATTAACAAATGACTACAGTGTTCCCTGCATTATACAATCCCTCCATTATATGACTCCCTCTGTTTTCCTGTCTTTTTTCGCTGCGGCCGGAACACTTTTACATGTTAAAGCACCTTTATTATGCAAGTCCCTCACTAATGCAACATTTCAGCTCATTTTAAAAATGGCACGCAATTCAATCATTTTGTTAACTCACTGTGTCCCTTTCATGTCCGCAGACACCTAAGTGCACATCATTGTTATGCACAGATTACTTTGGATATTACATGCAGAATAAATTGCCACAAAAAAGAAAAGTATAATTTAATTGTTTGGGTCTCTGGGTCCTGTAGCCGGTCTGTAAATGTTTGAGTGCCCCTCAATTTTAACGAAGATATCAGCCAAACAGAGTGTGAACAGCATTGATGAATTTGACTTTATATGACTAACTCTGTTATGCAATTTTAATGATACCAAACTTACATTTGTACTGTGATGTTATCCTCTTTTAAGATAAAAACAATATTTCTTCATGCTAATTACACTCCATTGGCAGCAGACACACTTTTGCAAACATACTAAAGCACACATCATAAAATTATGCAGTTGCCATGGTGCTGAACATGCTCTGAACAATACAGGCTCTACATTTACACCAGCCATGCATGCCATCGCAACTATAGAGCCTTTCATTGTCTGTGATTTAATCTATTTGCGACAATGTGTCTGTTCCCAAAGGCAAAGGAGTGTCAGCATGAAGAAGCATTGTTTGTGTAATAAAAAGGGATAGCATCACAGTACCTATCCTTAAAATTGTATGGTGTTGCTTTCTCACATCAGTGATTTTCATAATTATTGTGGCAAATTCGCGAAAAATATGGGCCAAAAACGTCATGCTACAGCATTTATGACTGACATTATTAACTTAAATATTCCTTTTAATTACAAATAGCTTATTAGCAAGTTGGCCAGTGAACAGTGAATTGGCTCAACTTGTAAGTTGAAAGTTGTAGGCCTAGTCAATGACAATGTACAGCTTGTTAGGCAGTTGCAGATCACTTTTGTCTAATGTTTGATTGAGGAGGTTTCTAAGGAGCTGGTACATCATCTTAGGCTCATTCTTTTCAGAAATTCAGGCTCTTTTCATGTGTAGTGATTCTTCTGCAATATCCAGTCTAAATATGATCCATGTTGTAGGGTACTGTATCAGGCAGTAACGGATCACTTTAGGCAGTAGCGGATCACGCCATCTTGCGGTCTGTTTTGACAGTGAAGCAGGCATTTTAATGCAGGGCTGTCTCAAAAATTCAAAATTAGGTTGTAGATGATTTAATATTGCATATAGTTTATAGTGTGCTATAATAATTCATAGCTTTTTTTGACATTTTCGGAGTACCGCTACTGATATTGGGCCAATGATTCATGCCATGCCACCTGGCGGTAAAGCTGTGCAGTAAAGCTTGGCGGCAAGGACGAGCGTCACTGATCCGATACTGCAGAGAAAACAGTGAACGTATTTTGGATGAAAACAGCAATTCTGCTTTACAGAGGGATCTGATTATTTTTTTGAAGGTGCAAGGTATATATAACTATGTAAACAGTACCTCGATTATGTACAGATGTATTCACTTTATCAAGAGTGGCCTGTTGAAATGAAAGTTGCTGTTTCGCAGAGCAAAGAGCTTGCTCAAGGAAGTGTATCTGAGGTAAAAAAAAGAGTGTAAATATTGGTAGAACCTCAGGTTTTTGGATTTATTTTATATCAGTGGTTAATATCTTTGAAATAAGTCATAGTTTATTACATTTAGTGGCTTTTAATAGAAACGATTCAACAGTGATCAGCGATGTGATCCGCTACTGCCTGTGATCCGTTACTGCCTGGCTGTAGAATGTAGCCTGAAAGTTCAGATGTTACAGTCTAGACACTTGTTCTTAGAGACTACTGTGCCAGTCTCTAAAAACAAGTGTCAAGACTGTAATGTCTGAACTTTCAGGCTATGTAGAATGTTGTCAAGTTAAGCCAATTTAACAATTAATTTTCTTTGAGATTTAAAGCGCTGTTAAGATATCAAAGTCTTACAGCCTGCGAAACATTTTAGGCATTTCTTGGCAAGACAAGGTAACAAATGCTGACATGTTAGCAAGGGCCAACCTTCCAAGCATTCTTGCTCCTGTGAAACTATGACGTCTCTGTTGGCTTGGAAACGTTCATCGGTTACAAGATAAATGCACTCCAAAGGATTTACTCTATGGTGAGCTTGTCGATGACAAAAGGCCAACTGGATGGCCAAAGCTCAGGTTTAGGGATGTTTGCAAGCGTGACATGAAGGCTTTCGGCATCCATAAAAATTCTGGGGAGGACCTAGCATCTGAAAACAGGGTATGGTCACGTGTTGTGCGTGAGGGAATGGCCCACCACGACTGGCTCTGGTTTGACAAACTGGACTTGAAAAGCCAATCTAGGCACCCAGTGAGTACAAACCAGGACCTGTCGACGGGTCATCGATGCGACGACTGCGGGAAGCTCTGTCGGTCACAGTGTAAAGGCTTGGCTCCTCATTAAGCCTTTAATTAGTTTAATTAAGCCTTTTATTTGATAGTAATTTGGCTTGCCTTTATGAAGCCTTTAAGTAGATGTGTTATTTGGCTTGACCTATAAACATGTAACCACACGTATACTGGATATACACTGAGAGAGTCTCAGGCAAACTGGCCAAGATCTCACCGCGCCGCTGGCCTTGCACCTGTCCCAACATAAAAAACGACGTATAGGAGGAGGTATAGGCCCGCGAGATAAGACCCAAGGTCGGATCGGGCCATGGAAGTAAGCACTTTACATGGGCGGGTTGTTATTACGTTGATTGGCCGACAGCTGTGTGTAAGAAGGTTCCAAGGTCGCTTGTCCGGCGAAAGAGTGGTTGTATTGATCACTCAAAGGTTTTACTTCTCACTCCTAATGATTTATTCTTCACTCAGCATGAGTAATGGTTCTCCAACTCTCACTCAGCACGAGTAATGGTTCTCCAACAGTAAACAGGTTCTCGCCAGTAAGGTCACGGTAACCTTGTTTATTTTTGTTAAGACGAAAATAGATCGGGATAAACTCGTTAAAGAGCCCGGGAGGAATTTTAACTTTTGGGCGTAACATCAACATCCATCCCGTCTCTGGAGACGAGGTATTCGCCGTATTTCCGGCTGATATTGCTGATATTGCTGAGTCATAGACCGTGGGCGTGCGGGCCCTATAAAAGAGATCAGAGAGAGAGACTCGAGACCCACTCGGAAGAAGACGCTAGCCAGTCGGTCACAAAGCCATAGCCGCCACCTGCGAGTGTGCGCGCTGTTATATCATGGCGATTTTATTCTATTATATTTATGAAGAAAACTACACGGACTGAAGAATAAAGATCATGAAGTCTCCTTGCTCATTATTCCTTTAAGCCCAGACGCCGTACACGCCCTGGCACGGATCTTAAATGTCTCATAACACAACGAGAAGACGAGAAGTAGAATCTACTGGAAGATGAAATTGCGAATTATTATTAATATTTAAAAGTATAAATTGAATCCCCAATTAGTCCGCGGGGGTCAATTTTACAACAGATAGGCTTGTTTAGTCATAAGCGCAAATGTCGCGACGCAAATCGTATCCTAGACTCGCGTCTAATCGTATCCCTACTTGAAATCAAACAACGCTGCAAAATCCATCGTCTTTCGTAGACGGACGGGTGCCAACCAACCACAACCACAGTGATGCATAGATAAGTGTATTAACTGATTAAGAGGCGTCGATGGTGTCAAGCAGATTTTAAGCAATTATACCTGATGAAAGCAACAACTACGCTTCTTTTCGACGTATCACTGATGTAAAACGACCAAACCAAAAACTTCGATTGATCACTTCCCGAAAACAGGGGTTTCTCGGGGAATCCCGGGGGATGCCCTATCCTGTGCCGGGATCCCCAGATGGGATACCCAATCGTGCACTCTCCTAGTAGAGGTCGCGTTAGCGGAGAACCAGCTTTCCGCCAGAGGGCTTCTCAGTGAGGCTCGGCTTTTGGACAACCGTGCTACGAATTTCTTTTTCATACAAGGTGGCAAGAAAACGCTGCGGCCTGTATAATTGTATGTACATTCGATGGTGTCAAGCAGATTTTAAGCAATTATACCTGATGAAAGCAACAACTACGCTTCTTTTCGACGTATCACTGATGTGAAACGACCAAACCAAAACGAACTTCGATCACTTCCCGAAAACAGGGGTTTCGCGGGGAATCTCGGGGGATGCCCTATTCTGTGCCGGGATCCCCAGATGGGATACCCAGTCGTGGCCCCTGGTCCCTGGCCTCCCTTTTCAAATTCTTGGACCCGCGCCCCTGATTACCATGTATGTATCATATTATTCCGGGTGTCCTCGTGGCCACTGTGGCCTGTTGTCGTTGTGGCTCCCATGATAGCGGTCTTCCAGGCCTTAAAGCAATATCCTTACATGCGCCATCTTAGAATTTTTACATTTTAGAATCAAGATTAAACTATCTCCAAATTAGGATGCATATATATTTTTTTATCTCTGAGAGTCTGTAAAACAACAATTTCAACATAAAACATAACGCAAACATGTATGTAACATCATTTGTCGCGTTACGCCATCTAGTGAGGCAACGGGCAAGTGTCTATCCAACATGGCGGCAGCCGTACCGATCGCTCAACGGGGTCCGTGTTGAAATATTTGTTAAATATGCATATGAGCCCGATTAAACAATACATATTTGCATTCCTGCCCGTAGTAAAGATATTACAAACCGAATCAGCCGGTTCAACAGCTTCAAATCGGGGTTAATTGGCATTTTGGCTGTCTTTTCGCGAAAAGACACGTCTTTTCGCTATAAAGTGAGACCGAAACGGCGCGGTTTATTTACATCGCGCGCGGACGTGATAGCGAGCCGCGGTCAACATCACCAAAGAATTTATAGAACAAGAAGCGAAAGCGCGACGTAAAACGGTAACAAGACATGCGCGCGCGCCGCCTAGCGGGGAGGGTTAATCAGCGCTCGGTCAACTCGGTGCAGACGGCAAAATGGACTCAGGTTGCAGCCGCTGGAAGTCCGGTCGTTGCACAATTTGTGCGGCATGGAATTGCCACAATTATAAAGGGACAAGAGGAGATATTTCCTTCTTTCAATTCCCCAGGGACAAAGAGAGGTAAGTGTCTTTTCTATGAGGTTTCGGCGACCAATTGGGATTAGTCCATGACCATGTTTGTTTTTGTTTTGACAGGCGAACTGTCATTGTCAACTGACTGTTTGACAGCTCAACCAGTGTCAACTGCGTGTGTGAAGATTTGTAAATTAGGCATTGTTAGTCTGATCAGACTCATGGATGTGGAATGTAGCCAAAGATATTTTCATTAATGCTTAGAGTATCTCCGTTAAATTACTTTTCATCTGTGTCATCCCACTTTTAACACTCTTTTCCATGGCTATGCCTAGGCTATGGCATGCAACCTATAATAAAAATACATCCATTTTTAGTGTCTACGCTTCTTATTCCCCGCCCCCTCCCCCTCCTCCCACGCCTTTTAGGGGGTTTCCTATTTCGAAGAAGCGAACCTTTAGAATGAAATAGAATGGAATGTTTGTGTTTTAGGCCACTTTTTTGCACATACAGGCTAAATTAGGCCAAGGAACCTCCCGAGACGATGAAGGATGAAGGAATGAAACATGCCCCAGATTAGGTGCCCGAGCCCGGATTCGAACCCAGGACCTATTGATTAGAATGAAATAACCCGCAAGCAAAAGAAATCGTTAACAAAATTGCTTTATAAAAATCGAAAAAAAACCTCAGCCTGCCATACCCCTCCCCTCTACGTCCCGACTCCACCTACAACTCCGCCGCTACCCGCCCCCATCCCACGCCTCTTAGCGGTCGGGTGGTGTCAATAAAGCGAACCTTTACACTCAAAAAACAATATTAAGTACAAGAAATCGTAGCAAAAAATATTAATAAATTTGAGAAAAAAAATCCCTATGTAACCCCTACCCCCCCCCCCCCGCCCACCCCACCCCTACGCCCCTACCCCTTTCCCTTTCCTCCCACGCCCCCTAGGGGGTGGGTGATGTCAAACAAGCGAACCTGTAGACTAAAATACCCCAGAAGCCAAAAGATTGGTAAAAAAATTGCTCTAAACAATTCCTCAGCATGCCGACCCCCCCCCCCCCTAAGGCCCTACCTCCCCCACCCCCCTCCGCTGTTAACCGCCCCAATCCCACGCCTCTTTGCGGTCGGGTGGTGTCAATGAAGCAAACATTTTCACTCAAAAAACAACATTAAGTACAAGAAATCGTAAAAAAAAATATTATTAAAATAAAATAAAAAATCCCTCTGTATCCTAACCCCCCCCCACCCTTCCCCTACGCCCCTATCCCCTCCTCCCACGCCCCCTAAAGCCAAAAAAGCGGTAAACAAATTGCTGTAAACAATTCCTCAGAATGCCGACCCCCCCCCCTCCTAAGGCCCTACCTCCCCCCTCCTCCTACGGCCCTACCCCCTACCCCCATGACCCTTAGGGGGGCCGACGCGACAGCTCAGTGGGCTAGAGCGCTCGCATTGAGTGCTCTGGTCACCTGGGAGCCTAACGGCACGTGGGTCTCTGGTTCGAGCCCTGCTGTGGCCATGTCTGTGTGGTCGCAGGATAAAGATCCCATGTCTTTCTTCGTAAAGAGTACGGGGTTAACCCCGGGGACATGGCTCCACTCTCCCTTCCTTCTCCCATTGACGCGATATGACCAAAAGTGGTTAAAGCGTCCTGAATAACCAACCAACCATGACCCCCCCCCCACGCCCAACACACGCGTAACCCAGCGCACCCTGGGAGCGCAGGGTGGCAGCAATACTACGGTACAGACCTGCGGAATCAAGCAGCTCAGAACAAAATTCGGTGTGCACCCCGGAGGGTTCGCCAGCGGCCTTCGTTCAGGCAGCAGGACACGCCCGTGCACACCTGGCTAGAGCGATGTAATAACCCTCACCGCTTGGGGGCGCCACCACGATCCTGTTATCGGGTTATAGATACGGCTTTCGCTTCTTTTCCATACAAGTTCTTAACATCACACACAAAAATACCAAACAGCGAACAGGCGCGCGGGGACATTAAGCCGGCCACCAACTTCTGCTCCGGTGACCAAATTGCTCCTCTCCGGATAACCCACAGGTTTTCAGGATTTAAATTAAAGACAGAATATACTTATTTGACATGGGGAAGCGGTTGCTAGTACAAAAATACTTAGAGTATGTTACCGTATCTATCAGTTGACCATCAAAATACCATTTTTCGTTTTTACGTAGGATACCTCCATTTCTGAAAAAAACATGATTTTGGTTTTGGAGAGGTTTACCTTTAATTGATATAATTGACAAAAGTGACTTAACGCATCAAGCTTTGGAGTCTCCCTACAGTATCATGAATTAAAGATTACATTAGATGACATTATTGTCATCTGCATACATAAGCATGAAAACTTGCGGGAATCCTTCGTCTAGAAATATGGGTTGACAGACATCTTCTAGTTCTTTCATAAAAAGTAAGGGACTGCATGATCATAAAACCTTGCCTTGCAACAATATCACGGTCGAAGTAGTTGGTGAGACATTTAGGTATCTTTACACGGGACTATAGTTTTGAGCATAGCAATTTCAATACTACAATAAGACATTTTCCATGAACACCATGTGTAATGAGATTATAAAACAGCCATGCGTGAGGTACCGAATCGAAGGCTTTACTAAAGTCTATGAAAGCGCAATAAAAGCGCCCTCCATTCTTACTGAGGTATTTCTGTGCCATAGCGTATAGAGTAAATATATTATCACACGTTGACCTGCCTTTGCGGTAAGCACCTTCACTTTCGTTAATATTATTAGGAATCTAACGACCTGACAGAAACCAAAAGACCCGACAGAAAATCTAAAGACCCGACAGAAACCTAAAGGTCCGACGGACACCTACTGATTCGACAGAAACCTAAGGGCCCGACAGAAACCTAAGGGTCCGACAGACACCTAATGGTCTGACAGGCACCTTAGGGTCCGACAGACACCTAAGGACCCGGCAGAAACCTAAGGACCCGACAGAAACCTAAGGGCCGGACAGAAAACCTAAGGACCCGACAGAAAACCTAAAGGTCCGACAGACACCTAATGATCCGACATACACCTAAAGGTCCGACATACACCTAAGGGTCCGAAATACACCTAAGGGTCCGACAGAAAATTAAGGGTCCGACAGACACCTAAGGGTCCGACAGAAACCTAAGAGTCCGACCGACAGAAAAGATAAGGACCCGACAGAAACCTAAAGGTCCGACAGACACGTAATGGTCCGACAGACACCTAATGGTGCGACTGGAACCTAAGGGCCCGACAGAAACCTAAGGACCCGACATAAGCCGAAGCGTCTGACAGACAGCCTCATGTTTAGGCAGAACCCTGGTGTCCGCCAGAAACCTAATGGTCCGACAAACACCTAAGGGTCCGACAGAAACCTAAGGGTCCGACAGAAACCTAAGGGTCCGACAGAAACCTAAGGGTCCGACAGAAACCTAGGGTCCGGCAGAAGCCTAAGGGCCCGACAGACACTTTGGGATCCGACACCTAAGGGTTCCACAGAAACCTGACAAAAGTGGGGAGGGGCAGGGGGAGGAGGAGGGGAGGGGGGGGGGCGTCTGAGGGGCGTTTGGTCCGCTGGACTGCCCAGGATACGCCCCTGCGGTTTTTTCGGATACCTCACTCACTTAATCAGTAAGTAGCTAAGGAATTGAAGTGCCTTTTCTTAATTAACCGAGGTTCAGTGGTTTGCGCTGCATGAACCTTTATTTTTTGCTTTGTATTAATCATTGCTATAATATCGAATTGCTAATTAGAATTCCGAAGCAGTAAGTTACTTAAAGTTGCTCATGCAGCAATTTTTTACTTAAATTATTGTTTTCGAAATATTTTGGAAATACATTTAGAACACTGTCACACAGACAAGGTCGGGATCAGAGTAGGTGGAATGACAACTAACACATCAGATTATGAACTCTGCAGACGATTTATATACAAAGATATTTACATATTCCAAGGGCCAGCTTGGATCCGCTCTGTTCCTTCAGTCAACACGATGAGAGTTCACGCAGGGATGCGGGCCAGCACGCAGAAGGACGCGGGCCGCTTCGCAGCAAGCAGCACGCGGAAGGACGCGGGCCAGTAGCCAGCGCGCAGCATACAGCACGCAGCAGGACAACGCAGACAGCACACAGCTCACAGCAGGACGCGCTGACGGTACACAGCACGCAGCACACAGTACACGGCACGAAGCAGAACACGCTGACAGCACACAGCATACAGCACGGAACCGGGACACGCTGACAACACACAGCACACAGCACGGAGCAGGACGCGCTGACAGCACACAGCATACAGCACGCAGCAGGACGCGCTGACAGCACACAGCATACAGCACAGAGCAGGACGCGCTGGCAGCACACAGCACACAGCGCGGAGCAGAACGACGCAGGCTTCGTCTCCGGTCACCATCCGTCCTTCCCTGTCGCGCCTTCTTCTATATACCGCCCCCCCCCCCCCGGGTAAGGGAGTGCCAGGTAAACCCGTGTCACTGCCAACTAATTGTCGGGGCCCCTCGCGCTCTAAGGTGCGAGAGCAGCTCGCTGGGTGAGTTAATCACCTCCAAAGCCCAGGAACGGGGGATGGCAAAGCACTACGGATGTTGGCCCCGTGACAATGGCCCCATCTTAAGAAAATACTCAGAATTTTATCACGAACTGGGGCCAACTAGAAATACTGATTGGAACAACTATCACCTACATCCAACAATCATCATCCACTCCTCAATTACCCAAAGAAATAACCTCAGGATATCATCCGAAACATCAAGCTGCGAAGAAAACAAACAAGAAAATCAAAAAAAAAAAAAAAAATCGACAATAGTAAATCCGACTACACCAAGGAACTCAATAAATACACCAAACTTCACAAAACTACGCCAACAATACCAAGCCAATGGACACTAGACATAGACTTTCTACTCTAGCTCGTGAGCTCATGACATCGCCGGCTCAAGTAGTCCGCCAAAACGTTGTCTTTAACAGAGATAGCTTGAATGCGAAATCTGTAATTTTGTAGCTGAAGGGACCATCTCATTACTCTACTATTTATCACCTTCGCGCGGTTTATATAAGCCAATGGCTGATGGTCAGTTTCAACGAGAAATTCGCGTCCAAACAGATAGCTCTGGAATTTCTGAATTGCCTATACGAGGGCCAGACATTCTCGTTCCACCGTCGAGTAGTTTCTTTCAGCCTTGGAGAATTTTCGACTTGCATATGCGACTGGGAACTTTCCGTCGTCATGATGTTGGAGCAACGCCGCTCCCGCGGCGATATCCGACGCATCATTTTGTATGGTGAACGGCAAGTCGAAATTGGGTAACTTCAGAATGGGCTCTCGGGTAATGACCGTCTTTAACTGAGTAAACGCCTCTTCTTCAGTCGGACCCCAACTGACGATATTTGGGTTCTTTTTTCTTGTGAGGTCAGTGAGAGGAGCGGCGATGTTGGCAAACTGATGGATGAAGTTATGGTAATATCCCACCAGACCCAGGAAGGATCTCACTTGGCGCTTCGTAATAGGGCGGGGTGCTTCAATTATCTCCTTCACCTTATCCAGGTGCGGGTGGAGGGCACCGCCTTGTATCTTGTGGCCCACGAAGTCGAGGGATTCGAACCCAATTAAGCATTTGGTTGGTCTGATGGTTAACCCACCTTCTCGTATTCGCCGGAAGAGCGAACGAAGAGTATTCAGCTGATCTGCCCAGGAGGGGGAGTGACTGAGGATGTCGTCTACGAGGTTATCAGCTTGGTCGATTCCGGATATCAACTTGCGCATCATACGATTGAAAGTCGCAGTCGCATTTACCAACCCGAACGGCATCTTCCGGAACTGATAGCTTCCATCCGGGGTCACAAAGGCAGTCTTCTTGCGGTCGCAATCCTTGAGCGGAACCTGCCAATAACCCTTGGACAAATCGATCTTTGAGAAGTACTGATCCTTACAAATCTTGGCGTAAATCGCATCAGTGGTGGTCATTGGTTCAACATCAAAGACTGTGACAGCATTCAGTCGTCTGAATTCTATACAAAATCTGACGGAGCCATCTTTCTTTTTGACCAACACCACGGGAGAAGCGTACGGTGACTCCGTGTCTTTAATTATTCCTGATTTCATCATTTTCTCTACTTCCTCCTTGACCATCTCCCGCGTTGCATACGGGATGGGGTAGGGGCGTTGACGAAGAGGCTCAGTAGATGATAATTCGATCCGGTGTTCTGCCAAGGTGGTGGTTCCGGGTATTTCGGAGAAAATGTCTCTAAACTCGTACACAAGATCCTTTGCCTCTTGTTTCTGACTGGCTGAAAGCGTTTCCGCGTAATGTACGTCTAAATACGTCTCCTTCTGTTCCGGTAACACCATATCGGGGAAATTTAAGCCATCCTCTGGTACTTCAGCCGGATCTTCGATGATGGCCGAGATGGTTTCATGTCCGGAAGTATCTTCCCTGGTGTTATCAGTTGCCTCTTTCCTACTATGGTAATCCTTCAGCATATTAATATGGAAAGTCTTGATTTTCCCATTAAGATCTAATGTGTAATCGAACTTGCTTACTTTCGCCATCACAGTAAAAGGACCCTTCCACTGCAATGTAAGTTTATTGTTGTTCGTTGGCAACAGCACGAGAGCACTTCCTCCCATCTTCAGGCTCCTAGGTCGCGCTCTTTTGTCGTAAGCCTTCCTGTAGCGGATCGCGGATTTTCGCAGTTCTTCTCGCGCCAGACGGCACGTTTCTTCGATCCGTTTTCTTAAGTCGATCACGTATTGATAGGTAGTTTCAACCTCCTCGTCTGCGGTTTCCTTCGTCCAGAGGATGCGGAGTATATCTAATGGGCCTCTCACAGATCTACCATAGATTAACTCGAAGGGGGAAAAACCTAGGCTGTCTTGAGGCACCTCCCGATACGCAAATAGGGCGGCAGGCAGATATCTATCCCAGTACTCAGGTTCTTCCGAACACAATCGTTTTATAATAGTCTTTAAGGTGCCGTTAAATCTTTCAACAAGGCCATTACAGATTGGATGGTATGGCGTCGTGGTCAGTTGACGAACCGATATCAAGCGACAACCCTCCTTCATAACGTTAGAGATAAACTGGGTACCCATGTCAGTTAATATCTCTTCAGGGAAGCCCATTCGACTGTACACTTCTAACAAAGCTTCTGCTACTGCTTCGGAGTCTATGTTACGTAGAGGTACGGCCTCGGGATATCGCGTAGCGTAGTCGACTACCGTTAAGATGTATCGATGGCCGCGACTGGACACAGGGGAAATAGGGCCAATGATGTCGGCAGCAATCCGTTTGAAGGGGACATCAATCACAGGCATCGTGTCGAGTGGCACCTTGGTTACCTTGCCCTTTGGAATGGTACGCTGGCATACATCACAGGATCTGCAGAACCGAGACACATCAGCGTGTATGCCTGGCCAATAGAAGTTGTCCATGATGCGGTCCATGGTCTTCTTGACACCCATATGACCACCCATCATAGCGTCGTGAGCCAATTCCATTATCCGTACGCGTCTTGAGCGGGGGGCGACAAGTTGTTTCACTACTGGCTTGGAAGGTTGTTTAATATACCGTTGGTAGCGATAAAGAATGTCATGCTTGATATCAAACCAACACTCCTGTGACTTGGTGAATGTGGACTCTTCCTGGCCTTTCTTACGCGCGAGTAGTTTGGGGAGGGTCGGGTCATGGGTTTGCTCGTAAGACAGCTCCGCCTGTTTCACCGTAGTGTCCTTCTTCGTTCCCTTGAGCTTGATTTCCGTTGGATCCTTCCGCCTCTGCGCCCTCGCTACGACAGCTTGTGCTTCCTCTGCTTCACTGGGGTGCCAGAGTTTATCTGGGTCTTCTGGATGTCGCGCGTCGGGAATATTACCCAGAATTACTTCGTACAACGGGGTTGGCATGACCATCGCCTCAGTCGATCCTACGAAGTATGGAGAGTCTAGACGTATAATTGCTGTAGGGACCTTCCTCATCGTACCGTCCACAAGGAGGCATACCTTATACTTCCCGTATACTGCTGTGGTAGTACAAATGAACTTTTGACAACGACTCTGCTGCATCCAGTCTCCCGCATGGTGGTAACACGGAAACGGTTAAGACGTCCTTCGACCGTGGGTAGATTTCCGCAAGTGCACACAGGAACTGGGCAGTCGCAAAGCATGTGACATAATGGATACGTATTCCCATCTTGATCCTGCACATGGTGGCTAGCTGAATCCACGTCTGTTTCACCCAGTTCAGACACAAGGCACACAGGCAACTTATCTGCACAATTGCACGGTGAAGCTCCTGCGGGAGATTCTGACACGTTAACTCTACACGGATTAGGTGGGGATCTTCTCGTTATGTGGGGATTTTCTCTATTGCCATCATCCTTACCCCGGTCGCATTCTTCGCAGTTTGCTCCAATCGAGGTATCTTGGATCGCAGCGGCATTCTCGATATCTCGGCGAAATCCCGTCGATGAAGATCTTGACTGTATAAATATAACATTCATAAGAAATAGATCTGTCGTCGCAAGTTGAAAGGCAACACACTGCCGCAATGTGCATATTTCGATGACGTACAGGGGCGGATCCAGGGGGGGGGGGGTTAGGGGGGTTTCAACCCCCCCCCTTGGGAACCTGAACATACACTGTTAAAGTCGGCTTCTCCGAGCAGCGCCCCCCCACCCCCGGTCGCAAGTTTTTCAGAGAGCAACCCCCCCCCCCTTGGCAAAAAGAGCGCACCCCACCCCCGCCGGTCGCAAGTTTTCAGAGAGCACCACCCCCCCTTGGCAAATTCCTAGATCCGCCCCTGACGTAATACACAAGCAAGCCACACCTTTCAAATGCGATGCACTAATAAAAGAGGCTTAACAACATATCTGGATTTTTACTGCATACAATAGGCGTACTTCTATGCTAAAAATATAAATACATAATTTCCAATCGAAATAGCTTTTACATTTTTGAAGAAAATTCTTGCTAGATGAGTAACTTTGATAGGCCTCAGACTCAAGATTAATTAGTCCCTTTGCCAGAGAACATAATGTGGAGAGGGAGGAACTATCACCAAGCCCGCGATGCACATGCATGTGGTTCTCGGGAGGGTTGTCTTGTTGCTTGTGGGCATAGTGTATGGTATCAAAGATATTGGTACATACGGCGATTTCCTTGTAATTGTTCTCCGGTGGCGCCGCCAAGCGGTGAGCGCGTAGAGTTACACAGTGCCGCCGTCAACATGCATCAACTTCAAGTTTGTTGTGCCATAAATTGCGCGAATTCACGAAAGAAATGTCAAGGAATGTCATTCTTCAGATTCCCCAAGGAAAATGAAAGGTAAGACCTGCTGCTTGCGTTAATTTATCAGTCATTAATAACGTGCATCGATTATCACCGCCACAATTGCTGATAATTCTTTATTATTGCCCACGTCGAAGCGGGCTGATGCGAGTGAAAGCAGTCAAAAATCTATCGTTGCCAATAATTACTCAATAATTATCAGATGACAACAAGCTCCAAGTGACTGCTAAGGCTTAAAGAATGTGTAATCAGGTGTCCTGATCAATGTCCTGGGGTTTGAGTAAAAATTAGGTGAACTCAGACCATATAGCTGTAACAGGAAATAACTTCCGCACAACAGTGTAACATTAATTATTCATAGTTACCTGACCTGACTTGACCCTGATTCAATCACACTGATTGGTTCTTTCTTGCTAGTTGCAATACACAACTATCTAGTTTAAGAGCCTACTCAATTCAACTCTTCCAGGAAGAGAAGAGCTCATCCAAGAAGAGAGAATATGAGCGATGAATCGATCGCGTCTGACGAGTTGGAAGAGTAGTTTCAATATGGCCAACGGAAACTCACATATAGCTCACAATTTATCGTCCACGTCCATATATTATCGCTCAACTTCAACAGATAGATACATGGTTAACGGCATATATGGGCCCTCATATACCTGACACATATCTGTCAAATAACAAAATATGAGGTCTTACATATGTTTCACATAATTTTATTAATTGTTTCATTCATGTATTTCCCCTAAAGCCTATTTTGTCACACTGAGCGAATATTGCATAGTTAGCTTCCCCCATCTTGGAATCGCCTCTACCTCTTCTCTCTTCCACCTACCTGGGCGGAAGAGCAGAAGAGGTCTTCTTGGAATAGAAGAGGCAAAACTATCGTACTGCATGCACTCTTCCGGAAGAGGTACACTTTGAAAGAGGCGAATCCATCACGCCCTAAATAGGCTTTGGCGAAACGCCGGCAGTTTGCATATTGTATGTACCGGCAGGGACAGACCGTCCACTGCTCATTCTTTCCATACTTTGACAATGCCATCTGTATTTACAGGAAATAAACCAGTCCAAACCACATGAAACGAGTCGCTACTACATAGCGCATGATCATATATATAGACCTATATAGGTATAGCTGCCATGGGTGTCCGGTCCGGCTGTCTGGGTACCTTTGACAACTCTGACAAAGCTAGCCAGACCGGGAAAAAGCAAAGCCTTTGTTTGCATTTCTACTTAACGCTTGTCAAGTAAATTTTTTTAATGTTTATAAGCATTTATAAAATGTTGTTTTTAATTATTATTTTTCAGCTTCCAGGGATGGGTACAAGAAAGAAAGACTTTTTGAAGTCCAGTATCCGCATCAGCTGAAGTACATTATATTCTTAAAGCTGTTCATGTCTTAAAGATCAGTAGAAATGAGTAATTTAAATCAATTGGTTAGCATAGCTTTATTGTTTATCATCAATATTTAGGCTTAAAATAGATCACTGAACTTCGGGCGTCGTGGTGTTTGTTTTACACTTGTTGGGAGCCTGTGTTTGCAGTGGATGCTGGCGGGGGGGTGGGGGGGAGGGTCGTGTTCTCAGATCACAAAGAATAAAATCCTTGATCACGACGGTCGGCTAATATCCCATTCCCAGTCCACGAAGAATCATTTGCCTCAACCCCAGTTCACGGTGAAATGAAAGCCCCATTCCCGAGGAACGGAAATACCCCTTGCACCCCCCCCCCCCTCCATCTGCAGTGGCGTCGAAGGGTAGACGAATCTATTGTGTGACAAAATAAAACAAAGACAGGAGACCACCTATGCTAAATAATTGTAAAGTTGTGTTCAATAATCGAACAGTCAAGGGTACGTCTTAGTTTTCAGCCAGCAAAGTTATCAGCAAGTTAGGGGAGCCAAACAGTTGACTGTCAGTGAATGACGTACTCGGAATATGACGCCTTGATGACACTAACAACTATTTATTGCGGCCTAAAAAATTAAAAAAGTATATATATTTAATGTAAAATATACCTGAAAGCACGAAAGGACACCACCAGGCTTTACATCAACGGGATTAATAGCGCTCAAATCCGATGTGGAGTTCACAGGGCGCCGCTTATCACGCAGACAGCGTTATCGTCAGCGCAGTGGCACCCCAATGTGACGTGCTCGCCGCATAGCGGCGCCACTGCTCGCAGCATTACACGTTTTACAATGGGTGATCGCCGTATGACCTATCTTGTGTGTACTAATATCTTTGATGGTATATACACGCTGGCCGCAGGACATCCATCCCATGAACAGAGTGCCGGTGAACCCAAGCGTGAACCCAAGCGTGCACGAAAGGGGATCTTACAGTTAGGCCTACACTTACCACGTGCAACCATCACACCTATCCACCACCTCAGGGACACCTGATCGATTCACCCGGGCTGGGATCGATGCTGTAGCGATTAGTTATACAACCCACACCATGCTACGGTGCCCCCAAACGTCAGGTGCATGGAATTGATTCGAACCACCTTGGCAACGCCAGAGGCAACGGGAAAGCGCGTGTTATTCAAACGGTCCAAGTTCATGTACCGTTTCGTAACGTCACACGTAACGCTGGCATAGGACCTTGCGTAATCTACAGTCACACTGAGTCACCGTGGTCACGCTTGAGGGGCAATTCTATGCGTTAGCCGGTGTCGCGTGTCGCAAGATCTTGGTGTCTGTTTGTATATAAGGCTAGCATTACGCACGCACGTTATGTAGATGGTGGACCATCTATGTTTGGTGTTCGGATATTGCTGAGACAAGGATTTCATTTGAAACTGGTCAGCCAGGTAAGTTTAATGGTGTGGCTAGGGCAGCTATGGGTAAACACTATTTGTCTCGCTAGATTGATGACGCGATGGTTTTGATGGCCTACTTACTGTTCATCAAATCAATACCAACGGTCTACCTTAGCCCGTGTACCTGCCTCTCTGTCCACGCCCGTAAACGGAGCAAGGGTGAGAGCGATGCCGTTCACCAGACCTACAATCTGAAAACACACATATTTTTGCTGTGCTTTAGCATCTCAGCAACAATGCCATCTGGTCTCGGTCATTTACCATTAGGAAAAGTCTTGATTGCCGTTTCGATTTCTGATTCCGTTCGAATTAAATTCGTTGAATTATGCACACAAGTGAGGCAGCTTGCCTGATGCTGTGTTTCATTTCGCCTGTTTGATATATTAACCTTTCCATTGAGCCACTGTTTAAAATATTTGTCCCATTCTGTTGCTGTGATCCCCCCATTTTTTGTTTTCTTTTGTTTTTTACACGCTTTCCAACACTCATCACTCGAATGTAAGCTATTTTTGAGTTCAATGATGACAGAGATACCCCTAAATTTCTGATAAAATTGATATATTAAAACTTCCTAAACCACCATCCTAAACGATGTTGGAGGTGAGTAAGAGTGGGGGTCGGGGTGGGGGGTTCTCCCAACTCTCCCAACTCTCCCAAACCCAACATTGTATTAAGTCCGCCCCACCCCCCACCCCACCCGGGGGTCAAATCCTGTATTACGTTCACTCCAACGTTGCATCCACTTTGTTCTAGACCCAAGAGTGACCGTAGTACATGCGTTGCACTGCATTTATTTCATTTATAACATGCATATTGCAGACGACATTGTAACGTGTAGACTTCGCCTGAATTTCAGTCAACGCTTATCAGTCTTTTCAGTTCTCATCACGCCCAACTAATGGGTCCCGCTATTACCCGGCCATGCCTGTAACATTATCTGGACGATTAGGGTCAACTTTTCACGGATCACCGCCAAATAGGGCCTGAAAAAAGACATCCGGGTAGACCTACATGTCCTTGTCGGCCTAACTCATGTCTGACGACAAGCTCAGTCCACCATGTACGCAGAATACGTACCACCCCTAGAGCTACATGACCCTGGTCACGTTTTGAAAGCGGTGCTCTGAAAAACAAGTACACAATTTAGGGTGGCCCTCTGGTGAGCCATTTCGCAATAATGAGTTGACAAATATTGCAACGACGCGAGAAGAGAATCCGTGTGGCGCGATGTCAGTGCAGGATGGGCGAACTATTCCCTGACTATAGATGAACAACAGCGAGGGGCGTATAGGTTTGGCAAGTGTGTATATAAACACACATCTTTTCGTATGCTTTTCACAATTGAGAACAATCTAATTGAAGTGAACGTCATGCGGGTGGGGGGGGGGGGACCCAGGGGGGGGGACCCGGGGGGGGGGGGGTGCATCGATCAAGTGAACTGGCACCCAATGAAACCAACTTCAATCTGACACTGGTTTTATGACCTTTATAAAATGGTGTGTCACTAGGTAAACATAACATCAGGCCTGGGGTAAAAATGTATAGTGGCAAGCTCTCACATGCGGTAGGTGGAGCTTTACCTAACGCCTAATGCTGTTGCTGAAGGGCAGCCTGGCTCTCAGCGACGAACGAACGAACTTTGTCATAGCCGGCGGGGTCTCGGGGGCGTAGTCCCGTGGGGGGTGGGGTGGGGGGAGAATACTTATAATAGGCCTTCTTTTTTCGCGGCAACCCGCTCTATGTATGAACGCACAATTTCATCCCCCCCCCCCCCACCAGTCACAAGTAAAAATATCCGTTCTATAGGCCTGGGGTATGTTTTTCATCATAAACGTGCGCTTTATAGAGGTATCTTTGTCATCACAAATGTCCGCTCCCATCAAGGGGCATTAAGGGGCACCTGCGGAGCCCCGTCACCAGACGTAATGGATGTATATCTACTTGTTCGGGGAAAGCTACACGCAGCACACTGTTTCTCAGCGCTATTTACTCAGTGAAAAATGTCCTTTCCCCGTTCTTTGTTGACTCAGCGTGAGCTGGCACCCAAAGCCCTCGGATCGGACCAGCAGAACCCGTCGGTCTACAGTCGTCACGCAGGTTTGGCAGGTGCAGGCCTACATATATATATATATATCTAAATGTATGCTTATTGTTGTTTTGCTTATATGACCCGTCCCGACCGAATATAGGGCTGTACAGTCACTTCGGGATCTTATCGAGACCCCACGAGACAGGGATACCTATACTCTGCGTCAATGCCTAGCATCAACGGCCTGTACGTGTTGCCTACCTTCCGGTTGTTTGCCTTCACTCGCCTCACACACAAGATCGGCTAAAGCTGTCCTTGGAAGCACAACTAACCACTGAAGTTCTGTGCATATCCGAATTATAACCATCCGAGTAAATTTATGTAATGTATGAGCGGTTAGGCAGTTGATAAACCAGAATGCGGTTGTCTCATGAGTGACTGTCAGCGTCAGGCGATATGATGTGCTGCGCGGGGTTTTCCATGTCGTATGACGTAATAATCATCATGACGCGCGTGTCTGCGCGCGGTATCTATGGTTACGTAACAACGCTCCTTATATGGACTGAGCGGGTGAGGACAATAGGGCTATACAGTTCTCGCGATCGGGCCGCGAGACTTCAGTTTTGGGGACAAACAAACACACGTGCTCCATGTTGAAGTATAGGCAGCTATAAGTCAATTTCTTTCCAGGTTTATTCTAAAGACTATGAGTACCATTTCTCTAAACATGGCTATGAGAGATATACGTTAAAATATTTGGAGGCGATGAAGCGCAGAACTTTGGGAATATACAAGCAAAAATCCGTCTTCAAAATACTCGAAAGCTAAAAATAACGTTCTAAATTTAGCCCTGCACCCGGGCTTTCGCAAGTTCACCACACAGCGAGTGACGTCACACAGTTTCGCGTGCCTCCGCGGTAACAAAAATGGCGAGAGCAAGTGATCGACTTAACCATTCCGCTGTCAAAATGTGCAGTGCATGGAGTAACAGCACACGGATGCGTCATTAAACCACATGGTAAAGATAAAACAAAACCAGTTGGATGTCTTAGTATCACTTTTGGATCACGAAAAGACCAAGTTTCTTCATTTCTGTAAGTTTTCTGTTTGAAGCGTAGCGCCAACGTTGTCACTCGGGGAGAATCCGTGTGACGTCATAATGCCTCGTTTTCGTAGGAAAGGCAAAAAAACGTTAGTTTCTCAGTTGTATTGTCCCGTCGTAACAAATATTCGTCATTGTTATGGCGCAAAAGAATAACAAATATGTCGTCTATCCGTTTTGTGAAGCTATATTTCTTAAGAATTCTGAATCATATCGCTAGGCCTTCCGCAACGGACCCACCCCTCGGCGCCTGGCTTTTGCGCAGGTAGTCTGGTTCCCGGTCTCTCTCTTTGCGTAACATACACGTCACAGATAGTCAGCATACCAGTGTGCGCAGAGCTTCTAAACTCGTTCCGAACACGTGCTTCGTTTGTTTGTCCCCAAAATGAGTAAACCGGAAGTCTAAGCGAACGAGACTTTATAGCCCTATGGTGCTCTTTTTGTCGTAGAACTGTAAACATCGATGATTTGGCTCAAAATACAACGCTTCCAACGGTCTCATCGAACGGACCACATGCATTATGGAGAGATAAATGTCTTGTCTTTAACTATATTATGGTTTTATAGTTAAAGCTACATGTGGAGCTGACCGTTGCAACGGCTGTACCAAAATAAACATCAACAGGAAATTTTACCTTTGACCACAAGCAGTGTCAACGGCCACCGCCAAAGAAAAAGTGGCGCTCCGGATGCTTCTATTGTCTCATATAATTTAGCGCTTGGGCCCCCTGTCGGTGGCACCGGTAAACGACTTGTGTACACACGTTTATGACGTTTCAAATCAGCACAAGTTTTCATTTTTGTGGCGGACAATGCATGACTTTGAAATGTTTTGCTTATTGGCAGATAATTGGTGAGCGATATGGTAGGCGTTTATTGTCTGTTATGAACCTTAAGGCCTTAGGTTTGTGTTCTTATACGCAAATTTGGCATTCAAAAACAGCGAAACAACTCCACATGCAACTTTAACAATGCCTGGACCAAAGCAAACAAAAAATAGTTTCACACCCACTCGATTCTTTAGGCACCAACCGCGCAGCTGGCCGGTTCCCAACACTAAAACGTTGACTACAATGAGTGCGCGTCACGCAATTGCAGCCAGGCACCAGCGTGATGCGCACTCGTTCTAAGAGCACGTGTTTTTTGTTGGTCCCCAAAAGACCTAAACCGGCAACAGAACCCGCGAGAACTGTACAGCCCTATAAAGCATGCTGTTGGATGTGTTACTTTATTGTCTTTATGTACTGGAGAAAGGACCAGATTCGAAAGATTCACTTGTAGGTTGTCCGGTGCACGCAGCTATATGAAGTCCTTGCTTACACTACAGCGCAATGGATTGGACTCACAAGAGAGTTCTCAGACTAACTCACAGTAGCCTACGAATCTCACTGATATCTACGAAGTGAACTACGAATTTACCGATAACAATAGACTCGTACTTAGTAATCTATCGATTTATGAATGGGATGACGTCATAGCTGTAGTTTAATTAGCAACGTGTTGCCTTGTTAAATGGTAAGCTGGTACCGCCGCTCATACTCATACAAGTAATGCTGATCGAGCGAGCGAAGTTGGGGCCGCGGAACCAGGTTAGTTTTTAATTAATGGGTAAATGCACCATGATGTTTACACAATGCAACGGCGTGTCCAGGCACCTGGCCCAGGAGGGGGAGGGGGCTCTTCACTTGTGTGACTACCTCCCACTCCCGTCATCCGTTTCAGCGACTATTCCCAAGTCATCAAGCTTTGATCATCATCCCATCGAAAATCAGGAAGCCTCAGGTGCATCCCCCTCCCTACCAAGGGCGTCCCGATTATCCTACCAACCAACTCCACCCCCCGCCTTCCTACCTCAGCGACACACACACGTACTGACGTAGGTAGCAAAGCTCCGTCACAGCTCAAAGCGCGTGGTCGCAGGATAAAGATTCCAAACAGTAGGAGGTTACCCCCGGGACATGGCTCCACTCTTCCTTCTTTCTCCCATGGACGCGATCGATATGACCAGAACTGGTTAAAGCGTCCTACCAACCTCACAGCGAAATGTTTCGCCATATGACCTTCACCTTGCCTGGTTCATATTCCTTTCAGCACTCTCTGCCTTCGACTCACTCCGCTAGGGCTCCATTATATCTCTGTTGTCGCCTACTTCCTCAATGCATTTTCACACTCGCTCGCCAGAGCGGCGCTGCGCTAATTGATAGGAAAAATGCACTACGCATTTCTACAAATTAGTGCCGAGAACCAGCCTAGGCCTAATAACACACCGTATCAGGCGATGAAAAGAAAGAGTTCTGTCACAATTATAACTTGTTCCACACTTCCACAATTTTTAAAAAGTTTACAATATGTTTTTTTGCTGTAATAAATAACAGAGCTCATTATTTTTATGTTTTATTCTTAAAAATTATAATATTGCAAGAAATTACAGCGGATTTGACCGTTTTTCAAGAATCTTGACATTTGCCCCCGGCCGACAGCAGCGGTAAAAGCGGAGCTTGCGTAGCACCACCCTGCGGGGAGCATGCCACTCAGGCGTCCCTTTCAATGGAGCGTGCCGAGTGTTGACAGAGCAGTTGAAATATCCCTTGCGTTGAACGTGTGTCAGGATGCTACAAGACACGCTTGGTTTGTCAAGCCATTCACACGCCTTCACATTCGGCGGCGTAAGGATAGGCGACAGCCAAGCCAATGTGTTGCAGGGTATAGTTTAAAACCCCTCGCAGTTTGCGGACATTATTAGGTTTTATTCTTTTTTAATGCGCGCGAATATTAATAGGCAACATATTCAAAATATTAAAAGGTAAATCACTATAAAGCCCTATGTATGAGCGCAAACATATCGGGTAAATATTGACGGATATAATGTAAATATTGTATCCGGTCGGTCGTTGTGGGTCACTGGGTCACGCGCAAGAGCATGTTCAGGGGTGACGAGGGATGGGAGGGGGGGGGGGAGGGGGAAGTGAAGACCCCGGTCTTGCAGCTTCAAGCGTACCTTTTCGCACCCATTGATTAAAATAGTGCGTACCCGGTGTGTGTGTGCGTCATTTGCACGATGTCTTCTCCTTCGTACCGTTGCCATATTGTTTATTGTTTTCATAATATGGCTCACTAGATGGAAGCACAGTTCATCAGTCCCTGGCGAAAAATAGTCACTGGAGGGCGGGACCAAATTGTGTTGGGTTATTCATTGTCCCTTTAATACAAAGTGACACTATCGCCGATAGTGTCACTTTGTATTATTGTCTATCGGTGTCGTGTGTAACAGGTGTATGGCCCTGGCCTAGTCGTCCGTCATGGAGCGTGCCCCTGACCCACAAGAATTACTGCGCAACCTCATAGATTGACGCCAGTCGGAGTGCCCGATACAGATCCGGGTTTTTAATTACATGAAGAGCAGCTAGGTTGCCTTCCATCCTCCAGCCCACTGGATCGCCCCCCGCCCCCCTCCCTTCCCGAGATAAGGCTCCAGGCTAAATATAGATACTCCCGACTGTCGCACTGTAACCTGCATGCGGATGGCATCCGCTATTACACAGCATCGCAGCAACTCTCACATCCCTGGTCATACAGTGGATATACCGAAGCCCCTCCGGTCCACGAAGCCCCCGGGGTCTACAGCATGTGGTAAGGAGTGAATGCAGTCGATGCGTTGGCGGCCATGCACCTGTATTTATATTATTTATACGAGCAAATCATGCACGACAAGAAAAATCTCCAAGCGAAAGTATTCAGAATCGCAACATGTTGCACAGTGAATTAAATTTTAGCACTTTCCTCATACTGAAAGTGCTTGGTCATTATCTGTTTCTTCCGGCGAAAGTTATACGTAAGGCCTTACTATGATCATAGTAAGGTCTTTGGTTATAGTCCTGCCCAGAGCCTCACCTCCGCGCTGAGTGAAAGCACCACGCAGCGGGGGGCTATCGAAGAAAGCCAACTTAAAAATGTTCTACTGCGCGCTCAGTATATTTGCGTAGCGATAACTATGAGCGTTTATGAATACGCAAGTGCCACACTTGAAATCAACGAAATATGTTTTCGTGCGTACGATATTATTCTGAATGCCGCCCCAGAGCTGTATAGGAAGCCGCCAACCCATGACGCTTCGTGGCTTGATTCAAACGTAAAGGGAGAACCAACCCCGGTCTTACTTTGATCTCAGTTGACCATAAATATTTTTACTTCGATTCGTGTGATGCATACTTTTTACCCTTCATTGCAGAGTGAACCTCAGCCAAGCGTTTTCCACGCTGCAATACTCCATTTGGTTCAACTCGTAGTCTAGCCACGACACGCCGCTCCGCGCCCGCTAATCGCAACCCACTCATCTACCCCACCATGACATGGCCCTGGATCCCCCCAGGTGGCGGCGGGTCCACCGCTCTGGGGGTGCCGCGATGGGCCTGCCGCTGGGTGCTGTGGGGCACCCTGTGGGTGATGGGGCCGGGTTCGGGGGTCCACGGACAGGACACTGCGGCCATGGGGGCGGCCCGCCTGACCAACTGGCCCCCGCTCGCCGCTGACCTCTCTCAAGTATCCGCTAGGTGTCGCGCTGAGTACGAGCAGTTCACCGGCGGCCTATACTTCGGCACTCAATGGGCATGGCTGAGTAAGTACGCACTAATTGTTTTTTGAAGTTGCTATTGAGAAACGCTTTGTTACATGAGGCCGAACGACTTCGGTTTTGGAAGTATAGTGAATTTAGGGGTTAACTTAAAGCAATATATTCTGTAATTTTGTGTATTACCAACCTCTTCCCCGTGTCAAATAAGTATATTCTGTCTTGAATTTAAATCCTGAAAGCCTGTGGGCTATCGGGAGAGAAGCAATTTGGTCACCGGAGCAGAAGTTGGTGGCCGGCTTTATATCCCTGCGCGCCTGTTCACTGATCGGTATTTTTTGTCTGAGGTCGACCGCGGCTCACTATCACGTCCTCGCGCGATGTAAATAAACCGCACAGTTTTATGTTGAAATTGTTGTTTTACTGACTCTCAGAGATGTAAAACATATATGAATCATAATTTTGAGATACTTTTAGTCTTGATTTTAAAGTGTGAAAAATCTAAGATGGCTCATGAAAGTATATTGCTTCAAAGCAATATGTTCTGTAATTTTTATATTACCAATCTCTTCACCGTGTCAAATAACTATATTCTGTCTTGAATTTAAATCCTGAAAAACCCTGTGGGCTATCCAGAGAGAGGTCGATCTGTTTACAAGAGCAGAAGTTGTTGGCCGGCTTCATATCTCTGCGCGCCTGTTCGCTGTTTGCTATTCTGTGTGATGTCGATCGCGACTCGCTAGGACGCCCGCGCGCGATAAACTAGTCCGCGCAAATTTATGTTGAAATTGTTGTGTTACAGACTCAACGAGATCTAAAACATGATGCAACAGATGCGTCATCATTTTGAGATACATTTAGTCGTTTAATTCAAAAATGTAAAAAATCTTACATGGCGCTAGCTGCTTTATTAATATCTGAAAGAATCAAAATCATGATGTCGTCACCGGGAATCAAACCCAGGACCGCCGGCGCTGCGAGGGCAGCTCTAACCACAGCGAGTTACAGCGAGTTACGGTGAACTAACCAGGACATTCACACCTTCGATCTGAATGGTCGAAATACAATCATGACTGGCGAACTTGAATTTCTACCCTCTGTACAACACAATATAGACATTTTGTTTATAGCCAGTTGGTCCGCGTTATATACAATCAGCTAAAAATGGATTATTCTGTGATAACCTGATCCCATGCCATGTTGTCCCGAATTATAACTCTTGTCATTAACACATGACCCCATAAATAATGTTGCGGTTTCTGCTACTTACAGCTGCTCAGAGGCTTGCAGCAATTTTCTACTGCGCAGCACTTAAATAACCTTGTATGGAAATCATGTACATGTGTAGTATACCAAATGCAAATATATATGGTGTGCAATAATTAAAAAGAACATACTTTGTCCAAATTGGTGCTTTTTTTTGGAATACCCCAAATGTGGCTTCTGCGTGCACTACGTCACCAAATATCGCATATCCTGGCCGAAAGATGAATCCATATACATAGATTTCTTTGAGAGTTCACAACCCCGTTAATTAAGCCCAGTTGGAAAGCAGGTCGAACTGCAGATCCACACCTGGACGGTGCCAAGCTTTGCAGCTGCATCTGGCGCAAGTTTCGCCCAACCCCATTTCATTTTAACCCGAGAGAGTTCTTCTCCCAAATTAGCTTTCTCGTCTACTTGTCTTGCTTGCAGTGCTGGACTCCTGGGGTCGGGATAACGCCGGCTTGTTTAACGGGGACGCCGTGTGGGAGGGCGACTACGGGCAGTGTTCTCGCATTGTCCGGCCCGCGGACCTTGACCTGGGCCTAGACTCGTTTAAGGCCAAGTACTGCTTCACAGAATGGATGTACACCGAAACCGTGAGTACAACCGCCTTTTGTAAATCACATGTTTTGTTCATGACCGCGCCAGTAGACGACTTCGCAAATCATAGTTCAGATTATTCCACTGTGAAGCACCACTGCATGTGCAATGCATTCTGGGTATTGTTTTGGTCTCTGCGAGATGTCAAGATGACGTCTTCGCATGACAACGTATTCTGTAGACACTTACACATGCAATAGTGTCATCTATGCAACGGATATTACGTAATCTGGATGTCAGTTGGATATGCTCATTAATTTCATACATGCCTGTCCAATAACCTGGAAATATGGTATTTATCTCTATAGCGAAGCCCAAGATAACAGAACTCTTTGCGCCAATCTCGATTTTTCAAAGATGGCGTAGGCCTATAATTGCGAAGTCGTGTATACCTTGGTGCGCTGAAGACAAGTGATCGTTGTGTAGACAATTATTCACCTTACTCTGTTATGGATTGCCTTGGTGTACGTTATGAAACGGGGAACCAGCTAATTTGTCGTCTCATATACTGCCGTCCTCAATAGCACGGGTATAAGTTAGGTTATAACAGGGGGCGAATCCCCAGGAAGTAGAGAGAGTAATATCGAATATCCAAGGTGACGACTGTTCAAGACTCGGCGTGAAATAAAAGCCTTAATTAAAGGGGATATCGCGAAATAAACGCCTTAAAGATGATATTGTGAATATCGAGGAATTCACAGACTGTTATTATATAATAACGGATCGCGGTAAATAGGGGAAGGGTCTTCGCGTTGAACCAAGAATTGTTCGGATAACGGTCCTCATAAAGATGACGCCGAGAGGGGGTAAAAATGGTGTTGGTAATTGTATAAGTTCAAAACAAACTATAAAGTACAATGTGTGGCATTTTGCATGAGATAATCAGTAACTTTACTAATACTCGTGAATGCGAATAGATGTTATAGACATTAGTTCTTACTAATAAATAATAATGTAATACATAAACGAGTATCACACTCATGGATTCTCATCCTCCTTGCATCTGACTTGTATGAGTTGCCTCGAACGTTGTCTCATTTCAGGATTCGGGCGCCATCGCTTCGTGTGTTCCAGAATCCTGTCGCGAGGAGGAGATATTCTTTCTCATTAATGGTTGGTACCCCAGGCCATTGCTTTACTGTATGCATTGTTCACTATTCAAAAGTATTTTCACTATCTATATGTTTCACATAGAGCAGTATTAATGAATAATTTTTGTTAATACATATATAGGGGTCTGGAAGGGGTAAATGGCGACACGCGACCCAGGTATATTTAAAAAATCGACATTGGACATTGACCCCCAGATTCCGACACTGAGGATCTGAAAAAGCGACATCGACACAGCATTTTAGAAAAAAAACGACGCTGAACTTATCCAAAAGGTGAAAAATCGACACTGGACACTAGACTCACCCTTCCAGACCCCTATATAAATGCAATACTTAGTGGCAGATCCAGCGGGGGTGCTACTGTGGCTATAGCCCCCCCCCCCCCCTACCCCCTGGTCAAGCCGCAGAAGCCCCCACCGACAGGCTTAGCCCCCGAGAGAAAAGCAGCCTATCGCTGTCCACGGGCAGCAACCTGATGTTGGAGAAGGGCTAGTGCCCCCCCTCCCCTCACTTCCGCCGCCTATGCACTGTAATCTCGAAATTCAAGCCCCCCCCCCCTACCCCCTAAAGCCTGGATCCGCCCCTGATACCATATTGGACGACCCCTTTACAAACTTTGCGATCTTCTTATTTAATTTTGTATTTTAACTTTAATGTTAATTTCTTCCACTAAGCTTCGCTTCATTTTTTACCAGGCGCCCATTTTTATCAGCCTGCTTTTCAAAACCTGACGAACACGAGATGTTATGGGGGAGACGACGTACCGCCAATAAGTGACGACCCTTCGGCTACAGCCGCCATGTAAGTAGCGACGCCTGGGGGCGAGAGTGCGAGGATGGGCAAACACCAAGCTCCCATTCGCTAGGTGGAGCTCCGTTCCACCGCTCCGACCGCTACTGTCGGCCTGGGGCAAATTTGAAGATCCTTAAACCACGGACAAAATAATCAGTTTTCTGGCATACAATTTTCAAATCGATGGAACAAACGCAGCACGAATTTCTACAGATATTTGCCGGGGACCCAGGTTATGGTTATTAATGAAAGGCGAAAGGAGTTATCTCTCAATCAGTTATCAGTATTTCAAAGCTTAATTTTACATTTTTGCAATGAATATTGCATATCGAATATTACCTCTTTACGATGCACTTTTTTTCATCCGGCATTGCTTCAAAGAAAATCTGTCATTTTTGTTTCAGAGTGATTCTCTCTATTTTTGCGGGTTTTGTCGTAATCGGCACGCTTTATGATGTCATCGTGAACCTCCTTAACAAAAGGAGCAACATATTTACGGCGGTGGGCACTGGTGTAAACGTCATCGAGCTGCAGAGCAACGGGAGTGACGCGGCCACGCGTGAAACCAAAGTCACCGCTCAATGTCCCAATGACGGAGACCGCGCCCCTGACGGTGACCCACAGGTCGAGAATGGTGTCCCCCAAGATGATCCCGAGAGAGGCGGTGCGGCGAACCGGATGGCTGAACCCCCGACCGACGTGGCCGTACAGTCACCTCGTCAGCCAAGTGAGTGATGGGCCTCCATGTTGTAGTGGTTAGCGCAGTGAACCTCAGATGAATCGGTCGTGGGTTCGAATCCGAGCCCGGACACCTAATTGGGAGCATGTATCATCCCTTCATCATTGATTGTCTCGGACATACCAACAAAGTTAGTAATTTGACGCCGATGGATTTACCAAACATGGTTATGAGATGTACGCAAGATTCATTTAGACTATTTATATCATCATGATATTCCCAGGTACCCTGGCCAGATTTTGTTATATATTGTATAAATACAACATCTCCATATAACATATATATATATGGTATATATATAACATATAGTGTGTTTTAGTAACGAGTGAGAGTTTAATATAAAACAAATTTGTTCGTAACTTGATATGCATATGCGGTACATATTAAGAAATGTGAGGGAATTCAACAATTTTGTTCTAGACAAGTTCGAGCAGATTCTCTTGGCCTTCTCGATCTACTCGAACGCTCCCAGAATCCTCAGCTTCAAGCACGCACCCGGCAGTTTCCGGTGTCTCAACGGCATCCGGTTCCTGTCCATGGCCTGGATTGTATTCGGGCACACGTGGCAACTCGGGATCACCATAACTCGGACTCCTACTGTCTGTGAGTGTCAAAAAGCTACTATTTTTTCGCGTTCTTTTGACAACATTTTATTATTTATGGACTAAAATGATCTTTCCGTGAGTCATCCAAATCTGATGGGACAATTGGAGTCCGCGCTGTCTAAACGTAAAAGCAGGAGAGCGTCGAGTCTTGCTAAAGCTGGTCCATATAGAGCATAGAAGGTGTGTGCTTTCGCGGACTTGATTGAATTAGTTCGCAGCAATTGTCGCCGTGGTGTTTAAAGTATCAGAATGACTAGCTTACACCTATTTGATTATCAATTGAATTTTTTGTTTATCGACATTTAAGCAAATCTTTTCTTTCTCTGTGTTATGTTATACAGCTTACCATTCATCTCTGATCTTTGTACAGTCATGTCAAATGAAGGAACAAACGATACGATGTGTGCACAGGCGTGTTGATCTTTGCAAGGGACCTGTGGCGTTCGATAGGTTCGATAATTAGGGCCCCAGAGGGGGTTTTTCGACACGGCGACACGGCGATTTTTAAAATCGACAACGCGACATTGGGGTTGTCTTAGAATCGACATGCGACAGAAGACTTAGCGACACGCGACATGGACCTTTTCTTGAAATCGACAAGCGACATGGCTACCCTCCTCAGGGGCCCTATAATTGTCGACCCCTCTCTGTCTCACTGGGAATCGGATGATAATTTGCTCTGCTGGTAACCTGACAATATCTTTCTCGGCTGGGAACTTGATAATATCTTTCTCTGCTGGAAATCTGACAATATCTTTCTCTGCTGGGAACCTGACAATATCTTTCTCGGCTGGGAACCTGACAATATCTTTTTCTGCTGGGAACCAGACAATATTTTTCTCTGCTGAGAACCTGACAAGATCTTTCTCTGCTGGGAACCTGACAATATCTTTTTATGCTGGGAAACTGACAATATCTTTCTCTGCTGGGAACTTGATAATATCTTTCTCTGCTGGGAACCTGACAATATCTTTCTCAGCTGGTAACTTGATAATATCTTTCTCTGCTGGGCACCTGATAATATTTTTCTCTGCTTGGAACCTTTTAAAAGATCTGTAGATATGTGTTGCAGTTGTATCCATCTCTCCCATGTGCATGTGTCAGTTTTACGTTAATCCCGGTAAATGGCGACTTGTTTAATATATCGTCAATCAAAATTTGCCACGCGGGCTAACAGATAATATAGTTCTTGACGAAATGCCGAATTGACGCCATAACTTTTGTCTAATGTATTTTGATGAGTATGTTGGGTGCTACATTTTAGCAAACCGCCTGACTATCAAGTTGCTTAAAGAGCGGCCCGCACAGCAAGCTGAGAAGGAAATGCATTTGGCAGTAGAGGCGTTCTTCATCCTAAGGTAATCGCCGACTGGTTGTAAACTGGTCAGTGACGGCACCTGTCGTCCATCTATGGGTGGTGCCTCGTGGAGCAGGGAATCGAATCTGCCAGTGCAGAGGTGGACTGCGGGTTGCTTACACCCCCTCCCCTTTCTGAGTGAGGATGTCCTTTTTTATCAATGACAAATGTACACCATCTTAGATGTGGACCCCTCATCTCGTACGTTCGTGTACAGGACTCTCCCCCCCCCCCTAATTCAAATTCTAACCACTTCCCAATGTGGACGCCGTATATACGGTTTGCCCCTTATGGTAAGCTGATAAAGAAGTGAGACCTGGAGACAGGGGTGGATAGCGATCGCTTGATACCCATCGAGGGAACATCGTGTGGAGAGAGGGGGCTTCAGCAACTCTGCAATGGGGATGTAGAGTATTTCGGTTGCACACATGCGGTCTCAAGGCCACTAAAACACTGCCACGTTCACCAGCCCCGAAGCCTCCACGGACATATTGCTATTCACGTGTATGCCACATCGAGCATTAAGTCTAGTCCTCTTTATTATTCTATCCTGGTAACATATGACTAAATTAATGTGAATTTCCGTTGTGTAGACTAAAGACCAAAGTAAGATGGAAGGTTTGAAAGGTTCTGTCGGTTTCCAGTGCCATGTTGACGACGCTTTCTGTCCTGAAGCAATGGAAGAAAATGGGAAGACCAAACTGCAGATTTTTTGCCCTTTACTACTTTCACCGATTTTGGCGGTGAGTGTCGTTTCATTTAAGCCGCTCCGCACGGTCACGGAAACCACACTCAATACATGGAGTCGGTGGTTAGCTGGATAGATATACTTAAGGTTATTACTAATACGAGCATAACATCATTGCGATGCTTTGAGGCAATATTACAGTGTCAATATCTGGAAACTTGGGCTTCGTGCTTGAGGTCTTAATTATCAGAAATGTATTGTACCAGCAAAGGGGCGTTTAATTCCACAGAAAAAACACATTAAACAGACATAGCAATATTTTTTTTAGAGCATGGCGGCCATTTTAAAAATGGCGCCCACACAGATTTTCAGCGGTACACTAATCAAAAATCCATCGCATGATTCAAAGCTCCTGACGTGCCAGGAAATCCGAAAAAAATACACTGGCATCTTATCCCTCGATTTGGAAACATTCTGTGACTCCAGGACTATTAGTTCCGAAGCTGTTATTCAGGTATTTTCCGTGTCTTATATAGTTATGTGTTACTTATAGGCTGACCCCCGTGTACATGTTGGTCCTCATGTTCTACGCCACGTGTTTCAACTATCTCGGAGCGGGTCCCCTCTACCCACGTGACTATTACGACTCGGCTCAATGTAAGGAGACCTGGTGGAAGAACCTGCTCTATCTAAACAACCTGGTAGACGTCAATGTCAACAACGATGTAAGTTGACCCTGCATGTGAGAGGTGTGGGTGGGTGGGAATGGGGGGAGGAGCTCCCTGGTGTAGTGGTTGGTGAGGAGTTCCCTGGTGTAGTGGTTGGGGGCCTAGATGCCTGGTAAAAGGCATCATCGTGCTCTAATATTGATACCCATGTTTCTTCTTGCCATTATAACCATGGGGTCTGACCTGAGCAATACAATATGACTGATAATTCAAGGTCTGGGACATGGGCTAGCTATGACCAGACCTTCATTGCATTAATCTTACTCGATGACCTAAGGTCATTAATTGGTGGGCTACGACCTAACCTGACCCCTTTTGTACCAGTCACTACCGCAATGTCACGACGATTATTATCGATGATATGATCAGACCAACTACCAATGATCAACGGTTTATCTTAGATACTTGTATTATCATACAGCTGCCTAATTATGCCGCTTTAATTAATTACAACTGCCTTGTTGGTTGTGTGACGTTAGCGTTGCAACGTAAGTATATGGGTTGGACTTGGCATCTGGGTAAGAAATTGCTTTCTCTTACTGTTATGTGTTCAGTCTAATGGTTGGCCGGATGTAACCGACGGTACAGTTAAGCAACATTCAAATGAAGTCTTTTAGGAGTTATATAATGTCTACACATTTGTTTTGTCATAATTGCAGTGCATGGGCTGGACATGGTATCTGGCCAATGACTTTCAGTTTTACGTCATAGCTCCTGCCTTTCTGGCAGTGCTCTTCATGTAAGTACAACATATTTACTTAATTTTATTACTAAAATTTTACGAAGAGTACGACACGCCATTGACGAAACAAACTCGTATTTTAGTGGCCCAGGCTAGAGCCACAACTCACCATATGATAACTTATGTTAGATCATGTTACGATCATCAGTGATCTGCTCCAATGTTGGAATATTATTATAAGAAAATGTCAGAATACGAGTTTGGTTATATATGTATGACAAAAACTCTTCCTTGATTCGAGTCCCTGGGATCTCCAAGATTGCCTCGCTATGTGTTCAGCTATTCAATGAACAAATGCGCGGGCTGCAATATACAAACGATCTCATTGATAATTGATAATTGATTACAGGTGATATACTAGTTCAACGTCACGTGGAGCACTTACGGCACTTATTGCACCAATTAGATTTATTGCTACACAGGGCGACTAAATGTATAGCTCAGTTGGTAAGCAAGTAGAGCTGCAGACCAAAAGATCGTGCGTGCAAGCAGCGTTTTACCCAAGGGCAAATTTGTGGATGTTTGTTTCCGACATTTTGATTACTATACTCTGGCACATAGGTGTACCCCCTACTCACAAGGATTGTCCTCGACAGCGAACGTACGTCTCGCAAAGTATAACATATATCCATTATTCCAGTCGTATATATCGCTGAAACGACACTTATCGTAATAGTTACTTGCATTATGTGATTAGCCGTTGTCGTCATAAATAGGTAAATAAATATAAAATGTAAACAAATATTATATTATTATTATTGCGATTGTAGTTGATGTTAGTATTTCTTTTCTTTTCTTTTCTCAGGGCTCCAATTGCCGGGCTGGTCGTTGTCATTCTAGCCATTATGATCGCTGTAGGAGTGACCATGTTCCTCTATCATGGAGTGTAAGTTGTCAACTCAACAGTATGCAGTGGGGGAGTGGGGGGTAGGGCACCATTTTGTCCTTGTTGGCCTTCCCTTGTGGTTCTGATGTGCGTCCAGGCTCGGTCGTTCCTGTTGTCGAATACGCTTTTCATTTAGATGGACACTTCATAGAACATAGTGTTCTCCGATGTCGACAAAACGTACTATAGATATTTTTCTCATTTGTGTGGGGCACACCGTATTTTATGGTAGAGGGCAGGGGGCGTCCAACCCAGGATCTACCATGGGTCTGATGATCTGTCTAAGTAAGCGATATTGCAATCTAGCGGGTCATTCCTTTCATGCAAAGATGAACGATATTATAACAGTGTGAAAAATGCGGACAGGACCTTTTTCTAGCAATACTGGAATATAAAATAAATGCATTGGTTTCAGTATCGTACGGCAAGACACAGACTCGTTCTATGGAATCTATGTCAAGCCCTACGCTCGCTGCATGACGTACTTTATCGGCATGTTGCTCGGCTACGCCCTCTACCGGACAGATTCCAAAGCTAAGATGCACCCGGTTTGTATTTATTTATCTCCTTTATCGCTAATAATAAATCGTCCCAAAATTACTACATGCACTCACTTTGATATCTAATCCTCCTTTTTTGAATTGTATCACTGCTCGCTTCAAATAACTAAAGTATCACCAAAATACCACAGCTCTGTGGCCTGTTTCACGAGCGCAGTTTAGCCCGCAACGGGGCTTAGTCGACTAAAATCGCCAGTTGCATGGTAACTTTAGCCGACTAAGCCTCGTGAAATCCAGCACTGTCGAAACGAGCTTTCAGTTATGTGACAGAAGCGCCACTGTGGGCTTGATGGGTTGGTGCGAAGTGCGCAGATACTAAAAGGCGGTTCACTGTCCCTCTTCCACCTCAGCTGACGTAACCCTTGACGCTCAACCCAATAGAGGTCTGGAGGGGTAAATGGCGACACGCGACACAGGCATATGTAAAAAATCGACATTCGATATTGAATCCCAAATTGCTGAGGATCTGAGTGGTATTTAAAAAAAAGGAAGATACAATTTAGCCAAAATGAGACACGGAAAGTCGTAAAACAATCGACATTCGACACTGATCATTTTGAAAATCGACACTGGACATGATACTGGATCCCCCCTCCCCCCTTCCAGACTTCCTTCCAGACGTCCTGATACATAATTTAAACCAGAAGACTACCACCAACACACGTCCAGAATCCAAAATGCCGCTATAGCTCACTCATATTTGAGACACCGAATTAATCCGGAGGATCCAGCAATTTTTTTGGACCAGACCCCCTGGACCCCCCTTGATTTGCCACAGCACGACATAACTCTGGAACTATGTAGCCAACTTATATTAGGGTCGATCCTTTATCGATAACTCCATTTCTTGTATTTCTCCAAATCACAGGTTACAAATAAGCTTGCACAGCAAAATGTTACACCAAACCAGGCACTTTTAATCTGCAATCTATCTTATACATGGTTGTATATCTATAGAGATAATTTACCTGTATACAGATTTAAGATTTGGTTATTTTCGCCACGTGCTGATCTCATTTCCGGATCATACCAGACTGACAGATAGGAACCACTAAACCCTGGAATTAGGTAGTACAGCTTCTCCATCTGTGTTGTATATGTAGTAAAATGGAGATGGTCAAAAAATCTGGATTTAGGGGGGGAGGGGGGTTTCAGGGTCGGATCCAGATATGCTGCATAGGGGGGGGGGGGCGGTTTCGGTTTTCATATGTTAAATGGTATAAATTTCGGCCCTAAAAGGGGGAACCGGGGGCAGGGTGGCCCCCCCCCTCTGGATCCGCCCCTGTTGAATAACCTCTAATAACTGCCATGAGTGAGACCGCCATAACTGCGCCAATTACGTATTATTATAAGTCTGTTTTATATCTGTTAACCAGGCGGTTACAGGACTGGGTTGGTGTGGCAGCGTCGTTCTACTCACTTGTCCAGTCTACCTTCAAGCCACGACTGCTGCCATCCCCTGGAGTCTGACTGGCTGGATCGTGTTCATCACCATCCAGAGACTCGTCTTTGGCCTGGGTGTCGCCTGGGTCATCTGGGCCTGCTGCACTGGATATGGAGGTACTATAGTCGGGACGAAAGGGAGTAACATAATGATAGATGACAAAGACTGCCCTAACCAAGAGATAATAGGGGACTTGACGACTTCGAATCAAATAATAACTCTTGAATTTTAGTTAATGCCGGTTTTATTTTTTAATAGGACAGATTAGCCCCAGTGTTATTAGCCGATAATGATAATATGATATAACGGCGATGAAATACATACATATATCACGATGAATAAACCAACAGAACTTTCCCTATATCAAGCTTGACAAGATAATATCCGATGTTTGCTTGGTGTGGTCACAGGGTTTGTGAACACCCTGCTGTCGTGGGATGGCTGGCTACCCCTGGCCAGACTGACATATGTCGGCTACCTCGTCCATCCCATCATCATCTTCTACACGTACTTCTCAAGACCCGATCAGTTGTACCTCACCGATTGGCTCATGGTTAGTACCTGGGGAATGACCGAGAAAGTCTTGAAGGCGAGCCGCCGCGGCTGTGTTCAACGCTGTTTACGTGTTATTTACTTATAGTTTACCGGAATCCCATATATTTCTTACATGTTAACTTGCATAAACTGCACATGCCAGCTAGGATCTTTAACGTGAAACTTACATGAATTATAAACCTATGAATGTCCATAAATTGACAAATGCGTGGATTCTTCTGAAAGTTCTGAGGTTTTGTTTTGTATTTGAATAACAAGCCGGTTCAGTAACACTAATTAGCTACTAATCAGCATGAAAATATATATATAAATACATCTGTATTCATTTCATTTGCTGGCATGCTGTTGATTACTGTTTTTATATACTTCAGGTTAACAATTTCCTAGGATTCATCGTTTTGACCATGGGCGTCTCCTTCGTCGTTAGTTTAGTCCTAGAACTCCCGTTTCTTCAGTTAGAAAAGGTCCTGATTCCACGGAAGACGAAATGACGACTGACTAGTTCTCAGTGACATTACTGACTATAACTGAGATCACATTCCGCCTTAGCGTGTCTCATAATATTTACTCATTGAAAAAGCTGCTGTTATATTCCCGTCTGATAACACTAGATATGGTGTTTATGTCATACTCAATACTTTTGTTTCTTGTTACGGAAATGCTGGACGTAATAGGGAAGACGTGTAAGTATAGAAGACGGTTTAGTATTGCTTTTGTTATTGTTTTGTATCGATTTGCTGGTTGTTTCCTTCTTGACCTTGCATAGCTCACTTCAAATTATATTCTTTCTCTTCATCTCCCTGCATAGAACATAAAATAACCCAGCTGCTTAAGTAGTTACTCATTTTTCGATTCCATGAGGAATATAAAGTCTGAGATACAATAGTAAATATTTGTCACAAAATGTATGCTGCATGTTTTGAAATGTACTTTCATGGTCGAATAAATGCTTCTTGTTCTGATTGATGTGGCAGTTGTTGCGCTCCCTTATAAGTCCATTCATGATCCGTACTCAGGGGCGGATCGCCGAGGTGGGGGGGGGGGGGTGCTCTCTGAAAAACTTGCGACCGGGGAGGGGGGGTGCTCGAAGAAGCCGACTTTAACAGTGTATGTTCAGGTTCCCAAGGGGGGGGGGGTGCAACCCCCGTAAGCCGCCCTCCCCTAGATCCGCTAGGGGGTACTCATTATTGTTTTTGATATCTATAAGTGAATTCGCGAGTATGCGAGTGGAGTAATCGGCGCAGATATTTCGAGCATACGCACTCATACTTTCCGCTCGTGTGCATTTTTTTCGCTTCCTTATAAGTCCATTCATGATCCATACTGTAGTACCATTTATCTTCTTTATTTCAATCGTTAGCCCCCCTTACCTTCGCTAGGGGGCACTCACTATTGTTTATGACCTCTATGTGTGAATTCGGGTAGGCGAGCGGAGTAATCGGCGCAGACATTTGGAGCATGCGCACTCATATTTTACGCTTTCTTAAGCACCCCCCCCCCGGGTTTGGCAGAAAACGCACTGTCGCAAATATACTAAAGCACAGACGATGAAATTATAATAGTTGCCAGCCATGCAATACACGAGCGCTCACCAATATACATAGGGCCGCCGTGCGCTGACTGACACAGCATTGATTGTGGCAAACAGAGGTGCGCGCTCGTGATATAATACATCGCTAAGGTTTCACGCTGGCTTCGTTAAAGCAATATACTTACATGCGCCATTTTAGATTTGTTACACTTTACAATCAAGATCAAAAGTATCTTAAAATTATAAATGCATTTATTATTTATCTCTTTGAGTCTGTAAAACAACAATTTTAACATAAAACTACGCGGTATATTTATATCGCGCGGGGGCATCCTAGCGAGCCGCGGTCGACATCACACAGAATACCGAAGTGGCCTCAATAAAACGCGGAATACCTGCGCAATACCTGCGAAAAACTTCAGAATTTCCGCCGCAAAGAAGTTTTCCGCGTCTCAATGCTGACACTACCCTACCAAACAGCGAACAGGCGCGCAGGGACATAAAGCCGGCCACAGACTCTTCTGCTCCGGAAAACATATTCGCTCTCTCCGGATAGCCACGGGCTTTCAGGAACCAAAATTACGGAATATATTGCCTTAAGCACATACAACAGGCGCTGGTGGTTTTGTCGTTGGCAAACTATAAAATATATATTTAGATAATACGTTCGTTCAGGAAATGTGTTCGTTCAGCTTCCATCGTTTCACGCTGACTTCGTTAAGTCTACACATCAGGCGCTGGAGGTATGTAGTTGGTCAGTTATGCAATACATCTTTCGATACGATGTTCGTTCAGCTCCGATTGTTTCATGCTGGCCCGGCTCAGCCCACACAGCAGGCACTGGATTCTTCGTTTGGTACCAGCTATGGAGACATATAGTTAGACACATGTATTTGTATCACGCAAACATTCGTTTCTAGATGACATTTCCTAGTCCTCATTATTAGCCTTCTCAGTTTGACGCCGGGTGGCCTTGACCTTGACGTATTAGCCGCATGCTGTCACGCTCCAGCCTTTTGTCCCAACCCTTGATGGGACTCCTGGAACGCTCCTGCGTCATTCACCCGTCAATAAATTGTTGATCAATTTCACTCCACACCTGGGTTTGCTTCTTTTTCCCCCATCAAACGAGTTTCGGGTCCGATTTAGCCCCGACCGTTTAAGGTAGTTTTTACAACGTGACAACTATTTGATGTAGAGCGGCGTATTTCTCGTGCCTCCTCTCTCTGGAGGCGTCGCTCATTCACATAGGTTTACGGTACATTGCACCGCTTTTGGCCAATCAGCGCCCTTACCGTTTCCGGTCAGCTATCGAGCAAAGTAGACCCAGATTTTTACTCTGGTATAATGTCTACTAATTATCGATTCTATGCGATCCAGGATGTTTATACCACCCGCTGTGACCTTGACCTTGGATGCATGATAGTGATCAATATCGTCAGCCGCGCTCATATAGTAACGTGCGTGAAAAATCGAGTGGGTGTGAAACTATTTTTTGTTTGCTCTGGTCCAGGCATGGCTAACTATAAAATCATAATATAATTCAAGATAAGACATTTATCTCTCCATAATGCATGTGGTCCGTTCGATGAGACTGCCGGAAGCGTTGTATTTTGAGCCAAATCATCGATGTTTACAGTTCTACGACAAACGGAGCACCATTGTCCTCACCTGCTCAGTCCATATAAGGAGCGTTGTTACGTAACCATAGATACCGCGCGCAGACACGCGCTTCATGATGATTATTACGTCATACGACATGGAAAACCCCGCGCAGCACGTTAGATCGCCTGACACTGACAGTCACTCATGAGACAAGCGCATTCTGGTTTATCAACTGCCTAACCGCTCATACATTGCATAAATCTACTCGGATGGTTATAATTCGGATATGCACAGAACTTCAGTGGTTAGTTCTGCTTCCAAGAACAGCTTTAGCCGATCTTGTGTGTGAGGCGAGGGAAGGAAAACAACCGGAAGGTAGGCAGCACGTACAGGCCGTTGATGCTAGGCATTGACGCAGAGCATAGGTATCCCCGTCTCGTGGGGTCTCGATAAAATCCCGAAGTGACTGTATAGCCCTATTAGCAGGTGTGTCGGCCTTGGACGAAGCCGGCACAGTGTTGGTGGGCACGAGTTCATGGACAACCGGCGCGGCAGGAGGCGGCCCCTCGAGAACTGTCTCAGGGCAGACTACCCTCGAGTCCTCGGGATTATTCTGCCCGGGTGGAGCGACCTGCGGGTCGGTGGCCATGGGTGCGGACGGAGCCGGGGTAAGGGGTAGGATTGTAGGTCGTGCATCGAAGGGTGTGTACCTTCGTAGAAAGCGGCGGTTGTGTAAGGGGAACCTGCCCGATCCGTCCAAGCGAACGACATGCTGATGGTGGTCACGTGACTGAACAATGCGGCCGGTTTTATCACAGCGCCGAGGATGATTGCCGGCCTGGTTCTGGACGGATACAACGTCTCCAACCGTAAGCGGTGGCAGGTGGTTGGTGTGTTCGTTGAAGCAGGCTGGGAAGATGTGGGATATGGTCGCGTAGTTTGCGCCCGTAGAGCAGCTGAGCTGGTGACAGCTCTAGACCCGGCAGGGGTGTGTTCCGGTATTGTAGGAGGGCTCTGGCGAACCGGTCGGTGTCGAGGCTGCCGTCTGCTGACATGTTGGACATCAAGAGGCGCTTCGCCGTCTTGACCGCGGCATCGGCCCTACCGTTGCTCTGGGCATAGTAAGCGGAAGAGAGGCGCCATGTCACGCCCCACTGCTGGAGGAATCGCTGGACGTGATGGGAAGGGAATGGCTGTCCTCCATCTGTGGCTAATTCCGCAGGTGCGCCGTGTATCCCAAGCAGCGTGCTGAGTTCTCGGCACAGGGATTTTGAATCGGTATGTAGAGAGTCGCATTTGGCGATTGACAACCATACCATACTGATCGGCGTAGGCTAGGTAGCGATGGCCTTGTAAGTCAAAGTAATCAGCGACAGTGAGTTCATCCCGGGCCAGAACACGCTGCGGGCGGCCCTGGCTTTCATGCCGGCGACACCCTGGTGGGCGGCGTGCAGGCCGTCGAGGACCTCCTTTCTGAAGGACGGCGGGATGATGACACGATCATTGTAGGTGCATATGCCTTCGTAAGAACTGAGGTGGTCCCGGTAGCGCCAGTATTAGCGGATCTCCTCTGGTAGTTCATTCTCTGAGTTGGGGAAACCGTTGGTGATGGTGGTCGAGAGGCAGGTCATCGTGGCATCGGAGATGGATGCCTCTCTGACGCGACCCAATGTGATAGCAGAGGCGACGACGTCATCTGTATCGTGAATGGCGTTCGACATGAGAGTTCCTTGTTGGGAGGCGGGAACAGGCATCTGCGCTCTTCTGTGAGGCACCAGGAATGTGTTGGATGTCGAAGGCGAACGATAGGGTTTTCTCCTTTAGTCGGAGTAGCCTGGGGTTTTTGATGGAATCTAGGCTCGAGTCACCAAGAATTTTGACGAGACGTTTATGACCAGTGGCGATGAGCAGGTCCTTGCAGCCCAGAACAAACATACGACACTTCTGCAGGCCGTAGGCAAGTGCCTCACCCTCAAAAGGGCGTATCGGCTCTCAGCGTCCTTGGTGAACCGTGAACCGCCGAAAATCAGCCGCCATCCGTCGTTGCAACAGAGCGGAGCATCCGTCAAGGGGCAGCGGCAGTGCTTCTGAGTGAGTGTGAACCCCAGGCCTTTCTTGGACCAGTCCTTGGGCAGGCAAGTGTAGCGATTGCGCTCGAAGGTTTGTACGCCTTTTTCGACCAATTTGATGATCTCCTGCTTGCTCTTCTCGAAACATGCGTCCAGGGCGCTATCCCAGTACCATTTTCCTGGTGTCAGGAGCTCGCGAAATGGCTGCATTACCTCAGTTGTAGACAGGCTATAGGCAACTTGGTTTACCAGACTGAACCAGGATCTAGCGTCGGTGATATTCGAAGGTTTGGCGTCTGGGCGGAAGTGGATCTCTAGTGGGGCTCCAGTCATATGGGGCCGGGGTAGCCCTGGTTCATGCCTCTCTGACCACGCCCGTAAACGGAGCTAGTGTGAGAGCCATGCCGCTGACAGGGCCGAAAACAAGAAATCGGCAGAAATCGCGGACCGGTGGCTCAAGTTGAAGTTCATAACAGAATAAATATACAGTGCCTACCCGACAATGTGCGCCACGACGTTCCTAAAGCTTTTTGGACTTTCGTCGCACTTTCATTTCTTTGCTTGGTAATGTATTTTCTTGTAATCCAGACAATTTATTTCACCTCTCGCTTCGTTTTGAATGCTCCGCCGCTCGCCGGAAGTAAACAATCTTAGCGTGAGCACTCGCTGCCAGGCGGCGTTTGTTTACGGCGGAGCATTCAAAACGACAGCGGCATGGCTCTCACACTAGCTCCGTTTACGGGCGTGGTCAGAGAGGCATGTACCAGGGCTAGGGCAGGGGCTGATGCTCGCATACGTTGAACGCGCTGCTTGCGTATCGTTTAAGAAGCCAGTTCTTTAGTTTGTGATGTTGTCTGGATGTGGTGGGAAAGGCAGCTTGTCCGGTTTAGGAGGAGGTGCCTGGCGCGTCGGGCAATCACAGCTCGTGTTGGAAGCTGCAATGGTTGAGGGTGCTGCGTGAGGGAAGTTTCCGATATGGCTCCCAGTTCCCTAATGATGAACAGTCCCGCGACGTTGTCGGCGACTTAGATCTGTTGACGTGTGGTTCGTCCGCTCTTCGTGATGGCCGCGTAGAATACCCCTCTGATGCTCACAGATGATTGAGTCACACCATTGATGGTGTGTGAGGTGGGAACCAGGGGTTTGCTGCCCATGGCCTGGGAAATACTGGGGCCGCATGCACACGTTTGGGCGCCGGTGTCAGCAATGGCTTCAACTTCTGTTTCGTGTATGGCCGATGACAGGGACTTATTGTAAGCGTTGTGAGTGTCGGCCATGGGACGTAGCTGCACCTTTACTTCGGGAAGGCATCGAGGTATCCTGTGGTTTTCTTCTGATGCCCACTCCATATGTGGGACGACTATAGTTTTGTGGAGTCTTGAGGAGTGAGACAACACGTGGTTAGCGCGACGTTAGGCCTTAGAGTTTCAGCGAAGGCTGTCAGCGGTGTACGCCTGGTCTTCGGTAGAGTTTCAGGATAAGATCCATGAGGACGAGGAGGGGATAGCATTTACATCCCTCTTGATAGCCGGATTTGACGCATCCACTTTCTTCCTGCAGACAGTCGCGAGGTGGGCCTTGATGCCGCAGTGGTCGGAGTCCCACGCCGGGCAGTGTAGGTGGCGCGGGAGATCAGTGCCACGATCATGTTCTTTGCTGCCACATCCTGGACAACCGACTGGATTCAGTGCCTCCCTCTTCTTGTATTGCTGGGGGCCGCGTGATTTTTTAGACTTCTTGTATGAGGATTGTTGAGCAGCTAATGTTGAATCCCCACCGAGTTGTTCTTTCGAGCGCTTGCCGTCCTCCAGTGCTTGTACGAGGTCTAGCTTCTCTTGGAAAGAGCCCAACTGTGACGATTTAGCCAGGATTTCCCCTTGGATGTCTTTGTCCACCAGGCCTACGGTGAGCTGGTCGGAAACCATCTCCTGTGAGTAATTGTTGACGACGTCACAAGCGGGGTTGCAGCATTTGAAGGAGAAGTTGCAGTGCTCCGCCTTGGCTTTAAGTTTGGAGACAAATTGTTGGACGGGGCAATCTGACTCTTGCTGTAAAATCCACTGGTGACGTCACTCTATTGTTCTCTCACGACATTATTTTACTGTAATGTAGTGTGTTTGAGTCATAAGGACGAGGATTTTACATAAGTTAATGACCTCGGAAAACGACATTACTGGATAACAATGGGTCCTCGGGCTTCGCCCTCGGACTCCGTTATTATCCGGTAATGTCGTGTTCCTCGGACATTAACTTATACGTAGGGCATAGAATTCTTGACGACGCGCCGATTGGTTTTTGCCTTTAACTGCGAGCCGTTAATGTGTTGTGTGAGGGCCTCTTCGGACAGCGTGTCTATGGTGCCCGCGCCCACGTAGTTCAGCTCCAGTCTAAGGTCCTGGGAGCAACACGCACGTAACTCTTCCGCCGCTGAGGCCGGTAGATTCGCCCCGCGCTTGTACAATATATTGCCACTCTTTGATAATGATAAAGAAAGCCCAGAATGACTCAGAGCAGCCCAAGTCTACTGATGGCCGATCAGGGGGTTTGACAGACGTGGAGCCGGGGGCCGGGGGCGTGGAATGGAATGTTGGTGTTTTAGGCCACTTTTGTGCACATACAGGCTAAATTGGGCCAAGGAACCTCCCGAGACGATGAAGGATGAAGGAATGAAACATGCCCCAGATTAGGTGCCCGAGCCCGGATTCGAACCCAGGACCTATTGATCTGCGGTCTAGTGCGCTAACCACTACACCAGGGAGGCCCCTTCCCGGGGGCGTGGTAGCTGTAGTCTGTTGCGTATGCTGATTCGTCAGGGTGTGGAGTAGCTGTGTGAATTGATCGGCCGTCAGGGTAATGGGGTTGCGGGGTGGTGTTGCAGCAGGTGTCCCCGAAGAAGTGTTGGGTTCCTCTTCATCGCCCATGATGTGTGTGGGGTGGGTTAAACAGAACCGGTTGCTTACGTGTATGGCGACGAGAGGACCGATGGGGGTGCTGAACAATCTGTAGACGTTTCTTATGCCGACTACGCCATGTATAATGATAAAGTAGTCAAAGAAAGGCGCCTCTTTTACATCATATAATTTCAACTCAAAAACATCCCTCCAAGAGGGAAAATACATCCCCATCCCACACCCGTTACAACGCGTAGCCATGACGCTCAATGCAAGGTTTCGTCATAACGTCCTCGTTATTCAACACTAAGATACACTGTTTGTCGTTAAGAGGTAACAGGGTGTTTTCTAAAGACAGAAACCCACTTGGTACAGATAGATATCTTGACTATCAAAGGATACCATTTTAAGAATCAGATGGATACATAAAAGCTGAGAAAACAGTTTACAAACTTAGTACCGAAGTGTACACATGATGACTTGTCATAAAGCGATGATATGGACCGGTACACATTGTCTTTTCAATGCGAGTTTGAGTGCACTTGAGTGACATGGGCCTTGTTGCGTAGCAACCAGACATGTCGAACAGGGAGTCTAACAGATTAAACTGTTCTTAATCTAGTGCAATATGAGATATGATTTCATAATGCCCAAATGAAAGTTTCTATTTTTGACGATAGATGTCGCCAGATGTGTCTGGAACGGACTATATATATGACGTTTATTCAGTCTTCATTGTGCGTAACCCCACAGCTTGTCAGGACCTACGCCAGGGTGCCATCCGCGGTCTCTTGCCGATGGATCACTGCGACGATCTGTAACTCATGTCCAGCCTGGCTGCACATGCGCAATTACCGTTGGTGTCGATGACGGACAAGTCGTGCCTGGACCAATCTATTTTCGGACAGACAGATCACCGGAAGGACTTCCCTGTCTCTGTTGCTGATGATGGCGTCCTCCATGTTATTGAAGGTCGCCGGGAGGCCATCCCTCTCCTCATAGAGGTCATCCAAACCATGCGGTGGTCAAACATCATCGTCTTCTACGACCTGTCCAAACGTATGTTAATGCATTAATAGGATACTATCGAGGTACTTAATGTTATTACTTCCAAGGATTAATGACGGAAAGTAATAATGTTATAAAACGTATTGCTGGTCTTTCATTATGGCCTGATGACGGGAATATAATAAAGAAAACAGACACCTTGGCTATTGCATTTACATTGAGATTTAAACATATTTCGTATGCGCATTTGCACTTGTAATTTTCACATATATGTCATAATAACGTCGGAGATGAAGATGAAGATGATGATAATCTCCCTTTTTGACTCTCGGCCACAGATTCCATGAGCCGGGTAGACGCCTTTATGACGGCCATCGAGAGTCTGTCCGTGACGGCCTCACTCTATGAGGTCGACAACTACAGCGACCTCTCGCGACTGTTATTGCTCGTATCCATATGTCCTCTTCACCAACAACCAAGCAACGCTTCAGGTTCTGTCGTAGATAAGGTTTGTATATATAGATTTTCTATGTCAAATTATCGGCTATATGCATGTTATCAGGGCATGAATTTCTATTGGAATATACATTTCTTCATGCATACGTCTTGGACAAGCCAAAGATCTTGATCTGCGCCTATTGGAATACAAATGTCTGATATACGGAACTGACGCCGGAACTGTGCTACCAGCTCTGCAGACTTCCGACCACATCGCATTTTTGGTGGCGGCGGACGAGAGTAGGCGCCGAGAACAGGAAATGTCACACCTGCAGGTTGGGCGACTGTGCTCGTGCTGTTTATAAAGCCGGTGCCCGTTTATGGCGGATAATGGTATGATGGTATCATGCATATTTCGCTCTGTCCAAGAAAACAAACCCCCTAAAATTCTTCAAAAACTAATATTTGGCAATATTGTGCCCTAAATTTAGGAGCTATGGATCTATCAATTCCAAGCACTACACGTTTATACGATAAAAACGCATTTTGCTCCTAAATGTACATCTATAATGAGAAGATTGTTGTCAATTAATTTTTGTGGTATGTTTTTATATTGTCATCTTAGGACGTAATTGAAAGTCTTGCGCTGGCTTTCGGAGACTTAGTTTCAACCGGAGATTGGCAGGACTCGCCCTTGGGCAGTGATGTGACTGGATGTAAACACATGATGGATACCGCCCTCCGTAACAGAATACTTCAACACATGCAAGTAAACAACAAATATTACTACTATTATACATCCTGCGCTTCAACCCCAACCAACATGTCCAGACCTATGTTACCGTACAGGCTTTCTGCATGCCTTGCTCTGCCTTGTAGAAATCTACATAAAACCATATGATGCCAGCATCATCCATGCAAACCTAATCGCAACCATCTACCTCATATAAGCGTTTTTTCTGGGGTTTTTTTTCGGTGGTCCCCTTAATTTTGTCAGCAAAGTGTTTGGTCCTATTAGGAGTCCCAAGATCTATTCAATTCCTGAATCAACCCTGCCCTATTTATTGCAACCTTTCCAGAACTATCCTACCCACCCACGCCTTTTACGAACCTACACAGAAGCATTCAATGCTAGTCTGCACTCCTAGAACACTCTTAGTACCTTCCAAGAATTCTTAACCCTTCGACCTCCTGGTACCTACGAAGAATCCTTACAGTATGCCCTGCCCGTTTTACTCTCCCATGCAATCTTATAGTTAAGCTATCTGAATTTTTTAGTAACACGTACGAATTACATATTATTATCTGCCCTACGCCTCCTCAAGGACCATATCCGGGAGAACTCCACCTGGAACGACACCTGGACCGAGTACCGCTTGCTATACTGGCGGGCGATAATGGACAACCATCCCGTGTTGATGGAGGTGGCCGAGTGGAGGTCGGACGCACAGGTCATGGACTCCGGCCGTGACCTCTACCCCAACTCATTCCATGGTTTCAACGGCCGTAAATTCATCGTCTCCACATTGGAGGTTAAGACGCGTTCAGCATGCCCGTCTCTCTCCCGATCATCCTTCCACTCCTTTTGATTCCAGGACGTTGTTATCCTCAATAAGAAACCGATGTCCTTACAAAGGGCATAGTTTAATATTGATATAGCACTCGTACACACTACCTTGGTTGTTGCCTAATTACCCATATACCCCAATGACGGTGGACCATCCTTGGGCCAACGTCGGAAAAACATCATTGGCCTACCGTCGGCAAACATTGTTGGGCCAACATAGTTTTTTCCAGCGAGTCAATGTTGGTACGCCGTCGGTACAACATGGGGCAGCCAATTGACCGTCGTTGGACCACCGCTTGTAGATAATATATGGCTTTTGGTTAGTTGCAGTAACATGTGGTAACAGCTCTTTGGGAACATGTCTTCCGACATTTCAAATAATCTTAACCAGTACTTTATCATCCGCACGAGAATATAGACAACGGAGCTGTTATCATTTGATTAAAGATAACCAACGTTTAAAAGATATGTTTTCCCATGTCGTTGATCATTATGTAACGTCTGGCATGATATATTATTACGAGTTGATGGTCGTGTAAACTAGTATAGCATTAACTCTAAAGGCCGCTAAAATCCTGTATTTTGACCCAAACCGCCCTTCGGCCTTTCAATAGACAATCGTTACCATAGTCACATGGCGTAGAACAATAAAATAATTGTGGTTATTGATTAAAAACCCCGTCTAGCCGCCCAAGTGCCCAGCTACGTGTGCTGTTTCTTGGTCGCCATATACCGATATACACTTATATGGTGTAAAGAAGGCGACTGGCTCCCAATATCTGGAAAGGCTTGTAAGCGCTATGCCTTTTACGTCGAACGAAACCCTTCATTTTCATTATCCGCCCTCGGCCTTGCGGGCTTGGGCGGATTGGCGGGCTGCCACAGCTTGATGTCGGGCCCATAAAATTGCCTAACGCCCCGCTAATTCGCGCAATTTTTGTGTTATTTAAAACGAAGTTAGACTTGTTGGAAAAAGAGTGAGAATACATCGATATGCAGAGCCAACTTTTGACAAATCTCAAACAGCCACAGAAGATCAAGGTCGTCGTTTTCTGGCTCTCTCGCCAGATGGAGCAGCGCGCAGTGAAAAACAACCTTGCCTGCAGCATCGAAACATCGCTGGGTCATCGTTAGAAAGCCACCCGCAACAGTGCCAATCATAGCCGGCGTTGGGCCAACATCGTTGTGTTATCGTGGTAGTGTCCTTCATCCTCATTGGTTGATAGGAGGCCAGGGAGAATTAATTGTCTGCTGATCCACCGAAAGTACACTTATGGGCGACTATAGCCGAGTTTAAACGTCGCTATGCTATCTGATAGCAACAATATGATATATTTACCCAGTTTATTGTTGTTAAAATTACCCTCGATTGTGCTGTAATATTTCTATGCAGTAAATAGTATACCCAGTGCAGTGTTACATATATTTGTTCTTTTTTTGCTTTCACAGGATTACTGTTCTTTCAAAAGAAGGAGTACCAGCCAGATGGCGGCCATAAGTGGGTTGGAATTACCGTCTCAATGATCGATGACATGGATGAAGCTCTCAACTTCACGTATGTAGACTTCTCGCATGTACGTCTCTATGACGCATTGTGATGTCATGGCCAGGGTAAGCGCAATCCACACTGTACGACCATCTACTTCTAAAGTATCGCGATTGTTACGCTCTTGGGTTGAAATATGCCAAAGTTCGTACAATAATGTGGCATTGCTTCTGGTGTCAGATGGATATTATCTCAACATCTGAATATGTAATTTGCTGATCTAATCTAACCCTCGACGGAGTGAGAAGGGCAAGAAAGCTGAAGGCCGAGCTAGCGCGCCTTGGCAGATCATTAAGTGAGAATATATTCCTCCAGCATTGACCCCACTGTGCCTAACTACTGGTTATATCGCATGGTGACCACGGTCCATGCACACACCTCCCGGTGTATCTATCAATTCGTGACCAGACCTGCTGCACAGTTTCAGCTAGGGGCTCGTTCGGAAGCGACCACTATTCCACTAGTGAACGTAGGATAGTCAAAAGGGTTGACAGGCCAGTCCTATGGCGGCACGGCTGGGTTACTGTAGGAGTTCTTTAATAATAAAGAGGTGTGACTGTGTGAAGGCCCACCTCATTAAGACCGTGTGATTATGAGGTGTAAGCCAGGCAAAAAGATGATCAGATATCAAGGTTCGGCCAGGGCGTGTAAACAGTCTTTGGAAGAGTAGTTTCAATATTCACTGTAATAGTTTCAAACTCACTTATAGCACACAATTTATCGCCCATTCCATATATTATCGCCCAACATCAATAGATAGATACATGGTTATAACTTATATATGGACCGTCATATGCCCCACACATACCTTTCAAATAACAAAATTATGTCTCACACGTTTCACACAAGTTTATTCGTTGTTTCATTCCAGTATTTTCCCCCTTAATCATATTTGGTCACACTGAGCGAATATTGCATATTTAGCTTCCACCATCTCGGAATTGCCTCTACCTCTTCTCTCTTCCACGGTGGAAGAGCCGAAAAGGTCTTCAAGGAGGAGAAGGGGCGTTCGGCAGCTATATAGTTAACCACTGGTTGCCTAGCGGTCGCTTCTGAACGAGCCCCTTGTCTCCTCGTGCCCTAGGTAGACAAGAATAGTCACATGTCGACTTGTCCAATCACATACAAACTGTCTGTTGGAACCCGCCGTTTGTCTCTCAAGTGGTTTTATGTTACCGAGAATACATGCAAGCTTTCGCCATAATTGCGATTTCATATGATTTTATTGTTGTCATGGCGTCGTAGCTACGAGCTCGTGGAACCAGATGACGGCGCGTGGGGAAAGGGGTCAGAAAATGGATCTTGGAAGGGCATTATTCGCGACGTGATGGACGGGGTACGTCACGTAACTGGCCCCTGGCAGGTTAATGGAGCGGTTATTGGATCTAGTAGCTTGTTCAATTGCATCAGCTCACTGATTGAGTTGATTATTTGACCGGGTAGCTTTTGAATTGCGTCAGGTCATCGATTGAGTTGGCTTTTTGACCGAGTGGCTTGTTTAATTGGAAATTTAGTTGGCTATTTGACTTGGTTATTTGACCGGGTATCGTCTCAGGTAGTATGTTTAATTGGGATGGACTGCTTGTCCAGACCGATTTCTGATTGTATTGGGGAAATGACCGAGTATGTTCTTTGAAACCAGACTCAGGCTATTTATTGTGTTTATTTGTGGCAGAAAGCCGACTTTGCAATTGGCAGCTTTACCATAAACGGTCTTCGGGAATCGGTGACTGATATGTCCGACCCTTTCTATCGCGAGATGTCCATCGTGCTCCTGAAGAAACCGGGAATCGCCAACAAGATGATGTTGTATCTGCATCCCTTCAGCTGGGAGGTAAGACTTTTTAAATTTAAAAGTATCGAGCAATAGACGGATCCAGTCTGTCAATCATTCTTAGACGTCACTCCAATCATGTGGCGAAAAACGGTTTTCCATGTGATGTCAGATAAACAAGTTGGACAAACAAAGTAGCATCTCACTTTCTTGTTCGTTTCAGAGATGAGTACTTCTCATTGTACCTTCCAGCAGCCATGATTGTCAATTTCATACTCACGATTAACGAACAATGACTTACGTGTGGGCGGGGCCTAGTTTCGAAGTATGGATCGGTCTATTGAAATGTCCTCTAATACGTTTGTTTTAACTGTTAACTGTTAACAGCAGCTACTGCAAGTATACTTGTATTCTCTATGTGGTATGTAGTATTGTCAACAATACTGGTGTTTCTTTTTTTTATTACATCAGCACTTTAGTGCTAAATATCTCTTATTATTTACAATTGCGCGGGTATATTATAACGCATGTATTTCCTCCCCTTTTTGAAACATATATTGAGGATACGAGAACCTCCAGTGGAACATTCACAATAGTATCACTAATAAAATTGTTTTTAACCAGGTGTGGGCCAGCGTCGTGAGTGCACTCATTCTCTGTGGCGACCTCTCTTGGATGTTCACCGTACTGAGCCCTGTATATGACCACGATCAATCTGTAGCTGATCTGAGGTTTGGAATGAAGAACTTCGGCAATGCTGGATTTTATATGTATGGTTCACTTGTTGCCCAAGGTAGGTTGGAATTATTAATTGTATTAAAGAGCGTGGGTGACGGGTATATTGTATCACTAAAGTAACGTTCATGTCACACCGTCCCGGACGACATCAGAGAAACAGTATATGGTGTCCCTTAAGTAACTTCCATATCACACCGTCTCGGCAACGTCAGTGAAACAGTATACGGAGTCACTAAAGTAACATTTATGTCACACCGTCCCGCCGACACCAGTGAAACAGTATATGGTGTCCCTTAAATAACATCTACGTCACCCCGTTCCGGCGACATCAGTGAAACGGTATATGGTGTCACTAAAGTAACATTTATGTCACACCGTCCCGGAAGACATCAGAGAAACAATTAATGGTGTCCCTTAAGTAACATCCGTGTCACACTGTTTAGGCGACATTAGTGAAACAGTATATGATGTCCTTTAAGTAACATCCATGTTACACCGTCCCGGCGAGACCAATGAAACAGTATATGGCGTCCCTTAAGTAACGTTCATGTCACATCGTCCTCTCGACATCAATGAAACAATATATGGTGTCCCTTACGTGCCATCTATATCACGTCCTCGTGAAAGTTTGAAAGTGAGGCCGTAACTAGTTGCACGGTGTAAGTCAAATACAAAGCTATGTTTGATCTGGCTGCGTGACACAGGTGCCCCTTGCAGTCACCACGGGCTATCGGCAGTCATAGCAACTCAGTTTTTCCTTTTTAGGTGGATATGCTTTTATATCAGAGAGGCAGGTTTACGAGAGCGAATTGATGAAAGACTGTGATCTAGCCATGATCAAAGAAGAGTTCTACCCGACTCACTACGGATGGCCCTTCCCGACTGGGTTGCCCCTGCGAAAGATTTTCAATGAAAGGTAAATGCATCGGACACTGGGTCACATAAGCTAAAAAGATGAAAGACAAATTTACGAATGATATATCGAGGGACTATACTTTTGTGGTATTACAGACTTGAAGGTAACAACGAACGTCAAGTTAAAAAATTGATGAGACCCATGTAACTTGCGATGATGGTACATTATAGAAAATAAACTTATATTACGTTAAAATATTAATTTGAAATTAGGTGTGTGACCACTTGACGTAAGGTGGTTCGTAGATTCTTTGTCTATAATATGCCTTTATTTAATTAATATTCCACCTTTCACGTTGTTCAACGAATGTGGTGTGACCTTTATCATGTAATTAAAAAAACAAACGCAGAAGATACGAGTTCCGCAAACGTAGGTAACATTGTCGTAAGACCCTTCCTACATGCGTGACCTTATCATCGTACGCCCCTTCCTATATGCGTGAACTTATCATCGTACGCCACTTCCTATATGCGTGAACTTATCATCGTACGCCCCTTCCCATATGCGTGACCTTATCATCGTACGCCCCTTCCTATATGCGTGACCTTATCATCGCACGCCCCTTCCTATATGCGTTACCTTATCATCGTACGCTGCTTTGACGAACTGATGCCAGTTCCACACAAAAACGCGTGTAATGATATTGGGAACTGAGTCAGACATGACTAGTCTAAGTTTAAATTTGTCATTGCTAGTTACTGTATCACATTCCAGCTCTAAATAACACAATTGATGCCGATACGTTTAGAACCAAAACCGCGCGTAGTGTTATCAGTGAAAACATGGAAACGTCGTTGTTTTGGGAAGTTAAGTTTAACTCTGCACCTAAAGTTATTGTTCGAAACGGACGAATGTTGATATCGTTGAATGGCCTAAATAATGTAACAAGCATGTCCATTTTATCGTTTGTGGGGTATTGACAGGATAAGGAAGCTGACCGAGACGGGTATTTTGAAACATTGGATTGACCAGTGGCAGCCCCGAGCTCTGAACTGTACGGGTCTGAGACCCGTCACCAACGCCAAGGTTGTCACGGTCAGCGACTTTCAGGTAATACCACTATCTGTAGATAAACGCCCAGTTGTGTCCCGGTCAGCGTCTTCAAGGTAGTGATTCTATCTATAGAGAAACGCCCAGTTGTGTCCCGGTCAGCGTCTTCAAGGTAGTGATGCTATCTATAGAGAAACGCCCAGTTGTGTCCCGGTCAGCGTAATCAATGTAATGACACTATCTATAGATAAACGCCCAGTTGTGTCCCGGTCAGCGTCTTCAAGGTAGTGACACTATCTATAGATAAACGCCCAGTTGTGTCTCGGTCAGCGTCTTCAAGGTAATGACACTATCTATAGATAAGCGCCCAGTTGTGTCCCGGTCAGCGTCTTCAAGGTGATGACACTATCTATAGATAAACGCCCAGTTATGTCCCGGTCAGCGTCTTCAAGGTAATGACGCTATCTAGAGAATCGCCCAGTTATGTCACGGTCAGCGTTTTCAAGGTCATGAGACTATCTATAGATAAACGCCCAGTTATGTCACGGTCAGCGTCTTCAAAGTAATGACACTGTCTATAGATAGACGCCAAGCTTGTGTCCCGTTCAGTTACTTCCATGTAATTACTCTATCTATAGCTAAACGCCAAGGTGGTCAAGGTCAGCGAAGTCAATACAGAGATAAAAACTAAAAAAAATCAACGTTTGCGTGGCATGTAATTAGTAAACAGTAATTAGCTCCTTTGTGATACTGAACATTTGCTGACGCCATACATTCCATGATGCTCATTCTCCCCACAGGGTGCGCTGATCGTCCTTGGAATTGGCGTGACCCTAGCCTTACTTGCTCTGATGGGTGAAGCATGTTTGTCAAACTGTCGCCATCAACAGAACAATAGCATGGAGGATACTGGTGTTCAATATGACAGCGATGCCGAGCGACAACCACATGAGGAAAAGCGCAAGTCTGAAATCTGGTAACAAACGTTTTGAGAGCCAAATACTTTGTCACGTGATCTTAAATGTTGATTTCATAAGGTTATCAAAGTGTAATCAAAGATTGTCAGTGTTCAATCAAAGATTTCAATGTTCAATCAAAGATTGTCAATGTTCAATCAAGGATTGTCAATGTTCAATCAAAGATTGTTAATGTTCAATCAAAGATTGTCAATGGTCAATCAAAGATTGTCAATGTTCGATCACAGATTGTCAATGGTCAGTCAAAGATCGTCAATGTTCAAGCAAAGATTGTCAATGGTCAATGAAAGATTGTCAATGGTCAATCAAAGATTGTCAATGTTCAATCAAAGATTGTCAATCTTCAGCTCAGTCACTGAGGGATTTTCGCTGTATTGCACCTTTAACACCATGGAATCAAAGATTGTCAATGTTCAGTCAAAGATTGTCAATCTTCAACTCAATCATGTGAGGGATTTTCGCTGTATTGCACCTTTAACCTATAATTTAGTCACACACAGTGAATAATGCATTAACGTGCTAATGTTTAATGAATATTATCTTAATTACTATTATTACGAGTTGATGGTTGTGTTAACTAGTACAATGTCATTAAATCTGAAAGCGGCATCCCTTCATTTTTATTATCGGACCTCGGCCTCGCGGCCTTTGGCTGATAATGAAAATTATTACGAGTTGATTTTCTTTTTACAATAGCATTAAATCTGAAGGCCGGTAAATCCTGTAATCTGACCCAAACCGCTCTTCGGCCCTTTCAACAGACAATAGTTGTCATAGTTACGTGGCGTAGGCCACAATGAAACATGACGTCACGCACAAAATAATTGTGGTTATTGATTTAAATGGCCCGCCTAGCCGCCTAGTTGCCTAGCGTGCTGTTTCTTGGTCATGATATACTGCTGTATACTTATATGGCGTAAAGAAGGCGACTGGCTCACGAAATGGAGGGTTGTAGACTATAAACATTTTTCTTCGAACGTTGTATGCGAACTATACCAAAGAAGCAAGGAGACATGTTAACGCCCAGCACATATGTGAGGTAAACTAGAACTTAAATTCAACTTGTAATAATAGTAATAGCGCGAGTTTTGCATGGCATTGCATTTTATTGGCCCTTCATCAACCTGTAGCAACCCGTCATTTTCATTATCCGCCCTCGGCCTCACGGCGGCGGATAATGGAAATTGGCGGACTGCTACAGTTTGATGGCGGACCAATAAAATTGCCTAACGCCCCGCGAACTCGCGATATTGTTAAGACGAAAATGGTCCTTTTTTTTCTTATGTCGGTGTGTTCGGTTAGTGTCTGTCTGTAACGTAACGCATTATCTTTCGAATGCCTAAAGATATCGACTTCCAAATTCACAGAAAGATGCGGAGTGGCAATCGTCAGGCTAAGTTCGTAGATGGGCCATGTAGGTCACAGGTCAAGGTCACAGGAATTTTTCGAAATTCGCTTAACCATTGAAAGATAGGACCAAAAATCGGCAAAATCGCTATAGCGTTCCCAGTGTTTACTTCGAAATCACCTCAGAATTGCTCTAGGATGCTTAGTTTGGCCGCTAGCGAGCTCGCAAGAGGTGCACCCCCCTTCATGCCGACGCTCCAATTACGAGTCAACGGCGATATGGACCGGCACTCTTTCGGGGTTGCGACGGCCGCCGTTCGCTTAATAGCGACGCTAGAGAGTAGGGACCGGTTGCAAACTTGGGTATGGAATCCGCCTTCGCTTTTAGCCTATCACGCTTAGTTCCGCCGCTAGGGGGCTCCGTAATTCAGCGATGACGAGTCCGAGAACAGCGATTAGAGCGTGACCAAGGACACGTAGAAAGTCGGGATTTGAACGTATTCACTCTAAACGACGCCCTCGACTTGGAAAAATAGCCCGCGTTGAACAGCAGCCGTTGGATGGCGCTCGTCCAGCAATTTGCTAATTTGCGCTTTCAGCCAGCAATTTGCCTTGGCTACAGCTTTCAGTGGGCGATATGGTCTCGCACGCCAGGCCGAACAACCAATGAGCGAGCGGCGATGGGTCTTAAAATGGTCGAACTAGTCCCAAAACTCCGATTTTCGTCGCTTCTCAAGCTCTGCTTGACCGTCTAGTTATATTGGCAGGCTGCTACAGCTTGATGTATGGTACGTAATTTATTTGAACATATCTGAAACAGTAATTCATTTAAAGATATCTTTAAATGAACTAGAAATAACAGCTATTCAATTACAAATATTTATGAAATAAGTAACAATAATACATTTAAAGATATCTTCAAATGAATTAAAGATATCTTCAAATAGATTAAGGATATCCTCAACTGAATTAAAGATATCTTCAAATGAATTAAAGATATCTTCGAATGAATTAAAGATATCTTCAAATGAATTAAAGATATCTTCAAATGAATTAAAGATAACAATAATTCGAATTAAAGATAACAATAATTCGAATTAAAGATAACAATAATTCGAATTAAAGATAACAATAATTCGAATTAAAGATACCTCTAAATGGATTACTGTTATCTTTAATTCCGTTAAATATATCTGTAATTCTACTCAAAAATAACAGTAATTCGTTTTAAATCAGGCGCTAGGATTGAACAGAATATGTATGTACGCACATTTCTACAATTCAAAATGGGGGAATCGTCAGACGATATGCAGTATCAGGCATCAAGGACCTTTGTAAACTTTGTATAAATCAATATCTTGACTATCAAAGGATACCATTTTAATAAATTGGTTATTACTGTGTGAATCATATACGAATAAGCCAGCTAATCTAGTGCTGAATGGTATGACGTCAAAATACATAGATAGATGTACGCTCCGAGCTCCAGAATTTAATTTCGGGGCTAAGGCTATGTATATGTTGTTTGTCCACCAGACAGCTACTGTTCTGTGCACCTCAGATTCAGAAGCCAGCTGTGTACCACGTGGTTAATTTCTGTGGCAAATAACAGGCGGCTAGAGTGATGTTGTGGACTGATATAATTAACAAATGTAGAGTCCATTCTTCTTCCTATCCATTTAACTGAAATGAAAACACCTCTACTTTTAGGCAATGCACAGCATCTAGACGAATGGTTTGGACTTGTTCACCACCATAATTGCCTTGGCAAGCTCTGTCTTTCGAGCGCATCTGATTAATTAAGCAATATAGTGACAACAGTAAAGTCAAATGACATTGTAAATATTTTAATTATGTATGAATATTTATAATTGTTTTACTATTATTCTTGTTATCGTTATAATTGTTTTATATATTTGTGTAAATGTCTGCAGTTTATAGTGAGTAGAGGAAATAGATGACGTACACATCATGATGTTCACCTCTTCTTTCATCTAGATTAACCTCGAAATTCACCATTTCAAAGCCCAGTTGGTTCAGTCTTATGTGCCAGAGCGCTTCTCAATTACAAACAACCCATACAACTATATATAAAAATAATATAAAACCCAGGACGGAACATTTGCGAAATATAGTCGGGATACCATATCCAATTTCCTAGCATAGAGCCAATATATGTCAGGCCACCGGCTATTAGTTGGGTATTTTAAAATAAGGACAATACAGAATGATCTCACGCCTTCCAAAAAATGGCATGAGTTCAGCGATGTTATTGTGCATCTTTGGATCAAAATACCGCAACCTTGCTAGGACCATTTTAACGTTTGCAAGAGATAGAAGAAATCAACTGTTTCGTTGATAGTGTGATAACAAATGGATTATAGGCGCCCCCAATGACACAATAATAAACGCATGATCAGTAAAGAATCTTTCGGTGTCAGAGTTGGTGCTGGAACACGACCACCATGGCGACCCAGGAAAGCGTACCCGCCAGAGGAGAGAATACTACGCGGACCATGGCTCTCCGTCTGTGCGCCATATGTCGCTGTCTGCTGTCGCTTTCTTGTAAGATTGAAGGCTGACTCAAGAACACCACCGTCATGATGCTGATCACGTTGCTCGTTAATACCAATACGCAGTTAAACAACAAGAGAAAGGTATCAGAAAACTGGTATCCGGACTCTGGCAGCGAGTCCACCGAGCCGATGACCAGGCGATACACATCATTCACGAGTCCCAGAACATCGACTAAAGCAGCGAACACACGGTCCGTTTTTTTGCATGCGTCGCCGCAGGAGAGAGGTTTTCCAGATGTCGTGCGTCGTGCGTCTTAAAGGGATTCACTATAATTCAATGGAGCGAACACACGAGTCCGCGCTCAGGTCCGTCGCCTTCTCCGGCTGCGTCGACTTCGGTCCGGGACCGAATTTGACGCAGGCGTGAGAAGGCGACGGACCATTAATTACGCTGGAGAGAGTTTTTCCAGATGTCGTGCGTCGTCCGTCTTAAAGGAATCCACTATAATTCAATGGAACGAACACACCTCCAAGTCGGTGTCGCTGTTTGTGTCCATACTCCGCGGCCTACCAGTCACAACTGATCTAGGCCAAACGCCTGCGAGTGAAAATGTAGGTCACGCGACGGACTACAAGAGGCACGATAAAAAACGCACACGTGTATTCGCAAAAGACGCACGACGCACAACGCAGCGACGCATGCAAAAAAACGGACCGTGTGTTCGCTGCTTAAGGGGTTTACAGTAAGTAATGGCGATGGGTAGGCAAACAGCAGCGACGACGCCTCCAAGCAGTAAACTATGAATCACTATGAGTCTTTTCAGGGCAAATATAGTGATACAGTGTTTCTGTATCACCATTAACAGTGTTACGTATAGAGACAGTTCGTATACAATGAAGATATATGCCCCACCGTTCAACCCAGCCTAGCAACCCAGAGTTGGCCATGGTATGAGCTGTCATAAGCATGCCCCAATGCAAGACTAATCACATAGACCGATCCATTGTAATTTTTGCACGATCAGCCCAGCCTACCAGCCCAGAGTTGGCCATGGCATGAGCTGTCATATGCATGCCCCAATGCAAGACTAATCACATAGACCGATCCATTGTAATTTTTGCACGATCAGCCCAGCCTACCAGCCCAGAGTTGGCCATGGCATGAGCTGTCATAAGCATGCCCCAATGCAAGACTAATCACATAGACCGATCCATTGTAATTTTTGCACGATCAGCCCAGCCTACCAGCCCAGAGTTGGCCATGGTATGAGCTGTCATAAGCATGCCCCAATGCAAGACTAATCACATAGACCGATCCATTGTAATTGTTGCACGATCAACCCAGCCTACCAGCCCAGAGTTGGCCATGGCATGAGCTGTCATAAGCATGCCCCAATGCAAGACTAATCACATAGACCGATCTATTGTAATTTTTGCACGATCAACCCAGCCTAAATGTTTTCCTCTCACTATCTCCAGATCTAAATACCAAAACAGAAAACCATGGCTCAGTACAGGATTAAAGAACTGCATATCTACGAAAAATCGATTGTATTGTAGATTTATGAGACAAAAAACTAAAGAATCTGAGCATGATTATAAAAAATATAAAAATAAGCTTTTATCCACTGTTAGAGCGGCAGAAAAAACGTATTATCAGTCCGCCATAAAAGCAAATAAAAATAACTTGTTTAAGATGTGGAAAACAATTAAAGAGGTAGTAAACAAAAAACAAGGTCAGAAGTTCCAAACGACATTTTCGATAGGAGGAGGACTGACTACAGATAGAAGCCAAATTGCTAATGAGTTTAATAACTACTTTGTTAATGTTGGTAAATCTATATCAAAAACAATCCCAGGAAATGGAGATTCACCACTCACGTTTATGAAAGATACCAATACTAAGTCGCTTTTCCTTGAGCCAGTTACTAGTAGTGAAGTCCGCAACGCCCTTGCATCCCTAAAGAACAGCTCACCAGGATGGGACTCGCTAACAGCCAAAGTAATCAAAACGATTATAGATCCCCTCACCCAACCCCTAACTCATGTAATTAATCTCTCATTTAGTGAAGGGATATTTCCCGAAGAACTTAAACGTGCAAAAGTAACACCTATCCTGAAAGGGGGGGATAGTAAATTATTTACAAACTACAGACCAATTTCAATTCTTCCAACATTTTCTAAAGTGTTCGAACAGCTGATGCAGAAACGTCTAATCAACTTTATTAACAAATATGACTTACTACACAAAAACCAATTTGGTTTTAGATCAAATCACTCTACTACCTTAGCCCTTTTACTTCTGCAAGATAAACTAACAACTGCTAGGGAAATGGGACAAACTATTGTTGGTATATTTCTTGATTTCTCGAAAGCCTTCGATACGGTTGACCACGATATACTGTTTAAAAAATTAGACAGATACGGTGTAAGAGGGCTTGCTTTAACGTGGCTAAAAAGTTACCTCAATGCGAGAGAACAGTTTGTATTTTACAATAATACATCTTCGAACAGATCTCGAATAGTATGTGGAGTCCCGCAAGGTTCTGTTTTAGGTCCACTTTTATTTCTTTTATACATTAATGACTTAATGAATGTAAGTAAGCAATTGTTTGGAATCTTATTTGCAGATGATTCTAATTTCTTTATATCGGGCAAAGATATCAATAAAACGATTGAAACGCTGAATAGGGAATTAAAACACATACAGTATTGGTTACAAATTAATAAGCTTGCTCTCAATCTCGATAAAACTAAATTCATGGTTTTCAAACCCAAGCGAAAGAAAATTAGTATTCACAGCAGTGTCATCATTTCTGGCGAAACTGTTGTACAAACAACTATCACGAAATTTTTGGGACTACAATTAGACTGTGACCTTCTGTGGAAACAACATATAGATTATATTAAAAGTAAAATGGCAAGGGCGCTTGGAATAATCACTTGTGCAAGGAAAATGTTAACCAATGACACCCTACGGATTTTATATAATTGTTTTGTGTCTCCATATCTATCATATTGTATTGAAGTATGGGGAGCTTCGTGTACTAGCTTTTTAACCCCTATTATTGTGATCCAAAAAAAAGCAGTTCGCATATTGTCTGGAGTTAATAAATGGGCCCACTCAGCGCCGTTATTTGTAACGAATAAGATTCTCCCGCTCACATCATTATACGAGTATAGCGTTTTATTATTTATGTTTAAGCAATACAATGGATTGCAACCTCTTATAATAAAAGATTTGTTTATAAGAAATGCTGACATACATAAGTATAACACTAGAAGGTCGCAGCTATTACATGTTCCTAAGCACAAGTGTCAATTGACGAAAATATCTATGAGATATAATGGGATATATATTTTTAATAAATGGTTTAGTAAGGTAAACTTTCAATCATCGCTTCACCTTTTTAAGAGAAATACTAAGAATAGTTTGTTAAATATAATTGATACGAGTAATTTAACTAATGTTAATTTGATGTGTAACTAGCCATCACAATATAATCATATATGTTACTGAGTTAATAGAAAGAAAGAACTATTATAGTGCAACGATTGGGCCAAATCGATATTATCTAGATTGCTGTACTACCGTTCCATGTTCCTGTTTTTTGTTGTTGTTTTGAGTTATTGTTTTTATTTTTTTTTTTTTTTTTTTTGAGCGAATAAGCCTCGGCTTCTGCTCCTTGCCAACCAGTTCGGTATTATCTTGATTTGTGTACTCTTCATGGCAATAAAGATTATTATTATCTATCTTATCTATCTCTACCAGCCCAGAGTTGGCCATGGCATGAGCTGTCATAAGCATGTCCCAATGCAAGACTAATCACATAGACCGATCTATTGTAATTTTTGCACGATCAACCCAGCCAACCAGGCCAGAGTTGGCCATGGCATGAGCTGTCATAAGCATGTCCCAATGCAAGACTAATCACATAGACCGATCTATTGTAATTTTTGCACGATCAACCCAGCCAACCAGGCCAGAGTTGGCCATGGCATGAGCTGTCATAAGCATGCCCCAATGCAAGATTAATCACATAGACCGATCTATTGTAATTTTTGCAAAGTGCTGAAAACGGAAGGTGGCAGTAATTTTAATTGATTACTTAACATATTTAGATAACGCAACTCGTGTAAACCGCCGAATCTATTAATTATACGTATACTTTTTGAAGATAGATCCTACACGACTTAAACATTCCATATATGCACAGGTAAACTATCAGAGCTCAGCTGGGTTAGACTGTTATTTGATAATCGTAAGCCTCAGACGGACAATGTTACAGAAGGAATATCAGATAGTTCTCTGGACTCACAGGTCACCACAAAAACTGTAACAAGTACAATAGTTAGAACAAGTCGCCGGCTGGAAGTCGGCCTATTCGTCCCAGAATAACATACAGTGTACGGTGTCGTCCTTAACTTGATCGGGATGTACACATACATCTTCGGCCGTACACCTCAACATATCGTCACATACGATGAAGTCTGAACAGTACAGTTCTTCCTCCGCTTGTGGACAGTCGTTATGTCAGTCACACACCATGTGGAAAGGGATACAATAACTGAAGGAACACTTGAACATTCCTGAACATTCTGCCAGTGAACATTCGCTCAGATGTTGACCTGCCGGACAATATTTAATCTCGCCATCATGGCGTCTCTCGTATACACAGGACACTTGTCGAGAAAAGCAATCAAACCCTTTCGGTGAGCATGTTGCCCATACGTTCCCTTCACATGGTTCAGCTGTTGCGTAATCTTTATTCATTACATCGTGTCCTCATTTTGGTGATAAACAAGACGTCTCGTCAGGAAACATCAGCACAATCGTAAACATAATCGCACACCTTAGCCAAATGAAGACATCCTCCCTCCGCACATTGAAAGAATGACTTGGCACACTGACACCTGGGATCACTGCAGTTGGTGGCACACCAGGCGTTGTGTGACGTCACAGCGTCACCCACAAGTATCGGATCACTGGTGTCATGGAAACCATGTGTCACATGACAGATGTGTCAACAAAACACCTCGTATTCTCTATCCCGACAATGGGGTTTTTCATCGCATTTGTGTAGGTTTACTCTAATTGGCCAGGACCACACGACCAAAGTGTCATCTCACACCTTGGACACTCCGCAGGTGCCATAGGGAGCCAACATTTTTACTACTGCATTACGTTCTTTGCAATGCGAGGTATTATACAGTTACAGTTACATTATGTGATATAAGATAATATTAACAGTAAAACTATTGATAGCCCTCTTGGGCTGGCTTCCTAACATCGACGAGTTCATATGAATAAGACTGTTTATCGCTTGCTGGCCTTTGTAATAGCCATCTATTGATTTGCATAGGTAAGGGTGGGCAGGGAGTTAACTTCGGAAGATCGAGTGTGTTGTGAACAAAGGTGGTAGGTGGGATTGGGGTAGGGGTGGGTAAAAGTGTCGCGGCCTGACCTGCATGTTCAATTGGATGGCTTCCTCACAGGTAAGCGCGTTCAGATAACGGAAACAATCTGTTGCATTGAAGGTCTTTGGTGGAAGGTAGTAGGAGGCGTGTAAGAGGAAGTCAACTGGGTATGACAAGACAAGAGCGACGGTGGTGTTGGCTGCGAAGGCCAGTGGAGCCAAACTTCCGTCCTTTACCGTCTTCAAAGGATAGCGTAGACAAATGTCTGAAGACAGTGCCTGGTGTCAGATGAATGAGGCACTGACCCACACATGGCTGAACAAGGTGTGGGGATCCTTACCATTTTCCCCTCGCCTTTTGTACTGGGTGCCCCATACAAGACTCAACGAAGCGTGTCCTCAAGCAGCTAAGAACAGATGCAGCTGTTATTCCTGGAGGCTGTACTTCGCTCCTCCAGGCTCCAGACGTCTCATGGAATAGCCGTTTAAGACCCAGAGGGACCTTCCCACGACAAAAGGTGGAAACCCGAGACCCCCAACCCGTGTACAGCTGGCTACATGGGTCAAGGCAGCCTGGGACAAAGTGCCCACTGAGCTCATCAAGATATCGTTCGTTGTCTGCGGCATATCAACGCCATTGACAACTCACAAGATGAGGATATCAACGTCCTGAAGTCGGGAGGTATTCTTTACGAGTAGCTAGCTGAAGTATTACGTGAGCTGCAGAAAGCCGCAACTGCCAAGGGGGATAACTTGTTAGGTGCCCTACCTGTAGAGAAGATTTCGAAGCTGCTGCAGAGAATGAGCTAGCCGAGGACGATGATGAAGATCACGATAACATTCCACTTGCCGAGTTCCGCCTCAGATGATGTCATGTTACATAGTAAATAAAGGCATTCACTAAAAACAAATTGTCAAAATCGTCACCAAAAATTATTAAGCGCCCGGGTTCGAATAAGCGCCTGGGGAAGTATATGCTCGAAAAAAATAACCGCCCGGGCGTTTACTCGAGCAACTACGGTATGTTTATTGGCAATTCATCAATAGCGGGTCGACCATTGGATTCGTCCCCAAAATACGTAGACAGTTGCTCGATCGCTGGTGATTGCAGTAGGGGCATAGATCGATCTTGTAGGCTATGCTGGAAGTAACCTACATCCTGGACAGATTCACAAATGACGGCGGGCTGATCTATAGCTTTCTCACATTGCGTCGTCACCCATGGCCGTGGCCTATGCCATCTAAAAGTGATTTTTTTAAATTGAACTTGCTAACAACTTTCCTTGAAGTTAACTTTAGAAACTGTTCGCCTAAGGCTATTGCCGCAGGAAAGTAGATTTTTTGTTTGCAAATAAACTGACGAGCTGCATTAATTAATATTATGTATCTACAATATGGTATGAAAGAAGATTATGCCACACAGAAAGAAAAACATAAAGAAGACTTACTTAAAATCCTATATCACAAAATATGTACACTTTAAACGTTCGTCCATCTGTATATCATAGATATCGCGATGGTCACACCATTTAGATAGATAACTAGATAGCTATATATACATATATATATATATATATAGATAGATAGATAGATAGATAGATAGATAGATAGATGGATTAGATAGATAGATAGATAGCACATTCTTAACATCATTTATCGTCAAATAGCTCATACAAATCCCATGCCTGTGACACGTACATCATCTTTGCGATACACGATGAATAGTTTTTGATGCATGAACAATTCCAGGCTGACCAGGTGCGCCCCCTGAGACACACAGATGTCCTCCGCATCGCGCCACGACATTCTCGCCGGCTTGCAGAACGTGTAACATTGGCGGTTGGCGCACAAGGTCTGCACGAAGGAGGTTGGAGTTGTCGATCATGGTGGATTACATTTCACTGTCATTATCGCAAGTCGATTGTAAAAGCTTGTTTTGGAGAACGACCAAATATAGAAGATGAAGGGACATTTCATTTCTAAGAAACCGATCCGTTATTTTAGTAGCGACGTCCATGCGCGGTACAATAACAACTCGGCACTTTCTCGAGCGAAATGGGTTTGGCGAAAGAGTGTAGTAAAAGGCATCTCTTGGAACATACAAATAAAACACTTTGTGTTCTGACTGCGGGTCATTCCGGACGAACGTTTATATACGCTAATATGCAAGATGCTGACCAAGTCGGAAAGCTTACAAGCTTTGGGTGTAATTAAGCTGAATAAAGACTCCTTTTAGAATCCATTCGTTTGGCGTTCACCCTTATACGCTTGGCAACGGCAATTCCGTTAACAATTTTGGTGTCAGAAGTGGGATTCCGTTACAATATGAAAATGACCAAGGCTAGTCTCCCGGCTGCCCATTTCTGAATTCCAAAACTTACCCGTCCTCTCGCTGTTCATTTGCCTAACTGCCAAACCAGAGGCAGGCAGTGACATCACAATGTTAGTTGTCATAGCAACTCACGCGGTTGCGATTAGTGCAGGCAAAGCACACTGCTCGCCAAAACTCCCGTACCCGCGAATACCTAAAAAAATGCATGAGACGATGACCTCGATTAATTCATCTTTACTCGGGGGCAGATCAAGGAATTTGAAAAGGTGTGGGGTCCACTGAAGACTTGCGACCGGGGTGGGCTATGGACCGGCGGGGGTTTACCAACCATAGGGTGGGGGGGGGGGGTGCTCCACTAAAAACTTATGACTGGGGGGGGGGGGGGTGGGGCACGCCTCAGATGGCAAATAAATTGCATTGAAAACAGCACTGTTCCTCAAAAGGCCCTGGATCCGCCCCTGTTTACTGGCAAGTTCATGTCAGTTAGATAGGAGGTGTATGCAGTCTATTTAAACAGCGTATTCTAACATTATTACTTTTCAAGTAGCTTTTCACTGGTACTGTGTAAGCTATTCCTGGTGTTTATTACAATGAAAAAAATCCGTAGCAATTAATCACTATTCCATGTTGTGTGTAATTTCCATGTTCAAATGCTTTTAACATTTCATACTCGGTCACGAAGCAACCAAGCTAGTTAATGCATCAACGGGACGTGTAGCCTAAATATGAACGAAAGTGGTATTCCATTACCCTCCAGCTTAATTTAATAGATCGTTCCTTTTATCTGAATAGGATCATCTCGCATCTACTTCGTTATCGCATGACAGGCCCCTGATAAAGGCCGATGTATTAGTAGATAAATGAATAGTTTTAACGAAGAAGTGTTCAGCCAATTAGCGCAAATATTTATTGTTTCCCCAGACAGACAGATACGTTGGTTGGTCGGATGCGCGGGTCGGATGCCCGGGTCGGATGTCAGTTGCGTATGACTTATTCTTTCCGTGAAGCGGCGGGCGGTATCGATTTCTTCGGTTGGCAAGTTGTTCGCTACCATACTTAGGAGATCGGAGATTGACGGCCCATGACGTTTTATTCCGGTAAGCGTACAGGATTTTCATACATCATTATTTATTTACCAAGACATATTTGCATATATATCTAAATATTACTTAATTATTAATTATGCTGGTGTATTAAATTGCAAGGGTACCTGTACGGTTACAAAAGCACAATTTGTTGGACTATTCAATGACAGAGCATACAACAATGGTCAAGAACCCGACACGCAATTAGCGCTCTAGGGCATGACATCGTATCTTGAATCATAGTATCTTTGAACATTTCTTCTAATCATGACCGAACACAATATCCACTCACACGAGCAACTCTTTCTTCCACTACTTGGTTTACTAAATGTTTCCTCCGGTATCCGACACCATACTCACAGACATACACGCGGCATCATAATTATGGTATGGGGTAGCAGCGATAGATATAATTTATTTAAACAAATATGTTACTGCGTCATCCGTTTATGTGGCTTGTCGTTTGCGGGTCGTCATCATGGGGAAGCTCACGCTCTGCGCAATATTGTGTATCTTAAATCTATATCTCTTTGCGATTCATCGCTGTACAGAATCCGAATTGACCACCATTATTCCTTCGCAAAACGCCGATAGCTCAGGACACAGTAAAGTATCACGACCCGGCATGTGTTCATTCGGAATTACACCCCGTTCAAAGCAAGCGTCAATTAACACGGCAAGTCAACCGCGATGGTACGCATACATTGAAGACGTTTTGGCCAGAAGACTTTGGAAATGCGGATGCGTAGACGCCGCTCAGTTAACGAATACATGCTTGAAGGACTTGTTGATGGGTGTTCACTGGCTGCTTGTTAAGTGCACACCGCCACGCGGACCTGTGGAAACTGTGTCCATTGACGAGCGAGTCGAGACCCGTTGTACGCCGCACTCAAACAACAGAGTTGGGCCGTGTGGATACATTGCCTACCGACCAACATCGAAAGACGAACAATGCCATTGGGCCATCAGCGACATGACTGGACTGTTCTTCACCAATGTTACTATTTTGGAATTCAGGACGCTCTATTACAACAAAGAGTGTGCGGCCAGTGGACTTGATCTAAGCTATGGATCAGCGCCACATACGTCAAAACGGATCTGCTCCCTTGTCGGCCCGCAATCAATCTCAGTCCACTCTGCGGACCTATTTGTAACTATCAAACATAACGTATTGCCTGACCTTGACTACCTGCTCCTAACGTATGTTGTGTATGAGAGAGCTTGGGGTGTACAACAAGTTACCATACCCTCCCGTTACCATGCAGGTCAAGCAAACTCCATCGGTATGTTGACGCATGGGAGCAACTTATTTCTGTTCTGGTATAAAGCAGCTGCCGTCATGAAACGAGGAATAATCTCGTTTGTTGCTACATGTTCCTCACAACAAAATAAATATACATCATATAAGTTTTACGACGGACCTGCGAGTTATATGACGTCATCAGGATTTCTGACCACCCTCGTCGTGATTCAAGAAGGTTACCTGTGCAATGACAATATAATGAAAATGACAAATATAAGTCAGTCAGGTACTATAGGCGATGTGACCCTTGCAGTAGAGTCCACGAAATACGCATGGCCAAAATTAAGTATTCAGTTTGGATCCGACCCTATCAGTTGTCCGAGTCGGTACTGTGGCTACGAGGAAGTTTGGGTCAATGGCGCCAGAAACATATCTTCCTCTACAGCCTCATTTAATCTCCTGGCCATCAAAGTGCAGTCTACAAAAACTGACAAGTTTGTACGACTACGGTTCAACCTGATCGAGACGCCAAATCTGTTTGGAGACTGTGCTACCGGTGGTATTTTCCTATTTGAAGAGTTTGTTCTGTTGTCAAGTTTTTGTTCAGCTGGCTTGATGCAAACTCTGACACAATCTCTATTGGCTGACAACATCATACGATTTGGTGGCATAGGGTTCACTTTGGTGTTGAAAAGCTATCCTTCACTGGGAAATATTCGAATATCATACGAAGTTTCTTTAGGGAACTGTGAGGGAATGATAAACTTTTGCGACAGGTTTGTGCCCAGATATCTAAACGTTGACTCGTGGAATCACTTCCTCAGCCGCACAGTCAGCTTCACGGCTGTCGACAAGACAACAAGGGTGTACATCGTGCGACACGAGGGGAAGTGTTTGTATCTTCAGGGACTGCCTTCAGACAGCAGCCATGAAAGTAATGCTACATGTGACATCTCTACTTTCCACACGCACGAGATCCACGAAACCCAAGTGACCTTTAATGTAAGCGGCCCGCGGGACGTCATGGCTGTTCTGCGAATGAAAACTTCGTCAGAGTCGTGCAATTTGGACTTTCATCCGAGTCATGGAAACAGAATGCCACCAATCAAAGCCTCTACTTATGTGAGTAACGGGTTGTTTATCAGACCGCAAAGAATATGCCCGTGGCTTGGTTTGTCATACACAGTGTTAATTAAGGATCCGGAAGAGCTATGCGGCGCAATGCCCATGACGAGGTCTACATATCGCTTCGTGACCAAGTTGTGTGGCTCTATGAGCTTTCCCCCTGAGGCCTACGAATACCTGAAGTGGCAAGTCCCAATAAATGACCAACTACCAGGATATACCACGGACATAGCGATAAGGCCCACTTTCAACAGTTGTAAGCTCTCCGACTCGGTTCGCATAGTGTATATCAGCGAAACGTTCTTTCTGAATAGTCCGTCGTCACAACGCAAAGTGAAATACGTGTATTTTCCAAGAGATACCTTCCTCTACACTTTTTCTCCAAACCCCTTCCGCTCATACAAAGGCTTCGTGACCATTGTTCCGCGAAGGGACTTCGGTACCAAAGTAAACCGGACCGGTTTCTTTAAAATTGAATGTCCCTTCGCCTTGTATTTTCTTTCTTTCGGTACTAGAAGCTTTTATAACAGGCTCCCGGTTATGACACTGGAAAGCACAACACCACCATCAACGCCTCAAACACCCCTTGTACAGACCATGTGCGCCAACAGCCAATGTTACACGTTCTTCAAGCCGGCGAGGATGTCGTGGCGCGATGCGGAGGACTTCTGTGTGTCTCAGGGGGCGCACCTGCTCAGCCTAAACACGGACACAGAATGGGCCACAATTATCTCTTGGGCACTGAATGGAATAGTAGAAGATACGTCGGCAAGAGTCAAGAGTTACAGTTTCCCGGATTTGTTCATGCACGAAACACTCTTCATCGGTATCCGCAAAGATGATACGTCACAGGTATTTTAATGAGCGAGCCTCGCATTGCATTGTTTTGTATTGAGATGTTGTTGTTGCATAATCTAGGGGCCTATTTCCGTATTATATACTACATCCATATTATTAATTATTTCAGCTCGTCAGCTTGATTGCGTACACAAATACCAATACTAAAACATTTCTCTTTTCTTTTATTTCATTCAGAATTGGTCTGACAACAGTCCGTATATCTACAGAAACTGGGACGTCAACGAAACCTTCAATTTTCCTGCGGTGATGGGCGAACAGCTAACTTTAAGCCAATTTTTACCCAAGTTAAAATCACATTCCTCTGAAACTTCAATTATAGAAGACGTACGCCAGGGTCTAACCGGGGGTAATTGTTCCGCCATTATTCTGTTAGAGTCTCTGGAATCGCCCTGGATAACGATACAATGTAAGGAAGCCATAGATCAGCCCGCCGTCATTTGTGAATCTGCCCAAGAAGAAGGTTTCTTCCAGCATAGCCTACAAGATCGATTTATGTCCCTACTGCAATCCCCGGCAATCGAAGAATTATCTACATATTTTGGAGAGGAATCCAATGGTCGACCCGCTATAAATGAATTGCCAATAAACATCCGTGGGAGGAACTCAGCATATGCACCGTCTCATGCAGGTCTGAATCTCTTCCTTTTTCATGGGGATAGAGCCCTTAGTACCCGTGTAACCTCAATGACTAACGTAGCCTCAACGACTAACAGGACGATGAAGGTACACTTATTATATGCGGAGTGCCCAAGGCTCTGGACAATGATCGGAGGGCATTGTTTCATGCTTGTTTCAGCCAATATATCGGTGTGCAAATACTACTCGCAATCAGGACCATCATCAACACAAGATCCTCACTCAGTCAGTGTCAATATATTAAACGGCTATGCTATTGTACAACAATGGGTAAAATTAAGCCTCTTATACCATTGCCAGCTGTGTTCAGTTCTGGCGAGGACCAACAATACCCACCAGTTTACCAGTTTGGCACTCGTCACTGCGCCACACATCGGCAGAAAAGATTACCTCCAAATGCAACCTGACAAAATAGATTGCAATAATGTAAGCGCAGCGAATGACCACTTACTTCTAGGCCGACGATCCGAGATGACAGTTCGGTCGTGTGTTGCTGGTCAGATAGAGTGCTCGGATCACTCCTGTATCTTGGACGTATACAAATGCGATGGCAAGCCCCATTGTCGTGACAGAGAAGACGAGGTGTTTTGTTCACCCATCTGTCATGTGACACATGGTTTCCATGACATCGGTGACCCGGCACTTGCGGACGACAGTGTGACGTCGCACAACGCCTGGTGTGCCACCAACTGCAGTGATCCCGAGTGTCGGTGTGCCAAGTCATTCTTTCAATGTGCGGGGGGAGGATGTCTTCACCTGGCTAAGGTGTGCGATTATGTTTACGATTGTGCTGATGATTCTGACGAGACGTCTTGTTCATCACCAAAACGAGGACACGATGTAATGAATAAAGATTACGCAACAGCTGAACCATGTAAAGAGAACGGGTGGACAACATGCTCACCGAAAGGGTTTGATTGCTTTCCTCGACACGTGACCTGTGTGTACGAGAGACGCCATGATGGCGAGATTAAATATTGTCCGGCAGGTCAACATCTGAGAGAATGTTCAATGGCAGAATGTTCAGGAATGTTCAAGTGTTCCTTCAGTTATTGCATCCCTTTCCACATGGTGTGTGACGGACATAACGACTGTCCACAAGCGGACGACGAACTGTTCTGTTCAGACTCTATCGTATGTGAAGGGATGTTGAGGTGCGCAGCCGAAGATATATGTGTACATCCCGATCAGATAAAGGATGGCACTGTAGACTGCGCGTTGTCCGGTGACGACGAGGCAGATTTTCAGCTAGAGTCTTGTCCGATTGGTTGTAGTTGTTATGGCTCTGTTGTGAATTGTCAATCATCAGAACTAACCGCTTTTCCTTCCGCCACGTTTCACATCAAAGCTTTACTTTTCTCAAACAACAACATAACAGAACTGAGCTCTCACGAATTCCCTGTTGAAATGTGGAGCGCGTTAATCTATCTGGATATATCCTCCAATAAAGTTCGCAAGATTAAGAGCTTTAGTGGTCTACATGACATACGATATCTGAATATGTCCAGTAATAACTTAACGTTCTTGAAGCCATCTATTTTCAGTGGCTTGCACCAATTACGTCGGATGCGGGTAGATAACAATGAATTAACCGCATTGATGCCACGGAATTTTGTATCGCTTCATGGCTTGTTAAACCTAGACTTATCGAACAATGAGTTATCAGAAATACCACCATGTGCCTTTGATGGTTTAAACAACCTGCAGGAGCTGAAGCTCTCTAATAACTTTCTTATCGCCCTTCAACGCGATATATTCTGCGGATTGATTTCAGTTAAACATATTGTTCTGACCAATAACCATATTAATGTTGTTGACATGTCAATCTTCATCGATACTCCATCATTGATCATCGTGTCCCTTGGCAACTCGCATCTGTGTTGCTATATAGACGCTTTGGTCACTTGTTCTACATCTGAGTCCTCAGACTTATTTATCGACATTGGCCGTGAAGAATTGTGCCGAGACCAAATGGATAGTGGTATGTTGCAGATCACTGCGTGGTTAATCGGTATGGAAATCATTATAACTAATGCCTTAGCTTTTTTCTGGCTGGCGCTGTGTCGCAAGCGATCCCGCAGTCACACACAGTCAACCGTTGTGATACCAACGGCGTTACACCTCTGCGACCTGCTGATGGGAGTTTATGTACTGACTCTTCTATTGGGTCACAAATATTATGACACCTCTCTATCACGGGCACGGGAGGGTCAACTTTTCTGCCTTATCAGTGGGGCATTTGCATTCTTCGTTTATGAGCTGTCCCTGTACGTGACCCTGTTACTGGTGATACAGACTCACTGTATCACAGTGCTTGCAATGAAAACACATTATTTCCACAGACGAATGGCACATGGTTTGCTGCTTGGAGGGGTCGTCGCGCTTGTTTGTCTGTCCACCACTTTATTGAATAGTGAAACATTCGCCAACCTTCAGCTGGGACTTGTGAACGATGTATGTCAGCTCGTTGTTGGAGCAAAGGACCGACTCCCCGAATTAGGATATGGGCTTGCAGACATCGTATTGTTTACGGTGAACGGTATTCTTGTGTTAGCAAGCCACGTCATTAGCATCAAGACTGCAGCGTTTATTTGTCGGTCCCCCGTCCTTCAGCAAAGCCGAAGCTCTCATACGACGCAGAGGCGCAGGGCCGTGGTCCGTATAGTACTCTCTCCTCTTGCCGGAACTCTGTCCTGGGTAGGGATGGCGGTCATGTTTGCTATCTCTGCTGCTGGCAGATCGTACAATGCCCATGCGTTCGTCACCGCTCTTGTAATGGTGCCTATGGGTGCATTCGGCAATCCCATCATTACCACACTATCGACAAAGCAGTTCATCTCTTACTTCTCAAGAAGGCGTTGACCCGGTATGGCTAGGAGAGTAGATAATTGTAGGCTTCAGGAAATGCGATACTCACAGGAGGCATTAATGAGGCTAATAAAAAAGTGATCCCGCCCAACTCTCGCAACCAAATTATCCCTCCGATCTAGATCACATATGTTTGATCATGAAACCAATCAGGTTACCGGCACACAGTTTCTGGAGATAGATTCATTTGGTTTAATTTGTGATATTCCTGGTGGGTTCTTCAAAAGTTGAGCCATTACACAAGATGCAGAATGTTGGTTTATAAACTTCGGCTGTTGCTGTGGTCTAAATTGTACACATTTGCTCATATACTGGAGATGTATAGCTTGTGGGCGATAAAGGTCATTATTTCAGTTATTTACGATCAGCATACAGATACATGTCACATTGCAGACCTTTCATGAGGTCTTTAGCATACGACAGACATGTCCGAGTTCAAAGTACACTCCTGAAAATCGCACCCTCATGAAGTACACTCTTAGCTTAATAAATATTTTGTTTACGCTATGATGTGTAATAGTAATAAAAGTGGTACATTTTAATTGGTGATTGATTAACAAGATTGGTGCTACACGTAAAAGTGTATTATTAATTCAGATGGGGCCCTAGCACACACACCGATTTTTGGAATTTTGCAGCTTTTGGACGGAATATTATCTGGCATATTTGAGTCAAATGTATATACATCATTATATTAGACAATGTTTGTTTGTCACATGCACCTTCACTAAATGGATAGAGGAGTGGTAGCTTAGAATAAGTACCTATTGACTACGGAGGTTGGCCGCGTTCAACGACACTGAACCTGTCCTGGACCCTTCCCTCTTCAAAATCCTGGATATGGATTCACATCTGAACAGTGTGTGACCCCCCCGCCCCCGCTACCACCACTTAGCTTCGTCAACAAATCTCGAAAAGCACCACCAAACATATTCTACTTGAAATAACAGTTTCCGTACGTCGCTATCGACAATTCGATTCCCGACAGCTAGAATTTCAATGCTATCAAGAGATTATGAACACAGATTGTGATATCTGACCAAATCAGAATCATTACTGGGATAACCACAGCCGTTGTGACTTAACTGTGAGCAAACATGTATGATGTCTAATTTAAAAACACGCCAATTACGTTTCAATAATAAAATAAAAATACAATGTTTCAAGCCAATTACCATAATCTTAGCCACACCGCACACATATTATTATAGTTATAACATTGATTTTATGTCATATTCAGATATAATTTCGTGGCAAATATGTCAAAGTTAGTGTTAATGAAAGCCAGAACTATATCTTCACTGCACTATTCAATGCATGACCATATATAGAATAATAATAATAATTTTAAAGTGACATATAAGCCCACTAGGGCTGGGTATGCTTACAGTACTGTTGTATGTTGTTCTATGTTGTTGTGTCATCGGCATACTGTGTCACTATAGTGCACAACTTCATTCAAGTATTATGGAATCACAGCTGATATGCACTAGATTAAGAACAGTGTAACAGTCATGTCCGTTAGCAAGATACTAGTACACCAAAGTTGATGTACTAATATTTTCGTTGTTAGGCTTCTCGTTCGGCAGTGGCGAGGCATCAAGGTTCATGTCAAGCGAGTGTACTCGAATTCGCATTGAAAAGACTGTATATCAGCCCATGTCATCGCTTTATGATTATTATATAAGTATAATGTATAATGGGTACACAACGGGTAACAAGTTATCTATTGTGTTGAAAAAAACCCACATATTTCTCAATCAAATTTATAATAGCTCCGGACAAAATAGATTCCATAATGTGCATTAATTTTGCACTGAAGAATATCAACAAACCAGAAATATGACCACTTTCCTACAAAATGCGTTTGTTTTTAGAAATTTTAACACCGTGCTAACCTATGACAATCTGTTATGAAGTTATGAATCTATAACTCAGTGTGAAACAGAATCCGAAACATGTGCATGCCAGAATTTCCTATGAATAACTCTACAAGAGTTTCGCTCGTCTAATATCTGCTTGCCACAGTTGCGTAGGGAACTTTTGCGCCACATATTTTGTCAGACAGTTTCCGCCACATATTGGTTATTGGTTATTGGCGATGTTTCGCCACATATTTTGTCAGATAGTTTCCGCCACATCAATTTTCTTGGGGATGTGTTTTTTTCCGCTTTAAGTTTTTCCCAGCGATGCGGTGTTACGACGAGTGTTTTTAGCAGCGATGTGGTCCTGCAACATTGTTTTGTTCCCGAAACATGATTATCAGGAGCGATGCGTTTATTTTGCCACGGAAACGATCTTTAATTTCTGTATTATCGGAAATAAAATTGCCGTATCCAAGTACTCACCTAAGTCTTATGTTATTTTATTATAATAGGGTTGTACAGTGACTACGGGATCTCATCGAGACCTCACGAGACGGGGATATTTATGGCCTGCGTCAATGCCGAGCATCAACGGCCTGTACGTGCTGCCTACATTCTGGTTGTTTGCCTCCACTCGCTACACCCCTAAACTCGGATAAAGCTGACCATGAATGCGCAAATAACCACTGAAATCAATGCGCATATCAGAATTATAACCGTCAGAGTAGTTTTATGTAATATATGAGCGGTTAGACAGTTGATAAACCCGAATCCGGTTGTTTCATGAGTGACTGTCAGTGTCAGGCGAGCTACTGTACTGTGCGGGACTTACCATGTGCGAAAGACGTAATAATCATCACCAATCGCATGCCTGCGGGCGGTATCTATGGTTACGTAAAATGCTCTTTATATGGACTGACCAGGCGAATATTTGTTTGCCGCAGAAATGCAAGCATCGATGATTTGCCTCAAAATACAACGCTACCAACAGTCTCATTGAATTGTACATTATGGAGAGATAAATGCCTTATTTGTGATTATATTATGATTTTATATTTAGGAATGCCTGGACCAAAGCAAGCAAACACGAATATCGAGGAATTCATATACTGCTATCAGCTGGGTTTTGCGGTAAGTAGCGAAAGGGTTGAACCAGCAATTATACGGATAAAGATCCCCAAATATTGCTAATAGCTAATCGCAAAATTCCACGAATTCCTGGATGCCAATTGCGGAGATCTTAAAAGGTACTCCCTCACCGCATTTTAATCTTAGTGTAGACTTGTATTTGCGAAATGTGCTATACTTCAGTTCTAGTTGAGCTCAGACTAACAATGTCAGTATTGTAACCGAGTACCAAAGACAATTCATTTTATGATATTTCACAACATTTTTGTATCTCTTTCTCCCTAAACTATGGCCTGTTGCTAACGTCATACGTGATGATGTTTTATCATAACATAAGACCATGCACTACGCGCGGTTGAAGCACCCTCACTACCATCAAAGAATTTATAGAACAAGAAGAGAAAGCGCGACGTAAAACGACAACAACACATGCGCGCGCGCTGCCTAGCGGGGAGGGTTAATCAGCGCTCGGTCAACTTGGTGCAGACGGCCAAATGGACGCAGGTTGTAGCCGCTGGAAGTCCGGTGGTGGCACAATTTGTGCGACATGGAATTGCCACAATTATAAAGGGACAAGAGGAGATATTTCCTTCTTTCAATTCCCCACTCAACAAAGAGAGGTAAGTGTCTTTTCTATGAGGTTTCGGCGAACGATTAGTCCATGACCATGTTTGTTTTTGTTTTGACGGGCGAACTGCCATTGTCAACTGACTGTTTGACAGCTCAACCAGTGTCAACTGCGTGTGTGAAGATCTGTAAATTAGGCATTGTTAGTCTGATCAGACTCATGGATGCGGAATGCAGCCAAAGATATTTTCATTAATGCTTAGAGTATCTCCGTTAAATTACTGTTCAACTGTGTCATCCCATTTTTAACACTATTTTCCATGGCTATGCCTAGGCTATGGCATGAAACCTAAAAATGCATCCATGTTTAGTGTCTACGATTCTTATCCCCCGCCCCCCTCCCCCTCCTCCCAAGCCTTTAAGGGGGTTTCCCATTTCAAAGAAGCGAACCTTTAGAATAAAATAACCCGCAAGCAAAAGAAATCGTTAACAAAATTGCTTTATAAAATCGAAAAAAACCTCAGCCTGCCATACCCCATCCCCTCTACGTCCCTACTCCCCTCACCCCTCCGCCGTTACCCGCCCCCATCCCACGCCTCTTAGCGGTTGGGTGGTGTCAATGAAGCAACCCTTTACACTCAAAAAACAATATTAAGTACAAGAAATTGTAACAAAAAATATTAATAAAATTTGAGTAAAAAAAATCCCTCTGTAACCCCTAACCCCGCCCATCCCACCCCTACGCCCCTACCCCCTTCCTCCCACGCCCCCTAGGGGGTGGGTGATGTCAAACAAGCGAACCTGTTTACCAAAATACCCAGAAGCCAAAACATCGGTAAAAAATTGCTCAAAAAAATGTCCTCAGCATGCCGACCCACCCCCCCCCCTAAGGCCCCTACCCCCCCCCCCCCCCCCCGCTGCTAACCGCCCCCATCCCACGCTTGTTAGCGGTCGGGTGGTGTCAATGAAGCAAACATTTTTACTCCAAAAACAATATTAAGTACAAGAAATCGTAAAAAAAAATATTATTAAAATAAAATAAAAAATCCATCTGTATCCTAATTCCTGTGGAATCAAGCAGCTCAGAACAAAATTCGGTGCGCACCCCGGAGGGTTCGCCAGCGGCCTTCGTTCAGGCAGCAGGACACGCCCGTGCACACCTGGCTAGAGCGATGTAATAACCCTCACCGCTTGGGGGCGCCACCACGATTCTGTTACCGGGTTATAGATACGGCTTTCGCTTATTTTCCAGACACAAGTTCTGTGCTACCATGCACTGGAATACTGATATGCGAGACCGAACGTGAAACGACGATGACTTACCTGGGCGGCTACAGAACTGTCCAGAGTTAAAGTGATGAAGTCACCAGTAGCACAGTTGACCCCATCGAATGTCAAGGACACAGCTTTCGATCCATACAGTTCTACCACCAATTTTGTGTCTTCATGAATTGCCGTTATGCCCTGGTATAACAGAGAGCACTACGCTATTGTACACAAATCCAAGGGCGGATCCAGGGTTTTGCATGCATGTTCAATGCATTTTGCTATATCACCTAAAGGTCCTACATTTATTGGCTTACAACCTAAAAAATGCGAGTTTTATGTTGTTTTGATCGTGTCTGTTCTAATTATTTAACTTAACAGAAAATGCAGCAATATCTCAGCTTATCCGGAACCGAATATCAGAACAAAATGAAGTGGATATATGGAGCCATGTTTCAATAGAATTCAACAGCTGTGCACAGGTTGTTCATAGAACTCTCGTTGGGGTGCGCTCGCTATTATGGCCTTAAGTTGTGTACTTCGATATTTATATATTCCTCGTACTTATAGTTTGTAATGGCCATATACACCGTGCGAAGCTGGTTGACTTGCGGAACCCGGAAGCCATTCGGGGAAAGAGGTTAACCGTAAAGCGACGGCTGGCGTTCTTCACAATGTACGAAGGCAACCACAATAGAAGCAGAATTGAATACGAATAGAAAAGATAGTTTAAACGATTTTGTTTAAAAGTGTTAACATCTGTTTTAGTGTTTAGTGTCTATTTATATTACTTCTTTCGCTATCTTACCTCTAATATAACAAAAGCACAAACTGTAACAGAGCAGTTTCTTCAAAACTAATTCCTTGATGGATTTAGACACATGACGAAGTAGCCATTCCCAGAAAAACACCTTCTGAAAATGGTAATTTCATGCATTTTTTCACTTACATTTGTGAAAAGTTTTTTTACATATGGAACAAGTTCCTCAACAAACAGATTTAAAGTTGAAATTTCTTATTGAATCCACAATTATATAATAAATGTGAAACCATCTAAACAGTTTGCATCTTCATTGAACAATCATTTCTTTATGTAGTTTCTGACCACTAATCAGGATCTGGCCTGGCCAATAATATTTCTAAATGTAGCGGTGAATTACGGTTACACCTGAATAAATAAAAGTAATACATCAATACTATTTATGTAGCGTTCTGTTTGCAAAGTTTCAAAAGTCTTCTGGTATTTACTTCGGATTTGGATGGCTCGGGGTATGTGGGGGGGGGGGGGGGTCTAAAAGTCTTGCACATGCAGTTTTTATTGGGCCATCTAAAGAGGAAGTCATATAAGCAAAAATGGTATTGTCATGCTTAATCATTTCTGTTGTTGAAAGAAATTGCAACTGGTAAGGCTTCTTTGCGAGGAAAATGTTTACACGAAACTTGAGTTGCTGAAATTATAAGCAACCCACCATCGTCCATTGTCTGTTTTTCTATATAGTGCAGTCAGTCTTAGTCGCAGATGTAAACATACACGTATCTTTCAAACAACCCTGGTGGTCGAGTGAGTGTTCATGGTTTGTGCTACATTGTGCACTGAGTGAACTGTCCACTGCGCTGGCCACGGCTACTGCAGACGAGCGAAAAATGTTCCACTTACATTGGACAAATTCTTAGGCTTTGCCTCGTCTAAATACATTCACTGCAATATATAAGCATCCGTGAAGTATCCTCTACCGATAACTGCAAAAACTCAGACATGCATTCGCAGAAAAATAAAAGATATGAAGGAAATTCCCTTGGGCTGTGATACGTACGGGCAAAACGTTAGAAAGGCGATTTATACGTTGTCCAGTAAACGGATCCCGCAAACGTATCTATGTAGGTCAGGAAACACCCCGAGTTTTGATGACGTAATTGCTCATCGGGTTACGTTTAGGGATACGTTCGGTCGAAAACGTACTGCAATAGGGCATGCAAGTGAATCTCGTTTATGTGTGCGATACCTCACGAGATCAGATTTTAGAGGCAACGACGTTATATGCGACCTTAATTTTTCACTGCGCAGCTCACTCGCTCCCTGCTTGACGAATCAAAACGCTGTCATTCTAGTCACGATTTAGGACGTGGAACCAGGCAAACTGCGCGGTGAGCGAGGCGAGAAAAGGGTCGGTCCATTCTAGACCTGTATGCAACTTAAATAAGCACCTGCTAACTATCTAGTGACAATATATTGTTGAAAGACACTTTGAACTTGTATTTTCCCGTATCAATAACTGCGGTCAGTAAACATTACAGCCATTACATTACAGCCTGCTGAATACCCAATATTTGCGCTGACCTGACTGTGTTGCAGACGGCCGAATTACAGATGACAAGCGGAATAAAATTATAATTCGTGAAAATGGGGAAACGGCTGTTGTTTTCGACATATCGATTATCATAATAACACATATCAAATGTTTCTTAGCATCATACTGCTGATGCATATGGGTGATTTTATGAGCAGATATGATAGAGCCACTTGAGTTCAATAATACTTCATTGTTATTTTACCGCAAATGATTTTATTACAGTTTTGTCCAAATCAAGAAATCAATTATGAAGGCCTTGACAAATTATAACTAAGCTTTATTTAAATAAAGCTTTGAATGGAAATAACATTATAAAATTAAAAAAACCCACCTAACTGTATTAACTGAAATATTGCGACATTATATAAATCCTCAATCATGCCCTTTGTATTTAGCAACTATTTGATGTCAAATAATGTGTACAATGTATACATACATATTTGTCTGAGATATATATTACATAGATATATATCTAAGCATATGAGAAATGATATCTCTTTAACATATGTTTTGATCTATGATTTTTTTTTTTTTTCTTTTTTAGTTTTTTGCAAGTCAACTAGCAAGTGAACATATCAATAAAACATTGCAAAGTATGTAAATATAAATTAGACAAGAGTACAAAAGATGTGGATGCAAATGTCAACTAAATCTATGAAGAAATGAAAAAGTTAACAGAGTGCATAATACTCTAGAACATTCAGTAAAGAAAATTGATGAATTTGCCAATGTCATGAATAATGTTTGTCATCACAGAAAGTCGAAAGTTGATTATCATAGCCTACTGAATTGTAATGTTCAGTGATATTTTAAGTGTTGTAAACTGGTCTTTTCAAATAATGGAATACATTATAATATAAACTATAGCAACCAAGCAGAAGTCTGAAAAAGTGATTATACGACACCAGTTTATTTCTTACGACACACAGGATTTATTAGCAAAGCAATATGTCTTGGTGCTCTTGTCACAACTGTAGTTAAATGTTCGAAAAAAGAATAAAAGTAACAACAGGTGCCATATATATTAATGATTAGTATTCATTTTAGTGTTATGTGTGATGCTTATGCTGGTTAAATTAAAATATATATATATAAACCTGCCAAAAATGTATTTTTTTTGTTTTACTAATATATATCATATGCATAGACCTCAGGGCAACAGTACCAAAAGGGTGTAATTTAATCAAAATTGAGTCGGACAATCTAAAAAGCACATCTTATCATTACAAATTTATGAAACATTAACTTTAATGTAGATTTCAATTTGTTAATGTCATGAACAATATTTGTCAACCAGGGCTGATTTAATGACAAAGTTGATGATTATTATATCCTATTAAACCATATAATGTCCTTTTTTTATTTTAAAAGTCATAAATTTATCTTTTCTTCATTTAAATTGATGGAACACAATCTAATACAATATATCGGTAGCAACTGAGAGATTTGAAAAAGCTTCTATGATATATTTATTACAGTACACAGGATTCATTAACCAAGGAATGTGCCCTTGTCCTTACTGTAGTTGGATGCAGGAGAATTAAGAGATGAAATTGACCTAACAAAATGTAAAATATGTATTGATGACCCCTTTATTGGGATTTTTTATGTTTATGCTGGTTAAATACAAATGTCTCTATATATAATATATATAATAATATATTTCATAATATTACTGAATTCCTTGTGGGTTAATTGTTATCAATATTTTTAACAGTTTGTTGTTCTCTTGTTTCTTTATTATATGTTTCATGTATAGACATCCGGACAAAAGTAGCTATGAAAGGTGTAATTTAATCAAAATTAATTGGACAACCTTAAAAGGAAATGTTATGAATTTGTTTTGAAGTATGAAGTATCTCATGTTTTGCACCTTCACTTAGTTTTTGTATCTGCTACATTTGAAATAACTGCAGATTTTATTTTATACCATATGTAGTCAACCCAATTAAACTGATATGATAGAAACAAATCCAATGCAAAGAGACAAATGGAAAACTTGGATTCATTATCATCATGTTTGTGTAATGTATGAGCAAAAAAGTAGTGAATCATGAAGGTTATACATTGAATTATTATTGATTTTGTATGTTTACATTACAGATTCTTGATGAAAATCTCCATATATTTAAAGATGCCACAATTTAAAAATAATTTGTGTTTCCTTGTGTGTTTATGTCAAAAGTAGCAAAAGAAAATGTAATTGAATTAATCAAAATTAAAAGGAAAGGTTACAATTACAGATTTATGCAGAACTAAAGCTATCAGTAAGCTGAACGTAGACGCATCAGCTTTACAAATAAATAATATCAACACAAGTGTCCACATATAAAAATCTAAAAACAGTTTGTTTTATGAATTAAGGCTTAATTCGATCACCATTCCCATAAAGAGGAAGCATAGATTATCTATTTTTGCTAGCATACTTGAAATGACCCGTTAAACTGAGGTATGACTTCATTGATATGAGGTTTGCCGCACCAGTTTAACTAAGAAATGCTACACAATCTATTTGATCTAAAGCATTATACCGGTAATCCGATAAGTACATTTAAACTAGCTCACTTTGTGGAAATGGAAAACTGTACTGGTTTATTTTGTGGTTCTCATGAAACTGTTTGTCAAAATACCCATCAAAACTATTCTAGAAAAAGCAATTTAGAAAGATAATGTTAGCACAGTAAATTTACAACGTTGTTCTCCTGAAATTCGCCTATTTGAAAAGTAGTTGCATTCAGGATTAAAAAACTGTAATTTTGACGGGAAAGGCTGTCCATACCTGTCACCCGATCACTCCAGATCAGTGTAAACTTTGGGAAATCATCTACCTGTTGTGCCCCTAGTTTACTGAACGTGACCAGTATTATGGAAAATGACGGGTTCAAAGTGTCATCTACCAACATATCGACACGAAAAAGTTAACAGTTCTTTATTTAAGACGCACGAAAGGCGAATTGCGACCCACCCCTTGGGGTAGGTCGCAATTCGCCGGCCGCGCAGCTTGCCTGGTTCTGCGTCTTATGTCGTAACTAGTAGGACAGTCTCTGCGCGCGGTATCCATTGTTACGCAGGGGGCGAGTCAGGCTGCGCACTGAACAAAAAGCCCGTGTTCGTTTGTTGCCCCCAAAATGCCAGGCCGGAAGTAGAACCCACGAGAACTGACATGCCCTATAAATCTCTAATACATCTGTTGGACCGCTTACGTTAAAAGGCACTTGGGTGGTGCGCAACGTATTAATGTGGAAAGTAGATTGGTCACCTGTAGCATTGCTTCTATGGCGGCTGTCGGAAGGCAGCCCCTGAAGATACAAACACTTCCCCTCGTGTCGCACGATGTACACCCTTGTTATGACGAAAATTTTCAATTTTCGACAAATGTCGGTCGGTCGTGTTTGTTATGACGAAGATTGAAATTTTCAATTTTCGGCATATGTCGGTTGGTCGTGTTTGTGTGTATGTATGTATGTATGTATGTATGTCTGTCCCACTCAAAAACGGAAAGTCTCTTTGTGGCCTAACTGCTGCATGTATCGTTTCGCAATCTTTAATATCTTATAGCCAGCTAATAGGGCTACAACATTCTCGTCACGCAGGTCGAAAGGTCAGAGGGTCAAGGTCACAGCGATTTTTTGAAAAAATAACTAAAAACGCTTATATCTCCGTTAATATTAAAGCTAGAGATCTCAAATTAGTTTCAGAATGTGCCCCTCTTTTAGGTGCAGTTTTTTGGTATTGTTCACTTTTTGATGCGTAATACTCATTTTCGAGGAAAACGAGGTCATAGGTTTTGCGGAAAACGCACTAAATAACCTCTGTCAGTTTTTTCGCTTTTTGGCACATTTGTCCTCGAGCTATCGCTATGATGTTCAAATATGTCATAGAAATATGAATTGTGATGACTTGTGTTGAATCTTAGAGTTTTCTGATACGTCACGTGACGTCACCATGACGTCACTTTTGGTACTTACAAAAAATCATCAAAAATCAGAAAAAAATCACATGAATGCGAGAGTAGCATTATATTGTAGAAAAAGTAGTTCCTCGTATAGCTACAAACTAAAAACAATACGTTCCTATCTTACTTCCGGTTCCAGGGCAGGGGGAATTTCTCTATGGGACTTCCCATGTTAAAAGGGCTGTATCTTTAGGCTGGGAAAAAATGTTTTGTTGCGTATGTCGCAAGTGCCTCCAGCAAACAACACCGGGATTTTTGTCTTAGTTAAACATGATACCTAGTAGCAACAGTGGTTATCATATGCAATTGGAGACAAAAGTGACGTCACAGGATTCTTTCGAAATTTGGCCAATGGTGAAAGATACGGCTTTTTGGCACTAGCAGCGGCTCCCACGGGCGTCCTATTCAAGCCATCGCTCAATGCTTGCAGCTGTGGATGGATAATACTAAGCTGAATCACAATCTGTCAATATGGTTCCATAGCCACATTACTTTTCGGTATATAGTCGAAATCGTTTAACATGGGATCCTATGGGGAAAAATGAACTTGATCGAATATGACCTACTTCCGCTCAAGCTATTTCAGTCTCCTTCGCCGCACAGTGAGGTAATATCACTTTAAAGCAAGATATAAGAAAAACACGGCGATCTCTGTACTACTTTTTGTTTCCATGGCAACGAAGCCACTGGCCTAATGATAAACATACAGATTCTGGCCATTTAAAGAAAAATCGTCAGAAATCAAATACAAATGCTAAAATTGCAATCTTTTCGCTAACCAATTGCCAATATGCATCTTCAGATCACTCAGTGCTTTAGTTAGGCGGAGGTTGTCTAGTTATGGTGCTAGAGCGCTCCAAAGTGGGACGACACCTTTGCAGGGCCGCCAATGATGAGTGAATGGAGATTGTGTCCATCTTGAAAAAATCGTCAAAAATCAGAAAAACAAGCTAGATCTGTGATGTTTGCGTCAGATGGTAGGGAACATTGATGGTCAGAAAAATAGTAAAAGAAACAAATTAGTTGCTATATCACTTCGCTTACAGTGTTCTTTGTTCTTGTCGTCGGTCTCCGTGTTTCCGCAATGATAAGCTAAGGCAATTTTTGACCATTTCGCCAAGCCATAGCTGAAGGACTAATCTTACTATCGCCTAGCTCTTTAATCGAATAAGTTGTGGCAGTAAAGCTTGGCATATTGCCGCTTGGACGTTGTCGTGCGTCACGTCATAACTGACGTCATGACGTCACATATCTTACGTAGGCTATTACTCAGCTATTACAAGGTATGGCGACTTTCGGGTTACTTGACGTTGCAGGTCGTGTTCAGGGACAGTTTATGCTCTGTGTAACTTTTTTGGCGCAGGGGATCAGTATGCGTCAAAAATGACGTCATAGCTAACGTGCTCCTACGACATGTTGGGTTTGCTTTATTTTCAGCCACTTTGGCAATAGCTGTCATAGCCCGAGTTGATACGTAGGTATATTAAAGAAATAGAAGCCATCTTAAGCATTTTCGCAAACGTCAAATGACGTCATGTCGCGTCACGATGACGTATTATTAGATAAAAAGTAAAATTCGTAGCGCCATTCATAATGAGTCAAGCAATCGCTCTTGAGAACAACATTTCATGTTCACTTAAACTCTAATATGGCATTAAATTCTTGGGCGGAAGATGCGTCACATGACGCGATCCTCACGTCACCGGCACAAACGACGGCTTTACCTGTAATTCCGTTAATATCGGTTAATTGTTCATTGCACACTGCTCAAAATAGAGCCTGCGGTGCGCACGTTGTCGGATGAATGCGCTATTTGGCTCAAATTTCCCGTTATGCGCGCTGTTTAGCCCGAATTGTCCCCGTATACGCGTTGTTTATCCAAAATTGCCCCCTATATGCGCTGTTCAGCTCAAAAAGCCCGTTATATTCGCTATTTAGCATAAATTGAGCGTTACATGCGCTTTTTAACTGACAATTACCCGCTACATGCTCGTTATACGCGCTGTTTACCCTAAATTGCCCCTTAGATGCCCAGTGTACCTAGAATGTCCTGTTATACTTGCTATTTAGCCCAAATTGCCAGGTATGTGCGATATTTAGCTCAAATTGCATGCTGAAAGCTCTAGTTCGCGAACCAAAAGCTCTATTTTGCCAACAGAAAGCTCTATTTTGCGAAAAAAAAGCTCCATGTTGTCAACAAAAAGCTCGATTTTGTAAACAGAAAGCGCTATTTAGTAAACAGAAAGCTATATTTGGAATAAGTTGCTATCCCACGCCGATATCTATGCTCAATTGCTCTCTGAAGGTCATATTTGGCCCAGCAAAAGCACTATTTACCCCAGATTGTACCTTAAAAGCTCTATTTGGGCCAAATTGTATGTGTAATGGCCTACTGGGTCAAATTTACTCACTAAAACTCTATTTTGCCCGCTGAAACCGCTGAAACTATTTGATCCAAATTGTCAAGTGAAGGCACTAATTGACCCCTCAGATCCCGATTTGACCCCTCAGATCCAGATTTGACCTCTCAGATCCAGATTGACCTCTCAGATCCAGATTTTACCTCTCAGATCTAGATTGACACCTCAGATCCAGATTGACCCCTCAGATCCAGATTTGACCCTTCAAAACCAGATTTGATCCCTCAGATCCAGATTTGACCTCTCAGATCCATATTTGTCCTCTCATATCCAAACTGACCCCTCAGATCCAGATTTGACCCTCAGATCCAGATTTGATTCCTTAGATCCAGATTTGATCCCTCAGATCCAGATTTGATCCCTCAGATCCAGATTTGACCCCTCAGATCCAGATTTGATCCTCAGATCCAGATTTGACCCTTCAGATCCAGATTTGATCCCTCAGATCCAGATTTGATCCCTCAGATCCAGATTGACCCCTCAGATCCAGATTTGACCCTTCAAATCGAGATTTGATCCCTCAGATCCAGATTTGACCTCTCAGATCCATATTTGTCCTCTCAGATCCAGATTGACCCCTCAGATCCAGATTTGACCTCTCAGATCCAGATTGACCCCTCAGATCCAGATTTGACCTCTCAGATCTAGATTGACACCTCAGATCCAGATTGACCCCTCAGATCCAGATTTGACCCTTCAAATCCAGATTTGATCCCTCAGATCCAGATTTGACCTCTCAGATCCATATTTGTCCTCTCAGATCCAGACTGACCCCTCAGATCCAGATTTGACCCTCAGATCCCGATTTGATCCCTTAGATCCAGATTTGATCCCTCAGATCCAGATTTGATCCCTCAGATCCAGATTTGACCTCTCAGATCAAGATTTGACCTCTCAGATCCAGATTTGACCTCTCAGATCCAGATTGACCCTCAGATCCAGATTTGATCCTCAGATCCAGATTTGACCCTTCAGATCCAGATTTGATCCCTCAGATCCAGATTTGATCCCTCAGATCCAGATTGACCCCTCAGATCGAGAGTTGACCCTCAGATCCAGATTTGACCCTTCAGATCCAGATTTGATCCCTCAGATCCAGATTTGACCCTTAGATCCAGATTTGATCCCTCAGATCCAGATTTGATCCTTCAGATCCAGATTGGACCTCTCAGACCCAGAATTGACCTCTCAGATCTAGATTTGACCTCTCAGATCCTGATTGACCATTCAGATCCAGAGTGATCCTTCAGATCCAGATTTGACGTATCAGATCCAGACTTGACCTCTCAGATCCATATTGATCCCTCAGATCCAGATATCATTCACAGACGCCTATTTTGCCTCTCAGATCCATATTGACCTTTTCAGCTCCCCATTCGACCTGGACATCCACATTTGCCCTCTCAGATCCCGAGTAGTCATCTGGCATCCCCACTAGACCCGTCAGACCCAGATTTAATCTGTCGGATCCAGATTGGACTCAAATGATTTTTATTGACTCCCTCAGAACCTGATGGAAGCCGCCAGATAGAGATTTGACAACTAGGATGCAGATTGACCCGTCGCATCCCTATTTGACCTACAGATCCCGATTCGATCTTGGTGATCCTGATTGAACATTGGTAATCCAGATTGAACCCAACGAAACCAGCTTTGACCCGTCGTATACCAATGTGTCCCACGGATCCCGTTTCGAACCGTCGACTTCGACCCTGCACATCTCGATTTGTCCCACACAACCCTAATCGACCCATCAGATCCCTATTGGTCCCCCGAATCCTGATTAGCATCCCTATTCGAAGACCCTGCGGACCGCCACTTGCGAAGGACCACCCAAGGCATCATCGATACACGCCTGATCACTTCAGGGTGATTTTGTTTAGTCCTCTAATGAATGACCAGTGGCCACGGTGCTGTCATCCCAACACACCCCCTCCCCCCCCCCCCCCCCAGGAAATCCGGAAACAAAATTTGGGGAAAATTTCACAAAAATGTCATGCAGCGGCAATGTGAGAGACGACCTTGGGCAACAATACACACCATTTGGGCCACTAACTTTTTACGCGGTTTGGATCAACATGTTCAGAAAGACACGCGCTTCGACCTAGAGTCGATTTTCGTCATCATCAGTGTCCCACTGAGTTCTTCGTTCTTTGTCGGTCTTCCCGCCCAAAAGGCGTGTATGTCTGTCTCACTCGAGAATTGCAAGTCTCATTGCGTCCTAACAACCGTATACATTAATTCGCATTAGTTTGTGCCTGATAGCTTGGCGATAGGGCTACGATATACTCATCACGCAGATCGAAAGGTCAAAGGTCAAGGTCACAGCGATGTTTTGACAAAAATCATTGAACACGCTTATATCTCCGTTAATATTAAAGCTAAAGATCTCTGGTCAGTTTCAGAATGTGCTACTAATTAGGGCGCAGTTTTCATGTATTGTTCACTTTTTGATGCGTATATTCATTTTCGAGTAATATGAGCTCATAGGTTTTGAGGAAAACGCACTAAATGACCTCTGTCAGTGTTTTCGCCTGATGACCCATTTTCCTTCAAGTTATCGCTATAACGTTCTAATATGTCATAGAAATATGAACTGAGATGATTTGTGTCGAATCTTAGAGTGTTTTGATACGTCACGTGACGTCACGATGACGTCACTTTTGGTACTTACCAAAAATCGGCAAAAATCGGAAAAAATTCATAAAAATACAGGAGTAGCGCCATTTTGTAGAGAAAGTAGTTCCCCGTATAGCTGCAAAGTAAAAACGATACGTTCCTATCTTACTTCCGGTTCCAGGGCCGACGGCATTTCTCTATGGGACTTTTGTGGCGTTTTCAGTTCAAAGGGCCATAACTCGGTTAATATTTGAGCTAGGGAAGCCAGATTTGACATGAAGCGAGAGAGAGATGTCGGCTTATCTATGGTAAATCTCACCAGATTTGCCCTAGGACGCTTAGTTTGGCCGCTAGAGCGCTCGCAAGAGTTGCACCCCCCTTTGCTGAGGCTCCCATTATGAGTGAATAGCGATATCGACCGGCACTCCTTACTCGTCGATGGCCGCCGTTCGCTTAATAGCGACGCTAGAGAGTCGGGACTGGTCGCAAAGTACACGCCCTTTGACCCGAATTCGATTTTCGTCATCATCAGTGTCCTCACTGACTTCTTGTTTGTATGTATGTCTGTCTCACCGAGAAATTTGTCAAAAATTATAGGTGCCCTGGCGTCCTAATGGCTGAAGCGATCTTTGATAGTACTCAGTAGCACATAGCTACACACTATGGCTATAACATACTCGTCACGCAGGTCAAAAGGTCAAAGGTCGAGGTCAATGTCATCCAATAATAAAAAAACTTAGAAACGCTCTAGTTTGCTTAATAATGGATGTAGAGAGATGAGACTTGCGTCAAAATGTTTCTCTTAGTGGGGGACATAACTTTATAATGTAGCATTTTCAGATGCGTAAGTAAAACTCGTTTTCGCGCAAAATGACGTCATAATTAACCGCTTCGGTATGTTAAAAGTAGAGGGACATTTTTTTCCCACTTTGCATTCTTCAATCGTCGTCACCCTTGATTAGTTTGTTAAGGAAGTCGATGTGACCCATTTAAAATAAAAAAAGTTACAGTCGATGACGTCACGTGACGGCAAAAAAATAAAACATTTAAAGAAGAAATAAATTCACTATACGCTTAATACTGGGAATAAAGAGATCGGAATTCGGTCATTGGACTTCTAATTTTACCGCCTAGTTGTTTCTTACTTAAAGAAAGATAACTTCTATTTTACTTTTCCCGCTAGAGCGCGAAACATTTTTCTATGGGGATTCCCAATGTTAAGAGTCCCTATCTTTACTATGGGGAAAATATAGCCTATGTATATAGCCTCATAACGCACAAACGGCTGTGTCGATTGGCCTCCAAATCGCCACGATTCTTTCAAGTGGACGTCTCATGAATTTCCAAAAGTCAAAACGGCAATTGTTTCTCCTAGTTTTGTTTCCATGGCAACAGACCATTTGGGCTCATTGTAAACATACGAAGTGTAGTCTTTTTCTAAAAAAATTGTCAAAAATCTGAAAAACATGGTAGAGCTGCAATCTTTGTGCAAATTGGTTAACAGGATGCCTCTACATATCACTGTGTGCTCCGATGGACAAATCGCGCTTTGTGTGGGCGCTAAAGCGCTTCAAAGTTGGACGACTCCTCGGCGAATCTCCAATGATGAGTCAATGAAGATCTTTAAGGACTCGTCAAAATGGAGCAAAACATAAAAGAGTTGTGATCATGTGACTTGACGTTGTAAAACGTTCGCGTTTTTCGACGTGGACGTTGTCGTGCATAAAGCCATGACGTGACTATGACGTTATGACGTTCACATCTTACGGAGGCTATTACTCAGTTAATATACGTGGTGGCGACTTCCGGTTTATTTGACGTTACAGGTAGTCTTCAGGGACAACTTGTGCCGTGCCAAACCTTTTCCGTACTCTTAGGAAATGTTCGCCTTGCGTCATGTTCACCTAATTTGGCAACCCGTCACCCGGCTTCATAACTAGGTACATAAACATAAGTAGAAGCCATCTAGAGCATTATCTCGATAGTCAAATGACGTCATGTGACGTCACGATGACGTCATCTTCAATAAAGGGTAAAATTGATAGTACCATTAATACTTAACCGTAACAATCACTGTGGACAAGATGCATCTTAGTTTAAGGTCTAATTTGGCACTAAATTTGCGGCCGGAACGTGCGTCACATGACGTCATAGTGCTATTGGTTGCTATTGGTTTGCCACTATGCTGTGCGTGGCCTTCTTAACTCCTCCCCTTTGATGGGGTCAATTTAATTTTTAACCGTCAATAAACATTTTATATGCCTTTCCTACCATGCATGTTTGTAATTTGTTCGCTTCGGTCCTGAAGTATTCCAACACACGACACGCCCGCAAGTATTTTTTTCATTGAGCAACGCTGTGGCACATACGACTGAACCAATTTTGCTTTGGAATAGTGAATTTCGGTTAATCAAGATCAAACAATGTATGTTAGAGCCAAATAAATATATAGCACAGTAATAACGTACAACAATAATAATGATAACACTGATACATTTTTACACACAATTAATATATTTACAATTTTATTTGACTACACAGTCGTAATTAAATCGCTTTAAAATAGGGAAGATGCAACCTGCCAATCCCTGCAACTTATTGCGCCGAACGAGTCTATATCATAAAAAATCATTAGCTAAAATTAGTATTTACTCTGGTTTTACTTTTAAAAAGTTAAATATGTAGGAAGAAAATTGGACGCTACATTGCTTATGTATGCCAGTTCAGAACATTCCTCTAGCCACCTGGTACTCGTCACATCAGTACAAAACGTGATTTAATTATATTAATTTAATTTTACAAATTAATTTAGCCACAAGCTGGTCTTTAACAGATGCTTTGACTGCATTTTCTCCACTTTCAGAAAACTGTTATCCGACACACAATTTTAAAGGTACTCAAAAAGTTATATTTTGCGTATCACGATAATTAAGTCTTTAACAATACCTGTATTTATGCTAGTTGCGTGTTGAAGGAGCAGCTGAAGATAGACTGCCTTCGTCAGCTTGTTGACATTTGGCCGGCATAGGCATCCCAGGAATTGTAACTTTTTAAAGTACGTGTATATCATACATTCTAAACTAAGATCGTTCACCACGCATCGCATGATTGTAGCTCTAAAATTTCAAGGAAGAGGAAAGATAAACCGGGGGCAAAATGCATGACCTCACTCTCACTGAACTAACTCGCTCCTGCTTAAATTCCAACACAGCTCAGCCCATACAACGTAAAGGGCAAAACGACAGTCCTATATTTGGTCATACGCCGTGACCTACTAATATCATGTTGCGTCGCGTTTTCTCTCACCTGATCTATTTAGTGACTTAATTTAACCGTATAACCACGTGAGTAAAGTCCTCTAAGAATTTCCTCTATTGGCTCACCGTCTGGCAATAACGATCTATGGAAGAAGTTTCCCCTCAGTATTGGTTGTTTCACGTTTAATTTTTACTTGACCGAGTTGTCTTTAAACCGCATTTTGTTAGTATACTCTTCGCACGAGAAGACAAGGAGCTCGAAGCGACCACAAGTCTACCATTGGTTAACTATATAGCTGCAGACCGTCACTTAGTCCGGCAAGCCAGTCGACTGAGATGAACTACACTGCCCTGCCACGGTTCCTCTGGTCGACTGTGTTTGCCAAGATGAGGTAGGAGCATCAGCTTTATGCGGTATGATTGATCTGTGGCTACATATACAGCCATGGCCAAAAACCAGTCCTGTCTAGGATTATGTACAAACATATTACGCATTGCCTCATCCGACATAGGCCTACATAGGGTACATTTTTAGCTATTCCATAACATGCTATTAAAAGCAACTACACTTAACTAAGTGCTTTTCCACCTCCTTGATAAAACGATCACAAATTCGCAAGACGATCACTTAACGATTAACCTGATGGTGTCCTCAATGCTTGATATTGTCTCACGATTCTCCCATCTTTAATTGTAGAAATGTGCGCATATAGAGGTTCTGTTCACTCCACTAATTCGGCTTACTGTTATCTTTAACAGATACATCATTTACAGATATTTGTAATTGAGAAATCGGTCTTATGGCGGCCACGCAGAGGACGTGATATTCTCTGGATGAAACCCAAGTGCCAGTTTGATGAAGTTATGAATACCGAGTCGAGCTGCAACTTTGCAAAGTGAAGGATATAAGGATGTAGAATCATTCCATCCACTCTTGGGGAAAGGATAGATACACGTTCAAGAAGGATATTGACGAAATATCAGGAGGCTTTTCTGATATCCACACAACGTGTTGCAAGTTATTACAGGTAAATACTTAGGGGCCGTCTCAAAATGAACCATGGGCAAGCATAGGAGACGACGGAACAGCAGCGGTAAGACCCCTGATAAAAAGCTGGAAAAGAAACAAAAGACATTATCAAGTTGGATAGAAGGAGAACTCTGAAAGGAGTGACCCCAGTGAGTCAGACTCAGAATTGAATGCTGTATCCAGGAAGATGGGCGTACTGCGAGGTTATCCTTTGTTAAGACACAAACAATATTTCTCCATGCTGACACTCCATTGGCACGAAACGCAGTTTCGCAAACATACTAAAGCACACGTCATAAGATGACGTAGTTGCCATGGATTGCTCTGAGCTATATTTGCACCAGCCACGCGCCATGCCAACTATAGAGCCTTTCATTGTCTGCGATTTAGTCTATTTGCGACAAAGTGTCTGCTGCCAATAGAGCGTCAGCATGGAGAAATATTGTTTGTGTCTTAAAAAAGGATAACCTCGCAGTGCACACGTCAGCTTCGTATCATTAAAATTGTACAGGGTTGCTTTGTCACGTCAGTGATTTTTAGAGCGATCGCGGCAAATTCGCGGAAAATATGGGCCAAAACGTGAGTCTACGGCATTTATGACTTTGACTTTTTATTTTTAGCAACGATTGCAACCGTAGACAGATACTGTAGACAGAAATGTATGTCTTTATGCTGGTACGAAGGGTGTACGATAGGGTCGAGGCACTCGTAGATGTACGAAGGAACCTACGATGTATCTTATGTTAATTGAAGGTACGAAGGCTTCGTTAAACCGGATTTACGGGTCACAATCTTCGTACGAAGGTTCGTACACGTACGAAGGCTTCGTAAAACTGGCCCCTAATGTGTTACACTGGCTGCTCGAAAAGGAAATATCAATAGGTTGTTTACAGGATGTCCACTTAGATGAAATAGCTCAGTCTAAGCTTGGAGATGAGTACAATGCAAGTGTGTATGTAAATGCGCCCTCTTCGAGGTCCAGGGGGGTAGCTATTTTACTCAGAAATACTTTTGAATATAATGTCCACGAAGTAGAAAAAGACAGTGAAGGGAATATGTTAGTGTTGGATTTAACGATTTGTGGGCACAGAGTATTACTTGTAAACATATATGAACCGAATAGGGATTCACCACTCTTTTACGAGCAAATACATGATCGGTTGGCTAATGTTAACTGCGTGTGCGGTGACTGGAACATGGTTCAAAACCAAACGCTGGATACAATAGGGTATGTGAGAGAAAATAATGTTAAGGCCAGGAAAAAAGTACTTAGCATGATGGATAACCTCGAATGAACTGATTATTGGAGAATATGTCACCCGAAAACACGCCGCTTTACATGGACAAATCAAAAACAGAAGTCGCAAAGGGCGCGTCTAGATTTCTTTATCACCTCTCAGGACATCAATGCTATGATGAAGCGGACATATATAATGTCAGGCTACAGGACGGACCATTCGCTCGTTCTGATAGATATTGATTTTTATTATGCTCAAAGGGGGAAAGGGTATTGGAAATTCAACAACACACTTCTGAGAGATCAAGAATATTGCAAATTAGTACGAACTTGTATAAATGAAACAGTGAATAGGTACCGGGGAACTTTTATAAACGACCAAGCATTGTCCGAAGTGTTAAAGTTAGATTTGCGGGGTAAAACTATTAGTTATTCTAGCTACAAAAAGAAAATGTTATTGAAACAAGAAACCGAGTTGAACCAAAAGATTGAGGTAATGGAGAGCGCCCCAGAGGTAAGATATCCGGACCAATTAGAGGCATTAAAATCAGATTTGGAACAAATACGTTCCGCAAAAATCAAGGGTTTGATGTTACGATGTAGAGCCCAAATTTTTGAGGAGGATGAAAAGCCTAGTCAGTATTTTGCAAACTTAGAGAAAAGAAATTATATTTGTAAACTTATAAACAGACTTATCGTGGACGACAATGAGGTTGTAAAACCAGAGGATATATTAACTGAGCAAAGGAAATTTTACCGCAACCTCTATACAAGTGCGCGGCACCCGAGACAAGAAGAATGCCTGTCGTACTTTGTAAAGCCTGAAAATGTGAAACGCTTAAGTATGGAACAGAAGCAATTATGTGAAGGAAATGTGACCTTGGAAGAAGTCAAGGAAGTTGTGAGGTCTATGAAGAATAATAAATCGCCGGGGTTGGACGGATTTCCGATAGATTTCTATAAAATATTTTGGTCGGACTTAGGTGATTTTGTGTATAGAAGCATAGGATATAGTTATATTGCGAATAGGCTATCCGTCACTCAGAGGCAGGGCCTCATTACTAGTTTACCTAAGGGCGATAAGCCGAGACAGTTACTGAAGAATTGGCGACCAATTTCGTTATTGAACGCCGATTATAAGATCTTAGCTGGAGTACTTGCACGTAGACTGCGTAATATCTTACCTGATATTATAAGTCAAGATCAAAAAGGTTTTTTGAAGGACCGATTTATTGGGGAAAATACACGATTACTGTTCGACATGATGCAATACCTTATCGATAATAATAAATCTGGTCTGTTATTACTGGTCGATTTCGAGAAAGCTTTCGATACCTTCAACTGGAAGTACATGATGGAATTACTGAAATACTATGACTTCGGCGAATCATTTACTCATTGGTTGAAACTAATTTATCAAGAGCCTATAAGTTATGTTATAAATAATGGTCATATTTCAGAAGGTTTTACGCCAGGTAGAGATTGCGGACAGGGAGACCATGTATCCCCTTATATATTCATTTTGGCAATAGAACCCCTGGCTGATGCCATTAAGGCAGATAATTCCATTAAAGGAATCTACGTCGATGGGAAAGAGTATATTATAGGTCAGTACGCAGACGACAAATTTTTACTACTTGAGAATAATGAAATATCACGTAGAAGATCTTGAAAAATCCTGGAGTTATTTTCTTACTGTTCTGGTTGGTCTATGTGTTAATATTGACAAGACAAAGGCAGTAAATATTGGTATATCGAGACCCACTGATAAATCCCGTTGCCCTGATTTGCCCTTGGAATGGGTCAGTAAATTCACCCTACTTGGAATTACATTTAATGTTGATTTAACAAAAATTGTTTCTTTAAATTACGATCAGAAACTTGCGGATTTTGAAAACATTTTAAAAGCATATGGCAAACGTAAACTGTCTCTAAGAGGCAGAACGAGTGTTGTGAGATACATTGCTCTACCAAAGTTAATCCACGTTATGTCTTCCTTACCATCACCTGATAAGGTCTACATTGATAACATCAACAAATGTATACGAAAGCTTATATGGAACAATAAGAAGTCAAAGTTACCTTTGAATAGGCTATCCCAAACGGTCGATCGGGGTGGCCTTGATCTTACTCATATAGAATCCTTCTTGTTCGCTCTTAAAATATCATGGATTGACAGATTGGTAAAATGTACTGGGACTTGGCAACAGTTGTTTTGTAGCACAATATGCGACGACAAAAAACTATGTTGGAAGTTAGACTTTAAGGCTCTAAAAAGATTCACACTAATTAAAAATCCTTTTTGGGCTGATGTGTTTAGATCATGGTTGAGATATAGACAATCACAAGATGAATTATTTAATGTTCTTAGGCAACCGTTATGGAACTCGTACTTTATGAAGAATGATAATTTACTTTGTAGAAAGACAGAATTGTTGAGGAAAGGTATTAGGTGGGTGAACGACCTAGTAAATAGCAATGGTGAACCACTTCGGTTTGATGAGTTTATAAAAACATTTGGCAATATTCTCAATTTTACGGATTACTATACTTTAGTATTTTCCATCCCCAAAAAATGAGTGAAGATGTGTCGTCAGGAAGGACGAAAATTAGACTCTGTTATTTGTTTACATTTAGAAGAATTATTATCGATCAAAAAAGTATGCAACTATGTATATAGAAAGTTGGTTATTAGTCTGCAATTTAGTTGTAATAACGAGCGTAAGTGGAGCGAAATACTAGGCCCGACTATACTCAGAGATAAATGGTGCGTGATATATAAATTACCATATCTGGTAACAATAAATGAAAAGCTTTGGAGTTTTCAGTTTGCCATTCTACACAGAATAGTTGTGACTAATGTATTCCTAAAGCGCTGTAACATTTTAGAGAAAACTTTATGCAACTTTGTGAAAAACATCCGCTAACTTTAGACCATTTATTCGTGGAAGGTGACGAGGTGAGAATGCTGTGGACGAACTTGTATAACTGGTTACGCAATCAAGCTAATGTTAGAGACATAACTATGTTCTCCGCAAAAGACATAATGTTAAGGGTTTTTAACATAACCAATGAAGATCTTCTCAATATAATTATATTAATAGTCAAGAGATACATATATGTGGCCAGATGTACTGGTAAAAGACTTATATTGACCAGTTGCATAAGGTTTATCAAGAATTACTTTCGTTTAGAATACCATAATTCCAAAGACAATGAAAAACAGAAAAGCATGATTAAAAAATGGGGTAAATCCTTAATAGAATATTTTTTGTCAGGTTGAATAGGTATCTATATATATTTTGGTATTTAAGTGTTGATCTATATATATTCCGGTGTTTAAGTGTTTAAGTGTTCAACGGGTGTAGTTGAAAATCGTTATATGTATGCATGTACATATACAATACAGTCGTACATGCCTTCATCACTAGCAAAATTGACTATTGCAATAGTTTAATGAGTGGCCTACCTGTATGTCTCATTAAGAAATTACAGTGTGTTCAAAACGCGGCAGCCAGGGTGGTACTAAATCTTAAAAAGTTTGACCATATAACGCCAGCTCTGAGACAGCTTCACTGGCTTCCAGTGTGGTTTCGAATTGATTTTAAAGTATTAATGATGGTTTTCAAGGCATTGCATGATATGGCACCTGAATACATCAGTGAAATGATAATTGGAACGAACTGTGCCCGCTATAACTTGAGGTCCAACGAAGAAATTAAATTGAAGGTTCTCAAGGCCAATTGTAAGACACTTGGCAGACGTGCTTTTGCTGTCAATGCTCCAATGTTGTGGAACGCCCTACCAAGCGACCTTCGTTCGCTTGATACATTAAGTCAGTTTAAACAGCTTGAAAACTTACTTGTTCACAAAATTTATTGATGAAGGTTATTAGTGGTATGCATGTATTTCTTATTTCAGTGAGCTACCTATAACATGTTTATGGATAAGCGGGTATATTTTTGTAAATTACCCGATTTACTTCGATGTACAGCGTCTTTGAACGGATTCACGGATTTGGCGCTATATAAACCCAATAATAATAATATTAATAATAATAATAATAATAATGTACCATATATGATTTAAATCAAAAACAAAAAATTGTAATTGTATTACTGTCTTTAATTATTTAGAGACAACTTTAAATGTACTTTTATCTTTAATTCATTTAGAGATACCTCTTGAAATGAATTTCAGATGTTTTCAAATATTTAGACATATGTGCAAATACTTCATTAAAGTCCACCTGGCTTGCCATACATGAAGCTCTAGAAGCCCGCCAGTTTCCATTATCGCGAGTCCGAGGGTGCATAATAAATTTGAATTATGCTACAGAAACCCACTAACTCGCGGCATTGTTTGGAAAAAGACGTTTGCAATTATCATGCATGGTGGCACACGAGTAACATATTGGACACAGATTGGGGAAGGTTTATCTGTATTATAGTAGAATTACACAGTCTCATGTTATACACTCAGATATCTCTACATAGAAGTGATCCTTAGCAAATTGTGAGTAGTATATTAAAAGTCACTATTGGGCGCTCTAAACGTTCCTGTTCAGATTTCAGACGCGTTCATTCTTCGGTTTTGCCTCATTTTTACTGTCCCTCGGTATCCCTGTCATATTGAACACCAGTATCCTCCCTTTTATATTCCTGTTGATGACGACAGTTTGACAGACATGCTTCACCCATCAGAACCAGTAAGGCCAGGGTCACACCAACTGCAACGACGATCAGCGCACCCTGTGGGGAGAATGAGCATCATGGAATGTAGCACACAGGAGCTGTGTTTACTGACTAAATGACACGCAAATTGACCAGATCTAGGTGTTACATTGAATTCGCTGACCGGGACAAGCTTGGCGTTTATCTATAGATATGTCATAAACTTGAATTCGCTGACCGGGAGAAGCGTGGCCTTTGTCTATAGATAGTGTTATTACTTTGAATTTGCTGACCGGTACAATCTTGGCCTTTGTCTATAGATAGTGGTATTACCTTGAAGTTGCTGACCGGGACAAGCGTGGTGTTTATCAATAGATAGCGGTATTACCTTCAAGTCGCTGACTGGGACAACCTTGGCGCTTATCTATAGATAGTGTCATTACGTTGAATGTTCTGACCGGAACAAGTATGGCGTTTGTCTATAGATAGTGGTATTACCTGCAAGCCGTTAACCGTTATAATCTTGACGTTTATATATAGAGGGCATGCAGTTGACGTCACTCTGTCACATGACTTTCGCTTACCTGCCATGCCGGGCGGAAAGCTTGCGTTTTTCTATAGATAGTAGGATTACCTGGAAGTCGCTGACCGTGACAACCTTGGCCTTGGTGACGGGCCTCAGACCCGTACAGTTCAGAGCTCGGGGCTGCCACTGGTCAATCCAATGTTTCAGAATGCCCGTCTCGGTCAGCTTCTTTATCCTGTCAATCACCCCAAGGGATGAAATGAACATGCGTCCGAAATTTGGTTGCATTATTTAGGCCATTCAACAATATCAACATTTTCCAGTTTCGAACAATAACTTCAGGTGCGCAATTGAACTTAACTTCTCAGAACTACGGCGTTTCCATGCCGCTACTGACAACACGATGAGCGCCTTTTATTTCGAATCGTATTGGCATCAATTGTTTTATTTGGCGTTGGAATATTGTGCAATACTTAAATAAAATTTGTAAACTTAACATTATCATAAGAGACTTCATCTAATTTGCCACTAACATTACATGCGTTTTTTTGTGCAACTGGCCCCGGCCCCTCAAAACAGATTACGATGGTACGATAACGCATATATACAAAGGTTCGGTACGATAATTTTACAGACGTTTCCGCTAGTCTTCATATCTCCTTTTATAGGTTTATTCCGTGTAAAATGTCACATCACGTTAAATAAACAACGTGAAAATTGAAATATATGAACTAAAGGCATATTAATGAGAAAGAGATTCAGAACCAACTGTCAACGTCACCTGTTTACACACATAATTTTTAATTATTATTTTAACATAATATAACTTTGTCTTCTATAATGCACTCATCCCAAGTCTCACTGGTCTCATCATTTTTGCCAACTTGACGTTTGGTTCTTACCTTAAAGGAAAAGAGCTACACCTAGCTCAGAAACTAATCTTCCATATATTTTTCTTAAAGTTTTAGAGATTGTTGTTATTATTAAATTGTTAAATACAAAGGGATGAATATTTAATATTTTTAACCATTGACTATAATGAAAAAAGACAAGACATCATACAAATTATTCACATTTTATGCTGTTGAAATTTAAATAGTCCGTAGAAATTTAACAAAAATTACATTAAATAGTAAATTTATTAGTCATCAAAATAGCAAAAAAAAAAACAGGTAACCAAACCCAGTTCATTATTAATCTTCACTGAAGAGGTGCTCTGGCGTAACTTTGAAACTTGAAGGTACTCTGATATCACCGCGAGAATTGCTTTACAAATGATGGGTACTCTAATGTCTAAACTAGCAACTTATTATTTATTTATTTATTTATTTATGTTATTATAGTTCGTTATTTTACTTCGTTTTTTATATTTTTTCATAAATTGTTTCATTCATCATTTTCATTTTCTATTAATTGTCTCCCACGTACGCATTATCTCGCTTAGGCGTAGGACTAACGTTCCCACCACTCACTACGTGGCGCCACGGATGACGCACTCTCGTCCTTAAGTATGTAATACAAGTATAGCCCCTCGATATATCACTCGTGAATGTGTTCGTCACCTATTTAGCTTCCGTGACCCAGTGTCCGATACATTTACCTTTCATTGAAAATCTTTAGCAGGGGCGAACCAGTGGGGAAGGGCCATCCGTAGTAAGTCGGGTAGAACTCCTCTTTGATCATGGCTAGCTCACAGTCCTTGATTAATTCGCTCTCGTAAACCTGCCTCTCTGTTATAAAAGCATATCCACCTAAAAAGGAAAAGCTGAATTTTTGATTGTCGAAACGCGTGGTGGCAAATACATTATAGATGCAACATCTAACATTGCTTTGTATTTATTTACACCATGCCACTAGTTACTGCCTAAGGTGCGTGACACATATGTTACTTAAGGGACAGCATATATTGTTTCACTCGTGTCGCCGGGGATATGTTATTTAAGGGGCACCATATACTGTTTCACTGGTGTCGCCCGGGGGCGGTGCGACATAAATGTTACTTACGGGGCATCATATATTGCTTCACTCATGTCACCGGGACTGTGTCACATAGATGTATTATTTTGTTATACTGATCTGACAATGTGAAATAGTCATGTATCACATAACACTTTCCACTTATTGCAAACAAATCTTTACTTCACAGGACAAAGTGTTTGAAATCAGTAGTGTTACCTCCTCAAGAAATGCAACGTGTTAGCTTCGCGTTAAAAAGCAAACAAACAGTATAACCGTGCCAGCCAGTACATTCCATTGTTGGAGGACGCAGTAGTTTAACCCGAGAAAGAAGGTTCCCTTCTACCCAAATGTATAACTACGAGGGTCTTATTAGAAATGGCCATGCTATTTAACTTTGCTGAATGGGTTCTATTTGTAAAGCCATTTCTAACAAGAGAGTATATAATAACGGCTAAACGTGGTGCTTAAATGTGCAGAGAGTACAATACAAGATTAGTAATATTAGTAATAATTAATGCATGATCTTCCTGCTTTCAGAAGAAGCTGAATATATTGCCAGTCACCGCCTGGTTTTATTATTTTATTATTTTGTGAGTTCCATCACACCCCACAACCCACATCTCGTTACATAATTATATTCGTGCAATATAAGTATTTCAATATATGCTATGTTTTCAAATGCAACTTCTCATGGAAAAAGATGTTGTATGAAACGCTTTAATATAATGTAGACCGTACCTTGTTTCACTAGCACTAGTCCTTCCTCTGGGTCATGTACAAACTCCATCCCTGCCATCAATTCAGTATATGGAGCAAAGTTTGCTTCCTGTAAAAGTAAGACAAATGCCAAGTTAAAATGACGTTAGAAGAGCAAAGTTCTGAAAATGAATTTCGGAAAGACCTTTTAATACTCACGCTTACTCCGGTACATGGCTGAACTGTATTACGGATTGCTCTTTAAGCCTCACCTCAGACATTTGGTGCAAGGCTAAACAGTACTAAGGACCACCCTTTAAGCCTCACCTGAAACATTTGGTGCATGAGTGAACAGTATTAAGGATCACCCTTTAAGCCTCACCTGAAACATTTGGTGCATGAGTGAACAGCATTAAGGATCACCCTTTAAGCCTCACCTGAAACATTTGGTGCATGAGTGAACAGTATTAAGGATCACCCTTTAAGCCTCACCTGAAACATTTGGTGCATGAGTGAACAGTATTAGGGATCACCCTTTAAGCCTCACCTGAAACGTTTGGGGCAAGGCTGAACTGTATGATGGACCACCACGTAATCCTAAGCCCACAAATTTAGTGTATGACTGAACTATAGTAAGGATCACCCTTTAAGCCACTCCTCAAACATCTGTTGCTTGGCCGACCTGCAGTAAGGACTACCATGTACTTATGTAAGCCTCACCTCAAACATTAGGTGCAAGGCTGAACTGCGAAGCACAGTCCAATGTATCTCGTCCTGCTGCACCATCTCGGAGAGCGTGTTGAACGGCAGGTTGACCGTGGACACGACCAGGAAGGCTATCAGGTTACCAGTGTACGTGGCCATCATGATGATGGAAAAAGCCCAGAAGAAACCGACTAATATTCTCCCAGACTGGGACCGGGGCAGCCAAACTCCTCCTGAGGAAAATATGAATATCTTCACGAGAATACGTATAGTTGATGTGTAGTTATATCACTTTTCCCCATCTTTCACAAATACTTAATACATGTACTTATCAAATAATCTAACATGTAATTATGAAAATTATGGGTTATTTCTGTTAGGAAGGATAAGATTAATGGAGTAGAGAATTACATATTTATTATAAACGACTCCACGAAGAGAATTGCTATTATCGGTATGCTCCTGCCATAGGTTTAATAGCCAATTATGTTATTATTACAATTGACGCAGCCTCTCGCCCAACCCGGAAGGTTCCTGAATGCCTCCTCTGCCCCCCCCCCCCACCCCCAACCCCGCTCCCTCACATAGTGCGTGCTTTCCGTCACCCAGGCTCTTGCAGTTAATCATTCCAACTTACCTTGGGCAACAACTGAACCATATATATAAAGTACCGCATTGCCGAAGTTCTTCATTCCAAAACTCAGATCAAGCGCAGATTGATACTGGTCATATACGGGGCTCAGTTCGGTGACCAACCAATAAAGGAAGCCACAGAGAATGATAGCACTCACGACGCTGGCCCATACCTGGTTAAGAAATGTTATATTATTGCTCATATTTTCAATTGATAATTCAAATATGGAAAGAATCACACTCGTCGTAGTATGGCTCCGCAAATGTAAAGCTTTAAGGTGTCGAAGAAGAAACTACGCGGATGACCCTTTAACATGCATGAACAGTGTATACTTTGCTAAGAGAGTCTACGGTTTCCACAGAATTAAAACATGTAGGCCCATCCCAGAGAGTGCATCCAACAAGTGATTTAACATATCGACTAAACCGTCTATACTACATTATTCAGTTGCGTCTTGGAAAACACATCTTTCTTCAACATTCAACACATTCGGAAAGAAGATATAAATAATCATCAACTAAATAAATAATTAAGCACGCAGTACCTAATTTCGCTTGCACCTATATTTGAAATACGTTGTGAAGGTTGTGGCGTCAAATTTAAGACATTTAGCACTAAAGTACTGACGTAATTGAATGAACAACACCCGTATAGTTTATAGTACTACATACCATATAGAGAATACAAGTATATTTGCAGTAGCTGTTGCTAACAGTGTAAAGCAAAATGATAAAACGACACGCGAACAAAACACAGGTTACGTGGAAAAAATGAAGTTTGGGTAATATCTTTTTATAAACCGTTCAAACCAGTAACGATATCTCAGCATTTTCGACTCAAGTTCTCGTCGGAAAACATAAACTTCGACCTTTTATATCAAAGTTCAATTGCTTTGATTAAATAGTTATCTTACAGCACAATAAATATATGATAAATTCTAGTTCATTGGGTTCGAAAAATGTTCCCAAATGTACCCAAGCACCGTTTAATGGATATATAATATAGAATCATGCTAGTTAATTTACACATCTACATCTAATTCACTAACGGAAAACCTTTTAACCAGACTTACCGCCCAGCTGAAGGGCTGCAGATACAACATGATCCTGTTGGCGAGTCCCGGTTTCTTCAGGAGCACGATGGACGTCTCCCGATAGAAAGGTTTAGACATGTCTGTCACCGATTCCCGAGGGCCGTTTATGGTAAAGGCGCCAGCTGCAAAGTCGATTTTCTGCCAGAAATAACACAGAACGAACTCAATCAGTGACCTGATCCAATTAAATAAGCCACCCGGTCAAATAACCAACTCAATCAGTGACCTGATCCAATTAAACAAGCTTCCCGGTCAAATACCCAACTCAATCAGTGACCTGATCCAATTAAACAAGCCACCGGGTCAAATAACCGCTCCCTTAACCTGCCACGTTAAGTAATTATAAAAGCCAGTCACGTGACCTACCCCATCCATCACGTCGCGAATCATGCCGTCCCAAGTTCCATCTGCTGAACTCTTTCCCCACAAGCCGTCTTCTGGTTCCACGATCTCGTATCTACGACGCCATGACAACAATATAATCATATGGAATCGTATTGATGGCGAAAGCTTCAATGTCTTTTCTTAAAACTTAAAACCACTTACACTTGTCTGTGTGATTCGACATATCCGATTGCCTAAAGCAAGATATGAGCGGTAATCAAGGGAAAAGTTGGATAACCTGATTGTGTGGCGAAGGCCGTGTTGCACAAGACTCGATCAAAGACCGATCAGTTGATCAGAGAAATTTTTAGATATTGCAATTAAGGAGTACATGCTCTCTATGACGTCGTAATGAACGAGGCGAATTTGAACGTGACGTATTTGCATGCGCCAGGCTTATACACACGGTGGCGTTGTGGCGTGCTCGACAGTTCGATATAATAGATAATTATTCATTTTGGGCCCATTTTATAGTTTATTTTGGTTACAATGGAGCTTATAGGGTAAAAGCTAGTTCAGTAATATAGCTTTCTTTTGGTATTGATGTATTCACCATAGCACTAGACTTCAGCATGCAGTTTTTTGGGGAAAGTCTGTGGTTTTTCCGAGGGCTTCAAAGCCTGGGCCAAATGCATTTTAAAGTATTTTCCCATTGACCGCGGAAGTTTTTGCTTAGTTAAGTAACGTGTTTTTATTACGTTTTCAAGTAGATACATCAAAAATACATATTTAGAGAAAAAAACGAAAACGATTCTGTTGACGAAATTTGTTTGATTACTAACCCGCTTTCGACCGTAAAACCACTTATACTTCAGACATCAACGCTGTTTCAGACAGGTTGTATGTGATTTGACAAGTCGATTGATTATTCTCTTCTAACAAGGGCTCGCTCGGAAGTGACCGATATTCTACCATTAGTTAACTATATGGCTGCTGAAAATAACTTAATCCAATTAGCTGATATATACGGTGTTGCAGCCCCCCCCCCCCCCAACCCCCGCCTCACGATTCCTGGTCGATTTTGTTATCCAAGATGGCGGAGGATAATCATCCCCAGGACGGTAAGTTTGGTATGTGGCTTCGTTTGCTTGTTTGATTCGGCATCGCAATATAACAATGTTCATGCGTTTGTTGCGTCTTTTTGCGCTGAACATTCACATAAGTAGAGGTAATTCCCTTTCACGTAATATTATCTCTCCCTTTTAAATGTGGAATGGTGGGATATTGGTTGGTTGGTTGGTTATTCAGGACGCATTAACCACTTTTGGTCATATCGCGTCAATGGAAGAAGTAAGGGAGGGTGGAGCCATGTCTCCTGGGGTAACCCACGAAGAAAGATATGGGATCTTTATCCTGCGGCCACACAGACATGGCCACAGCAGGGCTCGAGCTATCGATCCACGCGCCGTTAGGCTCTCAGGTGAATAGAGCACTCAGTCTGAGGCAGTTTGGTGGCGCTCTGTGATGCATCTGCGTCTTGAATCCCTTTTGAGAAGAATGTGCCTCTTTTCTTGTACCTCGTAAAGCGAACTTATTAAGTGTTTGAAGTGAGAGCACTCACACCATTTCATTTCCCGCAGGAACCCAACAGTTCCGGTATTGGACTTTGTGGGCCTGTAAACCTTTTTGACTATCCCAAGTTCGGCAGAAAATGGTATTACACAGGCGCAAAAACTAAATCTAGGTCAGAAAATCGTGGAATAGTGGTCGCTTCCGAACGAGCCACTAGCTGAACAAGTATTTGGGGTCTGGTCACGAATTCTTAGATGCACTGGGAAGTGTGCTTGTGGACCATGGATGCTTGATCACCATGCGACATAACCCAACGCTTGGCACAGTGGGGTCAATGTCAGAGGAATATATTCTGAGTCAATGATTGGTTAAGCCGCTTAAGCTCGGTCTTCAGCTTTCTCACTCTCGAGAGAGGTAGGTTAGATCAACAAAATATACGTGTATTTAGATGTTGAGATCAATCCGTCTGACACGAGAAGCAATGCCATATTATAGCAAAACTTGTGGAATACATCAACTCGAGGGCGTAAAAATCGCAAGGCTTTAGAAGTAGACGGTGGTACAGTTTGGGTTGGTGTTATCACGCCACGTCACAATCCGCCATAGAGAAGTGCATACTTGAATTATACATACGTGAAGTTGAGAACTTTAGCCATTTCATCGAGCATTGAGATGGTAATTCCAACCCATTTAAAGCTGCCATCTGCTTGATACTCCTTCTTTGTAAAGAACAAATACTGTGAAAGAAAAAAAAAACTTTAATAGATATATCTAGTAATTCATTGGTTCTAATATATCTACCGCATATAAGCATTGCAGCATGATCGATGGTAATTTTAATAACAATAAATATATCCTATTGTTGCTAATTAGGCAACAACTAACACACATGATGCTATTGAAAGGATTCAAACGGAAGGGCTGGGCAAGGATTGCCCAGCGACACTTCAAATTGCCGGTTGACGAAGGCTTGTTATCATACGATTTATAAACTCGATGGGATCGGTAGAAGAACCTGGGCGACTGAGGTCAAAGACTTATTGTTTAGGCTAGGATTCGGGTATTGTTGGATTGTTCAAGATGTAGGAAACACAGAAGCATTTTTAAGCGAAGTAAAGCAAAGATTCAGGGACATCGACCAGCAAGAAGGGTACTCGGAAATGTGTTCAAATAGTAAGTTTCGAAGCACTACAGAACTTAAAAATGTTATTGAAATTGAATATTTCTTGGACTGTATTAGTATTATAAAGCACATAATCGCGTTGTCGAGATTTAGATGTAGTGTACATCAACTAGCCATTAAAGAAGGAAGGCATATACATGTACCACCAGAGTTAAGAGTTAAATTTGAATATTCAAATGTGCAGCGTGTCGTAATCTATGACCATGAATGTGTTTGGTATTATTTTTGTTAAATTTTATATATATCCTGTATGAATTGTTCTTGTACCATGGCGCTGCACCTACAGTAGTGACATAAACTTCATTCATTACTTCAACGACCAAAGTGGCGTGTACCAAATAGAGTGCTATGTCAATTTTGAACTATGCCCTTTGCAAGGACATCGATATCTTATTGTGGAACAACTAACGTCCTTAACGCATCAAAAGGACTGGAAGGGTGCCAGGGAGGGAGCCGAGCCGACTGAACGCGTCTTAACCTCTAATGCGGAGACGATGAATTTACGGCCGTTGAAACCTTGGAATGAGTTGGGGTAGAGGTCAAGGTCGGTGTCCATGACCTGTGCGTCCGACCTCCACTCGGCCACCTCCATCAACACGGGATGGTTGTCCATTACCGCCCGCGAGGATAGCAAGCGGTACTCGGTCCAGGTGTCGTTCCAGGTGGAGCTTTCCAGGAGATGGTCCTTGAGGTGTAGGACAAACACTTATATGTAGTTCGTAGGTATTCCTAAAAAATGCAAATAGCTTAACTATAAAATTGTATGGGAGAGTAGAAAAGGCAGAATGGAAGGATTCTGTGTAGGTTCTAAAACTTAATTGTGACAACCCTAAAAGCGGAATTTCATTCCTAGTCGGTCTTGGCTTAACACGGTGGTGGCGCGAGGCAATATCAATATACATTTCTCGCGGGTTCTATTTCCGGTTTAGGTCTTGTGGGGACCAACAACAAAAAGTGCCCTTAGAACTAGTGCGCATCAAGCTGGTGCCTTGCCTCAGCCGCGTGATGCGCACTCATTGTGGTCAACGTTTGAGTGTTGGGAACCGGCCGGCTGCGCGGTTTGTTCGTGTAGCTTCGAGTGACTGTGAATGTTTTTGTTTCCTTCCGTCCAGACATTGCTAGCTATAAAATCATAATATCGAAAAAGAATCAGATAAGATATTTATCTCTCTATAATGCATGTGGTCCGTTCGGTGGGAATTTGGAAGAGTTGTATTTAATCGATGTTTACACTTCGGCGACAAACAGAGTATCAGTGTCGCCCCCTGGTCAGTCCGTTTTTACGTAACAAAAACGTAGATATCGCGTGCAGACATGCGAGTCATGATGATTATTACGTCACACAACAATTAAATCCTACGCAGCACATTAGCTCGCCGGACACTTACAGTCACTCATGAAACAACCGCATTCTGGTTTATCAACTGTCTAACCGCTCATATATTGCATAGACCTGCTCTAATTCGCCTTATGCACGGAATCGCCATATCGACGTCAAAACGAGGCTGTGCCTGCAAACACAAATCTAATGGGAGACACTGCTGCGGGTTCGCTGCGAAATAGATCCCGGGTGATTTCAGTAATAAAATGACTGATTTCAGGCAGATGAAAAGGGTGGATGTGTTCTAGCTAGAGCAAGCATGTGAAAAAGGAGGATCTTTTTGGGCGAGTAGATTTGAAAACAGTGGGGTATTTCCCGCGGCATGCAAGAAGGGTCAATTGACATGGAAGAGCCCCTATATTTTTAACTCGCTTTCCACGTTAGCTAGGATCTATGTGCTGTAACATGTCAGTCTATGGACCTACCATTGTTTTTGTAGTGAATCCTATGACCCGAACATTCTTTGCCTAGGCCTACTACCCATATAATAGATCCTACTTGAAAACTTGTGCACACCAGCGTTGTTGAACCCCGTGTTTTACCCGGTATTGTATGATCGGAGCATGGTGAGATATTATGCTGGGTATATAGAATTATGCTGACATATTTTATCTCACGAAGGAACCAATGTGGCAATAATTCTACCCTCCCCCCCGCCCCCGCCATGCACGTATTGATTGACTGTGCCTGTGCCGTTGCATGAACTAATCAGTCGCTTACGCCTAGATGCACAAGACTAGTCTTAAAACAGTGATGACCACTTTTATGGGACAATGTGGTTGTGCACGAAATGCAGGGAAAAATATAATTGCACCCCCTCGGAAATTGAACGCACGACCCCACTATTGAAAGAGAAAGGCTCTACCGACTGAGCTACGCGGTCTTCAGTGTTACGCAATGCGTTTCAGTGCATCTTGTTGTACTTTGAGCAACCATTCCCTGCAAGGTTTGTAATAAAAACACCATTAACGTTTGATTTAATTTGCCGTTAACTTTCCAATGGACAAATCAACATATGGAACTTAGCTATCTTCCACTAAGCAGATAAGCTCTGTTGAACTGAAAGCATCCCACTAGTGGTCGGGGATACCCCCCAGCTGGAGGGGGTCACCCGTTCCGTGTGGCATATAGGCCTACACGTTCGGCTATTGTCAAATGTGCTCGAGAAAGATTAAAATTTGCAGAAATAGCTATTATTTGTTAACTAGTTTGAACAATAATGACAGACTTAACAGTGACCATTGACGGCAGGAGAAAAGGCCCTTGTGCCCCTCACCCGGGCCACATACCATATGCACTAGCCGTTCGCGCGCAAACTTGCAGGTATAGCCTCGTTCTCGCCCGGGAATTCCAAACATGTGAATAAGGCGAAAGGTTATAATACTGCTATGCGCATTAAATTCATTGGATAGCTTTAGCAGATCCTATGTGTGCAGCGAGTGAACTAAATTGCGACGGAGGGATCCACCACATTGTTGACAACCGGGGGGAGGCGGGGGGGGGGTATCCAAGCCTCAGATGGCCTAAATTTTGCATTGCAAAACGGCATATTTCCTCAAAAAGAACGGTGGGGGGTCCGAACCCACTCGACACCCCCCTGGATCTGCCCTTGCTATAACATTGACATAGAGCAGAAGTGTCTCGTAGGGTCTCGATCAGATCCCGTGATGACTGTACAGACCTACATGGCATTACAGGCAAACGCAGTGGTAAATTTTTGATAATTTATTTAAACCCTCAGTTAGTAACTGAACTCCGTCAAACGGTGCGTAACTTACCTGGCAGCAGTGACGTCACTTGCTGCCAGCCCCTTGCTCTGCAGGGCGGTATATCCAAGTAAATTATAATCCCTTCTCAATCTGGTTGTCTAAACACGTCCACTCCCATTACACGACTTCGCAATTATACGCTATCTGGGAAAAGCGTGACTGGCGCAAAGAGTTCTGGGAAATATTGTCAAATCGTTAGGCCAAGTTCGTCAATGGCATATATAGGTCACGTTAAGTGTCACAGTAATTTATTGAAAGAAGAATTTACTCCTCTACAATGCGCGTCTTTCGTATATTTTTTCCTTTTTGATACGTCACACTAATTATTGAGTAAAATGACGTTTCACGTTTTTCGAAGAACGAAAACGTTGGCAAGTTCTAAGTAAATGTGATATTCAATGTCATTCTGTACACTGTGCCAGTTAGACATGGCTTTGAGCTAGGTATTTGATATGTAACCGGGAAATAATATGCTATCGTCTCTTCTTATTTCCGGGTGGCTAGCAACGCGCGCGACAAGTTACAATGCTGTCAAAAGTATTGAGACTTGATATACCGCATAATGACATTAGTAATATTTGTTGTTTACCTCTGTGTCTTGAAGTACTCTGTTACGGAGGGCGGTATTCATCATGTGTTTACATCCAGTCACCTCACTGTCCCATGAAGAGTCCTGCCAGTCTCTAGTTGAAATTAAGCCTCCGAAAGTCAACGCAAGACTTTCAATTACGTCCTATAATGGCAATAAAATAACATACCACAGACAATAATTGACAATTAATGGAAGTAATTTTCTTATTATAGACGTACCTTCGTCCGTGCTTACCATATAAGCGTGTAGTGTTGAGATTGGTTGGATAGATCGATCGCTCCTATATGGAGCGCAAAAATAATTTTACCAATATTGACAAAGTTTTAGAAGGATTTCTAGGACTTTGTTTCCCTCAAAAAAACAAAAATGATCCCCCATAAACAGCCATCGGCCTAATATGCAGCACAACCACAGTCGCCCAACCTGCAGATGTGACATTTCATGTTCTCGGCGCCGGTTCTCGTCCGCCGCCACCAAGAGCGCGATGTTGTCAGAAGACTGCAGAGCTGAGAGCACAGTTCCGGGGTCAGTTCCGTATATGAGCCATTTGTATTCCAATAGGCGCAGATCAAGGTCTTTGGCCTGCTCGAGACGTATGCATGGACAAATACCAATACCAATAAAAATTCATGCCCAAATAACACATGAGCCATAGCAGGTCATTCGACATAGAGAAATAAGTTTCATCATTTTCTAAGTAATAATACTCTTAAACTCGGGATATACCTATGTATAAAAACTTTACCTGCGACAGAACCTGAAGCGCTGCTTGATTGTTGGTGAAGAGGACATATGGATACGAGTAGTCAGCGGGTTTCATATCTAGCAATAACAGTCGCAGGAGGCCGCTGTAGTCGCCGACCTCATAGAGTGAGGCCGTCACGGACAGACTCTCGATGGCCGTCATAAAGGCGTCCACCCGGCTCGTGGAATCTGTGGCCGAGAGTCAAAAAGAGTCGTTATCATCATCTTCATCTTCAGCTCCGATGTTATGACATATATATGTGAAAATCACAAGCGCAAATGCGCATAAGAAAGACGTTTAAATCTCAATGTAAATGCAATAGCCAAGGTGTGTTTCTTTTTGTTTATTATATTCCCGTCATCAGGCCATAATGAAAGACCAGGAATACGTTTTATAACATTATTACTTTCCGGCATTAATCCTTGGAAGTAATAACATTGCAAGTACCTTGATAGTATCCTAGTAATTCATTAACATACGTTTGGACTGGTCGTAGAAGACGATGATGTTTGACCACCGCATGGTTTGGATGACCTCTATGAGGAGAGGGATGGCCTCCCGGCGACCTTCAATAACATGGAGGACGCCATCATCAGCAACAGAGGCAGGGAAGTCCTTCCGGTGATCTGTCTGTCCGAAAATAGATTGGTCCAGGCACGACTTGTCCGTCATCGACACCAACGGTAATTGCGCATGTGCAGCCAGGCTGGACATGAGTTGCAGGTCGTCGCAGTGATCCATCGACAAGAGACCGCGGATGGCACCCTGGCGTAGGTCCCGACAAGCTGTGGGGTCACACACAATGAAGACTGAATAAACATCATATATATAGACTGTTCCAGCTACATCTGGCGAAATATGTCGTCAAAAAAAGAAACTTTCATTTAAGCATTATGAAATCATATCTCATATTGCACTAGATTAAGAACAGTTTAATCTGTTAGACTCCCACTTCGACATGTCTGGTTGCTACGCAACAAGGCCCATGTCACTCGAGTGCACTCAAATTCGCATTGAAAAGACAGTGTATACCGGTCCATATCATCGCTTTATGACAAGTTATCATGTGTACACTTCGGTACTAAGTTATGTAAGCTGTTTTCTTAGCTTTTATGTATCCATCTGATTCTTAAAATGGTATCCTTTGATAGTCAAGATATATATCTGTACCAAGTGGGTTTTTGTCTTTAGAAAAACACCCTGTCACCTCTAAACGACAAACAGTGTATCCCCCGCGATAAGAAACAGAGCCCCCTAGAAAATAAGTAGAGCCCCCTTAAATAATAAGTTGGGCTCCCTAGATAACAAGAAGGGCCCCCTTAAATAATAAGTAGAGCCTCTTGATATATAATAATTCGGGAAGACTTGAAAAAAAAGAGGAACACGTTCTTAAAACGTCTTAGACCTATGTCCCCAGGAGAAGTCCCTACTATACATATAAAGGGGGGGGGGGGCAAAGGGTATTTCCATTCCTCGGGAACGGGCTTATCATTTCAGCATGAACTGGGAATGAGGAAAGTTATTATTCGTGAACTGGGAATGGGGTATTAGCCGACCGTTGGGAGAAATGATTTTCATTAATCGTGAACTGAGAATGTTAATACTAAATAACTGTGAACTGGGAAATCGCAAATTTATATCATGCATTCGCCCCTTCCATTGTATACGGGAAGTTCTCCATTTAATTCATAGTGACCTGGGAAAAAAGAAATTTATTCTTCGTGATTTGGGAACACTCCCCCCCCCCTTGCCCCACCTCCCCCCCTCCCATATAAATAACTTTCTTTCTTTCTGATGGCTGTGTCTGTTGCATGCTCGTGGAACGCTACCATGAGACTACGTCAGCTTGTTTTTATAGGCTGACCTTGTTGAATGACGTAAAATGGGTCGCCAGTGGGCTCTGGAGTCAGCTGTCTCAGCGCCATGACAGTGTCATTCAGAATGGGCGCTTTTCCCTCTTGGGACAGCCAGTCGTCCAACGTGGACCCAGGGGATGCCGTGCTGCCTGATGAGACATCATGAAAGGAGTGTGATGAGGCTGGTACAGTGGGAGGGCGACAATTAGCGCAGCTGATAGATTTATTTTTTCTTCTTGTCAGAATTATTTTATATCACTCCAGTGGATATCTTATATTGCATCAATATTTATAGCCGATTTTGTTACACCGATGCACATTACTGACAGTTAACAATTAGTCATTTCCACGCAAGTCGTCATTCAGTGAGAAGTGAAATGAAATGCATCTGGGCATCCCAGCTCATTGAGCCTAAAAACAAAAATATCATTAAGAGTGGACGATGCTGGATGAGGATTTGTAATATAAACACCGAAAGCAGTTTCTTAGGAGACCAGTGCTTTTTAGTTGAACCAAATTGGGATGAACGTGGCTGTTGGTTGCGAGAGAGGTATGACATCTGTGGCAAAGAAACTTAGCTTACCTATAATTATTTTATCGCTTTCTTGAGCCATGCCTGCTTGTAAAATATATATCATCAGAAGAACCCGAATCTGCAAGGAATCGAGAAAACGTCATGATCGTCCAGCGTATGAATAGCACAGTACATTTTAATGGTCCGCGAACGAAACCAGCCAGTCTACAGCATGCAAGTCTGGGGCTGTGACCAGCCTTCGCGCATGAAGCCATGTAACATCATTTATTTTGCATGTTACCTGGGCGTGTATATTACCGGTGCGATCATCACCCGACTGAGCTAAGATATATATATCGGCTGGGCCAGTTGCACTCTCTACCTTCAACTCACTACGCTGGGCTTCGTTATATCTCTGTTTTCGCCTACGTCCTCAATGCATTTTCACACTCGCTCGCCAGGGCGGCGCTGTGCAAATTGATAGGAAAAATGCGCCGGGCATTTCAAATTAGTGCTGGGGACCCAGCATAAGCCTAATAACACACGGTATCAATTCATGAAAAAGAAAGAGTTCAATAACAATTATAACTTTTTCGAAAGGGTACAAGAAGCTTTTTTTCTGTACAAAATACATACAACTGGTTATTTTTCATGTTTTATTCTTTAAAATCATAATGTTGCAAGAAATTACAGCTGATTTGACAATCAAGAATTGCCCCAGTTTAACTCTTCTAGTGCACAAAAGCGGCCTAAAACACAAATGCATGGTTCACCATCGCGTCCATCTGGCCGTTATTTCCTTTCTCAGGAGTACCATTCTGCAGGCCGTCGCCACAAACCATGAAGAGGCATTGTCAAGTCACACCCTGTTACCGCACGCCATATAATTAAACATGACATGTTACCCAAAAATTCCATTTCTCTCACATAATTGAATAGCTACATGAACTTACCCATGTATGTGTCGTCATCGTCGAATTGCCGGATGTTGGTCAGTACTGGTTGCTGTCCTTAAAGTTCATACGTTTTTTGCTTCCGTCTGTTCAGGGTAGATGTACCGCTGCGCCGAGACTGGCGGGTTGCGGCGATGGCGTGTTGGTTCGGTGCCCAACCAGGTACACGCGGACACAGAATGTTTATATATAGGAGGCCTTTGTACGGAGTGAGGATTATCCGCTATTAGCGGCCACTGTTGGTGACCCCTATGCCTCATACCACTCCGGAGAAAATTGTGCAACTAACGACCACAAGGGCGATGATTCATCGATATGGACCAATTTGTTATAGTGCAGTGTCAGTGGGTAATGAAGCGACTTAATATGTATGTATGACAGCACATCGGGCTCACCTACAACTGTTTAAGCGGTACCGCTTTAATTATTAAGGCATACCACTTAAAGTAAATGGCTTAATGTTACGAGGTATCCCTTAATTATGCTGGGGTACCCCAATAATATCTAAGTGGTACACTTTAAATAATTACAGTCCATCTCATAGGTCCTACGATCCTTCTATGCAAATATTTGATTCATTTGCACTACATTAACGAAATTCCATGTGGACTAAATTGTCGCAACACCAATTATAACAATATAAGTCATTTTATCACAGACCAAGCTAGAAAAGGAATAGACAGACGGGGCAATGTTTTCAATGATTCCTGACGTCGCAAGATGAACTTTTGCTCAATACGGTAAACGCGTCTTTTGAGCGTGGCGTCTCTATGAATCGTCTCGATCGGGAGGCAGCGACACGCACGCCATTATTTGGAATTAGAAACCGTGGGAATAAGGAAAAGGTAAACCTGTGCAGTTGGAGACAATTTTTAAAGTTTGCTCACCTGTTCTGCCCTGTGGCTGTGCCTGTGCCTGTGTTTCTAAATACGTGCCTCTCGATTAGCTCTATAACATTCTCATTGCCGTTAGCGGCCATGACTTCCACGTCAAGCAAAATGGAATTGTGGTTTCCCCCTTATCACTGCTCATCTGGATCGCTAACGGTTCTGGACATCGCCAAAATATTTTTTCTGTAAAAAAACCTTAACTTTAACATTGAACTCATTAAAGGCATTTTGGCGTTAAAACGGCTCCTCAATTTTTATATGAAGGAAACAAGTGAGACAAACGACACATATTGCGTACAACATAACGTGGCTATTTGAGCGCGGCTGACGATATTGATCACTATCATGCATTCAAGGTCAAGGTCACAGCGGGTGGTATAAACATCCTGGATCACATAGACTCGATAATTGGTAGACATTATACCAGAGTAAAACTATGGGCTAACCTTGCTCGATAGCTGACCGGAAACGGTAAGGGCGACGTCGCTGATTGGCCAAAAGCGGTGCAATCTACCGTAAACCTATGTGAATGAGCGACGCCTCCAGAGAGAGGAGGAACGAGAAATACGCCGCTCTACATCAAATAGTTGTCACGTTATAAAAACTACCTTATACGGTCGAGGCTAAATCGGACCCGAAACTCGTTTGATGGCGAAAAAAGAAGCAAACCCAGGTGTGGAGTGAAATTGGTCAACAATTTATTTTATTGGCGGGTGAATGACGCAGGAGCGTTCCAGGAGTCCCATCAAGGGACTCCTGGAACGCTCCTGGAGCGTTACAGCATGCGGCTAACACGTCAAGGTCAAGGCCACCCGGTGTCAAACTGAGAAGGCTAATAATGAGGACTAGGAAATGTCATCTCGAAACGAATGTTTGCATTATACAAATACATGTGTCTAACTATATGTCTCCATAGCTGGTACCAAACGAAAAATCCAGTGCCTGCTGTGTGGGCTGAGCCGGGCCAGCATGAAACAATCGGAGCTGAACGAACATCGTATCGAAAGATGTATTGCATAACTGACCAACTACATACATCCAGCGCCTGATGTGTAGACTTAACGAAGTGCGGGTGAAACGATGGAAGCTGAACGAACACATTATCTAAATATATATTTTATAGTTTGTCAACGAAAAAAACCCCAGCGCCTGTTATATGCGCTTAAGGCAATATATTTCGTAATTTTTGTTCCTGAAAGCCCGTGGCTATCCGGAGAAAGCGAATTTGTTTTCCGCAGCAGTTGAAGTTGGTGGCCGGCGTTATATCCCTGCGCGCCTGTTCGCTGTTCGGTAGGGTAGTGTCATCATTAAGACGCGGAAAACTTCTTCGCGGCGGAAATTCCGAAATTTTCCGCATTATTTCGCCGATATTGCGCAGGTATTCCGCGTTTTATTAGGGCCCCATAGGGGCTTTTTCGACACGGCGACACGCGACATTGGGGTTGTCTTAGAATCGACATGCGACATAAGACTTAGCGACACGCGACATGGAACTTTTCTTAAAATCGACACGCGACATGGACCTTTTCTTAAAATCGACACGCGACATGGACCTTTTTCTTAAAATCGACACGCGACATGGCTACCCCCCCTCAGGGGCCCTTTTATTGAGGCCCTTTCGGTATTCTGTGTGATGTCGACCGCGGCTCGCTAAGATGTCCGCGCGCGATATAAATAAACCGCGTAGTTTGATGTTAAATTTGTTGTTTTACAGACTTAAAGAGATAAATAATAACTGCATCATAATTTTAAGATTCTTTTAATCTTGATTGCAAAGTGTAAAAAATCTAAGATGGCGCATGTAAGTCTATTGCTTTAACAAAGCCAGCGTGAAACCTTAGCGATGTATCATATCAAGAGCGCTCACCTGTGTTGGCCACAATCAATACTGTGTCAATCAGCGCACGGCCCTATGTATATTGGTGAGCGCTCGTGTATTGTATGGCTGGCAACTATTATAATTTCATCGTCTGTGCTTTAGTATATTTGCGACAGTGCGTTTGCTGCCAAACCGGGTGGGGGGGGGGGGGGGGTGCTTAAGAAAGCGTAAAGTATGAGTGCGCATGCTCCAAATGTCTGCGCTGAATACTACGCTCGCATACCCGAATTCACACATAGAGATCATAAACAATAGTGAGTGCCCCCTAGCGAAGGTAAGGGGTGCTAACGATTGAAATAAAGAAGATAAATGGTATTACAGTACGGATCATGAATGGACTTATAAGGAAGCGAAAAAAGTGCGCACGAGCGGAAAGTATGAGTGCGTATGCACGAAATATCTGCGCCGATTACTCCATCCGCATACTCGCGAATTCACTTATAGATATCAAAAACAATAATGAGTACGCCCTAGCGGATCTAGGGGAGGGGGCCTTACAGGGGTTGCAACCCCCTCCCCCCTCTTGGAAACCTGAACATACACTGTTAAATCGGCTTCTTCGAGCACCCCCCCCCCTCTCCCCGGTCGCAAGTTTTTCAGATAGCACCCCCCCGGTCGCAAGTTTTCAGAGAGCAACCCGCCCCCCCTCGGCGATCCGCCCCTGAGTACGGATCATGAATGGACTTTTAAGGAAGCGAAAAAAATGCCACATCAATCAGAACAAGAAGCATTTATTCGAACATGAAAGTTCATTTCAAAACATGCAGCACACATTTTGTGAGAAAAATTAACCATTGTATCTCAGACTTTATGTTCCTCATGAATCAAAAAATGAGTAACTACTTAAGCGGCTGGGTCCTTTTATGTTCCATGAAGGGAGATGAAGAGAAATAATATAATTTGAAGTGAGCTATGCAAGGTCAAGAAGGAAACAACCAGCAAATCGATACACATAATAAACCTTTTCTATACCGAGTTTGCACAAAACAATAACAAAAGCAATACTAAACCGTCTTCTATACTTACACGTCTTCCCTATTACGTCCAGCATGTCCGTAGCAAGAAACAAAAGTATTGGGTATGACATAAACACCATATCTAGTGTTATCAGACGAGAATATAACAGCAGCTTTTTCAATGAGTAAATATTATGAGACACGCTAAGGTGGAATGTGATCTCAGTTATAGTCAGTAATGTCACTGAGAACTAGTCAGTCGTCATTTCGTCTTCCGTGGAATCAGGACCTTTTCTAAATGAAGAAACGAGAGTTCTAGGACTAAGCTAACGACGAAGGAAACGCCCATAGTCAAAACGATGAATCCCAGGAAATTGTTAACCTGAAGTATATAAAAACAGTAATCAACAGCATGCCAGCAACAGATGTATATATATATATATGTTTTCATGCTGTAGCTAGTAGCTAGTTAGTGTTACTGAACCGGCTTGTTTTTCAAATACAAATCAAAACCTCAGAACTTTCAGTAGAATCCACGCATTTGTCAATTTATGGACATTCATAGGTTTACAACTCATGTAAGTTTCACCTTAAAGATCCTAGATGGTATGTGCAGTTTATGCAAGTTAACATGTAAGAAATATATGGGATTCCGGTAAATTATAAGTAAATAACACGTAAACAGCGTTGAACACGGCCCGCGGCGGCTCGCCTTCAAGACTTTCTCGGTTCTTACCCGGTTACTCACCATGAGCCAATCGGTGAGGTACAACTGGCTTGAACAGGAAGTTATTGATATATTCTTGACCTTAACCTTTGTCAAGTTTGTGGCACAGAGTTACAAGAAAGTGGATTTGTCCAAAAGTTTGACCAAAAGATCCTTGATTATTGATTAATGGCCTATGGATATGGAGAAAAAGTATTTATTTACAAATACTTGACTGTGTAGCATCTGAAAAAACACAGGTTTTATTGTGACAGCATCATTTAAGGCTAAAATAAGCCTTTAATGTTTTGGTTTGAGCCTCAGAGCTTGCTTACCCTCTTGTTATATATGTAGGGTATACACAGGCCGTAGGACTTATATCTCACAAACCGAGTGCCCGTGAACTTGACAGTCAACATCAGCATGACTTTAATTGTTCAGACAAGCCAGCATTTGTAAGTATTTGGCTGATAATTACTATATTGTTTTTGATTGATAACTGTTTAATTATTTGTATCAATATTTAAATGGCCATCATATCCAACGGCGATTAATGTGTCAAATAACGGTTTTGCTATATATCAGGTATGGCACGCCACATCGGGAATATTAATGTTAAAATGTGTATGGGACGCCCACCTTACTTCAACCCATAGTTATTTATGATTGGCAGTTGTAACAACAGGAACTAATGTAATATTTATTGTCTTGCAGTTAGAACATGCAATATAAGACAAGGATACAGCAAATCATCATATACCCACTAAGGCTCAATAAAACCATTAAAACGTTGGCGTGAGTCTCTTACGCTGTCGGATTACTGACAATCTGTAGCAAACCGCTACACAACGACATGTGGAGAAAGATTTTAGTCGGTTCATTACCCACGGACACTACACAGATAATCAATTGGTCTTTATCCATAAATCATCGTCCTTAGTCATTAGTTGAGCCCATTCTCTCTTCGGGGTGCATGGGGGACATCAACGGTGGCCACTAATAGTAAGCCCTAATTACACAGAAACCCTGTATACAGCCACGTGTGTCTGGTTGGGTACCGCACTAACGCGCCATCCCTGTGACCCGCAAGTCTCTGCGCACCGGTAGAGCTACCCTGGGCGCGATGAATGACAAAACTAACAAACTATAATGCTTACGAATAATACTGTTCGCGGCGGAGAAACAAAACAGCAATCTCGCATTTGGACGATGGTGACACACACGAGGGTAAGTTAATGTAGTTATGCATTACTGGGAGAAATGACATTTTTGGTCGCATGTCACATGCGTTATTTGTGCAATTCTACGATAAGGCGAAATTGTACGTCCCAACGCACTAAACGAAGGCGCAAACACCCTGACACACATAGACAGTGATATAAGGCAAAGCATTGAAATTTTTTTGCCTTAGTAAACAATTTCTACAATGGACATCTTTACAACACGAAATGTTTAAATTGTACGCCTGAGTGATAAGATTATTCCCATTCTCCGAAATCGTTTCTCGCTACAAATTAACAGCTCTTCTTCTCGGCAAACTTCTTTGTGACAATCAGCAATCTTCTACACCGTCCTTTACTGCCTTATAAGTACGGTTAGCCTCACCCCTCCTGCCCGCCCACTGAGCAATGTTACATAATCCTGGAGAGTATCTCTCGTTCTGTTTCCATCATTTACGACGCAACTATGTAATTCATCCTGTGTACATTTCGAGATAGCTCCACTGATAGTGGTCTATAAGACCTTTCCTCTCCTCTGTCAAAGTAGTGTTTTTCGTTTTCATGGATACATGTCATGCATGCACATATATGGAGGGAGGGGGTGGAGTCTAAATGGATAGATGTTGACATGTTATCATATGGACCACCGCTGTTCTGTTAGCTGCAGATATGGTATTGTCCAAGTGAGTGCATGAAAAAAGTGCCCTATTGCTGGCTCGGTTTGCCTGGTAACGGAGAACAATGGACCCACCCGAAGCCCGCTTAGCTCAATCGGTCGATGATCACACCCTTACTACTACTAATGCTAGATAATACTTAATAATATATGATAAGTGGGAGCGTCATGCGTGTATGCATGCAAGCATAATTTAGCTTGCTGCAAATCGTTTTTCCTCGACATAAAGCTTTGGATCATGGTGTGTGTAGAGGTGTTTTTTTTCAGACTTAGGGACACGAAGGAGCGTGCAATGAAGTGGAAGATATTAAAATACTTTGTAATAATAATTAACACTGGACTTGGGTCACTAACAATCACATTGGAACTGCTATGCATACGATGGGGATCATGATTTTCTCTCGATGTCTTGCAGATTCGGTTCCTTCTACTGATAGGAATTTTGCAAGCAGACACGGCTCAAGAAAGCGATAAAATAATCATAGGTACGGTTAATGACACGTCATTAATCTGGAGCAATCTACATCGTTCAGATCTCGTGAGGATGTGGAAAGGTCCTCGCCTTCTCTCGCAACCAACAGCCAGATCCATCCCATTTTTTTCCAAATTAAAGGCAACTGTTTCCAATGTTTATGACAAATGCGCAATCAGCATTTTCCGCTCTAAATGATATCTGAGTGAGCTATCATGGCCCAGTTGACCCGTCATGTCCAGATGAAATCATTTCATTTCCTCTGAATGACGACTTGGGTAGAACTGAGTAGAAGGTTAATTGTTCAATGTGCTTCTCTTGGGTGCTAACTCTTTTATAATTGTTTATAATTCAATATGTACATTCAGTTTACTTGTCACTAATCTGCGCCGGTCTGTCAAAGCCGTCATCTCTTGTCTCTTTCTTCTAAGTTATAGCCTTTTAATCTTGATACATTAAATATCTCGATATATTATTTCCAATGAAGTGATCAAAGTATTTCTTTTTAACGACAAAAATCACTCTACAAACATAAAACATATGCTAAGTAGCTATAATGGCCGGCTTCCCCTCGTACCCTCATCCCCGCTCCTCTCTCACGATGTCTCATCAGGCAGCACGGCATACCCGGGCAGCACGTTGGACGACTGGCTGTCGATGACGTCACAGACCCAAGTGGAGAAATTGCCGCGTCTGAATAACACGGTCATGGCGCTGAGATAGCTGACCCGAGAACTAAATGGCGACCCATTTTACGTCATCCAACAAGGTCAGAAGAGTGGACTGAATTGGGTGATGAGAGGGCTCAATGACAAAGAGTCGATGTGTAGGTCCAAGTTGATTTTATTCTTACATACACCCTGCAACAGTCAAATGAAATGAAATAAACAGAGGTCAATAGTCATACATACTACAAGTATATACAACACATCAGTAATTAATTCCCATATCCTTTATTATTATGGTTAATATTAGCAAACAAACAATCTTTCATTATTTTTATCCCTTACAACGGATTACAGTTAACGAGAGATTCATTCCCGTTCTGATTAAAACGAGAGAGTCATTCCCGTTCTGATTAAATTGATTACCTGTCACCATTATAAGTGAAAGATTTTAATCGCGTTACATCCACATAATAAATATTGCTTTGTATAGTTTCTAATTATTTAACTAATAGTATGGCTTATTAACTCAATGACAAAGAGTCGATGTGTAAGGTCCAAGTTGGTTTTATTCTTACATACACCCTGCAACAGTCAAATGAAATGAAATTAAACAGAGGTCAATAGTCATACATACCATAAGTATATACAGCACATCAGCAATTAATTCCCATATCCTTTATTATTATGATTAATATTAGCAAACAAACAATCTTTCATTATTTTTATCCGTTACAACGGATTACAGTTAACGAGAGATTCATTCCCGTTCTGATTAAAACGAGAGAGTCATTCCCGTTCTGATTAAATTGATTACCTGTCACCATTATAAGTGAAAGATTTTAATCGCGTTACATCCACATAATAAATATTGCTTTGTATAGTTTCTAATTATTTAACTAATAGTATGGCTTATTAACTGTAGACAAATATATGCAGAGTGGGTTGGTGCGACGTAAACAGGTATACAAATGTAATTTGTCTAACATATTTTATATTATTCTTAATATTATCTTTAAGGTTTACAGAGTAGACAGGTACACATGGTTAGAACTAACGTTACAATTATCACGTAACGTCGATAAATAAGACGTACCAGAGGTTAACTGCGGGTGTATCAGGCCGGCATCTAGTAGGGCCATGCAGGTAGGACACAGCAGAGATCTCAGTCTAAAATAAGTTATTCTGTAAGCACTCTGCAACAGCCTAATCCCATTGCCTAGACTATATCATTATGCCTCTATAGTTACTTCCTTGTCAGATAAGGAGATAAATTATAAGGTCGGCGCCTGACCAATACTCCATGCTAATACCACGGTAAGATAGATAACTCAGGAGCAACACCACACTCTTGGGGTAATTTATATCTGGAGATTAGTCCTAGATATCATAACGTCCCCCTAAGTCTCCGGTGACATAATGACAATAACGCTTGGACTCAGGAATACACCTTAATTAAAGCACACCTGCACATAGTTTATAGGTCTCACAATATGATAATGTGATAATTAAGTCTCTGCAGCCTACGTCTATGGCTATCTAATCGCGTCTTATACAAATTCTCATAATTTCTACCTTCAATTACAAGTAGTCACCATATATTTATAAGGCCGGCTAAACTATGACAAAAGAATAACTTGCTGACGCCAATTGTGCAATTTAAACGTATTATATATATATCACAGACGGCGAAATGCACCCACAGACTGACTCTCACTGAATAACCTCATTAACTTCAAAGATAAATGTGAATAACCCACCGAGTTCGAAGTATAACTGGGACCACCTGCCTTGATGCCGGTCAACATGCTGTGTGCCGGCTTTTACTATACAAAAGTTGCCGCCGGCTTTAGAGCGCTCCTTATTGGACGTTACCATGCGTTGTTAACGAAGGTTTACACAGTGGGTACGTATGACCAAATATGGTAACAGTTGGTGACTCTATGGTGTGCCATTGTCGCCAAAAAGGGGTTATTGCAATTTTACACCAAGATGCGCTGCCTACGGAATACCATTGCGAAAATAATGATATGACCTTATTACATTATGAAACAAGTGCAAGTACTCTCATGGTGGACAGGGTGCAATCGTGTATCATGTATTCCAATCGGATTCGCCAACATTTAATTATAGTCAAATTCATTAATGCCGTTTACACAGTTCTTGACCGATATTTTCGCTAAACTTGGAGTGAGCGCTCGGAAATTTACGGACTATATAAACGAATAGAACCCATGCCTGGATATTGGACACTACGTTGACATGATATATCATCATATAACCTTACAATGCAAAGTAGAAAAAGCATTGACATGATGCAGCTCACAATGCAGTATATATGACGTTTATTCAGTCTTCATTGTGTGTAAACCCACAGCCTGTCAGGACCTGCGCCAGGGTGCCATCCACGGTCAATTGTCGATGGATCACTGCGATGATCTGCAACTCATGTCCAGCCTGGCTGCACATGCGCAATTACCGTTGGTGTCGATGACGGACAAGTCGTGTGTGGATCAATCTATTTTGAGGCAGGGCTTCCCCATCTATGCCGCTGATGATGGCGTCCTCCATGTGATTGAAGGTCGCCGGGAGCCCATCCCTCTCCTGGTAGAGGTCATCCAGACCATGCAGTGGTCAAATATCATTGTCTTCTACAATCAATCCAGACGTATGTTAATAAATTACAAGGACACTGTCCGGGTATTTATTTTGTGATTAATTGCGAGGAATAATAAAGGAAAATAATAATATATACTATAATAATGTTATAATACTTATTGGTGGTCTTTCAATATGGTCTGAACGGGAACAAAATAGAGAAATCACACACCTTGGTGATATGTAAGTCTGATTCCGAAGAAGATTAATTGTATCCGCGATGGTGACAAGAACTATTGCATTTACATATAGATTGAAACATATGTGATATGCGCATTTGCGCTTGTGATTTTCACATATACATGTCATAATAACACTGGAGCTAAAGATGAAGATGATGATAACGACTCTTTTTGATTCTGGGCCACAGATTCCACGAGCCGGGTGGACACCTTTATGACGGCCAACGAGAGTCTGTCCGTGACGGCCTCACTCTATGAGGTGGGCGATTACAGCGACCTCTCGCGACTGTTATGGCTAGATATGAAACCCGCTGACTACTCGTATCCCTATGTCCTCTTCACCAACAATCAAGCAACGCTTCAGGTTCTGTCGCAGGTAAGGTTTTTTTTAAATACATAAACGGAGTTTAAGAGTATTATTACTTGAAACATGAAGAAACTTATTTCTCTATGTCGAATGACCTGCTATGGCTCATGTGTTATTTGGGCATGAATTTCCATTGGATTGTGTATTTATCCATGCATACGTCTCAAGCAGGCCAAAGACCTTGATCTGCGCATGATCATGATGACTCATACACGGAACTGACCCCATCTGTGCTCTCAGCTCTGCAGTCTTCGGACAACATCGCGCTCTTGGTGGCGGCGGACGAGATCCGGCGCCGCGAACAGAAAATCTGCAGGTTGGGCGACTGTGGTTGTGCTGCATATTAGGCCGATGGCTGTTTATGGGGGATCATTTTTGTTTTCTTGAAGGAAACAAAGTCCTAGAAATTCTTCTAAAACTTGTATTTGGCAATATTGGTAAAATTATTTTTGCGCTCCATATAGGAGCGATCGATCTATCCAACCAATCTCAACACTACACGCTTATATGGTAAGCACGGACGAAGGTACGTCTATAATAAGAAAATGAATTCCAATAATTGTCAATTATTGTCTGTGGTATGTTGCAACGTCATTTTACCCAATAATTAGTATGACGTATCAAAAAGGGAATAATATACGAAAGACCCAAATTGTGGAGGAGTACATTCTTCTTACAATAAATTACTGTGACATTGACCGTGACCTATATATGCCATTGACGAACTTGGCCTAACGATTTGACAATATTTCCCAGAACTCTTTGCGCCAGTCTCGCTTTTCCCAGATAGCGTATAATTGCGAAGTCGTGTATTGGGAGTGTACGTGTTTAGACAACCAGATTGAGAAGGGATTATACTTTACTTGGATATACCGCCCTGCAGAGCAAGGGGCTGGCAGCAAGTGACCTCACTGCTGCCAGGTAAGTTACGCACCGTTTGACGGAGTTCAGTTACTAACTGAGGGTTTAAATAAATTTTCAAAAATTTACCATTGCGTTTGTCTGTAGATTTGTACAGTCACCGTGGTACCTGATCGAGACCCTACGAGACAGAGACACTTCTGCCCTATGTCAATGTTATAGCAAGGGCGGATCCAGGGGGGTGTCGAGTGGGTTCGGACCCCCCCCGTTTTTTTTTAGGAAAAATGCCGTTTTGCAATGCAAAATTTAGGCCATCTGAGGCTTGGATACCCCCCCCCCCCCTCCCTCCTCCCGGCTGTCAACAATGTGGTGGATCCCTCGGTCCCTCGCAGGTTAGTTAACTCGCTGCACACACTGCTAAAGCTATCCACTGAATTTAATGCGCATAGCAGTACCTATTCGCCTTATTCACATGTTGGGAATTCCCGGGCGAGAACGAGGCTATACCTGCAAGTTTGCGCGCGAACGGCTAGTGCATATGATATGTGGCCCTGGTGAGTGGCACAAGGGCCTTTCTCTCCTGCCGTCAATGGTCACTATTAAGTCTGTCAGGTCATTAATGTTCAAACTAGTTAAAAAATAATAACTATTTCTGCAAATTTTAATCTTTTTGGATTTTGTATATGTAACCACAGATCAATCATACCAGACATAGCTGATGCTCCTACATCATCTTGGCAAACACGACAAGAGGAACCGTGGGAGGGCAGTGTAGTTAATCTCAGTCGACTGGCTTGCCGGACTAAGTGACGGTCTGCAGCTATATAGTTTACCAATAGTCGACTGGTGGTCGCTTCCAAACGAGCTCCTTGTCTTCTCGTGCGAAGAGTATACTAAAAACAATGCGGTTTAAAGACAACTCGGTCAAGTAAAAATTGAATGTGAAACAACCAATACTGGGAGGAAACTTCTTCCATAGATCGCTATTGCCAGACGGTGAGCCAATAGAGGAAATTCTTAGAGGACTTTACTCACGTGGTTATAGGGTTAAATTAAGTCACTAAATAGATCAGGTGAATGAATACGCGACGCAGCATGATATTAGTAGGTCACGGTGTATGACCACTGTCGTGATATCGTATAGGACTGTCGTTTGCCCCGTACGTTGTATGGGGCTGAGCTGTGTTGGAATTTAAGCAGGAGCTAGTTAGTTCAGTTAGAGCGAGCTCATGCATTTTTCCCCCGGTTTATCTTTCCTCTTCCTTGAAATTTTAGAGCTACAATCGTGCGATGCGTGGTGAACGATCTTAGTTTATAATGTATGATATACACGTACTTTAAAGTTACAATTCCTGGGATGCCTATGCCGGCCAAATGTTAACAAGCTGACGAAGGCAGTCTTTCTTCAGCTGCTCCTTCAAAACGCAACTAGCATAAATACAGGTCTTGTTAAAGACTTAATTATCGTGATACGCAAAATATGACGTTTTAAGTATCTTTGAAATTGTGTGTCGGATAACAGTGGAGACAATTCAGTTAAAGCATCTGCTAAAGACCAGCTTGTGGCTAAATTAATTTGTAAAATTAATATAATTAAATCGCGTTTTTCACTGATGTGACGAATACCAGGTGGCTAGAGAAATGTTCTGGACTGGCATAAATAAGCAATGTAGCGTCAAATTTTCTTCCTACATAGTGAAACCAGAGTAAACACTAATTTTAGCCAATGGTTTTTTATGACATAGACTCATTCGGCGCAATAAGTTGCAGGGATTGGCAGGTTGCATCTTCCCTATTATTAAGCGATTTAATGGCGACTGTATAGTCAAATGAAATTGTAAATATGTTAATTGTGTGTGAAAATTTATCATTGTTTTACTATTATTGTTGTTGTACGTTATTACTGTGCTATATATTTATTTGGCTCTAACATACGTTGTTTGATCTAGATTAACCGAAATTCACTATTCCAAAACAAAATTGGTCTCATGTGCCACAGCGTTGTTCAATGAAAAAAAATATTTGTGGGCGTGTCGTTTGTTGGAATATCACAAGACCGAAGCGAAAGAATTACAAACATGTATGGTAGGAAAGGCCCATAAAATGTTTAATGTTAAAAATTAAATTGACCCCATCAAAGGGGCGGAGTTAAGAAGGCCACGCACAGCATAGTGGCAAACCAATAGCAACAAACAAGATACACATCAGCACGCCGATTTCATGGACAAATGGTGCATATGAAATCGCGATTACATGGATGGTGGGTGTGAAAAAGAAAAACATGGATTATCCCAGTTTGAAATGAAACAGGGAAATAAAAACGTTCACCTTGTTCTGACCGGAGACGGGAAGAGCTAGTCCCCGATTGGTTCATATACAGCATAGAGCTAAAAAACCATGAGACATTTCGGCAGGGGATAAGATATTTGAATTCACGGTTGTAGTTCGGCCCATTAAATCGAAAGTGTAAGGGTCATGATTAGTGCACTGGGGGTCGTTGTAGCCCAGTGGTTAAAGCGCCAAGCCGGCGATCCGGGGTTCGATTTCCGGTGGCGACATCATGATTTTCTTCTGCAAGAGCGTTTCTCAATAAAACAAAACAAAACATCTACATATATATACATAATATCAAAACTCAGTAGCGAATGACCATGACGTCAATGATGATGACGATCATCCTACAGGGCATCTTCACCCGTGCACCTCAACAATCTCTCCCATGTGTTGATATCGGAACAGCACTGGTTATTCCTGGCATATTTTGTTTATTGGTTGTCAACATCGACAGACTAAATTTTTAAAGTTTCCTATTTCGAGCTGCATAAATATCTTACATCATTATTTAGCCGGATATGTAAACATCATAGTACACTCTATTTTCTGAAGTATATTCGGGATACCACCTCCAATTTCCTAGGGTAAAAAAAATGTACATCAGGACACCGGCTATTAGTTCGGTATTGTAAAATAAGGACAATGCATAAGGATCTCAGGCCTTCCAGAAAGACGATGCGTTCAGCGACGTTGTTGGGCATCTTTGAATCCGGATACCGCCACCTTTGCTGCCGCAATTTTAACGTTTGCAAGAGATAGAAGAAATGAACCGTTTTGTTGATAGTGTGATAATAAATGGATTACATGACGCCCCCAATGACACCATTAGAATAGCCTTAATAAACGCATGATCAGCAAAGAATCTTCCGCTGTCAGAGTTGGCGAACACGACCACCATCCCGACCCAGGAAAGCGTACCGGCCAGAGGAGAGAATACCATGCGGACCATGGCTCTCCGTCTGTGCGCCATATGTCGCTGTCTGCTGTCGCTTTCTTGTAAGATTGAAGGCTGACTCAAGAACACCGCCGTCTTGATGCTGATCACGTTGCTCGTTAATACCAATATGCCGTTAAACAACAAGAGAAAAATATCAGAAAGCTGGTATTCGGACTCTGGCAGCGAGTCCATCGAGCCGATGACCAGGCGACACACATCGTTCACGAGTCCCAGAACATCGCCTGAGGGGTTTACAGTAAGTAAGGCGATGGGTAGGCAAACAGCAGCGACGACGCCTCCAAGCAGTAAACTATGAATCACTCGCATGTTGAAATAATGTCTTTTTAGGGCAAATACAGTGATACAGTGTTTCTGTATCACCATTAACAGTGTTACGTACAGAGACAGTTCGTATACAATGAACACATATGCCCCACCGATCACGCAGAAAAGCCTACCAACCCAGAGTTGGTCATGGTATGAGTTGTAAAAAGCATGCCCCAATGCAAGACTAACCACATGGACTCCGATCAATTGGTCACAGAAGTGTAAAGCCGATGGTAGGAAAACGGCAGATTTGGTGTGCTCGCGAGTCTGTTTTCCTTGAAACCAAAGCCATATAAGTACCGAAGAATTAGTTACAATGATCTCTGTACCTATTAACCATGTGACAATACGTAATACAACGTTGCTTAATTGCTCTTTGCAAAGGGACTTAGTGAAGCTACTCATAGTCTGGTCAACGAACGCGAATACATAATATACATTGCAAGTAACATATTCGCCCACATAACAACAAAGTTGGGCATCGGTTACGGAAACAACCTGTAAGGTCGTGATGGACGTAAAGGTCCCCATGGCAATAGCGACGATAGAGTTATTAATCAGGACAATATCTGTCACAGAAGACAATCCGCAGAATGTCTCACGCTGAAGGGTGATCAGAAAGTTATTGGAGAGAATTAACTCTTGGAGTTTGTTTAGACCATCAAATGCATATGGTTGTATTTCATGCAGGCTATTATGTGATAAGTCCAGCTTTCTCAAAACATGCAACGATCTGAAAGTTCTGGGTGCTACCAGTGTCAATTCGTTTTGATCCAAGCGGATCCATTGTAATTTCTGCAAAGTACTGAATACAGAAGGTGGCAGAAATTTTAATTTATTACTTGACATATCTAGATAACGCAACTCGTGTAAACCTCCGAATCCATTAATTAAACGTATATTGTTTGAAGAGATATCCAACAAGATTAAAGCATTCCATATAAGCACAGGAAAACTATCAGAGCTCAGTTGGTTTAGACTATTATTTGATAATAGTAAGCCTCTGATGGAAAATGTTACAGAAGGGATATCAGATAATCCTCTGGACTCACAGGTCACCACAGAACCGTAACAAGTACAATAATTAGGACAAGTCGCCAGCTGGAAGTCGGCCTCGTCGTCCCGGGATAACATACAGTGTACGGTGTCGTCCTTCACTTGATCTGGATGTACACATATGTCTTCGGCCGTGCACCTCAACATCCCCTCACATACGATGGAGTCTGAACAGAACAGTTCGTCCTCCGCTTGTGGACAGTCGTTATGTCCATCACACACCATGTGGAAAGGGATGCAATAACTAAAGGAACACTTGAACATTCCTGAACATTCTGCCAGTGAACATTCTCTCAGATGTTGACCTGCCGGACAATATTTAATCTTGCCATCATGGCGTCTCTCGTACACACAGGTCACGTGTCGAGGAAAGCAATCAAACCCTTTCGGTGAGCATGTTGTCCATCCGTTCCCTTCACATGGTTCAGCTGTTGCGTAATCTTTATTCATTACATCGTGTGCTCGTTTTCGTGATGAACAAGACGTCTCGTCAGAATCATCAGCACAATCGTAAACATAATCGCACACCTTAGCCAGGTGAAGACATCCTCCCTCCGCACATTGAAAGAATGACTTGGCACACTGACACCTGGGATCACTGCAGTTGGTGGCACACCAGGCGTTGTGTGACGTCACAGCGACACCCGCAAGTGCCTGGTAACTGGTGTCATGAGAACCATGTGTCACATGACAGATGGGTGAACAAAAGACCTCGTCTTCTCCGTCACGACAATGAGGTTTTCCATCGCATTTGTATATGCTTAAGATACAGGAGTGATCCCCGCACTTTAATTGGCCAGCACCACACGACCGAAGTGTCATCTCAGACCTTCGGCCTAGAAGTACATGATCATACGTGGTGCTGACATTGTTGCAATCTACAGTTCCAGGCTTTTCTCGGATGTAGTCTTTTCTGCCGACGTGTAGCTCGGTAGCGAGTGCCAAACTGGTGAACCCATGCCTCTTATTGAACTTCACCATAACTGAGCACAGCTGACAATGGTATAAGAGGCTCAACTTTACCCAATGTTGTACAATCACATAGACGTTTACTACATTGACGCTTACTGAATGAGCGTCTGATGTTGGTGACGGCTCTGATCGCGAGTAGTATTTGCACAAGGATATATTAGCAGAAACGAGCATGAAACAATAACCTCCGATCATTGTCCAGAGCCTTGGACACTCCGCATATAATAAGTGTAACTTCATAGTCCTGTTTGAAATTACATGGGTACTGATGCTTACATCATCCTGGGACAGGAAGAGATCCAAACCTGCATGAGACGGTGTATATTTTACTTTCCTCTCACTTATGTTTATAGGCCATTCATTTATAGCGGGTCGACCATTGGATTCCTCTCCAAAATATGTAGACAGTTTCTCGATGGCCGATGATTGCAGTAGGGACATAAATCGATCTTGTAGGCTATGATGGAAGTAACTTTCTTCCTGGGCAGATTCACAAATGACGGCGGGCTGATCTACGGCTTCCTCACATTGTGTCGTTACCCATGGCGATTCCAGAGACTCTAACAGAAGAATGACGGAACAGTTACCCTGGCGTATGTCCTCCTTAAGTTGTGAATTTAACTTGCGGAAAACTTCTCTTGAAGTTAACTTTAAAAACTGTTTGTCTAAGGCTATTGCCACAGGAATGTTGAAGGTTTCTTTGAAGTCCCAGTTTCTGTGGATATACGGACTAGTGTCGGACCAACCCCAATTCTGAATAAAACAAAGATATTAATAAGGAATCAGAAATCCTTGATGATTTTTTGTTTGCAATAAAACTGACAAACTGCATTAATTCATATTATGTATCTACGATATGATGTGAAAGAAAATTATGTCACACAGGAAGAAGAACATCTGAATATAAAGCATCCTCACTTAGAATCCTTTATTACAAACTATTACACTTTAAACTCTCGTTCATGTGTACATCGTAGATATATTGCGAGATTAACTCCATTTAGACAGACAAATAGATACATCGATATATAGTTAGATAGCTAGATAGCTAGATCGATAGATCGATCGATAGATAGATAGATAGATAGATAGATAGATCGATCGATCGATCGATCGATCGATAGATAGATAGATAGATAGATAGACAGATACATAGATCGATAGATAGACAGATAGATATATAGATAGATAGATAGATAGATGGATAGATAGATAGATAGATAGATAGATAGGTAGATAGATAGATAGATAGATAGCAAACTCTTAATATAATTCATCGTCATCTCACACTATTTTCATACCTGTGACACATCATCCTTGCGATAGCCGATAAATAGTCTTTGGTGCATGAACAATGCCAGAAAATGGTGGCTCCAGACTCTTGCCGACGAATCATTGAGTATGCCATTCAATGCCCAGGAGATAATTAAGACCCACTCCATGTCCGTGTTTATGCTGAGCAGATGTGCCCCCTGAGACACACAGAAGTCTTCCGCACCGCGCCACGACATCCTCGCCGGCTTGAAGAACGTGTAGCATTGGCGGTTGGCGCACATAGTCTGTACCAAGGACGTTGGAGTCGTCGATGGTGTTGGATTGCTTTTCAGTGTCATAATCGGAAGTGGATTGTAAAAGCTTGTTGTGGAGAACGATCGAAAATAGAAGATGAATGGACATTTGATTTCAAAGAAACCGGTCCGGTTTATTTCAGTACCGAAGTCCATGCGCGGTTCAATGACGACTAGGCCCTTTCTCGAGCGGAATGGGTTTGGCGAAAAACTGTAGTGAAAGGCATCTCTTGGAACATACACATAAAATACTTTGTATTCTGACTGAGGATCGTTCCGGATGAACGTTTCGCTGATATGCAAGATGCTGACCGAGTCGGAGAGCTTACAATTGTTACAAATGGGCCTAATCTCGATTTCAGTGGTATAACCGGGTAGGCGGCCAATTAAATAGAGTGACCAGTAAATATATTCGTATGTTTCATGAGGAAAGCTTATGGAGCCACACACCTGGGTCACAGAGACAAACGTAGAGCTTTTCATGGGTGTAAGGAAGCATAATTGTTCAGGATCTTTAATGAATGCTATGTTAGATACGCCGAGCCATGGACATATTCTTTGCGGTTTGAGAAACAACCCGGTATTCACATAAGTAGAGGCTTTGGACCTTGGCATGGTGTTTCCATGGCCTGGAAGAAAGTCCATATTGCATGGCTCCGATGATTTTTTCTTTTGCAAGACATTCATCACATTCCGTGGTCCTCTTACATTAAAAGTCACTTGACTATTGTAGAGAGGGTTCGTGTGGAAGGTAAACATGTCACATGTAGCATTCCTTCTGAGGTATTTATTAGAAGGCAGTCCCTGAAGATACAAACAGCTCCCATTTCGCACGATGTACACCTGTGATGTCTTGTCGACAGCTGTAAAGCTGACTGTGCGGCTGAGGAAGTGCTTCCACGAGTCAACGTTTAGATGTCTGGGAACAAACCTGTCGCAAAAGTTTATCATTCCCTCACAGTTCCCTAAAGAGACTTCGTATGAGATTCGAATATTTCCCAGCGAGGGATAACTTTTCAGTACAAGAGTGAACCCCATGCTACCAAACCGTATGATTTTGTCAGACAATAGAGACTGGGTTAGTGTTTGCGTCAAACCAGTTGAGCAGAAACTGGCCAAACGTGCAAAGTCTTCGAATAAGAAAATGCCACCAGTAGCACAGTTTCCAAACAGACTTGGTGTCTCAACAAGGCTGAAGCGCAATTGCACAAACTTGGCCTGTTTTGCAGACTGTACATTGACAGTCAGAATATTAAATAATGATGTAGAAGCCGAGACGTTTCTCATGCCCTTAACCCATACTTCCTCGTAGCCACACTCTTTACTTGGACAGCTGATCGAGTCGGATCCAAAATGAACATTTATATCGGGCCTTGCGAATTGCGTGGACTCGATAGTGAGCGTCACATCGCCTATGGTACCTGATTGACTTACATTTTTTGTGTCTGTAATATTTTCGTTACACAGACGACCTTCTTCAATGACAACAAGGTTGGTTTGAAGTCCTGATGTTGTGATGTAACTCGCGGGTCCGTCGTAGAACTTATATAATGTATATTTATCCAGCTGTGCTGAACACTTCGCAACAAATGAGATAACCCCTCGTTTCATAACGGCAGCAGATTTATACCAAACCATAAAAAAGTTGCTTCTGTGAGCTAACCAGCTTATGGAGCTTGCTGGGCCAATAGAGGAGGGTTTGAAAACGTTTTGTAAATCCAAAACTTCCTCGTGCAGAACATATGTTAAGAGTAGGTAGTCAAGATCAGGCAATACGCTATGTGTGATTTGGATAAATAGGTCGGCCGAGTTGACTACAATTGTTGATTGTGGACCAACAGAGGGGCAGATCCGTTTTGACGTCTGTGGCGCTGATCCATAAGTTAGATCAAGTCCACTGGCCGCACACTCTTTGTGGTAATAGAGCGTCCTGAATTCCAAGATAGTAACATTGGTGGAGAACAGTCCAGTCTTTTCGCTGATGGCCCAATGGCATTGTTCGTCTTTCGATGTTGGTCGGTAGGCAATGTACCCACACGGGCCAACTCTTTTGTTTGAGTGCGGCGCACAGCGGGTCTCGACTCGCTCGTCAATGGGCACAGTTTCCACAGGTCCGCGTGGCGGTGTGCATTTAACAAGCAGCCAGTGAACACCAATCACCAACTCCTTCAGACACGCATTCGTCAAATTGATGACGCTGGCGCATCCACATTTCCAAAGTTTTCTGACCAAAACGTCTTCAATGTACGCGAACCATCGCGGTTGACTTGCCGTATTAATTGACGCGTGCTCTGAACGGGGTGCAATTCCGAATGAGCACCCTCGAAGTCGGGGCACTTTACTTTCTACAATGCTGCCAGCGCTTTGCGCAGGCATAGCGCTGGCCAGTGCGAATTCTCTACAGCGAATCCCCAGGAAACAAACATTCAAGATACACAAAGTTGCCAAGAACGTGAAGTGCTCCATGGTGACGACGGATGAACTCCGTAAGTGGAGAACAGTTCTCCATAATATATGGAAATGGCCCAGTCTTTCGGAAACCAATATCCACCAAAAGGGAAAGAGACATTTCCGTATCAGTAAACCTCCCAGTTAGAGCAGCAGTCGTTCAATTGTGCAGACACGCTGTTCAGCCATTATTAGAAGAACTGATCAGAGATAATATGTCAAGGTTTGAGGCGCTAATTGCGTGTCGGTTTCTTTCCAATTGTTATTTACCTTTCGCTGTCGTCGAAAAATCTAACAGATCGTGTCTCGGGGATCAACTGCGTGTACTTGCAATTTAGCTGTATGTAATTAGAGAGTGCTTGCTGCTGACGACACTCGGTCACATTACTTTATTATCCGTAATATGTTGGTCTGAGCGGAGCGGTATATATATCTGAGCAGATTTTACCGCAGTTCTGTTGAACCATCAAGTTGTTATTGTATATGTTTAATCTTTCTGTAAATCCATTAGTTCCTGAATCTGTAATAAAACTCTCACTACACGAATGATTGGTGCCAAGCAATTATATGCCCAGCTATATGCAGCTATTTATGTTTCTATGGCACTACAGTTAGATGCTATGTACCAGCTTTGCACTGATATTAATAATGTGTATAATAGATTTGTTCCCATAACCAACTAATTAAACGTTTGAGTCTATAATAGGAACGCGGTGGTTGTAATGATGCGCTTACCGCGTTTGCCGTCTAATGTGCTGTCAAGCACTTGGAGTTCATATGGTTGCGCAACCTCTATATCTGAGTTCAAAGGATACGAATGTGCACTGTACCATTCTAACACATCGTCATCAGCAAAATATCAAAGGCTAGCTTTTAGGTGAAATAATTCGTAAATTAACATAATATACACACAGTGGAGTAAATGTAAAAACATTCTGGGTAGTTTTGGAAATTATTAGTCACGAAATTTGTACAAACTCAGGCATCGATGCTAAACGATCAAGCCGCAATTTTGGCATCAAGGGACATAGATGCAGGTTCCGGTTTAATCGCTAAATATAGGCACATGAAGGGTTGATGAAAATATCTAGATGAACAAGCATTGTTAAGAAAAGAGTTAACCAGTACGTCCAGACAACACCATTTTACTTATAGGTCATGACTTTTATGACCTCTTATCGTCTGGACAGGCGCTGGCAAAAACCCATAAGCGATTTATGACCAATCGGTCTTGTCGGGTGGAATAGAATATGCTCGTTGCGGTCGGTCAAACCTATAAGTCATAAAATATCTGGTTAATAAGTGCATCTGTTTCTGTCACGTGATGGAAACGGACGCATGTGATTCGGTAATAAGGATATGATCGTGTCTTGTTGACAGTGATGTCTTATTGGTCAAAACCAACATGAAAAAACCTAAGCCGTCTGGATATCATCGTCTCTACAGGAAAGATACATCAATGAGCATACCAACTGACATATGCCATGCAACCGAAGCGCTGCCTCGATGACTCGGCCATTGGAGAACTTTGCTCCACCTGCCTGCATCCGTCGTAACCATGGGGAACCTCACTCAATGTTTTGCAAAGTTGTGTATCTTATAACAAGCGTTATAAGAAAATATTAATCTTACTGACAATTAGTTGATAATACCTTGAGCAGTGGGATTTGAAATATAATAAGCAAATGTGGTGATACAAATACGTTTGACATGGACGACTTCTTTTTATTAGCCTGTTAACTCAGCACAGCGATTCTTACTTGACAATACATAAATACACGACTGACAGCGCTACATAATATTTGAACCATTGCAATTCCTTCCTTGCACTGTAAACAGTTGCTGGTGTGGGAATCAGTTTCCAATATATATTGCTGTATATTCTTCTGTTGAGACGCATACAAATGAAGAGGGGCATCCCTTCCTCACGCTTCGACGTATGCGATGCAATATTCGTTCGACAGAAGCGAGACTGGCAAGCGTTTACTTCGCACTTGATGCTCACAGCCTCTGGTACAACACAAAATTAATGATAGCGAAACGAAACAGTCCAGTAGGCAAACAAGAAATTACGGTTTACGGACACATAATTTTTTCTGCCTGCCTGTGACTCAAGGTTCAACGCTGCACTTGCAAACACATTGGTACTGTGGTTAGTCACGATAACCGAGCAATTCTGGCAATGGTATAACAAGTTCAATTTGACCCATTGCTGTACAACATCATAGGCGTTTAATATTGCGATACCGATTGGACGAGTGTCCGACACCGGTGAATGGCCTAATCGTGAGTAATACTCGCACTGTTTCATACTTGCTGGGGTTAACATGAAACAGTGACCTCCGATCATTGTCCAATTATATGGACATTCAGCATGCAGTGTATGAAGCCTCGTGGTTCTGACGATACTGGTATTAGAGTGTGTATCAGCATGAACGAGATAGCGCTCCAGTCCTGAAGGGGACGGGGTATAATTGCTTAATCCTATCATTCCATCCACTTCTATGGGCAAATTATTCATGGGTCGACCGGTAATTCCTTCCTCGTTAAAATACAAGAATGTCTCCCCGAGAGCTGACGCTCGTAGCAAAGCCGCGAAGCGGTCCTCGTTGTGCTGGACATAATCGCCTTCTTGAACAGATTCACATATGACGGCTGGTTTATCTAAGGTGTCCTCACACGGTATAGTCATCCAAGGGGCGCCAAGAGCTCCCAACAGCAAAATGGCGGAACAATTGTCTGTAAATCTCTTGAAGATTATGCGTTTTAAAAGTGACTCGCTTGATGGGTAGGCACTCATGGTGCGCCAAATTGTGATGCGTGGTATCCCAGATAAATCTTCGCCCATGGCCACAGGAAATTCGAATTCATAATTTATGTCCCAGTTCCTGTAAATATATGGAGTTGCGTCCGTCCAGCGCCAGTTCTAAAAAACAAACAGCCAAAACATATTCAATATGTTATATACCTGTAATGATAAATTAGTAATTTCATGAATACGTATTCGAAAGCATTTGTTCAACCTTCAATTTATTTGTCATCATTTCTATATTAAACGCAGATGCTACTCATCTATGGTCGCACAAATGTAATACCTGTGCCGCATTTTCTTTGTTGATACCGATGAAGAGTGCTTGGTGCATGAATAGTGCTGGACGCCGGTAGTTGTCAGATTGCACAGGCTTATGGACGCCATTCAATGCCCAAGAGATAATTGTGGCCCACTCTGTGTCCGTGTTAAGGCTGAGTAGGTGCGCCCTCTGAGATACACAGAAGTCCTCCGCATCGCGCCACGACATCCTCGCCGGCTTGAAGAACGTGTAACATTGGTGGTTGGCGCACATGGTCTGCACGAATGGCGTCGGCGATGGTGGCGGATAGCTTCCCAAGGTCATAACTGGCAGCCTGTTGTAATGACTTTGAGCGAAAAATGAACTAAAGTAGACGATGAAGGGACAGACGATGTGTATCAAATAGTTACTGTTTAGCTCATTACCGAGATCAGCCCGCGGTCCAATGACAACGCTACCTTTATAAGAGTTAAACAAATTATGTGCGAACGTATAGCGGAATGCTTGCCTTGGTAAGTACGCATAATTCATTGCATACTGCGAGCCATTAGCGAAAAAAACTTCACTGATGTACAGCATGCTGACCGAATCGGAGAGACTGCAGTAGTTCCTGGTCGGCTTAATTATTATCTCGGTGCTGTGATCGGGCATCCGAGCATTCAATGCGATTGTCCATATTATGAACTCTAAAGTCACAAGGGGAAAGCTTACGAGTCCGCACAACTGGTTGACAGAGATACTGGTACGACTTGCCATAGGGATCCTGCTGCATAACTGCTCCGGATCCTCAATAACCACAGTGTAGGATACACCAAGCCATGGACAAAGTCGATGGGGTCTAACATGCAATGATTTATCCACATACGTAGTGGGCTTTTTGGATAGATTTATGTTTCCATGGCCTGGCAGGAAATCCAAGTTACACAATTCTGACGATGTCTTGCGTTGCAAGGTAAATAATACATCTGTTGTACCGCTCACGTTAAAAGTTGCTTGGGTGGTCAGCAACATGTTAATATGGAAAGTAGATAGGTCACATTTAGCACTACTTCTATGGCTGCTGTCTGAAGGCAGCCCCTGAAGATACAAACACTTCCCCTCGTGTCGCACGATGTACACCCTTGTTGTCTTGTCGACAGCCGTAAAGCTGACTGTGCGGCTGAGGAAGTGATTCCACGAGTCAATGTTTAGACGTCTGGGAACAAACCTGTCGCAAAAGTTTATCATTCCCTCGCAGTTCCCTAAAGAAACTTCGTATGTGATACGAATATATCCAACAGCAGGGTAGCTTTTAAGTACCAGCGTAAACCCCATGCTACCAAACTGGATGACATTTTTAGACAGAGAATCCGTCAAAGCACGTATTAAACCGGCGGAACAAAAACTTGCCAAAAGAGCATAGTCTTCGAATAGGTAAATGCCACCAGTAGCGCAGTTTCCCGACAGATTGGGCGTCTCAACATGACTGAAGTGTACTCGTACAAATTTGTCACCTCGTGCAGACTGCACATTGACAGCCAAGAGATGAAATGATTCGGTAGTGGAAGAGGCGTTCGTAACGTCACTAACCCGCATTTCATCATAACCACAATAGTCACTCGGGCAAATAATTTTCTTGGACTCGAATTCAAGACCCATTCTGGGCCATGTGAATTCTGCAGCTTCCACTGTCAGTGTCACGTCCCCTATGGTACCTGACTGTCTTATAGTTTTAATTGTGGAAGTATTGTCATTGCACACGCGACCTTCTTCAAGAACGGCATGGTTCGTCAGAAGTCCGGTTGATGTAACATAACTGGCAGGTCCGTCGTAAAATTTGTATGCTGTAAATGTATCCCATGGCGATATCTCGCACAAGACATATAAAGAGATCACTGCCCGACTCATGACGTCGGCAGTTTTGTACCAAAAAAAGAATCTGCTGCTTTTGTGCGCCAGCGATCCAAAGTGGCTGGCTTCACCTTTCAGGAAGAATGATGTAAAATTTTCTCTGGTCCAACACGTGTCACATATCACGTACGTGAGGATAAAATAATCGAGGTCGGCCAAAACGTCATAGAAAACATTGACATCAAGTTTGCCAGATTTCACCAATATAGTGTGTGGGCTCACCTCTGAGCAAATACGTGCTTTAGTCTTTGGAGCCGACCCATAAGTCAGATCAAGTCTACTGGCCGAACAATCGTCGCTAAAATAGAGGGTATTCACTTCTAAGATTGTGATATTCAAACGGAAGAGGCCCGTCTTGTCGTTGATGGTCCAATGGCATTGTTTGCGATCTTTACTCGATGTGGGTCGATAGGCAATGTACCCACAAGGCCCAACTCGGTGGCTATTAAACGGCGAACAGCGAGTCTCGATTCGCTCATTAACGGATACTTTTTCCACAGGTCCGCGTGGCGGGGTGCACTCAGCAAGCAGAGGGAGAAGATCTTCCACCAATTTCATCAAGCATGTTCTCGTCAACTGGGCGGCGTCGTCGCATCCACATTTCAGCAGACGTGTGGCCAAAACGTCTGCAATATACGCGTACCATCCCGGTGGCTCAGTGGAGCCAGTTGAAGTGCGTGCAAGAGACATAGTTCCCACCGTACACGCAAAAGATTGAAGCCCCTTTGATGACATCCGACCCTCATTCGCTAGCAATTGGTGGTCCTCAGTGGTGATGGCTGTCTTCAATTGGGTAATGGAGAGCTGGTTGGACTCGACTAGTGGGTGATTCCCGAGAAGGAATAGAGTTAACACACCACAAGTTGCATGAAACGATGACATAATCGTGATGGTGCTTGACATATCCATCGTTAGATCTCCAAAACGGACCCCGGTCAAACTTAGTAATGGATGCTGGGCGAGAGGATGCACAGACTGATTTGTTTGATTTATATTTCCATCGTGACATTGCCGCTCAATAAACCAAATTTAGTTGCATAATTTAGCATTTTGCTACGACGCACGTGCAGTATGCTGTGGTATTTAAACAGCGTATGAAAAACATTAATTAGGCGTGACTTGAATGGCTAATTAAATCGTTGTCATTTAGCACTATTCAATCTTTATTGTGAAAGAGAAATATGGTGGATGCTCCCACAATCGGTCACGAAGCAACCCAGCTCATTGTTGCAAGGGAATCACCAGAACGTCTGTGGCAGTATGAATGAAAGCCGTACTTTATTATCCTTTCAGCAGATCGTTAAAATACCATATGCACCCAATTACGATCATATTTCATTCACGTCGTTAACTGGTTATAGTTAATACATTGGAATACTTTACAGAGGTCACGGTTTGTGTATCGATGTCACCGTCCATCCTTGTCAGTGTCCATTACTATAACTGTCCATCCCTGTAATTACCAATCCCTCAGTGGCTGTCAAGGTTAGCATAAGGCTAACGTTAAAGCGTGTTGGTAACAAAGGTCAAGCGATTAACAGGATGCAGTTGCATACATTTCTCAGAAAGCCATGGCAACACGCTAATGATAAAAGCTCATATATTGACAGATCGATGCACCAACGTTCAGCCAATTACCGCAACAAAGAAAATATGAGGCTTTATCAGGGATATTTATCTGTTCAGTCATAAATGGTTTGCTACTGACGTCAGACGAATATCTCATGGTTCAGGTGCTAGGTGGTTTTCTCTTTCCCCGAATGGTTTCCAGGTTCCTCCAGTCAACCAGCTTGGCAAGGTGTATATAGCCGTTACACACAAGTACGAGGGATATAGAAATATAGAAGTACTTAACTTAAGGCCATAATAGCAAGCTCACCCCAACGAGAGCTCTATGAACAACCCGTGCAAGCGGGCTGTACAAGCGGGCTGTGCCTGTGGGCTGTACCAGTTCACACTCCGTCGAATTCTATTGAAACATGGCTCAATGTATACACGTCATTTTGTTCTGATTTCGGTTCCAGATAGGCATTGCTGGGACATTGCTACATTTGTTTTCGTAGAATAGAAAATCACGCATCAACCTAAATAGGTCAAAGAAAGTTAACTAATTAGGACCCACGTCGGTCACGATCAAAATAACATAAAACGTGCATTCTGTATGATGTAAGCCAATAAATGTAGGACCTTTAGGTTATATACCAAAATGCATTGAACGCAAAACCCTGGATCCGTGTAGGGCCCTTTTTTATTCTAGGGTCCATATAAAATTTTCATAACGGCAATTCATGAAGACACAAAATTGGCGGTAGAGCTGCATGGATCGAAAGCTGTGTCCTATCGATCGATCTATCGATCTAGCTATCTAGCTATCTAACTATATATCGATGTATCTATTTGTCTGTCTAAATGGAGTTAATCTCGCAATATATCTACGATGTACACATGAACGAGAGTTTAAAGTGTAATAGTTTGTAATAAAGGATTCTAAGTGAGGATTCTTTATATTCAGATGTTCTTCTTCCTGTGTGACATAATTTTCTTTCACATCATATCGTAGATACATGATATGAATTAATGCAGTTCGTCAGTTTTATTGCAAACAAAAAATCATCAAGGATTTCTGATTACTTATTAATATCTTTGTTTTATTCAGAATTGGGGTTGGTCCGACACTAGTCCGTATATCCACAGAAACTGGGACTTCAAAGAAACCTTCAACATTCATGTGACACATGGTTCTCATGACACCAGTGACCCGGCACTTGCAGGTGACGCTGTGACATCACACAATGCCTGGTGTGCCACCAACTGCAGTGATCCCAGGTGTCAGTGTGCCACGTCATTCTTTCAATGTGCGGAGGCAGGATGTCTTCATTTGGCTAAGGTGTGCGATCAGGTTTACCATTGTGCTGATGATTCTGACGAGACGTCTTGTTTATCACGAAAACGAGCACACGATGTAATGAATAAAGAGTACGCAACAGCTGAACCATGTGAAGTAAACGGTTGGACAAAATGCTCACCGAAAGGGTTTGATTGCTTTCCTCGACACGTGACGTGTGTATACGGGAGACGCCATGATGGCGAGATTAAATATTGTCCGGCAGGTCAACATCTGAGAGAATGTTCATTGGCAGAATGTTCAGGCATGTTCAAGTGTCCCTTCAGTTATTGTATCCCTTTCCACATGGTGTGTGACGGACATAACGACTGTCAACAAACGGAGGACGAAGTGTTCTGTTCGGATTCCATAGTTTGCCTACCCATCGCCTTACTTACTGTAAACCTCTCAAGCGATGTCCTGGGACTGTGCATGATCGGCGTCGCCTGGTCATCGGCTCGATGGACTCGCTGACATAGTCCGGATACCAGCTTTCTGATATTTTTCTCTTGTTGTTTAACGGCATATTGGTATTAACGAGCAACGTGATCAGCATCAAGACGGCGGTGTTCTTGAGTCAGCCTTCAATCTTACGAGAAAGCGACAGCAGACAGCGACATATGGCGCACAGACGGAGAGCCATGGTCCGCATGGTATTCTCTCCTCTGGCCGGTACGCTTTCCTGGGTCGGGATGGTGGTCGTGTTCGCCAACTCTGACAGCGAAAGATTCTTTGCTGATCATGCGTTTATTAAGGCTATTCTAATGGTGTCATTGGGGGCGTCATGTAGTCCATTTATTATCACACTATCAACAAAACGGTTCATTTCTTCTATCTCTTGCAAACCTTAAAATTGCGGCAGCAAAGGTGGCGGTATCCGGATTCAAAGATGCCCAATAACGTCGCTGAACGCATCGTCTTTCTGGAAGGCCTGAGATCCTTATGCATTGTCCTTATTTTACAATACCGAACTAATAGCCGGTGTCCTGATATACATTTTTTTTACCCTAGGAAATTGGAGGTGGTATCCCGAATATACTTCAGAAAATAGAGTGTACTATGATGTTCACATATCCGGTTAAATAATGATGTAAGATATTTATGCAGCTCGAAATAGGAAACTTTAAAAATTTAGTCTGTCGATGTTGACAACCAATAAACAAAATATGCCAGGAATAACCAGTGCTGTTCCGATATCAACACATGGGAGAGATTGTTGAGGTGCACGGGTGAAGATGCCCTGTAGGATGATCGTCATCATCATTGACGTCATGGTCATTCGCTACTGAGTTTTGATATTATTTATATATATGTAGATGTTTTGTTTTGTTTTATTGAGAAACGCTCTTGCAGAAGAAAATCATGATGTTGCCACCGGAAATCGAACCCCGGATCGCCGGCGTGGCGCTTTAACCACTGGGCTACAACGACCCCCAGTGCACTAACCATGACCCTTACACTTTCGATTTAATGGGCCGAACTACAACCGTGAACTCAAATATCTTATCCCCTGCCGAAATGTCTCATGGTTTTTTAGCTCTATGCTGTATATGAACCAATCGGGGACTAGCTCTTCCCGTCTCCGGTCAGAACAAGGTGAACGTTTTTATTTCCCTGTTTCATTTCAAACTGGGACAATCCATGTTTTTCTTTTTCACACCCACCATCCATGTAATCGCGATTTCATATGCACCATTTGTCCATGAAATCGGCGTGCTGATGTGTATCTTGTTTGTTGCTATTGGTTTGCCACTATGCTGTGCGTGGCCTTCTTAACTCCGCCCCTTTGATGGGGTCAATTTAATTTTTAACATTAAACATTTTATGGGCCTTTCCTACCATACATGTTTGTAATTCTTTCGCTTCGGTCTTGTGATATTCCAACAAACGACACGCCCACAAATATTTTTTTTCATTGAACAACGCTGTGGCACATGAGACCAATTTTGTTTTGGAATAGTGAATTTCGGTTAATCTAGATCAAACAACGTATGTTAGAGCCAAATAAATATATAGCACAGTAATAACGTACAACAACAATAATAGTAAAACAATGATAAATTTTCACACACAATTAACATATTTACAATTTCATTTGACTATACAGTCGCCATTAAATCGCTTAATAATGGGGAAGATGCAACCTGCCAATCCCTGCAACTTATTGCGCCGAATGAGTCTGTGTCATAAAAAACCATTGGCTAAAATTAGTGTTTACTCTGGTTTCACTATGTAGGAAGAAAATTGGACGCTACATTGCTTATTTATGCCAGTCCAGAACATTTCTCTAGCCACCTGGTATTCGTCACATCAGTGAAAAACGCGATTTAATTATATTAATTTTACAAATTAATTTAGCCACAAGCTGGTCTTTAACAGATGCTTTAACTGAATTTTCTCCACTGTTATCCGACACACAATTTCAAAGATACTTAAAACGTCATATTTTGCGTATCACGATAATTAAGTCTTTAACAAGACCTGTATTTATGCTAGTTGCGTTTTGAAGGAGCAGCTCAAGAAAGACTGCCTTCGTCAGCTTGTTGACATTTGGCCGGCATAGGCATCCCAGGAATTGTAACTTTTTAAAGTACGTGTATATCATACATTATAAACTAAGATCGTTCACCACGCATCGCACGATTGTAGCTCTAAAATTTCAAGGAAGAGGAAAGATAAACCGGGGGAAAAATGCATGAGCTCGCTCTAACTGAACTAACTCGCTCCTGCTTAAATTCCAACACAGCTCAGCCCCATACAACGTACGGGGCAAACGACAGTCCTATACGATATCACGACAGTGGTCATACACCGTGACCTACTAATATCATGCTGCGTCGCGTATGCACTCACCTGATCTATTTAGTGACTTAATTTAACCCTATAACCACGTGAGTAAAGTCCTCTAAGAATTTCCTCTATTGGCTCACCGTCTGGCAATAGCGATCTATGGAAGAAGTTTCCTCCCAGTATTGGTTGTTTCACATTCAATTTTTACTTGACCGAGTTGTCTTTAAACCGCATTGTTTTTAGTATACTCTTCGCACGAGAAGACAAGGAGCTCGTTTGGAAGCGACCACCAGTCGACCATTGGTAAACTATATAGCTGCAGACCGTCACTTAGTCCGGCAAGCCAGTCGACTGAGATTAACTACACTGCCCTCCCACGGTTCCTCTTGTCGTGTTTGCCAAGATGATGTAGGAGCATCAGCTATGTCTGGTATGATTGATCTGTGGTTACATCTACAAAATCCAAAAAGATTAAAATTTGCAGAAATAGTTATTATTTTTTAACTAGTTTGAACATTAATGACCTGACAGACTTAATAGTGACCATTGACGGCAGGAGAGAAAGGCCCTTGTGCCACTCACCACGGCCACATATCATATGCACTAGCCGTTCGCGCGCAAACTTGCAGGTATAGCCTCGTTCTCGCCCGGGAATTCCCAACATGTGAATAAGGCGAATAGGTACTGCTATGCGCATTAAATTCAGTGGATAGCTTTAGCAGTGTGTGCAGCGAGTTAACTAAACTGCGAGGGACCGAGGGATCCACCACATTGTTGACAGCCGGGAGGAGGGAAGGGGGGGGGGGTATCCAAGCCTCAGATGGCCTAAATTTTGCATTGCAAAACGGCATTTTTCCTAAAAAAAACGGGGGGGGTCCGAACCCACTCGACACCCCCCTGGATCTGCCCTTGCTATAACATTGACATAGGGCAGAAGTGTCTCTGTCGCGTAGGGTCTCGATCAGGTACCACGGTGACTGTACAAATCTACAGGCAAACGCAATGGTAAATTTTTGAAAATTTATTTAAACCCTCAGTTAGTAACTGAACTCCGTCAAACGGTGCGTAACTTACCTGGCAGCAGTGAGGTCACTTGCTGCCAGCCCCTTGCTCTGCAGGGCGGTATATCCAAGTAAAGTATAATCCCTTCTCAATCTGGTTGTCTAAACACGTACACTCCCAATACACGACTTCGCAATTATACGCTATCTGGGAAAAGCGAGACTGGCGCAAAGAGTTCTGGGAAATATTGTCAAATCGTTAGGCCAAGTTCGTCAATGGCATATATAGGTCACGGTCAATGTCACAGTAATTTATTGTAAGAAGAATGTACTCCTCCACAATTTGGGTCTTTCGTATATTATTCCCTTTTTGATACGTCATACTAATTATTGGGTAAAATGACGTTGCACGTTTTTCGAAGAACGAAAACGTTGGCAAGTTCTAAGTAAATGTGATATTCAATGTCATTCTGTACACTGTGCCAGTTAGACAAGGCTTTGAGCTAGGTATTTGATATGTAACCGGAAAATAATATGCTACCGTCTATTCTTATTTCCTGGTGGCTAGCAACGCGCGCGACAAGTTACAATGCGGTCAAAAGTATTGAGACTTGAAATACCGCATAATGACATTAGTAATATTTGTTGTTTACCTCTGTGTCTTGAAGTACTCTGTTACGGAGGGCAGTATTCATCATGTGTTTACATCCAGTCACCTCACTGTCTCATGGAGAGTCCTGCCAGTCTCCAGTTGAAATTAAGCCTCCGAAAGTCAACGCAAGACTTTCAATTACGTCCTAAAAAGGCAATAAAATAACATACCACAGACAATAATTGACAATTAATGGAAGTAATTTTCTTATTATAGACGTACCTTCGTCCGTGCTTACCATATAAGCGTGTAGTGTTGAGATTGGTTGGATAGATCGATCGCTCCTATATGGAGCGCAAAAATAATTTTACCAATATTGCCAAATACAAGTTTTAGAAGGATTTCAAAAATGATCCCCCATAAACAGCCATCGGCCTAATATGCAGCACAACCACAGTCGCCCAACCTGCAGATGTGACTATCCACAGTCGCCCAACCTGCAGATTTTCTGTTCGCGGCGCCGGATCTTGTCCGCCGCCACCAAGAGCGCGATGTTGTCCGAAGACTGCAGAGCTGAGAGCACAGACGGGGTCAGTTCCGTATATGAGTCATCATGATCATGCGCAGATCAAGGTCTTTGGCCTGCTTGAGACGTATGCATGGATAAATACACAATCCAATGGAAATTCATGCCCAAATAACACATGAGCCATAGCAGGTCATTCGACATAGAGAAATAAGTTTCTTCATGTTTCAAGTAATAATACTCTTAAACTCCGTTTATGTATTTAAAAAAAAACCTTACCTGCGACAGAACCTGAAGCGTTGCTTGATTGTTGGTGAAGAGGACATAGGGATCCGAGTAGTCAGCGGGTTTCATATCTAGCCATAACAGTCGCGAGAGGTCGCTGTAATCGCCCACCTCATAGAGTGAGGCCGTCACGGACAAACTCTCGATGGCCGTCATAAAGGTGTCCACCCGGCTCGTGGAATCTGTGGCCGAGAATCAAAAAGAGTCGTTATCATCATCTTCATCTTTAGCTCCAGTGTTATTATGACATGTATATGTGAAAATCACAAGCGCAAATGCGCATATCACATATGTTTCAATCTATATGTAAATGCAATAGTTCTTGTCACCATCGCGGATACAATTAATCTTCTTCGGAATCAGACTTACATATCACAAAGGTGTGTGATTTCTCTATTTTGTTCCCGTTCAGACCATATTGAAAGACCACCAATAAGTATTATAACATTATTATAGTATATATTATTATTTTCCTTTATTATTCCTCGCAATTAATCACAAAATAAATACCCGGAGAGTGTCCTTGTAATTTATTAACATACGTCTGGATTGATTGTAGAAGACAATGATATTTGACCACTGTATGGTCTGGATGACCTCTACCAGGAGAGGGATGGGCTCCCGGCGACCTTCAATCACATGGAGGACGCCATCATCAGCGGCATAGACGGGGAAGCCCTGCCTCAAAAAAGATTGATCCACACACGACTTGTCCGTCATCGACACCAACGGTAATTGCGCATGTGCAGCCAGGCTGGACATGAGTTGCAGATCATCGCAGTGATCCATCGACAATTGACCGTGGATGGCACCCTGGCGCAGGTCCTGACAGGCTGTGGGTTTACACACAATGAAGACTGAATAAACGTCATATATACTGCATTGTGAGCTGCATCATGTCAATGCTTTTTCTACTTTGCATTGTAAGGTTATATGATGATATATCATGTCAACGTAGTGTCAAATATCCAGGCATGGGTTCTATTCATTTATATAGTCCGTAAATTTCCGAGCGCTCACTCCAAGTTTAGCGAAAATATCGGTCAAGAACTGTGTAAACGGCATTAATGAATTTGACTATAATTAAATGTTGGCGAATCCGATTGGAATACATGATACACGATTGCACCCTGTCCACCATGAGAGTACTTGCACTTGTTTCATAATGTAATAAGGTCATATCATTATTTTCGCAATGGTATTCCGTAGGCAGCGCATGTTGGTGTAAAATTGCAATAACCCCTTTTTGGCGACAATGGCACACCATAGAGTCACCAACTGTTACCATATTTGGTCATACGTACCCACTGTGTAAACCTTCGTTAACAACGCATGGTAACGTCCAATAAGGAGCGCTCTAAAGCCGGCGGCAACTTTTGTATAGTAAAAGCCGGCACACAGCACATGTTGACCGGCATCAAGGCAGGTGGTCCCAGTTATACTTCGAACTCGGTGGGTTATTCACATTTATCTTTGAAGTTAATGAGGTTATTCAGTGAGAGTCAGTCTGTGGGTGCATTTCGCCGTCTGTGATATATATATAATACGTTTAAATTGCACAATTGGCGTCAGCAAGTTATTCTTTTGTCATAGTTTAGCCGGCCTTATAAATATATGGTAACTACTTGTAATTGAAGGTAGAAATTATGAGAATTTGTATAAGACGCGATTAGATAGCCATAGACGTAGGCTGCAGAGACTTAATTATCACATTATCATATTGTGAGACCTATAAACTATGTGCAGGTGTGCTTTAATTAAGGTGTATTCCTGAGTCTAAGCGTTATTGTCATTATGTCACCGGAGACTTAGGGGGACGTTATGATATCTAGGACTAATCTCCAGATATAAATTACCCCAAGAGTGTGGTGTTGCTCCTGAGTTATCTATCTTACCGTGGTATTAGCATGGAGTATTGGTCAGGCGCCGACCTTATAATTTATCTCCTTATCTGACAAGGAAGTAACTATAGAGGCATAATGATATAGGCAATGGGATTAGGCTGTTGCAGAGTGTTTACAGAATAACTTATTTTAGACTGAGATCTCTGCTGTGTCCTACCTGCATGGCCCTACTAGATGCCGGCCTGATACACCCGCAGTTAACCTCTGGTACGTCTTATTTATCGACGTTACGTGATAATTGTAACGTTAGTTCTAACCATGTGTACCTGTCTACTCTGTAAACCTTAAAGATAATATTAAGAATAATATAAAATATGTTAGACAAATTACATTTGTATACCTGTTTACGTCGCACCAACCCACTCTGCATATATTTGTCTACAGTTAATAAGCCATACTATTAGCTAAATAATTAGAAACTATACAAAGCAATATTTCACTTATAATGGTGACAGGTAATCAATTTAATCAGAACGGGAATGACTCTTTCGTTTTAATCAGAACGGGAATGAATCTCTCGTTAACTGTAATCCGTTGTAACGGATAAAAATAATGAAAGATTGTTTGTTTGCTAATATTAATCATAATAATAAAGGATATGGGAATTAATTGCTGATGTGCTGTATATACTTATGGTATGTATGACTATTGACCTCTGTTTAATTTCATTTCAGTTGACTGTTGCAGGGTGTATGTAAGAATAAAACCAACTTGGACCTTACACATCGACTCTTTGTCATTGAGTTAATAAGCCATACTATTAGTTAAATAATTAGAAACTATACAAAGCAATATTTATTATGTGGATGTAACGCGATTAAAATCTTTCACTTATAATGGTGACAGGTAATCAATTTAATCAGAACGGGAATGACTCTCTCGTTTTAATCAGAACGGGAATGAATCTCTCGTTAACTGTAATCCGTTGTAAGGGATAAAAATAATGAAAGATTGTTTGTTTGCTAATATTAACCATAATAATAAAGGATATGGGAATTAATTACTGATGTGTTGTATATACTTGTAGTATGTATGACTATTGACCTCTGTTTATTTCATTTCATTTGACTGTTGCAGGGTGTATGTAAGAATAAAATCAACTTGGACCTACACATCGACTCTTTGTCATTGAGCCCTCTCATCACCCAATTCAGTCCACTCTTCTGACCTTGTTGGATGACGTAAAATGGGTCGCCATTTAGTTCTCGGGTCAGCTATCTCAGCGCCATGACCGTGTTATTCAGACGCGGCAATTTCTCCACTTGGGTCTGTGACGTCATCGACAGCCAGTCGTCCAACGTGCTGCCCGGGTATGCCGTGCTGCCTGATGAGACATCGTGAGAGAGGAGCGGGGATGAGGGTACGAGGGGAAGCCGGCCATTATAGCTACTTAGCATATGTTTTATGTTTGTAGAGTGATTTTTGTCGTTAAAAAGAAATACTTTGATCACTTCATTGGAAATAATATATCGAGATATTTATTGTATCAAGATTAAAAGGCTATAACTTAGAAGAAAGAGACAAGAGATGACGGCTTTGACAGACCGGCGCAGATTAGTGACAAGTAAACTGAATGTACATATTGAATTATAAACAATTATAAAAGAGTTAGCACCCAAGAGAAGCACATTGACCAATTAACCTTCTACTCAGTTCTACCCAAGTCGTCATTCAGAGGAAATGAAATGACTTCATCTAGACATGACGGGTCAACTGGGCCATGATAGCTCACTCAGCTATCATTTAGAGCGGAAGATGCTGATTGCGCATTTGTCATAAACATTGGAAACAGTTGCCTTTAATTTGGAAAAAAATGGGATGGATCTGGCTGTTGGTTGCGAGAGAAGGCGAGGACCTTTCCACATCCTCAAGAGATCTGAACGATGTAGATTGCTCCAGATTAATGACGTGTCATTAACCGTACCTATGATTATTTTATCGCTTTCTTGAGCCGTGTCTGCTAGCAAAATTCCTATCAGTAGAAGGAACCGAATCTGCAAGACATCGAGAGAAAATCATGATCCCCATCGTATGCATAGCAGTTCCAATGTGATTGTTAGTGACCCAAGTCCAGTGTTAATTATTATTACAAAGTATTTTAATATCTTCCACTTCATTGCACGCTCCTTCGTGTGCCTAAGTCTGAAAAAAACACCTCTACACACACCATGATCCAAAGCTTTATGTCGAGGAAAAACGATTTGCAGCAAGCTAAATTATGCTTGCATGCATACACGCATGACGCTCCCACTTATCATATATTATTAAGTATTATCTAGCAGTAGTAGTATTAAGGGTGTGATCATCGACCGATTGAGCTAAGCGGGCTTCGGGTGGGTCCATTGTTCTCCGTTACCAGGCAAATCGAGCCAGCAATAGGGCACTTTTTTCATGCACTCACTTGGACAATACCATATCTGCAGCTAACAGAACAGCGGTGGTCCATATGATAACATGTCAACATCTATCCATTTAGACTCCACCCCCTCCCCCCATATATGTGCATGCATGACATGTATCGATGAAAACGAAAAACACTACTTTGACAGAGGAGAGGAAAGGTCTTATAGACCACTATCAGTGGAGCTATCTCGAAATGTACACAGGATGAATTACATAGTTGCGTCGTAAATGATGGAAACAGAACGAGAGATACTCTCCAGGATTATGTAACATTGCTCAGTGGGCGGGCAGGAGGGGTGAGGCTAACCGTATATATAAGGCAGTAAAGGACGGTGTAGAAGATTGCTGATTGTCACAAAGAAGTTTGCCGAGAAGCAGAGCTGTTAATTTGTAGCGAGAAACGATTTCGGAGAATGGGAATAATCTTATCACTCAGGCGTACAATTTAAACATTTCGTGTTGTAAAGATGTCCATTGTAGAAATTGTTTACTAAGGCAAAAAAATTTCAATGCTTTGCCTTATATCACTGTCTATGTGTGTCAGGGTGTTTGCGCCTTTGTTTAGTGCGTTGGGACATACAATTTCGCCTTATCGTAGAATTGCACAAATAACGCATGTGACATGCGACCAAAAATGTCATTTCTCCCAGTAATGCATAACTACATTAACTTACCCTCGTGTGTGTCACCATCGTCCAAATGCGAGATTGCTGTTTTGTTTCTCCGCCGCGAACAGTATTATTCGTAAGCATTATAGTTTGTTAGTTTTGTCATTCATCGCGCCCAGGGTAGCTCTACCGGTGCGCAGAGACTTGCGGGTCACAGGGATGGCGCGTTAGTGCGGTACCCAACCAGACACACGTGGCTGTATACAGGGTTTCTGTGTAATTAGGGCTTACTATTAGTGGCCACCGTTGATGTCCCCCATGCACCCCGAAGAGAGAATGGGCTCAACTAATGACTAAGGACGATGATTTATGGATAAAGACTAATTGATTATCTGTGTAGTGTCCGTGGGTAATAAACCGACTAAAATCTTTCTCCACATGTCGTTGTGTAGCGGTTTGCTACAGATTGTCAGTAATCCGACAGCGTAAGAGACTCACGCCAACGTTTTAATGGTTTTATTGAGCCTTAGTGGGTATATGATGATTTGCTGTATCCTTGTCTTATATTGCATGTTCTAACTGCAAGACAATAAATATTACATTAGTTCCTGTTGTTACAACTGCCAATCATAAATAACTATGGGTTGAAGTAAGGTGGGCGTCCCATACACATTTTAACATTAATATTCCCGATGTGGCGTGCCATACCTGATATATAGCAAAACCGTTATTTGACACATTAATCGCCGTTGGATATGATGGCCATTTAAATATTGATACAAATAATTAAACAGTTATCAATCAAAAACAATATAGTAATTATCAGCCAAATACTTACAAATGCTGGCTTGTCTGAACAATTAAAGTCATGCTGATGTTGACTGTCAAGTTCACGGGCACTCGGTTTGTGAGATATAAGTCCTACGGCCTGTGTATACCCTACATATATAACAAGAGGGTAAGCAAGCTCTGAGGCTCAAACCAAAACATTAAAGGCTTATTTTAGCCTTAAATGATGCTGTCACAATAAAACCTGTGTTTTTTCAGATGCTACACAGTCAAGTATTTGTAAATAAATACTTTTTATCCATATCCATAGGCCATTAATCAATAATCAAGGATCTTTTGGTCAAACTTTTGGACAAATCCACTTTCTTGTAACTCTGTGCCACAAACTTGACAAAGGTTAAGGTCAAGAATATATCAATAACTTCCTGTTCAAGCCAGTTGTACCTCACCGATTGGCTCATGGTGAGTAACCGGGGAAGAACCGAGAAAGTCTTGAAGGCGAGCCGCCGCGGGCCGTGTTCAACGCTGTTTACGTGTTATTTACTTATAATTTACCGGAATCCCATATATTTCTTACATGTTAACTTGCATAAACTGCACATACCATCTAGGATCTTTAAGGTGAAACTTACATGAGTTGTAAACCTATGAATGTCCATAAATTGACAAATGCGTGGATTCTTCTGAAAGTTCTGAGGTTTTGATTTGTATTTGAAAAACAAGCCGGTTCAGTAACACTAATTAGCTACTAGCTACAGCATGAAAACATATATATATATACATCTGTTGCTGGCATGCTGTTGATTACTGTTTTTATATACTTCAGGTTAACAATTTCCTGGGATTCATCGTTTTGACTATGGGCGTTTCCTTCGTCGTTAGCTTAGTCCTAGAACTCTCGTTTCTTCATTTAGAAAAGGTCCTGATTCCACGGAAGACGAAATGACGACTGACTAGTTCTCAGTGACATTACTGACTATAACTGAGATCACATTCCACCTTAGCGTGTCTCATATTATTTACTCATTGAAAAAGCTGCTGTTATATTCTCGTCTGATAACACTAGCTATGGTGTTTATGTCATACCCAATACTTTTGTTTCTTGTTACGGACATGCTGGACGTAATAGGGAAGACGTGTATGTATAGAAGACGGTTTAGTATTGCTTTTGTTATTGTTTTGTGCAAACTCGGTATAGAAAAGGTTTATTATGTGTATCGATTTGCTGGTTGTTTCCTTCTTGACCTTGCATAGCTCACTTCAAATTATATTATTTCTCTTCATCTCCCTTCATGGAACATAAAATGACCCAGCCGCTTAAGTAGTTACTCATTTTTTGATTCATGAGGAACATAAAGTCTGAGATACAATGGTTAATTTTTCTCACAAAATGTGTGCTGCATGTTTTGAAATGAACTTTCATGTTCGAATAAATGCTTCTTGTTCTGATTGATGTGGCATTTTTTTCGCTTCCTTAAAAGTCCATTCATGATCCGTACTCAGGGGCGGATCGCCGAGGGGGGGCGGGTTGCTCTCTGAAAACTTGCGACCGGGGGGGTGCTATCTGAAAAACTTGCGACCGGGGAGAGGGGGGGGGGTGCTCGAAGAACCCGATTTAACAGTGTATGTTCAGGTTTCCAAGAGGGGGGGGGGGGTTGCAACCCCTGTAAGGCCCCCTCCCCTAGATCCGCTAGGGGGTACTCATTATTGTTTTTGATATCTATAAGTGAATTCGCGAGTATGCGAGTGGAGTAATCGGCGCAGATATTTCGTGCATACGCACTCATACTTTCCGCTTTCCTTATTCATGATCCGTACTGTAATACCATTTATCTTCTTTATTTCAATCGTTAGCACCCCTTACCTTCGCTAGGGGGCACTCACTATTGTTTATGATCTCTATGTGTGATTTCGGGTATGCGAGCATAGTAATCAGCGCAGACATTTGGAGCATGCGCACTCATACTTTACGCTTTCTTAAGCACCCCCCCCCCCCACCCGGTTTGGCAGCAAACGCACTGTCGCAAATATACTAAAGCACAGACGATGAAATTATAATAGTTGCCAGCCATACAATACACGAGCGCTCACCAATATACATAGGGCCGTGCGCTGACTGACACAGTATTGATTGTGGCCAACACAGGTGAGCGCTCTTGATATGATACATCGCTAAGGTTTCACGCTGGCTTTGTTAAAGCAATAGACTTACATGCGCCATCTTAGATTTTTTACACTTTACAATCAAGATTAAAAGAATCTTAAAATTATGATGCATTTATTATTTATCTCTTTAAGTCTGTAAAACAACAAATTTAACATCAAACTACGCGGTTTATTGATATCGCGCGCGGACATCTTAGCGAGCCGCGGTCGACATCACACAGAATACCGAAGGGGCCTCAATAAAAGGGCCCCTGAGGGGGGGTAGCCATGTCGCGTGTCGATTTTAAGAAAAAGGTCCATGTCGCGTGTCGATTTTAAGAAAAGGTCCATGTCGCGTGTCGATTTTAAGAAAAGTTCCATGTCGCGTGTCGCTCAGTCTTATGTCGCATGTCGATTCTAAGACAACCCCAATGTCGCGTTGTCGATTTTAAAAATCGCCGTGTCGCCGTGTCGAAAAAGCCCCTATGGGGCCCTAATAAAACGCGGAATACCTGCGCAATATCGGCAAAATAATGCGGAAAATTTCGGAATTTCCGCCGCGAAGAAGTTTTCCGCGTCTTAATGATGACACTACCCTACCAAACAGCGAACAGGCGCGCAGGGATATAACGCCGGCCACCAACTTCAACTGCTGCGGAAAACAAATTCGCTTTCTCCGGATAGCCACGGGCTTTCAGGAACAAAAATTACGAAATATATTGCCTTAAGCGCATATAACAGGCGCTGGGGTTTTTTTCGTTGGCAAACTATAAAATATATATTTAGATAATGTGTTCGTTCAGCTTCCATCGTTTCACCCGCACTTCGTTAAGTCTACACATCAGGCGCTGGATGTATGTAGTTGGTCAGTTATGCAATACATCTTTCGATACGATGTTCGTTCAGCTCCGATTGTTTCATGCTGGCCCGGCTCAGCCCACACAGCAGGCACTGGATTTTTCGTTTGGTACCAGCTATGGAGACATATAGTTAGACACATGTATTTGTATAATGCAAACATTCGTTTCGAGATGACATTTCCTAGTCCACATTATTAGCCTTCTCAGTTTGACACCGGGTGGCCTTGGCCTTGACGTGTTAGCCGCATGCTGTAACGCTCCAGCTTTTTGTCCCTTGATGGGACTCCTGGAACGCTCCTGCGTCATTCACCCGCCAATAAAATAAATTGTTGACCAATTTCACTCCACACCTGGGTTTGCTTCTTTTTTCGCCATCAAACGAGTTTCGGGTCCGATTTAGCCTCGACCGTATAAGGTAGTTTTTATAACGTGACAACTATTTGATGTAGAGCGGCGTATTTCTCGTTCCTCCTCTCTCTGGAGGCGTCGCTCATTCACATAGGTTTACGGTAGATTGCACCGCTTTTGGCCAATCAGCGACGTCGCCCTTACCGTTTCCGGTCAGCTATCGAGCAAGGTTAGCCCATAGTTTTACTCTGGTATAATGTCTACCAATTATCGAGTCTATGTGATCCAGGATGTTTATACCACCCGCTGTGACCTTGACCTTGAATGCATGATAGTGATCAATATCGTCAGCCGCGCTCAAATAGCCACGTTATGTTGTACGCAATATGTGTCGTTTGTCTCAGTTGTTTCCTTCATATAAAAATTGAGGAGCCGTTTTAACGCCAAAATGCCTTTAATGAGTTCAATGTTAAAGTTAAGGATTTTTTTACAGAAAAAATATTTTGGCGATGTCCAGAACCGTTAGCGATCCAGATGAGCAGTGATAAGGGGGAAACCACAATTCCATTTTGCTTGACGTGGAAGTCATGGCCGCTAACGGCAATGAGAATGTTATAGAGCTAATCGAGAGGCACGTATTTAGAAACACAGGCACAGGCACAGCCACAGGGCAGAACAGGTGAGCAAACTTTAAAAATTGTCTCCAACTGCACAGGTTTACCTTTTCCTTATTCTCACGGTTTCTAATTCCAAATAATGGCGTGCGTGTCGCTGCCTCCCGATCGAGACGATTCATAGAGACGCCACGCTCAAAAGACGCGTTTACCGTATTGAGCAAAAGTTCATCTTGCGACGTCAGGAATCATTGAAAACATTGCCCCGTCTGTCTATTCCTTTTCTAGCTTGGTCTGTGATAAAATGACTTATATTGTTATAATTGGTGTTGCGACAATTTAGTCCACATGGAATTTCGTTAATGTAGTGCAAATGAATCAAATATTTGCATCGAAGGATCGTAGGACCTATGAGATGGACTGTAATTATTTAAAGTGTACCCCTTAGATATTATTGGGGTACCCCAGCATAATTAAGGGATACCTCGTAACATTAAGCCATTTACTTTAAGTGGTATGCCTTAATAATTGAAGCGGTACCGCTTAAACAGTTGTAGGTGAGCCCGATGTGCTGTCATACATACATATTAAGTCGCTTCATTACCCACTGACACTGCACTATAACAAATTGCTCCATATCGATGAATCATCGCCCTTGTGGTCGTTAGTTGCACAATTTTCTCCGGAGTGGTATGAGGCATAGGGGTCACCAACAGTGGCCGCTAATAGCGGATAATCCTCACTCCGTACAAAGGCCTCCTATATATAAACATTCTGTGTCCGCGTGTACCTGGTTGGGCACCGAACCAACACGCCATCGCTGCAACCCGCCAGTCTCGGCGCAGCGGTACATCTACCCTGAACAGACGGAAGCAAAAAACGTATGAACTTTAAGGACAGCAACCAGTACTGACCAACATCCGGCAATTCGACGATGACGACACATACATGGGTAAGTTCATGTAGCTATTCAATTATGTGAGAGAAATGGAATTTTTGGGTAACATGTCATGTTTAATTATATGGTGGCGTGCGGTAACAGGGTGTGACTTGACAATGCCTCTTCATGGTTTGTGGCGACGGCCTGCAGAATGGTACTCCTGAGAAAGGAAATAACGGCCAGATGGACGCGATGGTGAACCATGCATTTGTGTTTTAGGCCGCTTTTGTGCACTAGAAGAGTTAAACTGGGGCAATTCTTGATTGTCAAATCAGGATCTGAGGGATTAAATCTGGATCTGAGGGATCAAATCTGGATCTGAAGGGTCAAATCTCGATCTGAGGGTCCAATCTCGATCTGAGGGGTCAATCTGGATCTGAGAGGTCAAATCTGGATCTGAGGGGTCAATCTGGATCTGAGAGGTCAAATCTGGATCTTAGAGGTCAAATCTGGATCCGAGGGGTCAAATCTGGATCTGAGGGGTGAAATCTAGCTCGTAGGTGTCAAATCTGGATCCGAGGGGTCCAATCTAGATCTGAGGGGTCAAATTTGGGTTATATAGCCCGTTCAAAGGGCAATTCGGCCCAATGGCACATTCAACGGGTAGCATAGGCCTTGTGTAGATTGACGGGCAATTTGGGCTAAATAGCGCCTTCAACGGGCATTCTGGGCTATATATAGCGCCTTCTACCGGCAATTCGGGCTATATAGCGCCTAGAACGGTTAATTCGGGTTACATAGGGCGTAGAACGGGCAATTTGGGCTATCTAGGGCGTAAAACGGGAAATTTAGGTCATATAACGCGTTGAACGGGCAATTCGGGTTATACAGTGCGCTGAACGGGCAATTTGGACTATATAGCCCGTTCAACGGGCAATTCGGCCCAATGGCACATTCAACGGGTAGCATACGTCTTATGTATAGAGCAATGTGCGCGGGCGACTGCTATCTGTAGCAATGGGCGTAATCTATTACCCGATATGTACGGTCGTTAAAGCGTGGTTGCGCTCGTGACGTCACTATGACGTCATGTGACGCACGTTCCGGCCGCAAATTTGGTGCCAAATTAGACCTTAAACTAAAATGCATCTTGAAGTCCACAGTGATTGTTACGGTTAAGTATTAATGGTACTATCAATTTTACCCTTTATTGAAGATGACGTCATCGTGACGTCACATGACGTCATTTGACTATCGAGATAATGCTCTAGATGGCTTCTACTTATGTTTATGTACCTAGTTATGAAGCCGGGTGACGGGTTGCCAAATTAGGTGAACATGACGCAAGGCGAACATTTCCTAAGAGTACGTTTGCTATGACGTCAGTTTTGACGCACACTGATCCCCTGCGCCCAAAAAGTTTGGCACGGCACAAGTTGTCCCTGAAGACTACCTGTAACGTCAAATAAACCGGAAGTCGCCACCACGTATATTAGCTGAGTAATAGCCTCCGTAAGATGGGAACGTCATAACGTCATAGTCACGTCATGGCTTTATGCACAACAACGTCCACGTCGAAAAACGCGAACGTTTTATAACGTCAAGTCACATGATCACAACTCTTTTATGTTTTGCTCCATTTTGACGAGTCCTTAAAGATCTTCATTGACTCATCATTGGAGATTCGCCGAGAAGTCGTCCAACTTTGAAGCGCTTTAGCGCCCACACAAAGCGCGATTTGTCCATCGGAGCATACAGTGATATGTAGAGGCATCTTGTTGACCAATTGACACAAAGATTGCGGCTCTACCATGTTTTTTCAGATTTAAGACAATTTTTAGAAAAAACCTACGCTCCGTATGTTTACAATGGGCCCGAATGTTCTGTTGCCATGGAAACAAAACTAGGAGAAACAATTGCCGTTTTGAGTTTTGGGAATTCATGAGACGTCCACTTGAAAGAATCGTGGCGATTTGAAGGCCAATCGACACAGCCGTTTGTGCGTTATGAAGCTATATACATAGGCTATATATTCCCCATAGTAAAGATAGGGACTCTTAACATTGGGAATCCCCATAGAACATTTTTTCGCCCTCTAGCGGGAAAAGTAAAATAGAAGTTATCTTTCTTTAAGTAAGAAACAATTAGGCGGTAAAATTAGAAGTCCAATGACCCAATTCCGATATCTTTATTCCCAGTATTAAGCGTATAGTGAATTTATTTCTTCTTTAAATGTTTTATTCTTTCTTTGGAGTGGAGAGGGCATGGAGGACATCGGCGGTGGCCGCTAACAGAGGATAATCCTCACCCAGTTCAAAGACACCCTATATATAAACACTCTGTAACCACGTGTGCCTGGTTGGGTGCCGAACCAACTCGCCAGTCGATCTGTGCTACCCGGTACATGTGCAGCTAGCAAATTAATGGGCTACAAGAAAAGCAATAAATACTGGCCATGGCGGGAAAGAAGCAAACATCCGGCAATTCGACGATGACGGCACAGACATGGGTAAGTTGATGTAGCTATTCATTTCTCTGAGGGAAATGGATTTTTTGGGTCTCATGTCACAGACGTTGTTTAACTATGTTGCGATTTGACAGGGTCAGTCCGTGGTTGGTCGCTGCGAGGCAGCAGAACAGTAATTATAAGCAGGGGCGTGTACAGGAATTCTCAATAGGGGGGGAGGGGGCACAACATACTGTTCAACAACAGTGGGGGGGTCAAGTTCAATTTTCATTGAGCGCCAAACTACACTATGATTACATTTTGATGTTACTTTTTTATTGCCTCTTCGGAATATGGAATCAAAGCGCTTCCTAACGTAGTCGTTTGGTCATTTGAGGAACGTCCGCTTGGTCTTTCCCCGGCCACCTACTTTCACTAACCATTACATGGAGAAAAACTTTCAGTCAGCGCGCTTACGACAGTCATGTTGACGGGAAAGTAGCGTTGTCCTTTTTAGGCTCGTTACGGTTTTCGCTGCCATCTGAACCTTTAAGCCGAGTCCCACTTGAATAACAGTTTCAGTAAAGCAGTTTAGCGCATTCGTAGTTATAAAAAGGAATGCCCACCTCAGGTGGTGAAACCAGACGACAACGGGAGGGTAGGGAGATTCTTGACTTCTCACATAGACCGTACCCTAGTACACTGGATCCCCCATTGAGGATACTGTAAATATTGTATACATAGATATATAAACATATAGATATGTAGAAATACATATATATAAGGGCGGAGTCAAGGATACATGGATCCATATTGATATATTATCAAATGGAGAATCGCTGATTGGTTAGCTGAAAATATGATATCGTCCAATTGTGCCTGTACGACTGGCACATATGTCATCCCAGTAATATCCCAGCGTAATTATTTGTTGGGCACGGTCTGAGGCCTCACACGTTTTGGCATGGTTGTGGTTGACAGGGGCGGATAGGTAGCCAGCCGTACGCACGTACGCAGGTGCGTACACATTGAGTGGTGCCGTTAAGGGCAATCCTGTATTTTTTCATGTGCAGCAGGTGCGTACACTTGCTCAAGTCCCTGGCTACCCCCCTGGTTGATCACGCGATTCTACTGCAGCTGAATTGCATGACAAATTTAGATTTTGTAGCATCCAATTGTTGTTTCTGGCTTGCAACGGAAAGCAACAACTAACCCATGCGAAAGATATTACGAAGTCCGCTAAGCTCAGTCTATCGATGATCGCATCGTTAATAGGTAACATGAAAAATTGTTGATAATTTGATGCTTCATGCGGGAATGCTAGTAACTGCCCCAGACTAGCATTCTGTAGACGGGGCGGTTTCGGTCAGGGACCATAAACATGTACTGCTCTATTCATACGCTGAGCGATCATGATTTTCTCGATTTCTTGCAGATTCGGTTCCTCCTCGTGATAGAAATTTTACAAGCAGGCATGGCTCAAGAAAGCAATAAAATAATTATAGGTAAGGTTAATGTTATTTGCTTGACACAAGTAATTAATTTGAAGCAATCCACATATTTCAAACCCAATTTGCTCCAACTTAAAAGCGCTGGCCTAGCTCCTTAGCAACTACTTGTTTATATTACAAATGCTATGTTTATATTACAAATTCTCATCCAGCCTGTTACCGTCTGAATAAAATCTGAGGAAGATTTCTTGGCACAATTGCGCTTCGATGTGCAGATGAATTTTTGTCTGAATGACGACTTGCGTAGAAATGCTTTTAGAAGCCTGTTGGGTGTCTTTAACAACTGTTTATCATATCATATCTGCTTTTAGCTTAAGTGTCAGTAATGTGCGTCGATCCGACAAAATCGTATCTGAGAGCGCCTCGCTATTATAACATTTAATCTTTATACAATTTATGATTTCGGCTGCAGTTATCTAAAATATTCCTCATGACCATAAAAAATCACTCTATCAGCAGCGTTAATTGTCGCCCTCCCACCGTGCTGCTCTTATCACACCCCTTTCATGATGTCTCGTCAGGCAGCACTGCATACCCTGGCTCCACGTTGGACGACTGGCTGTCGATGACGTTACAGTCCCAATTGGACAAAGTGCCAAGTCTGAATGACACTGTCATGGCGCTGAGACAGCTGACTCCAGAGCCCACTGGCGACCCATTTTACGTCATTCAACAAGGTCAGCTTATGAAAACAATGAGGCTCACGTACTCTCAAGCTAGCGTTCTGCGAGATACGCGCCAGGAACAAACGCAGCCACCAGAATAAAATATATGTATATGACATAGGTATATATATATAGCAATACTTATTTATTAGCAAGATTAGGGTAGGGGGTTGGGGTGGAGAATGAAAATGTGCTTCATGTAATGCAAACAAGTAGATAGCGAGACATGATACAGATCACAATGCAGTATATATGACGTTTATCCAAACTTCATTGTGTGTTACTCGACAGCTTGTCAGGACCTACGCCAGGGTGCCATTCACGGTCTCTTGTCGATGGCTCACTGCGACGATCTGCAACTCATGTCCAGCCTGGCTGCCCATGCGCAATTACCGTTGGTGTCGATGACGGACAAGTCGTGCCTGGATCAATCTATTATGGGACAGACAGATCACCCGAAGGGCTTTCCCACCTCTGTGGCTGATGATGGCGTCCTCCATGTCATTGAAGGTCGCCGGGAGCCCATCCCACTTCTCGTAGAGGTCATCCAAACCATGCAGTGGTCAAACATCATTGTCTTCTACGATCTATCCAGACGTATGTTGATCCATTACAAGGATACCATCGGGTTACTTACTTTGTCAATACCTCCAATTAATAATAACGGACAACAATTATACTTCTTGGAGTTCTTTTATTATGGCCTGATAACGGGAATAAAGTAAAGAAGGCCCCCACCTTGGTGATATGTGGGTATGATTCCGATGAAGATTAATTGTATTCGTGATGATTTTTCACACACATATCATACTGACGTTGGAGCTGAAAATGAAGGTGATGATAACGACTCTTTTTGACTCTCTGCCACAGATTCCACGAACCGGGTGGACGCCTTTATGGCGACCATTGAGAGCCTGTCCGTGACGGCCTCACTCTATGAGGTCGGCGACTACAGTGACCTCCCGCGACTGTTATTGCTAGATATGAAACCCGCTGACTACTCGTATCCATATGTCCTCTTTACCAACAACCAAGCAACGCTTCAGGTTCTGACACAGGTAAGGGGTGTATATATAGGTATATCCCGAGTTTAAGAGTATTATTACTTGAAACATTATTGAAACTTGTTTCTCTGTGTCGAATGATCTGTCTTGGACAGGCCAAAGACCTTGACCTGCGCCTATTAGAATACAAATGGCTGATATACGGAAGTGACGGCGGGACTGTGCTACCAGCTCTCCAGACTTCCGACAACATCGCGTTTTTGGTGGCGGCGGACGAGAGTCGACGCCGAGAACAGGAAATGTCACATCTGCAGGTTGGGCAACAATGGATGTGTTATATGCATATGAAGCCGTTTCCTCTATATGGCGGATAATTCCAACCATGAAAACGCCGAGGCATTATATTTTGCTCTTTTCAAGAACCAAGGGCCCCGCCCCCTGCCCCGAAATCCTTCCAAACTAGTACTTTGCAACACCGCTATATGATTTTGCTCCCGAATGTACGATTATAGTCTTCCATTATTGCAGATTATTGTATGTGGTATGCTGTTTTAGCATGTTTTGTTTCTTTGCAATCTTAGGGTGTGATTGAAAGTCTTGTGCTGACTTTCGGGGACTTAGTTTCAACTGGAGACTTGCAGGACTCTTCCTGGGACAGTGAGGTGACTGGATGTAAACACATGATGGATACCGCCCTCAGTAACAGAATACTTCACGACATAAAGGTAAACAACGAATATTACTAATGTTATTACGTGCCCTAATGTTCAACCCCGACGAACATTCCAGGTTTCTGTTACCCTAAAGCTACAGAATTTACAATGCAAGTGTGTATGTAAACTCGCCCTCTTTGATGTTCATTGGGTAGCTATTTTTGAATACAATGTCCACGAATTGGAAAACGATAGTGAAGGAAATATGTTAGTGTTGGATTTAACGATTTGTGGGCATAGAGTAGTACATGTAAAAATATATGAACCGAATAGGGATTCGATCACCACACTTTTACGATCGGTTGGCTAATGTTAACTACGGTGGTATAATAGTGAGCGGTGATTGGAACATGGTTCAGAACCAAACACTGGATACCATAGGGTATGTGAGAGAAAATAATGTGAAGGTCAGGAAAAAAAGTACTCATCATGATGGATAAACCTCGAATTAACTGATTATTGGAGAATATATGTCACCCGAAAACACGCCGCTTTACATGGACAAATCAAAAACAGAAGTCGCAAAGGGCGAGATGAGATTTCTTCACCACCTCGCACGACATGATGACTACATCGGACGGATATAATGTCAGGTTACAGGACGGATCATTCGCTCTTTCATATAGATATTGATTTTTATTGTGCTCAGAGGGAAAGGGTGTCGGAAATGCAACAAATCACTTCTGTGAGATCAAGAATATTGCAAATTAGTACGAACTTGTGTATACATGACACAGTGAAGGGACCGCGGAACTTTTATAAACGATCAAGCACTCTTCGAAGTGTTTAAGTTAGATTTGCGGGGTAACACTATTAGTTCTTTTAGCTGCAAAAACAATTTTGTGAAACAAGGAACCGAGTTGACTCAAAAGATTGAGGTAATGGAAATTAACCTAGAGTTAAGATATCCGGACCAATTAGAAGAATTAAAATCAGAATTGGAACAAATACGTTCCACTAAAATCAAAGGTTTGATGTTACGATGTAGAGCCCAAATTTTTGAGGAGGATAAAAAACCAAGTCTGTATCTTGCCAACTTAGAGAAAAGAAATTATAATTGCAAACATATAAATAGACTTATCGTGGACGACAATGAGGTTGTAAGACCAGAGGATATTTTAACTGAGCAAAGGAAATTTTATCGTCACCTTTATACAAGTGTGCGGTACCCGAGACAAGAAGAATGCCTGTCATACTTTTTAAAGCCTGGAAATATGAAACGCTTAAGTTTGGAACAGAAGCAATTATGCGAAAGAAATGTTACCTTAGAAGAAATCAAGGAAGTTTTGATGTCTATGAAGAATAATAAATCGCTAGGTTTGGGTTTCCGATAAATTTCTATAATTGTTTTTGGTCGAATTTAAGTGATGTTTTGTATAGAAGCTTAAGATATACTTACATTGCGGATAGGCTATCTATCCCGCAGAGGCAGATCAGTATCACTTGCTTACCTAAGGGATATAAGCCGAGACAGTTACTCAAGAATTGGCGACCAATTTCATTATTGAATGCCGATTACACTTATGATCTTAGCTGGAGTACTTATCCGTAAACTGCATAACGTTTTACGCGATATTAAAAGTCAACATCAAAAAGGTTTTTTGAAAGGCTGATTTAAAATATACGATTACTGTTCGACATAATGCAATACCTTATCGATAATCATACGTCTGGTCTGTAGATTACTGGTAGAAAGCATTCGATCCTTAAATTCGAACTATGTAATAGCACTATTGAAACACTATGAATTCGGCGAATCATTCACTCATTGGTTGAACTCCTTTATCAAGAGCCTATAAGGTAAGTTATAAATACTGGTCATGTCTCAGACGGTTTCAGGCTAGGCTAGGTAGAGGGTGCAGACACGGCGACCCGCTATCCCCTTATATATTTATTCTAGTAATTGAACCCCTTGGCTGATGCCATTAAGGTAGATAAATCCATTAAAGGAATTCAAGTCGATGGGGAAGAATATATTATAGGTCAGTACGCAGACGACACATTTTTATTACTTGAGAATAATGAATTATCACTTAGAAGATCTTTAAAAATCCTAGAGATATTTTCTTACTGTTCTGGTCAATGTGTCAATATTGACAAGAAAAAGGCAGTAACTATTGTTATATCAAGACCCACTGACTAATCCCGTTGCCCTGATTTACTTTGGGAATGGGTCAGAAAATTCATACTACTACTACTAATTAAATTGAATGATTATTTTACAAAAGTTGTTTCTTTAAATTATGATAATAAATTGACGGAATTTGAAACCATTTTCAAAGCATTTGCCAAACGTAAATTGTCTCTGAGAGGCAGAGTGACTGTTGTCAGGTTCATTGCTTTACCAAAGTTAATCCACGTTATGTCTTCTTTACCATCATCAGATAAAGTCTACATTGATAGCATCAACAAATGTATACGAAAGTATATATGGAACAATAAGTAACCAAAGTTATCTTTGAATAGGCTATCTCAAACTGTCGATCGAGGTGGCCTTAATTCTTACTCATATAGAATCTTGTTCGCTCCTATAATATCATGGATTACTAGATTGGTAAAATGTACTGGGTCGCGGCAGCAGTCGCTCCTAGCACAATATGTGACGACGAATACCCATGTGGGGAATTACACTTGAAGACTGCAAACATGATTCAACAATGGGGAAAATCCTTAATAGAATATTTCTTGTCAATTTGAGTTAGTTCTGGTGTTTAAGTGTTCAACGGGTGTAGTTGAAAATCTACAAAATGTAACATATATAATTTAAATCAATATAAAAAAAATTGTAGTTAAGCTATCCGGATGTTGACAAATACCTACGAATTACATATGAGTATTTGTTCTTCGCCTCAAGGACCACCTTCCGGAGAGCTCCACCTTAAACGATACCTGGACCGAGTACAGGTTGCTATCCTCGCGGGCGATAATGGACAACCATCCCCTGTTGATGGAGGTGGCCGAGTGGAGGTCAGACGCACAGGTCATGGATGCCGACCATGAACTCTACCCTAACACGTTCCAGGGTTTCAACGGCCGTAAATTCGTCGTCACCACATTAGAGGTTGGCACGCGTTCAGCCTGCCCGCCTCCCTTCCGCTCAGGCACCAAGTCCTTTTGATAAGCTAAGGACATTGTTAGCTGAATCCCAATAAGAAATAAAAAAAATTTCCAAAGGGAATAGTTCATTATTGCCATGGCACTCTTTGTATCGTACACGCCAGACCCAAATGCATTGTTATACATATTTTTTTTTCTTTCGCAGTATTTGTTCTTTCAAAAGAAGGAGTACCAGCCAGACGGCAGCCATAAATGGATTGGAATTACCTTCTCAATGCTCGATGAAATGGCTAAAGTTCTCAACTTCACGTATGCATACTTCTCGCATGCAGTTCTCTATATCGAATTGTGACGTCATGTCCGGGATAAACCCAACCCGTATTGTAAGACCTTCTACTTCGAAAGCCTTGCGATTGTAATCTCTCAGTTTGAAATGTTCCCAAGTTCGTGCAATAATATGGCATTGCTTCTCGTGTCAAATGGGTTTACATCAATCTGAATATCTTTTGCTGACTAACTTAACTAACGACTGAGTGAGAAAGACAAGAAACCTGAAGACCGAGCTTAAACGGCTTGACCAACCATTGTTTCTCTAACATTGACCCCGCAAGCTACTGGTTATGTTGCATGATGATCACGCGCGCCTCCCTGTGCATCTAGAGTCCAGACATCAATTCGCGGCCAGACCTTCTATACTGTTTCAGCCAGTTAGAAGAGAATACTCAGTGGACATATACAGTTCGGTCTTGCGAACTGTTGAATTACATACCGGCTGTCTGCCCCAAGCTAAACGGCTGTTTGTGTCTCAAATATAAGAGGTTTTAACCAACATAAAAGACCTTCAAGCATTCGCCATCAATGCGATTCGATATGATTTTATTGTTGTCCCGTAGCTACGAGGTCGTGGAACCAGATGACGGCGCATGGGGAAGGGGGTCAGCAGATGGAACTTGGGACGGCATGATTCGCGACGTAATTGATGGGGTAGGTCACGTGACGGACTTGAGTCAATAAGGCTATAAAGTCTCGTTCGCTTAGACTTCCGGTTTACTCATTTTGGGGACAAACAAACGAAGCACGTGTTCAGAACGAGTTTAGAATCTCTGCGCACACTGGTATCCTGACTATCTGTGACGTATGGGTGACGTGTAAGTTACGCAAAGAGAGAGACTGGGAACCAGACTTCCTGCGCAAAAGCCAGGCGCCGAGGGGTGGGTCCATTGCGGAAGGCCTAGCGCTATGATTAAGAATGTTTAAGAAATATGGCTTCACAAAACAGACAGATGACATATTTTTTATTCGTTTACGCCATCACAATGACGAATATTTGTTACGATGTGACAATACGACTGAGAAACTAACGTTTTTTTGCATTTCCTACGAAAACGAGACATTATGACGTCACACGGATTCTCCCCGGTGACAACGTTGGCGCAACGCTTCAAACAGAAAACTTACAAAAATGAAGAAACTTGGTCGTTTCGTGATCCAAAAGTGATACGAAAACATCAAATTGGTCTTATTTTATCTTTACCATGTGGTTTAATGACGCACCCGTGTGTTGTTACTCCATGGACTGCGCATTTTGACAGGGGAATGGTTAAATCGATCACTTGCTCTCGCCAATTTTGTTACCGCGGAGGCACGCGAAACTCTGTGACGTCACTCGCTGTTTGGTGAACTTGCGAAAGCCCGGGTGCAGGGCTAAATTTATAACGTTATTTTTAGCTTTCGAGTGTTTTGAAGACGGATTTTTCCTTGTATATTCCCAAAGTTCTGCGCTTCATCGCCTCCAAATATTTGAACGCATATCTCCCATAGCCATGTTTAGTGAAATGGTACTCATAGTCTTTAGAATAAACCTTGAAAGAAATTGACTTATAGCTGCATATACTTCAACATGGAACACGTGTGTTTGTTTGTCCCCAAAACTGAAGTCTCGCGGCCCGATCGCGAGAACTGTATAGCCCTATTAACGTGGCAGGTTACTGATTGAGTTGGTTACTTGACCGGGCGGCTAGTTTATTTCGATGCAGATCACGGATTTAATTGGTTATTTGACCGGGTGACCTGATGGTCGGGACCGATTTCTGATTATGTTTGTGATTTGACTGGGTAGCTAATTTGACTATTAGTCCGGGCAACATAGGGATATACCCAGAACAAATTGCAATATTAATGAAACATGTTTTTTCTCATTCCTTATGTATCTAGGAGTAGTCTTTTCAAAATCTACCAAAATCTATTCAGTGGAACAGTTTTTTAAGGGGGTGGCTTACTTTACCGTATTAACCCCACAAGAAGCAACGTATTTTTACATAAACGAAATGATAGGACGGCTAGGCGGTTGAGATTCGCACTACGAATTGTGACATACAATACCCATATTTCCAGTTTGTTTGCGTCATAGAGAGTTATTTAGACTGCAAACTACAACATAGATAAAATATATTGTATATTAAAGTTTATAGGAATCTTTACTCAGGTTCAGGAATCAGGTTTAGGAATCAGGGAAAAATTACTGTATTAAAAAGTCTGGCAATCACTCATTGTTGACATATGCAACAGCTGCTTTATATTTTCCTCTTGAATTCATTCAACGTGTAGATACAGAAATTGTTAACTTCGTATGGAACGGTAATGCCCGCCAAGGTAAAAAGAGATACCATGATATCTGACTATGATAATGGCGGTTTAAAAAGACGTATTTTGATTCGATAATTCGAAGTAAAAAAATTATCAAACGGCTATTACAATCGGAGCCTACTACTAATATTTTACCATATCACTTAATGAATGTCACAACAGAGGAATTAACTAGCAAGTTATCACTAGAATTCATTAGTAAGCCAATAAGCACGTTTTACCAGCAAGTGCTAGATATCTGGTATAGTTTTTTCTCTGTCGCACCAACCATACAGGATATCAGAGCCCAAGGTTTATGGCGCAACAAATTTATTTTATTCTACTACGTTCTGGATGAGTGGTGCGCAAGTTCTGGCAAGTTGTAGTACCCCAAGTTAGGGTTAGTAGCCCAAATTTGGGGAGGAGAGAGACCTCAAGTTTTGAAAGGGAAGGCAGAAGAGGCACCCCAAGTTAGGGGAGGGGAGACATCCCAACTTAGGGGAGGGGAGGCACCTCAGATTAGGGGGGGGGGAGACACCATGCATGAGGAAAAGGGAGGCAACCCAAATCGCGGTGGGACGCCAAGTTAGGAGAGGGGAAACACCCCAAGTTAAAGGAGGGAAAATACCCAAAAATAAGGGACGGGAGACACCCCAAGTATAGGTAGTGCTTCAAGTTTGGGGAGGGGAGATACCCCAAGTTAGGGGAGGGGAAGCACCCCTAATTAGGATAGGGAAGACACCCCAGGATTTTAACGTGTACCACAAGTGTAGAGAGGGAAGAGGCAAGTTACGTGGAGGGGGGGGGGGGGACCCCGAATTAAGGAGAGAAGACACTCCAGGTTGGGGAGGGGAGACATCCAATACTTGGGGAGGGAAGACACTCAATATGTGGACATGGGGAGGCAAGTTTGGCGACGGGGGAGGCCTTAACTCTTGGGAAGGGACACGCTCCAAGTTGGACCGCCCGAACTTGGGGTGGTACCGCAAGTTAGAGTGGTACCCCAAGTTAGGAGAGGGTAGTTCCCCTAACTTAGAAGAGGGGAGACGCCCCAATTTAGGGGAGGGGTGACACTCAGGTTGGGTTGGTATCCTAAAATACGGGAACGTAGACACCATAAGTTATGGGAGGGGAGAACCCCCAAGTTTGGGGAGCGGACACACCATGGTGGGCGGGGGGGGGGGGGGCGTGCAAGGGGGCATCGTGATAACGAAGAATAAATTTCTTGATTCACGATGAATTAAAACGAGCACTCCCCGCATACAAAGGAAAGGACGGATGCATGTTATGGATTGGCGATTTGCTGATTCACCGTTATTTAATATTAAAAATTCCCATTTCACGATTAATTAAAATCCTTCATCACGACGGTCGCTTTGTACCTCATTCCCAATAAGCGAAGAATTATTTTCGTCATTCTCAGTTCAAGGTAAAGCCCATTCCCGAAGAAACATAAATACCTCCCCTCCCCCCTCCCCCCGATATTGTGTGTGAGGCACACCTCATTTGCCTATAACGTTTCACTTATTAAAAGTGAAACGTTGCAGACAGTCACCCCCCTCCCCATTTTTTTTATCTAGACCGGCACAGTGGTAGATCTGCCCAAAGATAAAACGCGTATATAGTCGATTAAATTGTAGAAATCGGATAATTTATGGAAGAGTTACAGTCTGTCATACTTGAGACCCATCCGGCGCGCTGCGCAAATGCACGGTGTCGACAGACAGCCGCAAAACGTAGGGAGGGGTCCCTCATTAAAAAAGATTTTTATTTTTGTTTGTTGCATTTGGTCGATGAAATAACACTCGATTACAAATAGTATGGGTAGGCTACGAAGGTCTATATTCGTAGGGGTCTCAATTACAAAGTTTTCTGCCACTTCGTGTAAGTCAAATACGTAATCCATTCTGGTGTTTCGGGGGTAGGTTAAACTACGCCGGTAAAAAATATGTTCCAATGAATAGATTTTGGTAGATTTTGGAAATGATATTACTAAATACATAAGGAATGAGAAAAAACAGGTTTGATAACTATTTCAATTTGTTTCGGGTTGACCCCTGGTTCTGCACAGGCTGCCCGGACTATATTGTGTTTCTTCTGGCAGAAAATCGACTTTGCAGCTGCTTGCTTTACCATCAACGGCCCTCGGGAATCGGTGACAGACATGTCTGAACCTTTCTATCGGGAGACGTCCATCGTGCTCCTGAAGAAACCGGGACTCGCCAACAAGATCATGTTGTATCTGCAGCCCTTCAGCTGGGCGGTAAGTCATTTTAGATTTACATACTGTAATGCTTATTTTAATGTAAGATCAATATGGATTCGAAGCTCGGGCAATTGAGCATTGATATGATAGGTCGAACTTGATGTTTTCCGACTAGACATGAATCAAAAATGCGCAGAAATCTTTACTAGCTTGAACCGCTCCCAAAACGCCTCTTTTAGAGGTAACTCGTGATTTACCTACAAACCCTTGGCTTTGCTTTTAGATGGTTCGAGTGGGTACGCCGTTTCAATAGCGTTTTTGCGTTATGTTTGACTTTTCTGGTTACTGGAGCAAAATTATCAAGCAACTGAAATGTCCTCTACTCAATTTGCTTTGCATTTTTAACAGCAATTACTTGTAAGATTTTTAATTCTTTATGTGCTATGTAGCATTGTCAATACTGGTGTTGCTCATGTAATTGCTTTAGCAATTTAGTGCTAAAATACCAATTCGAAGGCACAATCCCATGTGCTTCAAGTACAGTCAAAAGAGACATTAGGTATCATTGCGTACCATTGGTAGTGCCTACCTAATTATTCATTAACGTGTTGCATATTTGTTTCATTTTTTCTTTCTTTCTGAGTGTGCTGACGAAAGATGTTTTTGCAGGCCGTAACTGATTAATGTTGTTTAGTCGGTAGTTGGATACCTATTTTAAAAACGGTGGACTCTCTTGGCAAATTATTACATGAATTCATGCATGTTAAGGTTAAATGCATATAGCGCTTGTGATTCCGTCCCTGTTGAAACCATATATTGTGAATACGAGGACCTCCATTGGAACATTCACAACCTAGTATCAATCATATAATTGTTTTCTATAACCAGGTGTGGGCCAGCCTCGTGGGTGTTATCGTTCTCTCTGGCTCCATCTACTGGATGATCACTATACTGAGCCCCGCATATGACCACGATCAATCTGTAGCTGATCTGAGGTTTGGAATGAAGCACTTTGGCAATGCGGAACTTTATATGTATGGTTCAGTCGTTGCCCAAGGTAGGTTGGAAGGATTAGCTGTATTAAAGAGCGTAGGTGACAGAATGCACGCACTAAATTGGCAAGATGAGACATTCAGGAACCGTTTGGGTCGGGCGTGGGTCTGCTGTTATCGAAAAGAATGGCTATTAAACATATAGCAGAAACATATCGATAGTAACAATGATATTGTCATGAAATGCTCTTCATGAGATCGTTTTGTGGTAAATATGCAGTTATTATTATTATTATTGTTATTATTCACCAGTAGTTATTAAAGATGCGAGAAAGTGACAAGTCATGTAAATAAACATTAACGATACATATTCTCATGAAAATAAATGATATCTTCCTCAGGAGGAGTTTGGCTGCCCCGGTCCCAGTCTGGGAGAATATTAGTCGGTTTCTTCTGGGTGTTTTCCATCATCATGACAGCCACGTACACTGGTAACCTGATAGCATTCCTGGTCGTTTCCACGGTCAACTTGCCGTTCAACACGCTCTCCGAGATGGTGCAGCAGGACGAGATACATTGGACTGTGCTTCGCAGTTCAGCCATGCACCAAATGTTTGAGGTGAGGCTTACATGGTGGGCTTTAATGCAGTGTGACTATGCACAACATCTTTGAGGAGTGGCTTAATTAAAGGGTGGTCCTTACTACAGTTCAGCAATGCCCCAAATGTTGAGATGATGATGAGGGTGGTTCCTAATGCCGTTTAGCCATACATACAGTATACTGTATATTCAAATTATAAGCCATGTGTACATATAGATCTACATATATATAATTTTCGACATTCATTTTCAGAACTTTTCTGACATAATTGTTTTTTTACCCTTTTCAGCAAGTAAACTTTGCTCCATATACTGATTTGATGGCAGGAATGGAGTTTGTATTTGACCAAGACGAGGGGCTGGATCTGGTGAAGCAAGGTACGGTGAACACTATATTAAAGCGTCTCATACCACATCTTTTATCAAGAAGAAGTTATTTTTGAAAAGATATCATATATTAATATACTTATTGCACGAATATAGTTATGTAACGGGCTGTGGGTTGTGGGACATAATGGAACTCAGGTAATTAAGCTACAGTGTCCTCCAACAATGGAATGGGCTGGCTAGCAGGGTTCGCCGACTGACTCACATTAGAAAGCTATGGATACTTACGAATCTACCAATAGAAAACATTGCATCCGTCGATACGAATCTGATTAGTTATGAATGGGATGACGTCATAGCTGTAGTTTAATGTGGTATTGCGTCTTCCAAAATTAGATATGGCGGATGTTTGTTTGCCTTTCACCACGAAGCTACACATATTTACCTCCTGCAGTCACCACGTGGTATTGACAGTCACAACAACTCAGCTTTTCCTTTTCAGGTGAACATGCTTTTATAACTGAGAGGCAGGTTTACGAGAGTGAATTAATGAAGGATTGTGACCTAGCCATGATAAAAGAAGAGTTCTACCCGACTCACTACGGATGGTCCTTCCCGACGGATTCGCCCCTGCGAAAGATTTTCAATGAAAGGTAAATGCCACGGATACTGGGTCACATACAGGGGCTATGATGACGGAAATGTCATGTTCGGCGGCCTACAGAGGCGCCCTACAAAGACGCACACATATACACACACACAAACCCCCGAATTGACCTCAGATCCATATTTGGATCTTTAGATCCACATTTGACCTCCCAGATGCACGTTAACCCCTCAGATCCATATTTGACCACTCAGATCCAGATGGACCCTCAGATCCGGATTTGACACTTCAGATGCATAGTTGACCGCTAGGATCCGAATTGACCCGTTACATCACGGAGTCACGCATACACACGCACAGATGGTCACAACCCAACGCAACACCCCTCCCTTCCCTCTCCCGTAATACACACGCACACACAAGGACATGAATCGTCCTCTCACAGCGCACAGATTTGAGCAATACTCAGCCACGCGCAAACGGGTCTCTTGATTGGTGACTGTGTGTCTGCGGTGAGGGTGTTGCGGCATCCACCGGATAGCCCCAGTCCCATGTTAAACAGTTGGTGCTACGCCAAAACAGCTTTAGCTGATATTAATTGTCTATGTTTCCACACTTATATTATCGAGATATAACGTCCCAAATAATAGAATGGAATACTTTTTCCACTTGTTTTCGCACATGTCGATTTGAATTCTGGGAGTGAGGGAAGTGACTTCAAACGGGAATACAAACGCATGTGCTTTCAGATTGAGAAGGTATCTCTGCCCATTGGCTTGAATTCAACAAAAACAAAAAGCACTCAACCACGAGAACAATACACTCCCTCGCCAACAGATGCCCACGCACTGCATCAAAGGTCACCAGTCTTGTGACATCATTGGATAATTTCTATGGGGGTGTTCGATTTACCTGAAACCGACGGGAAACCTAAACCGTTTCTGAAACCGGTTTCAACGGTTTGCGCACCTAAACGCGAACGCATTTTGGCAATGGCCATGTGCTTATCAAGTTATGCCAGCATAAATATGCCGTCTGTTTCATTTTCTATCCGCGATTGCACTGTCCGTAAATAAATTTGTCTCAGACTTCTGTCCATAAGTCTCTATGCATTACATTCATGATTAACTACGGTGTATGTGTTGATTGAACTAGCAGTTCCGCGGAATCGAAACCGTCAAACCAGCTCTCTCGATAGTTTCACGGTGTCGGGCAAACCGGTTTCGGTTCTTCTCCTGTCGATCAGTCAGTTCAGCAAACCGGTTTTGGTTTCATGTAAATCGAACACGCCCTAAATAACGCTCACATGCAATGGTTCCAGAATTGAACCCGCCGGTCTTCACTTTGGTTACTTTGCCGAACGCGTTTATGGTGATATGGTAGGACAAAAACTGCACACTGCCATTAATACAAATTCTTATTTGTTTGTCTTCATTAAATAAAGTTAACTCTGAGCTGAACAAAATCAAGGCACGAACATTTTAAGGGTTGTAACATACGATACCATGTTAAAGTTTGATAATTTTTTGCGACCGAAGTTCTCATTCGATTTCAATGAAAGTTGGCACACTGTCAGGCGTCGATTTTGAGCCCCAACTTTGCGGCGCTCTAGCACGTTTACGTTGCGCACCGCGGGTTCAAGCTGATACCAGATCCCGTATATGCTACATCGCGTCTGACCATCAAGGTCGTGATCTTGACCTTTTACATGGGTTGCCGGATAAACGCAAACTTTGAGATACCATCTACCGTAAGCTATGTCTCAAAGATGAGGCGCGTGGCTTATAGGTTTCGATGTATTTTGGATATAAGTCGTCGAAATCGAGGAGAGAAAAACTCTATTGGTTTATAATAGGGACTTTCTTTGCCATGGTAACGTGTTAGGCTAATGACGTCACTGCGACTTTGACCTTGAACCGATATATGCCGCTAGCTATTTCAAAGACCTATAGATTGGCCAAGTTACAGGACAAAATATTGCGTCTTGCGACCTACAGAGCGCGAAAAAAACAGACGAACACAGAGTGTGCAAGAAAAGAAGTAGACTCATATGTGACGGAAATCATCGATAAAAAAGTCAACTGTTTGGGAAGTTAAGTTTAGATCCACACCTGAAGTTATTGTTCGATACTGGAAAATGTTCAATATTGTTGAACGGCCTAAACAATGTAACAAGCATGTCCATTTCGTCGTTTGGGGTGATTGACAGGATAAAGAAGCTGACCGAGACGGGTATTCTGAAACATTGGATTGACCAGTGGCAGCCCCGAGCTCTGAACTGTACGGGTCTGAGGCCCGTCACCAACGCCAAGGTTGTCACTGTCAGCGACTTCCAGGTAATACCACTATCTATAGAAAAACGCCAGGTTGTGACGGTAAGCAACTTCCATGTAATACCACTATCTATAGAAAAACGCCAGGTTGTGACGGTCAGCAACTTCCATGTAATACCACTATCTATAGAAAAACGCCAGGTTGTGACGGTCAGCAACTTCCATCTAATACCACTATCTATAGAAAAACGCCAGGTTGTGACGGTCAGCAACTTCCATGTAATACCACTATCTATAGAAAAACGCCAGGTTGTGACGGTCAGCAACTTCCATGTAATACCACTATCTATAGAAAAACGCCAGGTTGTGACGGTAAGCAACTTCCATGTAATACCACTATCTATAGAAAAACGCCAGGTTGTGACGGTCAGCAACTTCCATGTAATACCACTATCTATAGAAAAACGCCAAGTTGTGACGGTCAACAACTTCCATGTAATACCACTATCTATAGAAAAACGCCAGGTTGTGACGGTCAGCAACTTCCATGTAATACCACTATCTATAGAAAAACGCCAGGTTGTGACGGTCAGCAACTTCCATGTAATACCACTATCTATAGAAAAACGCCAGGTTGTGACGGTCAGCAACTTCCATGTAATACCACTATCTATAGAAAAACGCCAGGTTGTGACGGTCAGCCTCTTCATTACACGAGTTTTTCTTCTTGTACAACATCTTTATGCCTGTCATGTAATCAGCTCCTGTGTGGTACGGTACATTTGCTCCCACTATAATTCCATCATGATACTCATTCTCCCCACAGGGTGCGCTGATCGTCATTGGAGTTGGCGTGGCCCTGGCCTTACTGGCTCTGATGGGTGAAGCATGTGTGTCAAACTGTCGCCATCAACGGAAAAAGAAAATGGAGGGTGGGGATGTTAAATATGATAGAGATGCGGAAAGACGGTCACAGGATGACAAAGGCAAAGTTTGAAATCTGCAATCTGAAAAGGAACGTTTTGAGCGTCAAGTACGCTGCTTACATGAGGATATCAATGCTCAATCATGTGCGGGTTTTTCGATGTCTTAATGTAGTCACGCACAGTGCCTACTGCATTTACGTATTGATGGTTAATGAATATTTCGTTAATTATTAGTATTACGAGTTTATGGTCGTGTTAACTAGTACAATGGCGCTAGATCTGATAGCGGCTAAAATCGTGTGATCTAAAATAACCCACCCTAGAATCTGCCCGAACATGCCCCTTATCTGGGTAGAAGAATTACTTGGAATCATATTCACGGTAAATATAAAAGATATGGCTAACCGAAATTATAATGGAAATTTTTTAGAATTTCACAGTGTATGGAATGTGTACAGTAAGCGTAAGCTTTCACTTCCAGGAAAAGTAACCATGGTTAAAACAATGGATATTCCTAAACTGATACATGTTGAGTCGGTGCTACCATCGCCGCAAACCAGTTTCATCGAACAGGTTACCAAAATTATACGATCGTTTATATGGAACTCCGGCTCTTCTAAGATTGTCTATAATAAAATGGTTCAGACAGAACAACATGGTGGAATTAATTGACCCACATCCCATCACTCTTGCAAGCGCTAAGCATTTCTTGGGTGAAAAGACTCAGAGGGCGCTTGGCAAGACATGTTCTCTACCATCGTTTGCAACGATAAGTCATTAATTGTGTTGGCAACTGGATACAATATCGCTTAAGAGTTTTGTGACCCTGTCGAATCCATTTTGGCGTGATGTATTTAAAGCGTGGTACCGGTTTAGATCGATCGAGAATGGTACAGATGTTCGAACATATCCACTTTGGAACACACGCTTTCTAAGTGTAACCTTGTTAACAGGAAAGCTGAATATACTAATGCAGGAGTCATATATTCTGTAACGATTTTATTTATGATATGAGTCGTGTTTTAGGATGGCAAGACTTTAAACGGTCGTTTGGTGTCAAGATTAATTTTGCAGATTTTTTCAGTTGAACTCATAGATAATTTAGAAAAGGCGTATAAATTACAAGAGGTCGGATGTACTGAACTACATGATGTATTAATATTGTGGATCAACGCTTGCTCCTTGAATCGCGTTCGGTGAGAAATAATGAAACAAAGTGGAGCAAAATTTACGCCTGAAGAATGGAGAGGTTCTTATACTGTTGCGAAGTACAGTCGCTGAACGGCTCAGGAGGTTCCAATCTAAGTTTCTTCAACGATGTTTGTCCACTAATACTTACCTTAGAAAATGTAATCTAGCAGAAGACGAGAGTTGTACGTTTTGCAATAATGCCGCTGAAACAGTTGAACACTTATTTTTCATTGTCCGTGTGTGAAGCGACTGTGGCATTCACTAGCAATTTGGTTTGAGGCGCATTCCGGTTTTCACATATGGCTGTTACTGGCCTTAACCACGGTAATGTTTGGTGTAAGCCAATCAAAAGATTATCGTCTACTAAACCATATTATAATCATTGTCAAAAGCTATATATTCTCTTGCAAATGTAAAGAAGTAAAACCCAGGCTACAGAATGCTTTGAGAATTATAAGATACTACTATAATATAGAGAAATGTGTCATTCAGCAGAAACCGTCTTACAGCCAACATTTTTTTTATTGGTATAAATTATATGAGTAAATGCATTATGTTTCTGTCTAAATGTATTGATGTTACTATTCACTTTTGTAGCGCATGTCATGCCATCTTGTCACAATAAATGAATAAAAAGAAGAAGAATAATACAAACTGCCATGGGGTCCTTCAATAGCCTCGTTGCCATAGTGACATTGCGTAGAACAATGATACATGACACCAACGTGAAAGGCCCAACTAGGTGCATGTGCCACGTTTCGTGAAGTTATAAGTAGATCTGTGGAATCCAGGAAAAGAGCGTACGCTACTGGACACAGGGGTGTGACACACTGACACTGTTAACGTGAAACAGGTTGTGGTAGGACATAGGATCCGCAAGTTTAGTATGGAATAAAAAGTTCATAAGGAAGTAAAAAGTTTCGAAAGTGTCTGCTAATGATACAGGACAACTTAAGATCCCAATTCACGATGCAGGCTGTGATTGACGATATAGACTAGGGTGTATCCTGCGATTGGTTCACAAGACTTAGAAAGTTTAAGATTTGCCAGTCGGCAATGTGCCATTGTCCATAACCCGTGAACATGATCCAACATTTACCATGGGCTAAAAAGGACCAAACTATCCATCTAAGAAACTAGCCCAAGAAATCGGTAATTCAGAGAGTACATTTAAGCTTATTACTTTTTTCATACTGGCAGTGGATAATGAACTTCGTACGCAGCGTTATGTAACACCTGCGTGTCTCTGTAAGTAAAATTTCTGCAATAAATCTCGCAACTGAAAAACTCGCAACATGAAGTTGGAAATAACGTCGTCATTCAATTGATTCATTCAGTAAACTTAGCCATATGCAAATAATAATATTGATGAGAGCCGGAACCAAACAACGGGATGAAATTTAACCAATTATCCCCGTAAATCTTCAACAATAGTATTCATTTGTACATTTTCATATAATATGTTTGCATATGTATCGATCGAGAACGTGTTATAACTATCTTCTGTCAGTTACTGCGTGACGTAAGCGAGTAGTGTTATCTCGTGGGTATCGCCGGACGTCGCATTCTAATTTATGCAAATAAGGACAACATTATTAATAAAAGATGGTTTGAATTTTGATGACGTCATAACAGTGCTTTAAGGTAAGGAGAAAGCAGGATAAACTGTTGATTCCCAGGTTGGGAAACCCGTGTTGACGGTGGCTGCTACTGGCATAACGACAATGAATGAGACAAAAGGCCCTATGAGAGCATTGATACTACCTGATAGATCTGGAAATATCTACTTTCAAACATACAGGAAAGCCAGGCAAGTGTTGAAACAAGTACCCACGAGAGACAGAGAAGAGGGGGGGGGGGAAGCAAGGGGCAAGGGGGTGTCGTGTTCCCAGATCGCGAATAATAAATTTGTTTATAATGGAAGGGCAACTTTATGATACTAAATTGACGATTTCCCGATTCACGGTTATTTAACAGTGAACTTTCCAGTTCACGATTGATGAAAATCCTTGATCACGGCGGTCGGCTGATACCCTATACCCCAAGAATTAGTTTCCTCCTACCCAGTTGACGTTGAAATTAAAAGTCTATTCCAAAGGAACGAAAATACGACCCCCCCCCCACCCCCCACCTCCATCACCACCAAAGCATAGTTGCACCGGAAGTTGCGTATTGTGTCCATATTTGAACGAACGGACGGCACAGTTTTTGAGTAAATGGTGTAGAAGAGACAACTTGCAAAAGGGTCAATCCATCCAGGGGAGTGGGAGGCCAGGAGATATCCCTGGTACACGACTCTCTGACCACGCCCGTAAACGGAGCAAGGCAGAAGGCCATGCCGCTCACCAGACCTAGATTAGAAATCGCGGACCTGTGGCTCAAGTTACAGGTCCTAATAGAATAAATATGCAGTGCCTACCTGTCAATGTGTTCCACTAGGTTACTGAAGCTTTTATGATTTTCGTCGGACAGTCATTTGTTTGGTCGGTACTGTGTTTTCTTGTCATCCGGGCGATTTTTGTCACCTCTTTCTTCGTTTTTAATGCTCCATCATTCGCCGGAAGTCGACAAACGCCGTCTGGCAGCGCGTGCACACGATCAGTTCGTTGACTTCCAGACTTCCCCCACCAAAATGGGCCAATACGATTGGCTCCAGCTAGCTTAGAGGACTTTACTCACGTGGTTATAGGGTTAAATTAAGTCACTAAATAGATCAGGTGAGTGAATACGCGACGCAGCATGATATTAGTAGGTCACGGTGTATGACCACTGTCGTGATATCGTATAGGACTGTCGTTTGCCCCGTACGTTGTATGGGGCTGAGCTGTGTTGGAATTTAAGCAGGAGCGAGTTAGTTCAGTTAGAGCGAGCTCATGCATTTTTCCCCCGGTTTATCTTTCCTCTTCCTTGAAATTTTAGAGCTACAATCGTGCGATGCGTGGTGAACGATCTTAGTTTATAATGTATGATATACACGTACTTTAAAAAGTTACAATTCCTGGGATGCCTATGCCGGCCAAATGTCAACAAGCTGACGAAGGCAGTCTTTCTTCAGCTGCTCCTTCAAAACGCAACTAGCATAAATACAGGTCTTGTTAAAGACTTAATTATCGTGATACGCAAAATATGACGTTTTAAGTATCTTTGAAATTGTGTGTCGGATAACAGTGGAGAAAATTCAGTTAAAGCATCTGTTAAAGACCAGCTTGTGGTTAAATTAATTTGTAAAATTAATATAATTAAATCGCGTTTTTCACTGATGTGACGAATACCAGGTGGCTAGAGAAATGTTCTGGACTGGCATAAATAAGCAATGTAGCGTCCAATTTTCTTCCTACATAGTGAAACCAGAGTAAACACTAATTTTAGCCAATGGTTTTTTATGACATAGACTCATTCGGCGCAATAAGTTGCAGGGATTGGCAGGTTGCATCTTCCCCATTATTAAGCGATTTAATGGCGACTGTATAGTCAAATGAAATTGTAAATATGTTAATTGTGTGTGAAAATTTATCATTGTTTTACTATTATTGTTGTTGTACGTTATTACTGTGCTATATATTTATTTGGCTCTAACATACGTTGTTTGATCTAGATTAACCGAAATTCACTATTCCAAAACAAAACTGGTCTCATGTGCCACAGCGTTGTTCAATGAAAAAAAATATTTGTGGGCGTGTCGTTTGTTGGAATATCACAAGACCGAAGCGAAAGAATTACAAACATGTATGGTAGGAAAGGCCCATAAAATGTTTAATGTTAAAAATTAAATTGACCCCATCAAAGGGGCGGAGTTAAGAAGGCCACGCACAGCATAGTGGCAAACCAATAGCAACAAACAAGATACACATCAGCACGCCGATTTCATGGACAAATGGTGCATATGAAATCGCGATTACATGGATGGTGGGTGTGAAAAAGAAAAACATGGATTATCCCAGTTTGAAATGAAACAGGGAAATAAAAACGTTCACCTTGTTCTGACCGGAGACGGGAAGAGCTAGTCCCCGATTGGTTCATATACAGCATAGAGCTAAAAAACCATGAGACATTTCGGCAGGGGATAAGATAATTGAGTTCACGGTTGTAGTTCGGCCCATTAAATCGAAAGTGTAAGGGTCATGGTTAGTGCACTGGGGGTCGTTGTAGCCCAGTGGTTAAAGCGCCAAGCCGGCGATCCGGGGTTTGATTTCCGGTGGCGACATCATGATTTTCTTCTGCAAGAGCGTTTCTCAATAAAACAAAACAAAACATCTACATATATATAAATAATATCAAAACTCAGTAGCGAATGACCATGACGTCAATGATGATGACGATCATCCTACAGGGCATCTTCACCCGTGCACCTCAACAATCTCTCCCATGTGTTGATATCGGAACAGCACTGGTTATTCCTGGCATATTTTGTTTATTGGTTGTCAACATCGACAGACTAAATTTTTAAAGTTTCCTATTTCGAGCTGCATAAATATCTTACATCATTATTTAGCCGGATATGTGAACATCATAGTACACTCTATTTTCTGAAGTATATTCGGGATACCACCTCCAATTTCCTAGGGTAAAAAATATGTATATCAGGAAACCGGCTATTAGTTCGGGATTGTAAAATAAGGACAATGCATAAGGATCTCAGGCCTTCCAGAAAGACGATGCGTTCAGCGACGTATTGGGCATCTTTGAATCCGGATACCGCCACCTTTGCTGCCGCAATTTTAACGTTTGCAAGAGATAGAAGAAATGAACCGTTTTGTTGATAGTGTGATCACAAATGGATTACATGACGCCCCCAATGACACCATTAGAATAGCCTTAATAAACGCATGATCAGCAAAGAATCTTCCGCTGTCAGAGTTGGCGAACACGACCACCATCCCGACCCAGGAAAGCGTACCGGCCAGAGGAGAGAATACCATGCGGACCATGGCTCTCCGTCTGTGCGCCATATGTCGCTGTCTGCTGTCGCTTTCTTGTAAGATTGAAGGCTGACTCAAGAACACCGCCGTCTTGATGCTGATCACGTTGCTCGTTAATACCAATATGCCGTTAAACAACAAGAGAAAAATATCAGAAAGCTGGTATCCGGACTCTGGCAGCGAGTCCATCGAGCCGATGACCAGGCGACACACATCGTTCACGAGTCCCAGAACATCGCCTGAGGGGTTTACAGTAAGTAAGGCGATGGGTAGGCAAACAGCAGCGACGACGCCTCCAAGCAGTAAACTATGAATCACTCGCATGTTGAAATAATGTCTTTTTAGGGCAAATACAGTGATACAGTGTTTCTGTATCACCATTAACAGTGTTACGTACAGAGACAGTTCGTATACAATGAACACATATGCCCCACCGATCACGCAGAAAAGCCTACCAACCCAGAGTTGGTCATGGTATGAGTTGTAAAAAGCATGCCCCAATGCAAGACTAACCACATAGACTCCGATCAATTGGTCACAGAAGTGTAAAGCCGATGGTAGGAAAACGGCAGATTTGGTGTGCTCGCGAGTCTGTTTTCCTTGAAACCAAAGCCATATAAGTACCGAAGAATTAGTTACAATGATCTCTGTACCTATTAACCATGTGACAATACGTAATACAACGTTGCTTAATTGCTCTTTGCAAAGGGACTTAGTGAAGCTACTCATAGTCTGGTCAACGAACGCGAATACATAATATACATTGCAAGTAACATATTCGCCCACATAACAACAAAGTTGGGCATCGGTTACGGAAACAACCTGTAAGGTCGTGATGGACGTAAAGGTCCCCATGGCAATAGCGACGATAGAATTATTAATCAGGACAATATCTGTCACAGAAGACAATCCGCAGAATGTCTCACGCTGAAGGGTGATCAGAAAGTTATTGGAGAGAATTAACTCTTGGAGTTTGTTTAGACCATCAAATGCATATGGTTGTATTTCATGCAGGTTATTATGTGATAAGTCCAGCTTTCTCAAAACATGCAACGATCTGAAAGTTCTGGGTGCTACCAGTGTCAATTCGTTTTGATCCAAGCGGATCCATTGTAATTTCTGCAAAGTACTGAATACAGAAGGTGGCAGAAATTTTAATTTATTACTTGACATATCTAGATAACGCAACTCGTGTAAACCTCCGAATCCATTAATTAAACGTATATTGTTTGAAGAGATATCCAACAAGATTAAAGCATTCCATATAAGCACAGGAAAACTATCAGAGCTCAGTTGGTTTAGACTATTATTTGATAATAGTAAGCCTCTGATGGAAAATGTTACAGAAGGGATATCAGATAATCCTCTGGACTCACAGGTCACCACAGAACCGTAACAAGTACAATAATTAGGACAAGTTGCCAGCTGGAAGTCGGCCTCGTCGTCCCGGGATAACATACAGTGTACGGTGTCGTCCTTCACTTGATCTGGATGTACACATATGTCTTCGGCCGTGCACCTCAACATCCCCTCACATACGATGGAGTCTGAACAGAACAGTTCGTCCTCCGCTTGTGGACAGTCGTTATGTCCATCACACACCATGTGGAAAGGGATGCAATAACTAAAGGAACACTTGAACATTCCTGAACATTCTGCCAGTGAACATTCTCTCAGATGTTGACCTGCCGGACAATATTTAATCTTGCCATCATGGCGTCTCTCGTACACACAGGTCACGTGTCGAGGAAAGCAATCAAACCCTTTCGGTGAGCATGTTGTCCATCCGTTCCCTTCACATGGTTCATCTGTTGCGTAATCTTTATTCATTACATCGTGTGCTCGTTTTGGTGATGAACAAGACGTCTCGTCAGAATCATCAGCACAATCGTAAACATAATCGCACACCTTAGCCAGGTGAAGACATCCTCCCTCCGCACATTGAAAGAATGACTTGGCACACTGACACCTGGGATCACTGCAGTTGGTGGCACACCAGGCGTTGTGTGACGTCACAGCGACACCCGCAAGTGCCTGGTAACTGGTGTCATGAGAACCATGTGTCACATGACAGATGGGTGAACAAAAGACCTCGTCTTCTCCGTAACGACAATGAGGTTTTCCATCGCATTTGTATATGCTTAAGATACAGGAGTGATCCCCGCACTTTAATTGGCCAGCGCCACACGACCGAAGTGTCATCTCAGACCTTCGGCCTAGAAGTACATGATCATACGTGGTGCTGACATTGTTGCAATCTACAGTTCCAGGCTTTTCTCGGATGTAGTCTTTTCTGCCGACGTGTAGCTCGGTAGCGAGTGCCAAACTGGTGAACCCATGCGTCTTATTGACCTTTACCATAACTGAGCACAGCTGACAATGGTATAAGAGGCTCAACTTTACCCAATGTTGTACAATCACATAGACGTTTACTACATTGACGCTTACTGAATGCGGGTCTGATGTTGGTGACGGCTCTGATCGCGAGTAGTATTTGCACAAGGATATATTAGCAGAAACGAGCATGAAACAATAACCTCCGATCATTGTCCAGAGCCTTGGACACTCCGCATATAATAAGTGTAGCTTCATAGTCCTGTTTGAAATTACATGGGTACTGATGCTTACATCATCATGGGACAGGAAGAGATCCAAACCTGCATGAGACGGTGTATATTTTACTTTCCTCTCACTTATGTTTATAGGCCATTCATTTATAGCGGGTCGACCATTGGATTCCTCTCCAAAATATGTAGACAGTTTCTCGATGGCCGATGATTGCAGTAGGGACATAAATCGATCTTGTAGGCTATGATGGAAGTAACTTTCTTCCTGGGCAGATTCACAAATGACGGCGGGCTGATCTACGGCTTCCTCACATTGTGTCGTTACCCATGGCGATTCCAGAGACTCTAACAGAAGAATGACGGAACAGTTACCCTGGCGTATGTCCTCCTTAAGTTGTGAATTTAACTTGCGGAAAACTTCTCTTGAAGTTAACTTTAAAAACTGTTTGTCTAAGGCTATTGCCACAGGAATGTTGAAGGTTTCTTTGAAGTCCCAGTTTCTGTGGATATACGGACTAGTGTCGGACCAACCCCAATTCTGAATAAAACAAAGATATTAATAAGTAATCAGAAATCCTTGATGATTTTTTGTTTGCAATAAAACTGACAAACTGCATTAATTCATATTATGTATCTACGATATGATGTGAAAGAAAATTATATCACACAGGAAGAAGAACATCTGAATATAAAGAATCCTCACTTAGAATCCTTTATTACAAACTATTACACTTTAAACTCTCGTTCATGTGTGCATCGTAGATATATTGCGAGATTAACTCCATTTAGACAGACAAATAGATACATCGATATATAGTTAGATAGCTAGATAGCTAGATCGATAGATCGATCAATAGATAGATAGATAGATCGATAGATAGATCGATCGATCGATCGATAGATAGATAGATAGATAGATAGATAGATAGACAGATAGATAGATAGATAGATAGACAGATAGATATATAGATAGATAGATAGAAAGATAGATGGATAGATAGATAGATAGATAGATAGATAGATAGATAGATAGATAGATAGATAGATAGACAGCAAACTCTTAATATAATTCATCGTCATCTCACACTATTTTCATACCTGTGACACATCATCCTTGCGATAGCCGATAAATAGTCTTTGGTGCATGAACAATGCCAGAAAATGGTGGCTCCAGACTCTTGCCGACGAATCATTGAGTATGCCATTCAATGCCCAGGAGATAATTAAGACCCACTCCATGTCCGTGTTTATGCTGAGCAGATGTGCCCCCTGAGACACACAGAAGTCTTCCGCACCGCGCCACGACATCCTCGCCGGCTTGAAGAACGTGTAGCATTGGCGGTTGGCGCACATGGTCTGTACCAAGGACGTTGGAGTCGTCGATGGTGTTGGATTGCTTTTCAGTGTCATAATCGGAAGTGGATTGTAAAAGCTTGTTGTGGAGAACGATCGAAAATAGAAGATGAATGGACATTTGATTTCAAAGAAACCGGTCCGGTTTATTTCAGTACCGAAGTCCATGCGCGGTTCAATGACGACTAGGCCCTTTCTCGAGCGGAATGGGTTTGGCGAAAAACTGTAGTGAAAGGCATCTCTTGGAACATACACATAAAATACTTTGTATTCTGACTGAGGATCGTTCCGGATGAACGTTTCGCTGATATGCAAGATGCTGACCGAGTCGGAGAGCTTACAATTGTTACAAATGGGCCTAATCTCGATTTCAGTGGTATAACCGGGTAGGCGGCCAATTAAATAGAGTGACCAGTAAATATATTCGTATGTTTCATGAGGAAAGCTTATGGAGCCACACACCTGGGTCACAGAGACAAACGTAGAGCTTTTCATGGGTGTAGGGAAGCATAATTGTTCAGGATCTTTAATGAATGCTATGTTAGATACGCCGAGCCATGGGCATATTCTTTGCGGTTTGAGAAACAACCCGGTATTCACATAAGTAGAGGCTTTGGACCTTGGCATGGTGTTTCCATGGCCTGGAAGAAAGTCCATATTGCATGGCTCCGATGATTTTTTCTTTTGCAAGACATTCATCACATTCCGTGGTCCTCTTACATTAAAAGTCACTTGACTATTGTAGAGAGGGTTCGTGTGGAAGGTAAACATGTCACATGTAGCATTCCTTCTGAGGTATTTATTAGAAGGCAGTCCCTGAAGATACAAACAGCTCCCATTTCGCACGATGTACACCTGTGATGTCTTGTCGACAGCTGTAAAGCTGACTGTGCGGCTGAGGAAGTGCTTCCACGAGTCAACGTTTAGATGTCTGGGAACAAACCTGTCGCAAAAGTTTATCATTCCCTCACAGTTCCCTAAAGAGACTTCGTATGAGATTCGAATATTTCCCAGCGAGGGATAACTTTTCAGTACAAGAGTGAACCCCATGCTACCAAACCGTATGATTTTGTCAGACAATAGAGACTGGGTTAGTGTTTGCGTCAAACCAGTTGAGCAGAAACTGGCCAAAAGTGCAAAGTCTTCGAATAAGAAAATGCCACCAGTAGCACAGTTTCCAAACAGACTTGGTGTCTCAACAAGGCTGAAGCGCAATTGCACAAACTTGGCCTGTTTTGCAGACTGTACATTGACAGTCAGAATATTAAATAATGATGTAGAAGCCGAGACGTTTCTCATGCCCTTAACCCATACTTCCTCGTAGCCACACTCTTTACTTGGACAGCTGATCGAGTCGGATCCAAAATGAACATTTATATCGGGCCTTGCGAATTGCGTGGACTCGATAGTGAGCGTCACATCGCCTATGGTACCTGATTGACTTACATTTTTTGTGTCTGTAATATTTTCGTTACACAGACGACCTTCTTCAATGACAACAAGGTTGGTTTGAAGTCCTGATGTTGTGATGTAACTCGCGGGTCCGTCGTAAAACTTATATAATGTATATTTATCCAGCTGTGCTGAACACTTCGCAACAAATGAGATAACCCCTCGTTTCATAACGGCAGCAGATTTATACCAAACCATAAAAAAGTTGCTTCTGTGAGCTAACCAGCTTATGGAGCTTGCTGGGCCAATAGAGGAGGGTTTGAAAACGTTTTGTAAATCCAAAACTTCCTCATGCAGAACATATGTTAAGAGTAGGTAGTCAAGATCAGGCAATACGCTATGTGTGATTTGGATAAATAGGTCGGCCGAGTTGACTACAATTGTTGATTGTGGACCAACAGAGGGGCAGATCCGTTTTGACGTCTGTGGCGCTGATCCATAAGTTAGATCAAGTCCACTGGCCGCACACTCTTTGTGGTAATAGAGCGTCCTGAATTCCAAGATAGTAACATTGGTGGAGAACAGTCCAGTCTTTTCGCTGATGGCCCAATGGCATTGTTCGTCTTTCGATGTTGGTCGGTAGGCAATGTACCCACACGGGCCAACTCTTTTGTTTGAGTGCGGCGTACAGCGGGTCTCGACTCGCTCGTCAATGGGCACAGTTTCCACAGGTCCGCGTGGCGGTGTGCATTTAACAAGCAGCCAGTGAACACCAATCACCAACTCCTTCAGACACGCATTCGTCAAATTGATGACGCTGGCGCATCCACATTTCCAAAGTTTTCTGACCAAAACGTCTTCAATGTACGCGAACCATCGCGGTTGACTTGCCGTATTAATTGACGCGTGCTCTGAACGGGGTGCAATTCCGAATGAGCACCCTCGAAGTCGGGGCACTTTACTTTCTACAATGCTGCCAGCGCTTTGCGCAGGCATAACGCTGGCCAGTGCGAATTCTCTACAGCGAATCCCCAGGAAACAAACATTCAAGATACACAAAGTTGCCAAGAACGTGAAGTGCTCCATGGTGACGACGGATGAACTCCGTATATGGAGAACAGTTCTCCATAATATATGGAAATGGCCCAGTCTTTCGGAAACCAATATCCACCAAAAGGGAAAGAGACATTTCCGTATCAGTAAACCTCCCAGTTAGAGCAGCAGTCGTTCAATTGTGCAGACACGCTGTTCAGCCATTATTAGAAGAACTGATCAGAGATAATATGTCAAGGTTTGAGGCGCTAATTGCGTGTCGGTTTCTTTCCAATTGTTATTTACCTTTCGCTGTCGTCGAAAAATCTAACAGATCGTGTCTCGGGGATCAACTGCGTGTACTTACAATTTAGCTGTATGTAATTAGAGAGTGCTTGCTGTTGACGACACTCGGTCACATTACTTTATTATCCGTAATATGTTGGTCTGAGCGGAGCGGTATATATATCTGAGCAGATTTTACCGCAGTTCTGTTGAACCATCAAGTTGTTATTGTATATGTTTAATCTTTCTGTAAATCCATTAGTTCCTGAATCTGTAATAAAACTCTCACTACACGAATGATTGGTGCCAAGCAATTATATGCCCAGCTATATGCAGCTATTTATGTTTCTATGGCACTATAGTTAGATGCTATGTACCAGCTTTGCACTGATATTAATAATGTGTATAATAGATTTGTTCCCATAACCAACTAATTAAACGTTTGAGTCTATAATAGGAACGCGGTGGTTGTAATGATGCGCTTACCGCGTTTGCCGTCTAATGTGCTGTCAAGCACTTGGAGTTCATATGGTTGCGCAACCTCTATATCTGAGTTCAAAGGATACGAATGTGGACTGTACCATTCTAACACATCGTCATCAGCAAAATATCAAAGGCTAGCTTTTAGGTGAAATAATTCGTAAATTAACATAATATACACACAGTGGAGTAAAGGTAAAAACATTCTGGGTAGTTTTGGAAATTATTAGTCACGAAATTTGTACAAACTCAGGCATCGATGCTAAACGATCAAGCCGCAATTTTGGCATCAAGGGACATAGATGCAGGTTCCGGTTTAATCGCTAAATATAGGCACATGAAGGGTTGATGAAAATATCTAGATGAACAAGCATTGTTAAGAAAAGAGTTAACCAGTACGTCCAGACGACACCATTTTACTTATAGGTCATGACTTTTATGACCTCTTATCGTCTGGACAGGCGCTGGCAAAAACCCATAAGCGATTTATGACCAATCGGTCTTGTCGGGTGGAATAGAACATGCTCGTTGCGGTCGGTCAAACCTATAAGTCATAAAATATCTGGTTAATAAGTGCATCTGTTTCTGTCACGTGATGGAAACGGACGCATGTGATTCGGTAATAAGGATATGATCGTGTCTTGTTGACAGTGATGTCTTATTGGTCAAAACCAACATGAAAAAACCTAAGCCGTCTGGATATCATCGTCTCTACAGGAAAGATACATCAATGAGCATACCAACTGACATATGCCATGCAACCGAAGCGCTGCCTCGATGACTCGGCCATTGGAGAACTTTGCTCCACCTGCCTGCATCCGTCGTAACCATGGGGAACCTCACTCAATGTTTTGCAAAGTTGTGTATCTTATAACAAGCGTTATAAGAAAATATTAATCTTACTGACAATTAGTTGATAATACCTTGAGCAGTGGGATTTGAAATATAATAAGCAAATGTGGTGATACAAATACGTTTGACATGGACGACTTCTTTTTATTAGCCTGTTAACTCAGCACAGCGATTCTTACTTGACAATACATAAATACACGACTGACAGCGCTACATAATATTTGAACCATTGCAATTCCTTCCTTGCACTGTAAACAGTTGCTGGTGTGGGAATCAGTTTCCAATATATATTGCTGTATATTCTTCTGTTGAGACGCATACAAATGAAGAGGGGCATCCCTTCCTCACGCTTCGACGTATGCGATGCAATATTCGTTCGACAGAAGCGAGACTGGCAAGCGTTTACTTCGCACTTGATGCTCACAGCCTCTGGTACAACACAAAATTAATGATAGCGAAACGAAACAGTCCAGTAGGCAAACAAGAAAACAGTTGATCGCCAGTAAATTATATAACGATCTTAGTAATTTATCATACATAAAATTATATACAAAGTTTATTTTCATTAAAGTGAATTTTTTTTAAACGCTGCATTTCCAAATTTCGCTTAGTTGGTTATTCTGTCTCACAGTCGGATGTCATCAGCAACAAAAACTGGTGACGTCTGATTTGATAGAGAAGGTCTCTTAAATTATGATATAAGGGCCAGCTACATATGAAATTCTTCTCGTCTTCAATTACTTTCCTTTGGTATATTTGCTACCAAAGACAAACACTCTTTCTGTCCTGTCTAGTCCACGATGCCACCCAGATTTAATAGATAATGGATTGAATACATTTGCAGAAGTTAAATTATATAGTTTGCATAGTTATGCATCCACGTTTATAAAACATATATCCAGACTATCTAATTTTCTGCTAATGCCTTCCAAGAGAAGTTATGAAACAATTAGGAAATAAAACGTTTGGTCGAGAGTGTAGTAACAATTGGATTCCAGAATGCTCCCAAGGATACTAATATAACTGACTTAGCAAACGCATACGCAGTATTCCCCTTTCCTAAGTCAGAGACGACAAACAGAATCAGCATCCCGATCCAAGATAGGGTACCGGCAAAAGGAGAGAGCACAACACGCACCATCGCCCTGCGTCTAAGAGTCGCATGATGGCTCCTATCTCCGCTCTGCTGAAGGATCGAGGAGTGATATATGAACCAGCCCGTCTTGATGCTAACCAATTGGCTTGTTAACACAATTATACCGTTACACGTCAAAAGCGCAATTTCTAGCCACCGGTATCCTGATTCGGGGGGAAATTCCTTCGCGCCAAACAGGAGCTGACATACATCGTCCACTAGCCCCAGCCGAAGCTCTGTGGATGTTAAAATATTCGACAAAATGGTCGAGAGGCAGACAATGACGACGACACCGCCAAATAGGAAACATTGTGACATTTGTCTATTAAAATGATGTTTTCTCAATGCAAATGCCGTGACGCAGTGCGTCTGTATCACGATTAATAGAGTGATATATAGTGAGAGTTCGTACAAAATTAACGCAAATGTCGCACATGTAGCGCAAAAAAAGGTATCCTCCCAGCGTTGTCCATGGTATGAATGATTATATGAGTGACCCATTAGCAGAATTATTATATACATTCCCATCAGCTGGTCACACATGTGCAGCATGGTTGGCATAAGCACTTTGAATTTGGCTTGCCCACTGATTCGTTTTAAGCAAAGCGAAAGCCAACCAAAAGCCAACAAGTTAGTTAATGTAATTTCCGTACCAATTAGCCATGCAACAATCTGAAGTACAACATTGCCCAGCGGATCTCTGCAAAAGCCTGTACTGTCACGCCGTTCTGGTGACTCAAAAGCAGAGCATTTAGCAGGGGCGTCTACATAGCAACAAATATACGGGTCGCTTACGAACAAAGCCAGTAGTGATGTTGTAGCTATAAACGCCGTCCTGTCAATACTATTAATGGAGTTATTGGTTATGACAATATAGTTAACTGAAGATAATCCGCAGAATGTATTACGTGCAAGTGCGATCAGAAAGTTACTGGAGAGTAGCAACTCTCGTAGGTTATTTAAACCGTCAAAGGCACATGACTGTATTACTGCTAATTCATTGTTAGATAGGTCTAGGCTTAATAAACCGTTTAAAGACATGAATGAACCTCGTAGCAATACGGTCAATTCATTTCTATCTAGACGCATCAATTGCAACTTGTACAAAGTGCTAAACCCATCTACAGGCAGCACTTTTAACCTATTACTTGACATTATTAGATAACGCAATTCGTGTAAACCACCGAAACCGTTAATTATACGTATGCCATTAGAAGAGATATTCAGCAGGATCAAACTATGCCACATCTCAACAGGAAAATCAGTAGAGCTCAGTTGCATACGACTATTATTTGCGAATAGTAAACCCTTGATGACAAACGTTACAGAGGGAATAAAATTCAGTCCTCTTGACTCGCAGTTAACCACGGGACCATAACAGGTGCAGCGACTAGGACAAGCCTCTAACTGGAAGTCCGCCTCGTCGTCGCCTGTCATAATACAGTCTACGTTCCCATCCTTTATCTGATATGGGTGTACGCAGACATCTTCGGTGGAGCACCTCAACAGTTTGTAACAGGTCATGGGCTTTGAACAAAACAGTTCGTCCTCCGCTTGTGGACAGTCGTTATGTCCGTCACACACCATGTGGAAAGGGATACAATAACTGAAGGAACACTTGTACATGCCTGAACATTCTGCCAATGAACATTCTCCCAGATGTTGACCTGCCGGACAATATTTAATACCGTCATCACGGCGTCTCTCGTACACACAGGTCACGTGTCCGGGAAAACAATCCAATGAGTTCGCTGAGCATGGTATCCAAGCTTGTTGTTGGCAGTTGTCAGCTGTTTGTTCAACTGGATGTGAAACCCAGTTTTCCAGTCTTAGTGAACAGTATGTTTCGTCCGATTTATCAGGGCAATCGTAAATTGCGTTACATACTTTGGCAAGATGAAGACATCCTCCCTGCGCACATTGGAAGAATGACTTATCACACTGACACCCGGGGGCACTACAGTTAGCGGCACACCAGGCGTTGTGTGACGTCACTACCTGATCAGCTGGCATACTGTCATATGTATCGTAGAAAGTCGATATTGCATGACAGATGGGTGAACACAACACCTCGTCTTCTCCGTCATGACAATGGAGTACGCCATCGCATGTATATATGTCTAAGATACAGGAGTGGTCCGCGCACTCCATTTGACCTGCGCTACACGACCGGAGGGCCACCACAGGGTTGCGGCCTAAAATAAAGTAATCACGTGTTGCGCTCACATTGTTGCAATCTAAAGTTCCCGGGTTTACGGACACGTAATTTTTTCTGCCTGCCTGTGACTCAAGGTTCAACGCTGCACTTGCAAACACATTGGTACTGTGGTTAGTCACGATAACCGAGCAATTCTGGCAATGGTATAACAAGTTCAATTTGACCCATTGCTGTACAACATCATAGGCGTTTAATATTGCGATACCGATTGGACGAGTGTCCGACACCGGTGAATGGCCTAATCGTGAGTAATACTCGCACTGTTTCATACTTGCTGGGGTTAACATGAAACAGTGACCTCCGATCATTGTCCAATTATATGGACATTCAGCATGCAGTGTATGAAGCCTCGTGGTTCTGATGATACTGGTATTAGAGTGTGTATCAGCATGAACGAGATAGCGCTCCAGTCCTGAAGGGGACGGGGTATAATTGCTTAATCCTATCATTCCATCCACTTCTATGGGCAAATTATTCATGGGTCGACCGGTAATTCCTTCCTCGTTAAAATACAAGAATGTCTCCCCGAGAGCTGACGCTCGTAGCAAAGCCGCGAAGCGGTCCTCGTTGTGCTGGACATAATCGCCTTCTTGAACAGATTCACATATGACGGCTGGTTTATCTAAGGTGTCCTCACACGGTATAGTCATCCAAGGGGCGCCAAGAGCTCCCAACAGCAAAATGGCGGAACAATTGTCTGTAAATCTCTTGAAGATTATGCGTTTTAAAAGTGACTCGCTTGATGGGTAGGCACTCATGGTGCGCCAAATTGTGATGCGTGGTATCCCAGATAAATCTTCGCCCATGGCCACAGGAAATTCGAATTCATCATTTATGTCCCAGTTCCTGTAAATATATGGAGTTGCGTCCGTCCAGCGCCAGTTCTAAAAAACAAACAGCCAAAACATATTCAATATGTTATATACCTGTAATGATAAATTAGTAATTTCATGAATACGTATTCGAAAGCATTTGTTCAACCTTCAATTTATTTGTCATCACTTCTATATTAAACGCAGATGCTACTCATCTATGGTCGCACAAATGTAATACCTGTGCCGCATTTTCTTTGTTGATACCGATGAAGAGTGCTTGGTGCATGAATAGTGCTGGACGCCGGTAGTTGTCAGATTGCGCAGGCTTATGGACGCCATTCAATGCCCAAGAGATAATTGTGGCCCACTCTGTGTCCGTGTTTAGGCTGAGTAGGTGCGCCCCCTGAGATACACAGAAGTCCTCCGCATCGCGCCATGACATCCTCGCCGGCTTGAAGAACGTGTAACATTGGTGGTTGGCGCACATGGTCTGCACGAATGGCGTCGGCGATGGTGGCGGATAGCTTCCCAAGGTCATAACTGGCAGCCTGTTGTAATGACTTTGAGCGAAAAATGAACTAAAGTAGACGATGAAGGGACAGACGATGTGTATCAAATAGTTACTGTTTAGCTCATTACCGAGATCAGCCCGCGGTCCAATGACAACGCTACCTTTATAAGAGTTAAACAAATTATGTGCGAACGTATAGCGGAATGCTTGCCTTGGTAAGTACGCATAATTCATTGCATACTGCGAGCCATTAGCGAAAAAAACTTCACTGATGTACAGCATGCTGACCGAATCGGAGAGACTGCAGTAGTTCCTGGTCGGCTTAATTATTATCTCGGTGCTGTGATCGGGCATCCGAGCATTCAATGCGATTGTCCATATTATGAACTCTAAAGTCACAGGGGGAAAGCTTACGAGTCCGCACAACTGGTTGACAGAGATACTGGTACGACTTGCCATAGGGATACTGCTGCATAACTGCTCCGGATCCTCAATAACCACAGTGTAGGATACACCAAGCCATGGACAAAGTCGATGGGGTCTAACATGCAATGATTTATCCACATACGTAGAGGGCTTTTTGGATAGATTTATGTTTCCATGGCCTGGCAGGAAATCCAAGTTACACAATTCTGACGATGTCTTGCGTTGCAAGGTAAATAATACATCTGTTGGACCGCTCACGTTAAAAGTTGCTTGGGTGGTCAGCAACATGTTAATATGGAAAGTAGATAGGTCACATTTCGCACTACTTCTATGGCTGCTGTCTGAAGGCAGCCCCTGAAGATACAAACACTTCCCCTCGTGTCGCACGATGTACACCCTTGTTGTCTTGTCGACAGCCGTAAAGCTGACTGTGCGGCTGAGGAAGTGATTCCACGAGTCAATGTTTAGACGTCTGGGAACAAACCTGTCGCAAAAGTTTATCATTCCCTCGCAGTTCCCTAAAGAAACTTCGTATGTGATACGAATATATCCAACAGCAGGGTAGCTTTTAAGTACCAGCGTAAACCCCATGCTACCAAACTGGATGACATTTTTAGACAGAGAATCCGTCAAAGTACGTATTAAACCGGCGGAACAAAAACTTGCCAAAAGAGCATAGTCTTCGAATAGGAAAATGCCACCAGTAGCGCAGTTTCCCGACAGATTGGGCGTCTCAACATGACTGAAGTGTACTCGTACAAATTTGTCACTTCGTGCAGACTGCACATTGACAGCCAAGAGATGAAATGATTCGGTAGTGGAAGAGGCGTTCGTAACGTCACTAACCCGCATTTCATCATAACCACAATAGTCACTCGGGCAAATAATTTTCTTGGACTCGAATTCAAGACCCATTCTGGGCCATGTGAATTCTGCAGCTTCCACTGTCAGTGTCACGTCCCCTATGGTACCTGACTGTCTTATAGTTTTAATTGTGGAAGTATTGTCATTGCACACGCGACCTTCTTCAAGAACGGCATGGTTCGTCAGAAGTCCTGTTGATGTAACATAACTGGCAGGTCCGTCGTAAAATTTGTATGCTGTAAATGTATCCCATGGCGATATCTCGCACAAGACATATAAAGAGATCACTGCCCGACTCATGACGTCGGCAGCTTTGTACCAAAAAAAGAATCTGCTGCTTTTGTGCGCCAGCGATCCAAAGTGGCTGGCTTCACCTTTCAGGAAGAATGATGTAAAATTTTCTCTGGTCCAACACGTGTCACATATCACGTACGTGAGGATAAAATAATCGAGGTCGGCCAAAACGTCATAGGAAACATTGACATCAAGTTTGCCAGATTTCACCAATATAGTGTGTGGGCTCACCTGTGAGCAAATACGTGTTTTAGTCTTTGGAGCCGACCCATAAGTCAGATCAAGTCTACTGGCCGAACAATCGTCGCTAAAATAGAGGGTATTCACTTCTAAGATTGTGATATTCAAATGGAAGAGGCCCGTCTTGTCGTTGATGGTCCAATGGCATTGTTTGCGATCTTTACTCGATGTGGGTCGATAGGCAATGTACCCACAAGGCCCAACTCGGTGGCTATTAAACGGCGAACAGCGAGTCTCGATTCGCTCATTAACGGATACTTTTTCCACAGGTCCGCGTGGCGGGGTGCACTCAGCAAGCAGAGGGAGAAGATCTTCCACCAATTTCATCAAGCATGTTCCCGTCAACTGGGCGGCGTCGTCGCATCCACATTTCAGCAGACGTGTGGCCAAAACGTCTGCAATATACGCGTACCATCCCGGTGGCTCAGTGGAGCCAGTTGAAGTGCGTGCAAGAGACATAGTTCCCACCGTACACGCAAAAGATTGAAGCCCCTTTGATGACATCCGACCCTCATTCGCTAGCAATTGGTGGTCCTCAGTGGTGATGGCTGTCTTCAATTGGGTAATGGAGAGCTGGTTGGACTCGACTAGTGGGTGATTCCCGAGAAGGAATAGAGTTAACACACCACAAGTTGCATGAAACGATGACATAATCGTGATGGTGCTTGACATATCCATCGTTAGATCTCCAAAACGGACCCCGGTCAAACTTAGTAATGGATGCTGGGCGAGAGGATGCACAGACTGATTTGTTTGATTTATATTTCCATCGTGACATTGCCGCTCAATAAACCAAATTATGTTGCATAATTTAGCATTTTGCTACGACGCACGTGCAGTATGCTGTGGTATTTAAACAGCGTATGAAAAACATTAATTAGGCGTGACTTGAATGGCTAATTAAATCGTTGCCATTTAGCACTATTCAATCTTTATTGTGAAAGAGAAATATGGTGGGTGCTCCCACAATCGGTCACGAAGCAACCCAGCTCATTGTTGCAAGGGAATCACCAGAACGTGTGTGGCAGTATGAATGAAAGCCGTACTTTATTATCCTTTCAGCAGATCGTTAAAATACCATATGCACCCAATTACGATCATATTTCATTCACGTCGTTAACTGGTTATAGTTAATGCATTGGAATACTTTACAGTGGTCACGGTTTGTGTATCGATGTCACCGTCCATCCTTGTCAGTGTCCATTACTATAACTGTCCATCCCTGTAATTACCAATCCCTCAGTGGCTGTCAAGGTTAGCATAAGGCTAACGTTAAAGCGTGTTGGTAACAAAGGTCAAGCGATTAACAGGATGCAGTTGCATACATTTCTCAGAAAGCCATGGCAACACGCTAATGATAAAAGCTCATATATTGACAGATCGATGCACCAACGTTCAGCCAATTACCGCAACAAAGAAAATATGAGGCTTTATCAGGGATATTTATCTGTTCAGTCATAAATGGTTTGCTACTGACGTCAGACGAATATCTCATGGTTCAGGTGCTAGGTGGTTTTCTCTTTCCCCGAATGGTTTCCAGGTTCCTCCAGTCAACCAGCTTGGCAAGGTGTATATAGCCGTTACACACAAGTACGGGGGATATATAAATATAGAAGTACTTAACTTAAGGCCATAATAGCAAGCTCACCCCAACGAGAGCTCTATGAACAACCCGTGCAAGCGGGCTGTACAAGCGGGCTGTACCTGTGGGCTGTACCAGTTCACACTCCGTCGAATTCTATTGAAACATGGCTCAATGTATACACGTCATTTTGTTCTGATTTCGGTTCCAGATAGGCATTGCTGGGACATTGCTACATTTGTTTTCGTAGACTAGAAAATCACGCATCAACCTAAATAGGTCAAAGAAAGTTAACTAATTAGGACACACGTCGGTCACGATCAAAATAACATAAAACGTGCATTCTGTATGATGTAAGCCAATAAATGTAGGACCTTTAGGTTATATACCAAAATGCATTGAACGCAAAACCCTGGATCCGTGTAGCGCCCTTTTTTATTCTAGGGTCCATATAAAATTTTCATAACGGCAATTCATGAAGACACAAAATTGGCGGTAGAGCTGCATGGATCGAAAGCTGTGTCCTTGACATGGTCTTATGTTTTAATAAAACATCATCACGTATGACGTTAGCAACAGGCCATAATTTAGGGAGAAAGAGATACAAAAATGTTGTGAAATATTATTAAAGGAATTGGAGTATTTTGTACTCCGTTACAATACTGACATTGTTAGTCTGAGCTCAACTAGAACCGAAATATAGCACATTCCGCAAATACAAGTCTACACTAAGGCTAAACTGAGGTTGGGGGGGGGGGGGATTACCTTTCTCCGATCTCCACGATTGGCATCCAGGAATTCGTGGAATTTCGCCATTAGCTGTTAGCAATATTTGGGGATCTTTATCAGTACAATTGCTGGTTTAACCCTTTCGCTACTACCGCAAACCCAGCTGATAGCAGTAAATGAATTCCTCGATATTCGCGATACCACCTTTATGTTCCCCTTAAAAATTCTGTTTGCTTGCTTTGGTCCAGGCATTCCTAAATATAAAATCATAATATATCACAAATATGACATTTATCTCTCCATACCGTTCGGTAAGACTCTTTGCAGCGTTGTATTTTGAGGCAAATCATCGATGCTTGCATTTCTGCGGCAAACAAATATTCGCCTGGTGAGTCCATATATAAAGAACGTTCTACGTTTTACGCAGACGTCGTGATGATTAATAGGTCATACGTACATGGTAAATCCCACACAGCACAGTAGCTCACCTGACACTGACAGTCACTCAATAAACAACCCCATTCGGGTTCAACAACTGTCTGACCGCTCATATATTACATAAACCTACTCTGATGGTTATAATTCTGATATGCGCATTGATTTCAGTGGTTATTTGCGCATTAATGGTCAGCTTTATCCGATTTTGGGTGTGTAGCGAGTGAAGGCAAACAACCAGAATGCAGGCAGCACGTACAGGCCGTGGATGCCATAGCATTGATGTAGGTTATAAATATCCCTGTCTCGTGAGGTCTCGATGAGATCCCGTAGTGACTGTACAACCCTATTGTAATAAAATAACATAAGACTTAAGTGAGTAGTTAGATAGGGCAATTTTATTGCCGATAATACAGAAATTAAAGAAATCTTTTCCGTGGCGGAATCAACGCATCGCTCCTGATAATCATGTTTCGGGAACAAAAGAATGTGGCAGGAAACCACATCGCTGCTAAAAACAAGCGTCGTTACACCGCATCGCTGGGAAAAACTTAAAGCGGAAACAACACATCCCAGGGAAAATTGATGGGGCAGAAACTATCTGACAAAGTATGTGGCGAAACATCGTCAATAACCAATAACCAATATGTGGCGGAAACTATCTGACAAAATATGTGGCGCAGCATCGCCAATAATCAATAACCAATATGTGGCGGAAACTATCTGACAAAGTATGTGGCGCAGCATCGCCAATAACCAATAACCAATATATGTGGCGGAAACTATCTGACAAAGTATGTGGCGAAACATCGTCAATAACCAATAACCAATATGTGGCGGAAACTATCTGACAAAATATGTGGCGCAGCATCGTCAATAACCAATAACCAATATGTGGCGGAAACTATCTGACAAAGTATGTGGCGCAGCATCGCCAATAATCAGTATGCGGCACAAAAGTTCCCTGTGCAACTGTGGCAAGCAGATGTTAGACGAGCGTAACTTTTTGTATAGTTATTCACAGGAAAGCGGTCACATTCCCGGTTTGTTGATATTCTTCAGTGCAAAATTAATGCACATTATGGAATCTATTTTGTCCGGAGCTATTAAAAATTTGATTCGGGAATATGTATTTAACACAATACACAATACATAATTTGTTACCCGTTGTGTACCCATTATAAATTATAATTACATAATAATCAAAAAGCGATGACATGGGCCCATATACAGTATTTTCAATGCGAATTTGAGCACACACGCTTGACAGGGGCTTTGTTGCGTAGCAACCAGGCATGCCGAACGGGCAGCCTAACATCGAAAATATTAGTACATCAATTTTGGTTTACTAATATCTTGCTAACGGACATGACTGTTAAACTGTTCTTAATTTAGTGCATATAAGCTCTGATTCCATTATGCTCGAATGAAGTTGTGCATTATAGTGACACAGTATGCAGATGACACCACAACAACATACGACAGTACTGTAGGCATACACAGCCCTACTGGGCTTATATGTCATTTTTAAATCATTATTATTCTTCTATATGTGGTCATGTATTGAATAGCGCATTGAAAATATAGTTCCGGCTTTCATTAACATGAACTTTAACATATTAGCCACAAAATTATATCTGAATATGACATAAAATAAATGTTATTACGATAATAGTATGTGTACGCTGTGGCTAAGATTAAGATTAAGGTAATTGGCTTGAAACATTGTATTCTTATTTTATTATTAAAACGTAATTAGTGTGTTTGAAATTAGACATCATACATGTTTGCTCACATTTCAGTCACAACGGCTGCATGCGGTATGTATTATTATGTGTACTTGTATTGTGTATTCACTTAGAAATAAATAATATGTGGTTATCCCAGTAATGATTCAGATTAGGTTAGGTGTGATAATCTGTGTTCATAATCCCTAGATAGCATTGACATTCCAGCTATCGGGAATCGAATTGTCGATATTCGCGCAAGAAAACTGCTATGTCAAGTACAATATGTTTAGTGTTTTTTTTTTACATTTGTTGACGAAGCTAAGTGGTGGGAGTGGCGGGGGGGGGGCGGTCACACACTGTACAGATGTGAATCCATATCCAGGATTTGAAAGAGGGAAGGGTCCAGGACAGGTTCAGAGTCGTTGAACGGCAAAACCTCCATAGTCAATAGGTAGTTCTTCTAAGCTATCTAACTCTCCTACCCATTTAGTGAAAGTGCCTGTGACAACTAAACATTGTCTAATATAATGATGAATATACATTCGACTCAAATATGCCAAATAATATTCCGTCTAAAAGCTTTAAAAGTCCCCAAAATGGGTGTGTGGGCTAGGGCCCCATGTGAATGAATAATGGAAACGTTAGGTAATAACAATATGTACTATTTAATATGTCCTGTATGGTTGTCCTCAGTGATGTCACTTTTACGTGTAGCACCAATCTTATTAACCAATCACCAATTAAAATGTACCACTTTTATTACTATTACACATCATAGCGCGAGCAAAATATTTATTAGCCTAAAAATGTACTTCATGAGGGTGCGATTTTCAGGAGTGTACTTTGAGCTCGGACATGTCTGTCGTATGCTAAAGACCTCATGAAAGGTCTGCAATGTGACATGTATCTGTATGCTGATCGTAAATAACTGAAATAATGACCTTTATTGCCCACAAGCTATACATCTCCAGTATATGAGCAAAAGTGTACAATTTAGACCACAGCAACAGCCGAAGGTTATTTTGTAGCGAATTTGCATAGGGAACTAGCGGAATGAAATAGCACAGCATGGGAGAACTAGCGCAATGGTAGGAAGAAGTAGGACGGCAGGGGCGCGTGGGTTAGATTGGGTATCCGCTAGGGGAGGAAGACGAAGGGAAGCGAGAAAGAAAGTTAGCGAATTGGAAGATCAGCCATGTTATAGTAAGTATCTTTATGAAGAGTTCATGTATCTTTTAATGCAAGTTGTTTAGCAAGGTTCCCCAGTGGTTTGAAGAATATTGATGAGCATTTTGGCTCTTTTTTTTAAGTGTAGAAATACAGTTTCTCTCATTATCGCTCATTGGTCAATTTAGGGGGTAGCGTCATCAGAGTTAGCGTCCCTGGGATAGGGGTATAAAAGGGCCTGCATCACAGCCAGAAGTCAGTTAGAGTGGGGGGGACAGCGCAGCGCCAGCGCACCTGTCACTCCCTCAGCGCAATGCCAGTGCACCTCTCCTCTTAGCGCAACACCTGCGCACCTATTTTACCCTCTCCTCTGAGCGCAATGCTTGCGTACCTCTTTGCTCATTTATTTGAGTCTTTGCTATTTTCTTTTATAGGTATTTATGTAATATCAGGAAGGTAAAATGTGGGAATAAGTTTGTCTTAGAGGTTTAGGTTAGAGAGCTGTATTCTGGAGGTATATTTAGAGGAATCAGCAGTGGAATATAGATAATTGACTCAAGGGATAAGAGAAATTATATAACTTAACTGAGAGATTGATCCGAACAGCAATTAGGCTACAAGAAGTTATACAGCATGTGCAGTGATATTTGAGTTTGTGATATTGGTGGTTCTTTGAGATATGGTTATGAATATATTTACCGAGAGGCTGATGTCATATATATATCTTAGCTATATTGATAGATTGGTCATACATTTGTATGTGTTTTTCGGGCGACTGATTGAGTTAACCCAGCCCTCCGCCTATGTGTCGTATGAGGGTTTCGACTTTGCTGAAGAACGGGGGACCGACAGATAAACGCTGCAGTCTTGATGCTAATGGCGTGGCTTGCTAACACAAGAATACCGTTCACCGTAAACAATACGATGTCTGCAAGCAGATATCTTGATTCGGGGAGTCGGTCCTTTGCTCCAACAACGAGCTGACATACATCGTTCACAAGTCCCAGCTGAATGTTGGCGAATGTTTCACTATTCATTAAAGTGGTGGACAGACAAACAAGCGCGACGACCCCTCCAAGCAGCAAACCATGTGCCATTCGTCTGTGGAAATAATGTGTTTTCATTGCAAGCACTGTGATACAGTGAGTCTGTATCACCAGTAACAGGGTCACGTACAGGGACAGCTCATAAACGAAGAACGCAAATGCCCCACGGATAAGGCAGAAAAGTTGACCCTCCGGTGCCCGTGATAGAGATGTCTCATAACATTTGTGACCCAATAGAAGAGTCAGTACATAAACTCCCATCAGCAGTTATAATTAACTGTGTCACATGACAGATGGGTGAACAAAACACCTCGTCTTCTTCGTCATGACAATGGGGCTTTCCATCGCATTTGTATAAGTCCAACATACAGGAGCGATCCGAGCACTCTATCTGACCAGCAACACACGACCGAACTGTCATCGCGGATCGTCGGCCTAGAAGTAAGTGGTCATTCACTGCGCTTACATTATTGCAATCTATTTTGTCAGGTTGCATTTGGAGGTAATCTTTTCTGCCTGTGTGTGGCGCAGTGGCGAGTGCCAAACTGGTAAACTGGTGGGTATTGTTGGTCCTCGCCAGAACTGAACACAGCTGGCAATGGTATAAGAGGCTTAATTTTACCCATTGTTGTACAATAGCATAGCCGTTTAATATATTGACACTGACTGAGTGAGGGTCTTCTGTTGATGATGGTCCTGATTGCGAGTAGTATTTGCACACCGATATCTTGGCTGAAACGAGCATGAAACAATTGCCCATCGATCATTGTCCAGAGCCTCGGACACTCCGCATATAATAAGTACCCTCATCACCCTGCTAGTCATTGAGGTCACGTTAGTCATTGAGGCTACACGGGTACTAAAGTCTCTATCACCGTGAAAAAGGAAGAGATTCAGACCTGCATGAGACGGTGCATATGCTAAGTTCCTCCCATTGATGTTCATTGGCAATTCATTAACAGCGGGTCGACCATTGGATTCCTCTCCAAAATATGTAGATAATTCTTCGATTGCCGGTGATTGCAGTAGGGACATAAAGCGATCTTGTAGGCTATGCTGGAAGGAACCTTCTTCTTGGGCAGATTCACAAATGACGGCGGGCTGATCTATGGCTTCCCCACATGGTATGGTTATCCAGGGCGATTCCAGAGACTCTAACAGAATAATGGCGGAACAATTACCCCCGGTCAGACCCTGACGTACGTCTTTTATAATTGAAGTTTCAGTAAAATGTGATTTTAACTTGGGTAAAAACTGGCTTGAAGTTAGCTGTTCGCCGATCACCGCGGGAAAATTAAAGGTTTACCTTGACGTCCCAGTTTCTGTGGATATACGGACTGTTGTCTGACCAATTCTGAATGAAATAAAAGAAATGAATGAGAAATGTTTTAGCATAGGTATTTCTGTACGCAATCAAGCTGACGAGCTGAATTAATTAATAATATGGATGTAGTATATAATACGGAAATAGGCCCCTAGATTATGCAACAACAACATCTCAATACACAACAATGCAATTCGACGCTCGCTTAATTAAAATACCTGTGACGTAACATCCTTGTGGATACCGATGAAAAGTGTTTCGTGCATGAACAAATCCGGGAAACTGTAACTCTTGACTCTTGCCGACGTATCTGTTACTATTCCAATCAGTGTCCACGAGATAATTGTGGCCCACTCCGTGTCCGTGTTTAGGCTGAGCAGGTGCGCCCCCGGAGACACACAAAAGTCCTCCGCATCGCGCCACGACATCCTCGCCGGCTTGAAGAACGTGTAACATTGGCGGTTGGCGCACATGGTCTGTACAAGGGGTGTTTGAGGCGTTGATGGTGGTGTTGTGCTTTCCAGTGTCATAACCGGGAGCCTGTTATAAAAGCTTCTAGTACCGAAAGAAAGAAAATACAAGGCGAAGGGACATTCAATTTGAAAGAAACCGGTCCGATTTACTTTGGTACCGAAGTCCATTCGCGGAACAATGGTCACGAAGCCTTTGCTCGAGCGGAACGGGTTTAGCGAAAAAGTGTAGAGGAAGGTATCTCTTGGAAAATACCCGTATTTCACTTTGCGTTCTGACGACGGACTATTCAGAAAGAACGTTTCGCTGATATACACTATGCGAACCACTTTAATTTATAACCGTCAATAAACATGTTATTGGCCTTTCCTACATTACCATACATGTTTGTAATTATTTCGCTTCGGTCCTGTGGTATTCCAACACAAGACACTCCCACAAAATATTGTTTTTCATTGAGCAACGCTGTGGCACATGAGACTGAACCAACTTAACACTGTAGTAACGTACAACAATAATAATAGTAAAACAATGATAAATTTTCACACACAATTAAAATATTTACAATTTCATTTGACTATGCAGTCGCCATTAAATCGCTTAATAATAGGGAAGATGCAACCTGCCAATCCCTGCAACTTTTTGCGCCGAACGAGTCTATATCATAAAATATCATTGGCTAAAATGAGTGTTTAATCTGGTTTCACTTTGTAAAAGTTCAATATGTAGGAAGAAAATTGGACGCTACATCGCTTATTTATGCAAGTCCAGAACATTTCTCTAGCCTCGTCACATGAGTGAAAAACGTGATTTATATATATTAATTTAATTTTACGAATAAGTTTAGCCAGAAACTGGTTTTAACAGATGCTTTAACTTCATTTCTCCACTTTCGCTTGAAAGGAAAACTCATCCGACGCACAATTTTAAAGATACTCAAAAAGTCATATTTTGCGTAACACGAAAAGTAAGTCTTTAACAATACCTGTATTTATGCTATTTGCGTTTTGAAGGAGCAGCTCAAGAAAGACAGAACTAACTCGCTCCTGCTTAAGTTCCAACACAGCTCAGCCCATACAACATAAAGGGCAAAACGACAGTCCTATATTTGGTCATACGCCGTGACCTACTAATATCATGCTGCGTCGCGTATTCACTCATCTGATCTATTTAGTGACTTAATTTAACCGTATAACCACGTGAGTGAAGTCCTCTAAGAATTTCCTCTATTGGCTCACCGTCTGACAATAACAATCTATGGAAGAAGTTTCCCCTCAGCATTGGTTGTTTCACGTTTAATTTTTACTTGACCGAGTTGTCTTTAAACCGCTATTTTTGAGTATATTCTTCGCACGAGAAAACAAGGAGCTCGTTTGGAAGCGACCACCAGTCGACCATTGGTGAACTATATAGCTGCAGACCGTCACTTAGTCCGACAAGCCAGTCAACTGAGATGAACTACACTGCCCTCTCACGGTTCCTCTGGTCGACTGTGTTTGCCAAATTGATATAGGAGCATCAGCCTTATGCGGTATGCTTGATCTGTGGCTACATATACAGCCATGGCAAAGACCAGCCCTGTCTAGGATTATATACAAACATATTATGCATTGCCTAATCCGACATAGGCCTGTATAGAGTGCATAATTCGAATTACAGAGATTTTAAATAAATTAAATGAATTAAAGATAACAGTAATTCTTTTAGCGATATTTCTAATTCGACTTACTGTTACTACAAGAACCCACTAACTCGCGCCATTGTTATATTTTAAAGGAGTGTCATGGTATCAGTGTCACTATGCCAACGATTGTCTATTGAACCGGCCGCAGGGCGGTTTGGGTCAGGTTACACGATGTTAGCCGCCTCCAGATTTAATGCCATTGTACTAATTAACACGACCATCAACTCGTAATAATAGTAATTAAGAGAAAATTCATTAACCACCAGCACGTACAATATAATATTCACTGTGCGTAAATAAATTAGAAGTTAAAGATGCAGTACACCGAAAATCCCTCTCATGATTGAAACATTGACAATCTTTAACTGAGCATTGGTAACTTCATGTAAGCAACATTATTGCGAGTTGGTTGTCATGTTAACTAGTACAATAGCATTAAATCTGAAGGCCGCTAAAATGCCGTATTATGACTCGAACCGCCTTGCTTCCCATGCAATCGACAATCGTTGCCTTAGCAACATTGCATAGAACAATGAAACATGACGTCACGTACAAAAGAAATGTAGTTATAGCTTTAAATGGCCCGCTATAGCCGCCTAGTTTCCTAGTTGCACCTGCCACGTTTCCTGGCAACGATATATGGTATCAAAAAGGCGACTGGCCAACTATATGTGGAAAGGCTTGCGATTTGCAGACAGTCTGCGGACAATGCTTTTCTTTGATTGTTGCATGCGGATATTAAACCAAAGAAGCAAAGACAAGTCAACGCTTTAAATTTGGATTCAACTCGTAATAATAGTAATAGCGCGAGTTTTGCATGGCGCATTTTATTGGCCTTTCGTGAAATTGCAGCAACCCTTCATTTTCCTTATCTGCCCTCGGCCGCTATTGGCGGGCTGCTACAGCTTGATGTCGGACCAATAAAATTGTCTAACGACCCGCTAACTCGCGCTATGTCTTCATACAGTATCTATAAATACATACCTTTCATTCATATACATAAGAAAATATTCCTGAATTTAAGCTAATCGTATACACATGCCGTAGAACTCTTCTCGCCTTTCCGCAATACTTTTAAAACTGCGCATCTCCGCTAGGCGGCAGCGCAATATGCCTCCTGGTGGCGCACTGCTCACTTCGTGCGCTGTGGAACGCTGCAAATCTCATTTTTTAACGTTGCTGTCCCGAAGGGGTGGGGTGGGGGACTTAGTACATTATTGGGTTTGCGGCGGGGGTGGGGGGGGGGGGTTCTGCGGTAAAGCCTTGGACCTTTCCTTGGACCGAGCCCACTCGGTTTATTATTTCCCCCCGGGAAACTCGCTTTATAAACGCACATTTTCAGAGTCCCCTCCCCCCCCCCCCGCCCCCCAGGGGGTTAGTTTTTGGTTGAGTCTCAGTTATGCCTCAACTGAGAACTCACTTTTTTTCTGTACGGAATACCATGTGTAGTTATACCATGCACATGATAGTATACACCATGGAATACTGTGCTGTTACTTTGGTATAATCCACTGGTGGTACAATGATTTACAATAATAGTTCATGGTAACACAGCACTATACATGTTGGGACCATGGTAGAATGATGTACCACAGTAATACCATGATATTACCATGGTGCCAGGTATTACCATGGTATAATGACATATAATGATATACCACAGTAATACCATGATATTAATGGGTAATGGCGAACGCATAGGAGGCAAAGCGGCAAGTGAACACCCAAAACACGATATTATACCTAAATACAGTGCCTTTACATGGATAAGTGGGTGACCAAAAGCTCAAGGAAGCGTACAAGCCAACTCAATATTGATGCAAAAGAAAGCAAAAAGTTGAATTTTAAGCGAAGAAGATAATGAGCGATAATGCGGATAACGCAAACAAAGGAAGGTTGCCCCCTAAGCCGGCTACCGCCGAGAAGAGTGAAACAGACGATTCGCCGCATACAGGTGGAGACGCTGACTCTGCTGATGATAGTCTCTCCTTAACCATCGAAACGGTTGGCGACAATTCAGGATGTATTGCTAGCCTACAGAAACAAAACGAGAATTTAAAGAGAGAATTGGCCCTTCTGAAAGGAATAGTGATTAATCAACAGGATCGGTTAAAACCAACTTACCGAAAACGTCCAAGACCTCACATTGAGATCGATGAGATATAATGCTCTCTTCCACCACATACCAGAATCCATAAAAGGCAGATGGACTAGAAAATTGTGAAATGACCGTCACTAAATTCCTTACCAATAACAGTGTTGAAGACCCACTGCCAGACATGGATGGAACCCATCGCCTCGGCACAACGCCCGGCCCCACCGCCAAACGACCCCGGTTAATTGTCGTACGATTCTCTACGCAGCGACCAGCTGATAGGATTATTGCTTTCGGTAAAAGCCTATCTAAAGACAAGGGGAAAATTACATCTCAATTTCCCAATGACATGCTTGAGCAAAGAAGAAAACATGGCAAAACCGTGGCAGAGATGAAGAGAGAAGCAGGTCAGTCACAGGTGAGGGCCAGAAAACGACAACATATCTGAAGGTTGGTAGGATGAGAGTGTCGGCAGACATCTGCGCTATCTCATGCGCCGCCAGGGCCTCGTCAACACTGCCATCTTCCTCACTATAACCGGTCGAAAACCACAGCTGGGACAAAGCGGCTTCAGCCAAATTGAATCTTCACTGCACACACTGTTTTAACGCCGCATTAACTATAACTATAAATATAGTTTACTATAAACTGTGGACCGCGCTATTTTTGTATTTACGAAATCAAATCCATATGATGAGTGGCGGGAAGTGACTGTGTGCACCAGTTGTGTACCCGTACACGCGAACCTGCACTTGGTATGTACGCTCGTAATGGGGAGTTGAGCGTCCTGATATCTTACTGACCCCGTAATGTAAGAAATGCACAACGCTGAAGGTTAAAGCTCGCACTGTTACGAAGTAATGCAAAACCTGTTCACTGGCCGCTTTGGGACGCACAATGTCGTATTTATGTTCTCAATCTTCATGTTATGTTTCCTTTATTTTGTTCTCTTTTCTTTCGTTCATTGTATATGTTTGTGTCAAACGTTAGTCAAGTTTCTGCTCCACTTGAACCATTCCTCCACCACCAGTGCTCCACCGATTGGGCCTATATCAAATGGGTTAGCCCGTTTAAGCTTCAAATATCTGCATTTACATCGTCCCATACCAATCGCTAGTCCTCTCGCATGTCCATATCCAATAGCTATTGCTTTTGTCTGTTACCATACCCCAGATCTAGCGAGAACCGGGCTTGCCAAATGGTGTATAACAATGGAACGAAATGCATCTGTCAACTCACTTCTTAGAGCGCATATTACCGCCAAATGAGTAAAGGCAGTGTTCCTTGTCGTTAGCTGATACAATTTTGAGGCAGTATGGAGGTGGGACGCCAAATTCTTTGTGCTCGGTTATCCAGGTCGATAGTGGTGACGAAGGTAACGACGAACCAAATACAATGAAGCATTCTCCTTATTGCTCGGACGACAACCTCACCGAATATTTTAAGGGGCAATTCACATTACTAAGTTTAAACCATTTCGGCTAAGTATGAGGAAATCAAAATATTTGTAGAAAGCATTGGTCAACAGTTTTCAGTTATTTGTATTCAGGAAAGCTGGCTCTCAGGGGATTCTGATTTATCGCGCTTTCAGCTCAATGGTTATACAATATATTATATCCCTAGGCAAAGCATGCACTGCGCATGGGGGCCTTATCATATATCTACGTGACGATCTCAGCTATAAAATGGTGACCAACGTTGTCGATAAAGTAACGTGGAAAGGGTTATTTATAGAAATCTCCAGTCCTTGCTGGAACAAAACCATTATGCTTGGAAATATATATAAACCCCCCATGTGAGTTAATTGGTAATTTCAAAGAATTTATTGAAGAACTGAGCTATGTTCTTAGTTCTATGGAGAGACACAAGAACGAATTTATCATAGCCGGTGATTTTAACTTTGATCTGCTCAAGATTCATGAAAACAATGTATAAATGATTTTTTTGATATGATAACAAGTCACAGTTTCTTCCCCATATTTACCTTACCAACTAGACTGTCCAAACATAGAGCGTCTCTCATAGACAATCTGTTTTGTCGCCTATATATAAAACTCTCAAAATAAATTTACATAAATATAATGGAATACTGCATCGTATGATAAACGAAGCCAAAAAGCAATATTATAATGCAATCTTCTCTAGATGTAAAAGTGACATGAAGCAAACATGGTCAGCAATTAAGGAGGTACTAAATCGGAAAAAGGCAACAAGAGACCGCCCAGATATGTTTAAGATAGATGACTGAATGATAATTGATAAACAAGATATAGCAACCAAATTTAACGAATTTTTTGTTGGAATAAGACCTAGCCTTGCAACAGAAATGATTAGTCGTAACATCCATTATAAGACCTACTTAAACAATCCCAACCCACACTCATTGCAATTTAAGCTGACCGAGTCACGGGAAATAGTGGAGATAATTGATAAGTTAAAGCCAAAATCTAGCTGTGGCCATGACGGTATATCAGTAAAATTACTGAAAGTGATCAAATTAGAAGTAGGTAGAGCCTTGTCGCTGGTAATTAATCAAACACTAACTGCAGGGAAGATCCAAAGTATTTGAAAAGGCATTAGTGAACCAAATTCTTGACCACTTCCAACGCCATGAGCTCTTCAATAACAGTCAATATGGGTTTAGGGTCAAACATTCTACAGAATTGGCTAACCTTGAGCTAATTGATCGAACAATGCAACATATGGACAATGGACAAATTCCTATAAATATCCATCTTGACCTGTCAAAAGCTTTTGATACAATAGACCACGATATAATTCTATATAAATTGAGCCATTATGGCATACGTGGCTTAGCCCTGGAGGTGATGAGAGATTACTTAACGAATCGTAAGCAATATTTCAAAATTGACAACTTTGAAGCCGATTGAGCCGTACTAAAAACCGGGGTTCCCCAGGGTTCTATCCTTGGTCCCCTCCTTTTTATCTTTTATATAAACGCCATAATTTCCTCCAGTGATTTCTTTCAATTTATATTGTATGCAGACGACAACACTTTGTTAGGCACTTTGAGCCCAGTAAGAACAGACCCATCAGCATCCTTCAGTACGTCATTAAATAAGGAACGTAATAAGATAAGCAACTGGTTAAATGCCAACAAACTGTCGCTTAACCCTAGTAAGAGCAAATTCATGGTCTTTCACTTACCTGGTTAGAAATTTCAATTGCCAAGTCTTGTAATTAATAATGTCCAAGTTGAATGCGTGGATGAATTCAACATGTTGGGTCTACAAACTACTAAGAATATGAAAGGGCATAGTCACATTGGTAGAATCTCCACTAAAATTTCCAAGACTCTGGGAATCATGAATAGACCGAAATATTCTCTGCCAAAACATGCCCTCTTAACGATATATAATACTCTAATTCTTCCGCATATAAACTATGGTATACTGACTTGGGGATACTGTGGGGAGCGACTTTATAAATTGCAAAAAAGAGCAGTGAGAATAATAAGTCTAAGTAGATTCAATGATCATAGTGAACCCCTTTTCAAACAGCTAAACCTACCTAAAGTTAGAGGACATTCACCGTTTGCAAATACTAAAGTTCTGTCATAAATTAAAGAATAATAATCTTCCCACGTATTTTTCGCAGATTCCCATAACACATGCATACGAGATACACGCATACAACACCAGACATAAGGCACTGGTCCGTACCAATAGAGCACACCACGACTTTGCCACAAAATGCATTAGACACTCCCTAATTAAAACTGTGAACACAGAGCCCGCAAGTATCTTAGATAAAATCAATACACACAGCCTGACAAGATTTTCCAGCTATATAAAAGATGATATCATAAGTAATTATTCTGAGCATTGCACTGTACAAAATTGCGACTCGTGTCTAAGGTATAGTAGTGCCCTTTTCCATGGCAGGCCCTTAAATTAAATTAAAATAGCTGGATTGAAGCGCTTACTCTCAATTGAGTTCTAATCTATCTGTTTCATTTATCACCTATTTATGACATATATTGTTGGAAACGTTTAGTTCTGTGTCTGTTCTGTTCTGTTCTGTTTCCAATACTTACCATCATATAATATTCTGTTTACCACAAATATAGGTGGCTCTGATGCTAGCGGTTCTCTTACCTTAATCAGAGTCTCCTGCGTCAAAGCATTTTTTCCCCCATAATATTATCGCATCCTCATCTATGTACCAGGTCGCTTTGACGGAATAAATGATATTGAATCTGAATCTGAAGCTATTACCATGGTGCCAGGATATTACCATGGCATAATGATATACCACAGTAATACCATGGTATTACCATGGTATAATGTAATATACTGATATACCACAGTCATACCCTATTACCATGGTGCCAGGATATTACCATGGTATCATGATAAACCACAGATATACCATGATATAACAAAGTAATACTATGGCATACCATGATATATTGTGGTACAGCATGATATTTGATGGTTAAACATGATATACCATGGTATATCACGACATACCATGGTATATCATGATATATCATGGTAATACTATCGCGTACCATATTATAGCATGGTTTATCATGTACCATATACCATGGTATACCATGCTATGGCATGGCAAATCATGATTTACCATAGTAATACCATCGTTTACCATGGTATACCATGGTTTATCATCATGTACCATCTTATACCATGCTATACCATGGTATATCATGGTTTGCCATGGTAAACTATGGTATATTTTCATTAGGGTAGGTCGCCATCCCCGCTTCATATTAAGTCCATAAATCTCGGTTCCATACAGTGAGCACTTTGTTTCAAGCAAACAATGATCTTTGACCACTGCATGGTCTGGATGACCTCTACCAGGAGAGGGATGGGCTCCCGGCGATCTTCAATTACATGGAGGACGCCATTATCAGCCACATAGACGGGGAAGCCCTGCCTCAAAATAGATTGATCCACGCACGACTTGTCCGTCATCGACACCAACGGTAATTGCGCATGTGCAGCCAGCCTGGACATGAGTTGCAGATCGTCGCAGTTTGCGACAAACGTTGTAACAATGTTGTCCTGGGCTAACTTCGACATGACGTGACTACAACCAAAAACCAACGGTGTGCGAATGTTGTGTGTTTGCTGGGTAACCTTACTGTTTAAGCAGTCTGCTTGCGGCATTCTTTATCTTTGATCGCGAGGGTTCACTTGCTGGCGTTGGCTTGTCTTGTGTGATATACATCTCTCGTAGATTTTTCTCATTATGTCACTTGGTCTCGTTAATATGTTTATCCACGTGTTTGCTTGTTTGTATTTTCAGTTTTCTGGACGCATTGTAGCAGATACGGTTACCATACTTCACCAAGTAATAGATATACAAAATTGTGAGGCTAAGTATATTAGTGGCATATGTCGGTCAAAGGTCAAGGTCGCATTGATTTTTTGAAGTAAAAAAAAACACAAAAAACGCGTAAGGTTTAGAATGTGCTGCTTTATAATACGCATCGTTCGAGTATGTTCATTTTCGAGTAAAATGACGTTTTATGTTTTTTGAAAAAGGCCAAAGATGACCTTGGACAGTTTTTCTTTGTTTTGACCCGTTTATGTTGAAGATATCACTCTAGGTCCCTAGGTTTTCCTAAAGATATAAATGGCAATGGGTTCACTATGAAATCTGACAGGTTGCGGATACGAGATAATATGGCGTCACAATAAAGTCACTCTCGGTGCATTGAAACTCCGTCACAAATCGGATTTTACACCCCCCCCCCCCCACCTCCCACCCCCCATCCAAAAAAGAGGGGATTGTAGGGTGCTGCCATTTGTTTCGTGTGCCATTATCCTATAAATAATATGACAACAGTCGATATCGTACCCATCTTTTATGTCTCGCTTAAGTTCGCCTACATCAGAGTGCGATACACGGGAACACAGAACGATCTATATGGCAGTACACTCATTTGAATTAAAAGTTTATGTGAAATGATGTATCTCTGATATCTGCAACCCACCAGGCATTTACTACTAAACTTAAAATCATGCAGTTCTCATAAAGCAGAACCCCGTTCGTCTTCTTCTAGTCACATACAAAAAATAGGGGGAGGCAGGTTATGTTAATATGTGGTGCATTTTGTCCAAAAAAAGACGGAGGGATGAGGGCACCAGAATTCCTCCCATGGATCAATGACAATTTGAACAAGATATATACTCACTGTTGTCCTTTTCCGTGGCGTCATCGTTGCAAGTCTAGCCGCTGTCAAGCCGTTACGCTATCATTATTAGTCCCGAAGCAGACAATGACTCGGGAGACTATATACCGCTGATGTAATCGCATCGTGGTCTGTTGGTGAAGGTTCCCATCATAGACAACGTATGAAATATGTAAGAATGGCCAAAGTGGCATATTCATGCAAAAGAATCATCTATGATTACATCGTAGGTAATTAACCCCATGCGTCTGCCTGAGATATATTGATTAACATTGTTATGCGGCTGAGTAGGTGTTTGCAGTTAATGATCATTTAGGTCTCTGAGATTCTTAATTGCTGGGGTGTTGACAAAGAAAGCTATTAGTATGCATCCCTTCGTTTATCTTACTAATGACAACATAATAGTAATGTTTACTGACAAGCGCCAATAATCATAATCAAGCCTCGTTAACCATGTGTCTGGGTCAACTTTGGCATATATGTTTGTGTATAGAGCTAGCCAAATCACGCGGTGATCACGTGACGTTTTCGTAGCGCCCACGTTACCTCGCCAAGTAGCCACGACAAGATTTCGTATGATAGCTAGAACGTTGCTACTACGTGGCGAAATCACGTTGAAACACCACATCTGTATAACGTGTATATACTTTCGGTTGCGTTAACTTTACATAATCTGACGTTACTCCTAGTATATAGTTATTGATACCAGCAATAGCGTATCCGTGTGTGTCATACGTCATGCGAACGAAAAAACAAAAAACCCAGCGTGATAACTAGCAAATGTATTCAATTACAAAATTCATTCGTGATCACTGGAATTCTTTTCTTCGAAGCCGCGCCCTAAAAAAATCGAAAGTGACATAAATTCAATAAGCACGAAAACCTGCTAACTGCTATCAAATTACAACGGAGGGCTCAGTACTTAGATTAGATCCCTATCCTGTATGCCTGATATGGATCATGCAAGAACTGTTGAATATATTTTATTATTATATATATGGAGTATCATTTTACCATGTGATGTTTTGCAACGGAAATCCCTAAATGAACAGTATGGCTGCCCCCCACGCGTAACGCGCCTGGTCTTCAAAACGCCACATTTCGCCATGTGGTAGTCTCGAGATAACCACGTGCCATATCGCCGCCACCGCAGCGCCACATTTCGCCACGTGGCGGCAACGTGGTTTGCTAACTGGAGCCAATCGTATTGGCCCATTTTGGTGGGGGAAGTCTGGAAGTCAACGAACTGATCGTGTGCACGCGCTGCCAGACGGCGTTTGTCGACTTCCGGCGAATGATGGAGCATTAAAAACGAAGAAAGAGGTGACAAAGATCGCCCGGATGACAAGAAAACACAGTACCGACCAAACAAATGACTGTCCGACGAAAATCATAAAAGCTTCAGTAACCTAGTGGAACACATTGACAGGTAGGCACTGCATATTTATTCTATTAGGACCTGTAACTTGAGCCACAGGTCCGCGATTTCTAATCTAGGTCTGGTGAGCGGCATGGCCTTCTGCCTTGCTCCGTTTACGGGCGTGGTCAGAGAGTCGTGTACCAGGGATATCTCCTGGCCTCCCACTCCCCTGGATGGATTGACTCTTTTGCAAGTTGTCTCTTCTACACCATTTACTCAAAAACTGTGCCGTCCGTTCGTTCAAATATGGACACAATACGCAACTTCCGGTGCAACTATGCTTTGGTGGTGATGGACGGGCCACTTCCATGGGGATGGAGGTGGGGGGTGGGGGGGGTCGTATTTTCGTTCCTTTCGAATAGACTTTTAATTTCAACGTCAACTGGGTAAGAGGAAACTAATTCTTGGGGTATAGGGTATCAGCCGACCGCCGTGATCAAGGATTTTCATCAATCGTGAACTGGAAAGTTCACTGTTAAATAACCGTGAATCGGGAAATCGTCAATTTAGTATCATAAAGTTGCCCTTCCATTATAAACAAATTTATTATTTGCGATCTGGGAACACGACACCCCCTTGCCCCTTGCTTCCCCCCCCCCTCTTCTCTGTCTCTCGTGGGTACTTGTTTCAACACTTGCCTGGCTTTCCTGTATGTTTGAAAGTAGATATTTCCAGATCTATCAGGTAGTATCAATGCTCTCATAGGGCCTTTTGTCTCATTCATTGTCGTTATGCCAGTAGCAGCCACCGTCAACACGGGTTTCCCAACCTGGGCATCAACAGTTTATCCTGCTTTCTCCTTACCTTAAAGCACTGTTATGACGTCATCAAAATTCAAACCATCTTTTATTAATAATGTTGTCCTTATTTGCATAAATTAGAACGCGACGTCCGGCGATACCCACGAGATAACACTACTCGCTTACGTCACGCAGTAACTGACAGAAGATAGTTATAACACGTTCTCGATCGATACATATGCAAACATATTATATGAAAATGTACAAATGAATACTATTGTTGAAGATTTACGGGGATAATTGGTTAAATTTCATCCCGTTGTTTGGTTCCGGCTCTCATCAATATTAATATTTGCATATGGCTAAGTTTACTGAATGAATCAATTGAATGACGACGTTATTTCCAACTTCGTGTTGCGAGTTTTCCAGTTGCGAGATTTATTGCAGAAATTTTACTTACAGAGACACGCAGGTGTTACATAACGCTGCGTACGAAGTTCATTATCCACTGCTAGTATGAAAAAAGTAATAAGCTTAAATGTACTCTCTGAATTACCGATTTCTTGGGCTAGTTTCTTAGATGGATAGTTTGGTCCTTTTTAGCCCATGGTAAATGTTGGATCATGTTCACGGGTTATGGACAATGGCACATTGCCGACTGGCAAATCTTAAACTTTCTAAGTCTTGTGAACCAATCGCAGGATACACCCTAGTCTATATCGTCAATCACAGCCTGCATCGTGAATTGGGATCTTAAGTTGTCCTGTATCATTAGCAGACACTTTCGAAACTTTTTACTTCCTTATGAACGTTTTATTATATACTAAACTTGCGGATCCTATGTCCTACCATAACCTGTTTCACGTTAACAGTGTCAGTGTGTCACACCCCTGTGTCCAGTAGCGTACGCTCTTTTTCTGGATTCCATAGATCTACTTATAACTTCACGAAACGTGGCACATGCAGCTAGTTGGGCCTTTCACTTTGGTGTCATGTATCATTGTTCTACGCAATGTCACTATGGCAACGAGGCTATTGAAGGACCCCATGGCAGTTTGTATTATTCTTCTTCTTTTTATTCATTTATTGTGACAAGATGGCATGATATGCGCTACAAAAGTGAATAGTAACATCAATACATTTAGACAGAAACATAATGCATTTACTCATATAATTTACACCAATAAAAAAAATGTTGGCTGTAAGACGGTTTCTGCTGAATGACACATTTCTCTATATTATAGTAGTATCTTATAATTCTCAAAGCATTCTGTAGCCTGGGTTTTACTTCTTTACATTTGCAAGAGAATATACAGCTTTTGACAATGATTATAATATGGTTTAGTAGACGATAATCTTTTGATTGGCTTACACCAAACATTACCGTGGTTAAGGCCAGTAACAGCCATATGTAAAAACCGGAATGCGCCTCAAACCAAATTGCTAGTGAATGCCACAGTTGCTTCACATATGAACAATGAAAAATAAGCGTTCAACTGTTTCAGCGGCATTATTGCAAAACGTACAACTCTCGTCTTCTGCTAGATTACATTTTCTAAGGTAAGTATTAGTGGACAAACATCGTTGAAGAAACTTAGATTGGAACCTCCTGAGCCGTTCAGCGACTGTACTTCGCAACAGTATAAGAACCTCTCCATTCTTCAGGCGTAAATTTTGCTCCACTTTGTTTCATTATTTCTCACCGAACGCGATTCAAGGAGCAAGCGTTGATCCACAATATTAATACATCATGTAGTTCAGTACATCCGACCTCTTGTAATTTATACGCCTTTTCTAAATTATCTATAAGTTCAACTGAAAAAAATCTGCAAAATTAATCTTGACACCAAACGAACGTTTAAAGTCTTGCCATCCTAAAACACGACCCATATCATAAATAAAATCGTTACAGAATATATGACTCCTGCATTAGTATATTCAGCTTTCCTGTTAACAAGGTTAGACTTAGAAAGCGTGTGTTCCAAAGTGGATATGTTCGAACATCTGTACCATTCTCGATCGATCTAAACCGGTACCACGCTTTAAATACATCACGCCAAAATGGATTCGACAGGGTCACAAAACTCTAAATATATTGGAACTTTATTATACTGAAAGGCCATCGGCCCATAGTACATATAATAAACAATAATTAACAACAAAAAAACACCTGTAGTGACATATACTATCGATATACATATTACTCGCTGAGGTTGTCGTGCAGTATGAAGGCGTGGTAAACAAATGCAGCTAGATTAACATGGTAAGTCTTATTTAAGGTGGATAATAATGAAGTAAACCCATGCTGGGACTTTACATGATACGGAATGTACTGTTTTCTGAGTTCTTCGTACAGCGGACATTGAATTAAAAAATGGTACTCATCTTCAACAACCTCGTTATCTTTAGACAGGCAATAGTTGCATAGGCGGAGACTTCTGTGAGTTTGCCCTCTCATCCTTTCAATACGTAACGAATGGGCAGAACATCGAAATTTAGTTAATGCCATACGGTGCTTTGGAATCGTAACAGATGTGAGATATTGCTCTGGTTCTAACAGTGACTTGAATTTACTATAAGAAGATAGTTTGGATGTAAGTTTAACTTAAGCGATATTGTATCCAGTTGCCAACACAATTAATGACTTATCGTTGCAAACGATGGTAGAGAACATGTCTTGCCAAGCGCCCTCTGAGTCTTTTCACCCAAGAAATGCTTAGCGCTTGCAAGAGTGATGGGATGTGGGTCAATTAATTCCACCATGTTGTTCTGTCTGAACCATTTTATTATAGACAGTCTTAGAAGAGCCGGAGTTCCATATAAACGATCATATAATTTTGGTAACCTGTTCGATGAAACTGGTTTGCAGCGATGGTAGCACCGACTCAACATGTATCAGTTTAGGAATATCCATTGTTTTAACCATGGTTACTTTTCCTGGAAGTGAAAGCTTACGCTTACTGTACACATTCCATACACTGTGAAATTCTAACATTTTTCCATTATAATTTCGGTTAGCCATACCTTTTTTTATTTACCGTGAATATGATTCCAAGTAATTCTTCTACCCAGATAAGGGGCATGTTCGGGCAGATTCTAGGGTGGGTTATTTTAGATCACACGATTTTAGCCGCTATCAGATCTAGCGCCATTGTACTAGTTAACACGACCATAAACTCGTAATACTAATAATTAACGAAATATTCATTAACCATCAATACGTAAATGCAGTAGGCACTGTGCGTGACTACATTAAGACATCGAAAAACCCGCACATGATTGAGCATTGATATCCTCATGTAAGCAGCGTACTTGACGCTCAAAACGTTCCTCTTCAGATTGCAGATTTCAAACTTTGCCTTTGTCATCCTGTGACCGTCTTTCCGCATCTCTATCATATTTAACATCCCCACCCTCCATTTTCTTTTTCCGTTGATGGCGACAGTTTGACACACATGCTTCACCCATCAGAGCCAGTAAGGCCAGGGCCACGCCAACTCCAATGACGATCAGCGCACCCTGTGGGGAGAATGAGTATCATGATGGAATTATAGTGGGAGCAAATATACCGTACCACACAGGAGTTGATTACATGACAGGCATAAAGATGTTGTACAAGAAGAAAAACTCGTGTAATGAAGAGGCTGACCGTCACAACCTGGCGTTTTTCTATAGATAGTGGTATTACATGGAAGTTGCTGACCGTCACAACCTGGCGTTTTTCTATAGATAGTGGTATTACATGGAAGTTGCTGACCGTCACAACCTGGCGTTTTTCTATAGATAGTGGTATTACATGGAAGTTGCTGACCGTCACAACCTGGCGTTTTTCTATAGATAGTGGTATTACATGGAAGTTGCTGACCGTCACAACCTGGCGTTTTTCTATAGATAGTGGTATTACATGGAAGTTGCTGACCGTCACAACCTGGCGTTTTTCTATAGATAGTGGTATTACATGGAGGTTGCTGACCGTCACAACCTGGCGTTTTTCTATAGATAGTGGTATTACATGGAAGTTGCTGACCGTCACAACCTGGCGTTTTTCTATAGATAGTAGTATTACATGGAAGTTGCTGACCGTCACAACCTGGCGTTTTTCTATAGATAGTGGTATTACATGGAAGTTGCTGACCGTCACAACCTGGCGTTTTTCTATAGATAGTGGTATTACATGGAAGTTGCTGACCGTCACAACCTGGCGTTTTTCTATAGATAGTGGTATTACATGGAAGTTGCTGACCGTCACAACCTGGCGTTTTTCTATAGATAGTGGTATTACATGGAAGTTGCTGACCGTCACAACCTGGCGTTTTTCTATAGATAGTGGTATTACATGGAAGTTGCTGACCGTCACAACCTGGCGTTTTTCTATAGATAGTGGTATTACATGGAAGTTGCTGACCGTCACAACCTGGCGTTTTTCTATAGATAGTGGTATTACATGGAAGTTGCTGACCGTCACAACCTGGCGTTTTTCTATAGATAGTGGTATTACATGGAAGTTGCTGACCGTCACAACCTGGCGTTTTTCTATAGATAGTGGTATTACATGGAAGTTGCTTACCGTCACAACCTGGCGTTTTTCTATAGGTAGTGGTATTACCTGGAAGTCGCTGACAGTGACAACCTTGGCGTTGGTGACGGGCCTCAGACCCGTACAGTTCAGAGCTCGGGGCTGCCACTGGTCAATCCAATGTTTCAGAATACCCGTCTCGGTCAGCTTCTTTATCCTGTCAATCACCCCAAACGACGAAATGGACATGCTTGTTACATTGTTTAGGCCGTTCAACAATATCGAACATTTTCCAGTATCGAACAATAACTTCAGGTGTGGATCTAAACTTAACTTCCCAAACAGTTGACTTTTTTATCGATGATTTCCGTCACATATGAGTCTACTTCTTTTCTTGCACAGTCTGTGTTCGTCTGTTTTTTTCGCGCTCTGTAGGTCGCAAGACGCAATATTTTGTCCTGTAACTTGGCCAATCTATAGGTCTTTGAAATAGCTAGCGGCATATATCGGTTCAAGGTCAAAGTCGCAGTGACGTCATTAGCCTAACACGTTACCATGGCAAAGAAAGTCCCTATTATAAACCAATAGAGTTTTTCTCTCCTCGATTTCGACGACTTATATCCAAAATACATCGAAAGCTATAAGCCACGCGCCTCATCTTTGAGACATAGCTTACGGTAGATGGTATCTCAAAGTTTGCGTTTATCCGGCAACCCATGTAAAAGGTCAAGATCACGACCTTGATGGTCAGACGCGATGTAGCATATACGGGATCTGGTATCAGCTTGAACCCGCGGTGCGCAACGTAAACGTGCTAGAGCGCCGCAAAGTTGGGGCTCAAAATCGACTTTTTCAGTTCTTAAATACTCATATTGTTCTTTGGGCTCCCTGACAGTGTGCCAACTTTCATTGAAATCGAATGAGAACTTCGGTCGCAAAAAATTATCAAACTTTAACATGGTATCGTATGTTACAACCCTTAAAATGTTCGTGCCTCGATTTTGTTCAGCTCAGAGTTAACTTTATTTAATGAAGACAAACAAATAAGAATTTGTATTAATGGCAGTGTGCAGTTTTTGTCCTACCATATCACCATAAACGCGTTCGGCAAAGTAACCAAAGTGAAGACCGGCGGGTTCAATTCTGAAACCATTGCATGTGAGCGTTATTTAGGGCGTGTTCGATTTACATGAAACCAAAACCGGTTTGCTGAACTGACTGATCGACAGGAGAAGAACCGAAACCGGTTTGCCCGAAACCGTGAAACTATCGAGAGAGCTGGTTTGACGGTTTCGATTCCGCGGAACTGCTAGTTCAATCAACACATACACCGTAGTTAATCATGAATGTAATGCATAGAGATTTATGGACAGAAGTTTGAGACAAATTTATTTACGGACAGTGCAATCGCGGGTAGAAAATGAAACAGACGGCATATTTATGCTGGCATAACTTGATAAGCACATGGCCATTGCCAAAATGCGTTCGCGTTTAGGTACGCAAACCGTTGAAACCGGTTTCAGAAACGGTTTAGGTTTCCCGTCGGTTGCAGGTAAATCGAACACCCCCATAGAAATTATCCAATGATGTCACAAGACTGGTGAGCTTTGATGCAGTGCGTGGGCATCTGTTGGCGAGGGAGTGTATTGTTCTTGTGGTTGAGATACCTTCTCAATCTGAATACACATGCGTTTGTATTCCCGTTTGAAGTCACTTCCCTCACTCCCAGAATTTAAATCGACATGTGCGAAAACAAGTGGAAAAAGTATTCCCTTCTATTATTTGTGGCGTTATATCTCGATAATATAAGTGTGGAAACATAGACAAATAATATGAGCTAAAGCTGTTTTGGCGTAGCACCAACTGTTTAACATGGGACTGGGGCTATCCAGTGGATGCCGCAATACCCTCACCGCAGCCACACAGTCACCAATCAAGAGACCCGTTTGCGCGTGGAGTATTGCTCAAATCTGTGCGCTTGGAGAGGACGATTCATGTCTTTGTGTGTGCGTGTGTATTACGGGGGAGGGAAGGGAGGGGTGTTGCGTTGGGTTGTGACCATCTGTGCGTGTGTATGCGTGACTCCGTGATGTAACGGGTCAATTCGGATCCTAGCGGTCAACTATGCATCTGAAGTGTCAAATCCGGATCTGAGGGTCAATCTGGATCTGAGTGGTCAAATATGGATCTGAGGGGTTAATGTGCATCTGGGAGGTCAAATGTGGATCTAAAGATCCAAATATGGATCTGAGGTCAATTCGGGGGTTTGTGTGTGTGTATATGTGTGCGTCTTTGTAGGGCGCCTCTGTAGGCCGCCGAACATGACATTTCCGTCATCATAGCCCCTGTATGTGACCCAGTATCCGTGGCATTTACCTTTCATTGAAAATCTTTCGCAGGGGCGAATCCGTCGGGAAGGACCATCCGTAGTGAGTCGGGTAGAACTCTTCTTTTATCATGGCTAGGTCACAATCCTTCATTAATTCACTCTCGTAAACCTGCCTCTCAGTTATAAAAGCATGTTCACCTGAAAAGGAAAAGCTGAGTTGTTGTGACTGTCAATACCACGTGGTGACTGCAGGAGGTAAATATGTGTAGCTTCGTGGTGAAAGGCAAACAAACATCCGCCATATCTAATTTTGGAAGACGCAATACCACATTAAACTACAGCTATGACGTCATCCCATTCATAACTAATCAGATTCGTATCGACGGATGCACTGTTTTCCATTGGTAGATTCGTAAATATCCATAGTTTTCTAATGTGAGTCAGTCGGCGAACCCTGCTAGCCAGCCCATTCCATTGTTGGAGGACACTGTAGCTTAATTACCTGAGTTCCATTATGTCCCACAACCCACCGCCCGTTACATAACTATATTCGTGAAATAAGTATATTAATATATGATATCTTTTCAAAAATAACTTTTCTTGATAAAAGATGTGGTATGAGACGCTTTAATATAGTGTTCACCGTACCTTGCTTCACCAGATCCAGCCCCTCGTCTTGGTCAAATACAAACTCCATTCCTGCCATCAAATCAGTATATGGAGCAAAGTTCGCTTCCTCAAAAGGGTAAAAAAACAATTATGTCAGAAAAGTTCTGAAAATGAATGTCGAAAATTATATATATGTAGATCTATATGTACACATGGCTTATAATTTGAATTATTTAATAATTAATAAACACTCTTTAATACCCACGTATACTGTATGTATGGCTAAACGGCATTAGGAACCACCCTTATCATCATCTCAACATTTGGGGCATTGCTGAACTGTAGTAAGGACCACCCTTTAATTAAGCCACTCCTCAAAGATGTTGTGCATAGTCACACTGCATTAAAGCCCACCATGTAAGCCTCACCTCAAACATTTGGTGCATGGCTGAACTTTGCTGCAGGACCCAATGTATCTCGTCCTGTTGCACCATCTCGGAGAGCGTGTTGAACGGCAGGTTGACCGTGGACACGACCAGGAAGGCTATCAGGTTACCAGTGTACGTGGCTGTCATGATGATGGAAAACACCCAGAAGAAACCGACTAATATTCTCCCAGACTGGGACCGGGGCAGCCAAACTCCTCCTGAGGAAGATATCACTTATTTTCATGAGAATATGTATCGTTAATGTTTATTTACATGACTTGTCACTTTCTCGCATCTTTAATAACTACTGGTGAATAATAACAATAATAATAATAATAACTGCATATTTACCACAAAACGATCTCATGAAGAGCATTTCATGACAATATCATTGTTACTATCGATATGTTTCTGCTATATGTTTAATAGCCATTCTTTTCGATAACAGCAGACCAACGCCCGACCCAAACGGTTCCTGAATGTCTCATTTTGCCAATTTAGTGCATGCATTCTGTCACCTACGCTCTTTAATACAGCTAATCCTTCCAACCTACCTTGGGCAACGACTGAACCATACATATAAAGTTCCGCATTGCCAAAGTGCTTCATTCCAAACCTCAGATCAGCTACAGATTGATCGTGGTCATATGCGGGGCTCAGTATAGTGATCATCCAGTAGATGGAGCCAGAGAGAATGATAACACCCACGAGGCTGGCCCACACCTGGTTATAGAAAACAATTATATGATTGATACTAGGTTGTGAATGTTCCAATGGAGGTTCTCGTATTCGCAATATATGGTTTCAACAGGGACGGAAACACAAGCGCTATATGCATTTAACCTTAATATGCATGAATTCATGTAATAATTTGCCAAGAGAGTCCACCGTTTTTAAAATAGGTATCCAACTATCGACTAAACAACATTAATCAGTTACGGGCTGCAAAAACATCTTTCGTCAGCACACTCAGAAAGAAAGAAAAAATGAAACAAATATGCAACACGTTAATGAATAATTAGGTAGGCACTACCAATGGTACGCAATGGTACCTAATGTCTCTTTTGACTGTACTTGAAGCACATGGGATTGTGCCTTCGCATTGGTATTTTAGCACTAAATTGCTAAAGCAATTAAATGAGCAACACCAGTATTGACAATGCTACATAGCACATAAAGAATTAAAAATCTTACAAGTAATTGCTGTTAAAAATGCAAAGCAAATTGAGTAGAGGACATTTCAGTTGCTTGATAATTTTGCTCCAGTAACCAGAAAAGTCAAACATAACGCAAAAACGCTATTGAAACGGCGTACCCACTCGAACCATCTAAAAGCAAAGCCAAGGGTTTGTAGGTAAATCACGAGTTACTTCTAAAAGAGACGTTTTGGGAGCGGTTCAAGCTAGTAAAGATTTCTGCGCATTTTTGATTCATGTCTAGTCGGAAAACATCAAGTTCGACCTATCATATCAATGCTCAATTGCCCGAGCTTCGAATCCATATTGATCTTACATTAAATTAAGTATTACAGTATGTAAATCTAAAATGACTTACCGCCCAGCTGAAGGGCTGCAGATACAACATGATCTTGTTGGCGAGTCCCGGTTTCTTCAGGAGCACGATGGACGTCTCCCGATAGAAAGGTTCAGACATGTCTGTCACCGATTCCCGAGGGCCGTTGATGGTAAAGCAAGCAGCTGCAAAGTCGATTTTCTGCCAGAAGAAACACAATATAGTCCGGGCAGCCTGTGCAGCTCCAGGGGTCAACCCGAAACAAATTGCAATAGTTATCAAACCTGTTTTTTCTCATTCCTTATGTATCTGGTAAAAATCTATTCATTGGAGCATATTTTTTACCGGCGTAGTTTAACCTACCCCCGAAACACCAGAATGGATTACGTATTTGACTTACACGAAGTGGCAGAAAACTTTGTAATTGAGACCTACGAATTTAGACCTTCGTAGCCTACCCATACTATATGTAATGGAGTGTTAATTCATCGACCAAATGCAACAAACAAAAATAAAAATCTTTTTTATTGAGGGACCCCTCCCCAGGTTTTGCGGCTGTCTGTCGACACCGTGCATTTGCGCAGCGCGCCGGATGGATCTCAAGTATGACAGACTGTAACTCTTCCATAAATTATCCGATTTCTACAATTTAATCGACTATATACACGTTTTATCTTTGGGCAGATCTACCACTGTGCCGGTCTAGATAAAAAAAATGGGGAGGGGGGTGACTGTCTGCAACGTTTCACTTTTAATAAGTGAAACGTTATAGGCAAATGAGGTGTGCCTCACACACAATATCGGGGGGAGGGGGAGGGGAGGTATTTATGTTTCTTCGGGAATGGGCTTTACCTTGAACTGAGAATGACGAAAATAATTCTTCGCCTATTGGGAATGAGGTACAAAGCGACCGTCGTGATGAAGGATTTTAATTAATAGTGAAATGGGAATTTTTAATATTAAATAACGGTGAATCAGCAAATCGCCAATCTATAACATGCATCCGCCCTTTCCTTTGTATGCGGGGAGTGCTCGTTTTAATTCATCGTGAATCAAGAAATTTATTCTTCGTTATCACGATGCCCCCTTGCACCACCCCCCCCCCCCTCCCTCCGCCCAACATGGTGTGTCCGCTCCCCAATCTTGGGGGTTCTCCCCTCCAATAACTTATGGTGTCTACGTTCCCGTATTTTAGGATACCAACCCAACCTGAGTGTCACCATTCCCCTAAATTGGGGCGTCTCCCCTCTTCTAAGTTAGGGTGTCTACCCTCTCCTAACTTGGGGTACCACTCTAACTTGCGGTACCACCCCAAGTTCGGGCGGTCCAACTTGGAGCGTCTCCCTTCCCAAAAGTTAAAGCCTCCCCCGTCGCCAAACTTGCCTCCCCGTGTCCACATATTGGGTGTCTTCCCTCCCCAAATATTGGATGTCTCCCCTCCCCAACCTGGAGTGTCTTCTCTCCTTAATTCGGGGCCCCCCACCCCCCCCCCCCCCTCCACGTAACTTGCCTCTTCCCTCTCTACACTTGTGGTACACGTTAAAATCCTGGGGTGTCTTCCCTATCCTAATTAGGGGTGTTTCCCCTCCCCAAACTTGAAGCACTACCTATACTTGGGGTGTCTCCCGTCCCTTATTTTTTTGGTACTTTCCCTCCTTTAACTTGGGGTGTCTCCCCTCTCCTAACTTGGCGTCCCACCGCGATTTGGGTTGCCTCCCTTTTCCTAATGCATGGTGTCTCCCCCCCGCCCTAATCTGAGGTGCCTCCCCTCCCCTAATTTGGGATGTCTCCCCTCCCCTAACTTGGGGTGCCTCTTCTGCCTTCCCTTTCAAAACTGGAGGTCTCTCTCCTCCCCAAATTTAGGCTACTAACCCTAACTTGGGGTACTACAACTTGCCAGAACTTACGCACCACTCATCCAGAACGTAGTAGAATAAAATGAATTTGTGGCGCCATAAACCTTGGGCTCTGATATCCTGTATGGTTGGTGCGACAGAGAAAAAACTATACCAGATATCTAGCACATGCTGGCAAAACGTGCTTATTGGCTTACTAATGAATTCTAGTGATAACTTGCTAGTTAATTCCTCTGTTGTGACATTCATTAAGTGATATGGTAAAATATTAGTAGTAGGCTCCGATTGTAATAGCCGTTTGATACTTTTTTTACTTCGAATTATCGAATCAAAATACGTTTTTTTAAACCGCCATTATCATAGTCAGATATCATGGTATCTCTTTTTACCTTGGCGGGCATTACCGTTCCATACGAAGTTAACAATTTCTTTATCTACACGTTGAATGAATTCAAGAGGAACATATAAAGCAGCTGTTGCATATGTTAACTGAGTGATTGCCAGACTTTTTAATACAGTAATTTTTCCCTGATTCCTAAACCTGATTCCTGAACCTGAGTAAAGATTCCTATAAACTTTAATATACAATATATTTTATCTATGTTGTAGTTTGCAGTCTAAATAACTCTCTATGACGCAAACTGGAAATATGGGTATTGTATGTCACAATTCGTAGTGCGAATCTCAACCGCCTAGCTGTCCTATCATTTGGTTTATGTAAAAATACGTTGCTTCTTGTGGGGTTAATACGGTAAAGTAAGCCACCCCCTTAAAAAACTGTTCCACTGAATAGATTTTGGTAGATTTTGGAAATACTACTCCTAGATACCTAAGGAATGAGAAAAAACATGTTTCATTAATATTGCAATTTGTTCTGGGTATATCCCTATGTTGCTCGGACTAATAGTCAAATTAGCTACCCAGTCAAATCACAAACATAATCAGAAATCGGTCCCGACAATCAGGTCACCCGGTCAAATAACCAATTAAATCCGTGATCTGCATCGAAATAAACTAGCCGCCCGGTCAAGTAACCAACTCAATCAGTAACCTGCCACGTTAATAGGGCTATACAGTTCTCGCGATCGGGCCGCGAGACTTCAGTTTTGGGGACAAACAAACACACGTGTTCCATGTTGAAGTATAGGCAGCTATAAGTCAATTTCTTTCAAGGTTTATTCTAAAGACTATGAGTACCATTTCACTAAGCATGGCTATGGGAGATATGCGTTCAAATATTTGGAGGCGATGAAGCGCAGAACTTTGGGAATATACAAGGAAAAATCCGTCTTCAAAACACTCGAAAGCTAAAAATAACGTTCTAAATTTAGCCCTGCACCCGGGCTTTCGCAAGTTCACCAAACAGCGAGTGACGTCACAGAGTTTCGCGTGCCTCCGCGGTAACAAAATTGGCGAGAGCAAGTGATCGACTTAACCATTCCGCTGTCAAAATGCGCAGTGCATGGAGTAACAACACACGGGTGTGTCATTAAACCACATGGTAAAGATAAAATAAGACCAATTGGATGTTTTCGTATCACTTTTGGATCACGAAAAGACCAAGTTTCTTCATTTTTGTAAGTTTTCTGTTTGAAGCGTTGCACCAACGTTGTCACCGGGGAGACTCCGTGTGACGTCATAATGTCTCGTTTTCGTAGGAAATGCAAAAAAACGTTAGTTTCTCAGTCGTATTGTCACATCGTAACAAATATTCGTCATTGTGATGGCGTAAACGAATAAAAAATATGTCATTTGTCTGTTTTGTGAAGCCATATTTTATAAACATTCTTAATCATAGCGCTAGGCTATCCGCAATGGACCCACCCCTCGGCGCCTGGCTTTTGCGCAGGTAGTCTGGTTCCCAGTCTCTCTCTTTGCGTAACTTACACGTCACCCATACGTCACAGATAGTCAGGATACCAGTGTGCGCAGAGATTCTAAACTCGTTCTGAACACGTGCTTCGTTTGTTTGTCACCAAAATGAGTAAACCGGAAGACTAAGCGAACGAGACTTTATAGCCCTATTGACTCAAGTCCGTCACGTGACCTACCCCATCCATTACGTCGCGAATCATGCCGTCCCAAGTTCCATCTGCTGACCCCCTTCCCCATGCGCCGTCATCTGGTTCCACGACCTCGTAGCTACGGGACAACAATAAAATCATATCGAATCGCATTGATGGCGAATGCTTGAAGGTCTTTTATGTTGGTTAAAACCTCTTATATTTGAGACACAAACGGCCGTTTAGCTTGGGGCAGACAGCCGGTATGTAATTCAACAGTTCGCAACACCGAACTGTATATGTCCAATGAGTATTCTCTTCTAACTGGCTGAAACAGTATAGAAGGTCTGGCCGCGAATTGATGTCTGGACTCTAGATGCACAGGGAGGCGCGCGTGATCATCATGCAACATAACCAGTAGCTTGCGGGGTCAATGTTAGAGAAACAATGGTTGGTCAAGCCGTTTTAGCTCGGTCTTCAGGTTCCTTATCTTTCTCACTCAGTCGTTAGTTAAGTTAATCAGCAAAAGATATTCAGATTGATGTAAACCCATTTGACACGAGAAGCAATGCCATATTATTGCACGAACTTGGGAACATTTCAAACTGAGAGATTACAATCGCAAGGCTTTCGAAGTAGAAGGTCTTACAATACGGGTTGGGTTTATCCCGGACATGACGTCACAATTCGATATAGAGAAATGCATGCGAGAAGTATGCATACGTGAAGTTGAGAACTTTAGCCATTTCATCGAGCATTGAGAAGGTAATTCCAATCCATTTAAGGCTGCCGTCTGGCTGGTACTTCTTCTTTTGAAAGAACAAATACTGCGAAAGAAAAAAAAATATGTATAACAATGCATTTGGGTCTGGCGTGTACGATACAAAGAGTGCCATGGCAATAATGAACTATTCCCTTTGGAAAAAAATCTTATTTCTTATTGGGATTCAGCTAACAATGTCCTTAGCTTATCAAAAGGACTTGGTGCCTGAGCGGGAGGGAGGCGGGCAGGCTGAACGCGTGCCAACCTCTAATGTGGTGACGACGAATTTACGGCCGTTGAAACCCTGGAACGTGTTAGGGTAGAGTTCATGGTCGGCATCCATGACCTGTGCGTCCGACCTCCACTCGGCCACCTCCATCAACAGGGGATGGTTGTCCATTATCGCCCGCGAGGATAGCAACCTGTACTCGGTCCAGGTATCGTTTAAGGTGGAGCTCTCCGGAAGGTGGTCCTTGAGGCGAAGAACAAATACTCATATGTAATTCGTAGGTATTTGTCAACATCCGGATAGCTTAACTACAATTTTTTTTTTATATTGATTTCAATTATATATGTTACATTTTGTAGATTTTCAACTACACCCGTTGAACACTTAAACGCCAGAACTAACTCAAATTGACAAGAAATATTCTATTAAGGATTTTCCCCATTGTTGAATCATGTTTGCAGTCTTCAAGTGTAATTCCCCGCATGGGTATTCGTCGTCACATATTGTACTAGGAGCGACTGCTGCCGCGACCCAGTACATTTTACCAATCTAGTAATCCATAATATTATAGGAGCGAACAAGATTCTATATGAGTAGGATTAAGGCCACCTCGATCGACAGTTTGAGATAGCCTATTCAAAGATAACTTTGGTTAGTTATTGTTCCATATATACTTTCGTATACATTTGTTGATGCTATCAATGTAGACTTTATCTGATGATGGTAAAAAAGACATAACGTGGATTAACTTTGGTAAAGCAATGAACCTGACAACAGTCACTCTGCCTCTCAGAGACAATTTACGTTTGGCAAATGCTTTGAAAATGGTTTCAAATTCCGTCAATTTATTATCATAATTTAAACAAACAACTTTTGTAAAATAATCATTCAATTTAATTACAAGTAGTATGAATTTTCTGACCCATTCCCAAGGTAAATCAGGGCAACGGGATTAGTCAGTGGGGATTGATATAACAATAGTTACTGCCTTTTTCTTGTCAATATTAACACATTGACCAGAACAGTAAGAAAATATCTCTAGGATTTTTAAAGATCTTCTAAGTAATAATTCATTATTCTCAAGTAATAAAAATGTGTCGTCTGCGTACTGACCTATAATATATTCTTCCCCATCGACTTGAATTCCTTTAATGGATTTATCTACCTTAATGGCATCAGCCAAGGGGTTCAATTACTAGAATGAATATATAAGGGGATAGCGGGTCGCCGTGTCTGCACCCTCTACCTAGCCTAGCCTGAAACCGTCTGAGACATGACCAGTATTTATAACTTACCTTATAGACTCTTGATAAAGGAGTTCAACCAATGAGTGAATGATTCGCCGAATTCATAGTGTTTCAATAGTGCTATTACATAGTTCGAATTTAAGGATCGAATGCTTTCTACCAGTAATCTACAGACCAGACGTATGATTATCGATAAGGTATTGCATTATGTCGAACAGTAATCGTATATTTTAAGTCAGCCTTTTAAAAAACCTTTTTGATGTTGACTTTTAATATCGCGTAAAACGTTATGCAGTTTACGGATAAGTACTCCAGCTAAGATCATAAGTGTAATCGGCATTCAATAATGAAATTGGTCGCCAATTCTTGAGTAACTGTCTCGGCTTATATCCCTTAGGTAAGCAAGTGATACTGATCTGCCTCTGCGGGATAGATAGCCTATCCGCAATATAAGTATATCTTAAGCTTCTATACAAAACATCACTTAAATTCGACCAAAAACAATTATAGAAATTTATCGGAAACCCAAACCTAGCGATTTATTATTCTTCATAGACATCACAACTTCCTTGATTTCTTCTAAGGTAACATTTCTTTCGCATAATTGCTTCTGTTCCAAACTTAAGCGTTTCATATTTCCAGGCTTTAAAAAGTATGACAGGCATTCTTCTTGTCTCGGGTACCGCGCACTCGTATAAAGGTGACGATAAAATTTCCTTTGCTCAGTTAAAATATCCCCTGGTCTTACAACCTCATTGTCGTCCACGATAAGTCTATTTATATGTTTGCAATTATAATTTCTTTTCTCTAAGTTGGCAAGATACAGACTTGGTTTTTTATCCTCCTCAAAAATTTGGGCTCTACATCGTAACATCAAACCTTTGATTTTAGTGGAACGTATTTGTTCCAATTCTGATTTTAATTCTTCTAATTGGTCCGGATATCTTAACTCTAGGTTAATTTCCATTACCTCAATCTTTTGAGTCAACTCGGTTCCTTGTTTCACAAAATTGTTTTTGCAGCTAAAAGAACTAATAGTGTTACCCCGCAAATCTAACTTAAACACTTCGAAGAGTGCTTGATCGTTTATAAAAGTTCCGCGGTCCCTTCACTGTATCATGTATACACAAGTTCGTACTAATTTGCAATATTCTTGATCTCACAGAAGTGATTTGTTGCATTTCCGACACCCTTTCCCTCTGAGCACAATAAAAATCAATATCTATAAGAAAGAGCGAATGATCCGTCCTGTAACCTGACATTATATCCGTCCGATGTCGTCATCATGTCGTGCGAGGTGATGAAGAAATTTCATCTCGCCCTTTGCGACTACTGTTTTTGATTTGTCCATGTAAAGCGGCGTGTTTTCGGGTGACATATATTCTCCAATAATCAGTTAATTCGAGGTTTATCCAACATGATGAGTACTTTTTTTCCTGACCTTCACATTATTTTCTCTCACATACCCTATGGTATCCAGTGTTTGGTTCTGAACCATGTTCCAATCACCGCTCACTATTATACCACCGTAGTTAACATTAGCCAACCGATCATGTATTTGTTCGTAAAAGTGTGGTGATCGAATCCCTATTCGGTTCATATATTTTTACATGTACTACTCTATGCCCACAAATCGTTAAATCCAACACTAAAATATTTCCTTCACTATCGTTTTCCAATTCGTGGACATTGTATTCAAAAATACTTCAGAGTAAAATAGCTACCCAATGAACATCGAAGAGGGCGAGTTTACATACACACTTGCATTGTAAATTCTGTAGCTGTAGGGTAACAGAAACCTGGAATGTTCGTCGGGGTTGAACATTAGGGCACGTAATAACATTAGTAATATTCGTTGTTTACCTTTATGTCGTGAAGTATTCTGTTACGGAGGGCGGTATCCATCATGTGTTTACATCCAGTCACCTCACTGTCCCAGGAAGAGTCCTGCAAGTCTCCAGTTGAAATTAAGTCCCCGAAAGTCAGCGCAAGACTTTCAATCACACCCTAAGATTGCAAAGAAACAAAACATGCTAAAACAGCATACCACATACAATAATCTGCAATAATGGAAGACTATAATCGTACATTCGGGAGCCAAATCATATAGCGGTGTTGCAAAGTACTGGTTTGGAAGGATTTCGGGGCAGGGGGGGGGGGTGGGCCCTTGGTTCTTGGAAAGAGCAAAATATAATGCCTCGGCGTTTTCATGGTTGGAATTATCCGCCATATAGAGGAAACGGCTTCATATGCATATAACACATCCATTGTTGCCCAACCTGCAGATGTGACATTTCCTGTTCTCGGCGTCGACTCTCGTCCGCCGCCACCAAAAACGCGATGTTGTCGGAAGTCTGGAGAGCTGGTAGCACAGTCCCGGCGTCAGTTCCGTATATCAGCCATTTGTATTCTAATAGGCGCAGGTCAAGGTCTTTGGCCTGTCCAAGACAGATCATTCGACACAGAGAAACAAGTTTCAATAATGTTTCAAGTAATAATACTCTTAAACTCGGGATATACCTATATATACAAACCTTACCTGTGTCAGAACCTGAAGCGTTGCTTGGTTGTTGGTAAAGAGGACATATGGATACGAGTAGTCAGCGGGTTTCATATCTAGCAATAACAGTCGCGGGAGGTCACTGTAGTCGCCGACCTCATAGAGTGAGGCCGTCACGGACAGGCTCTCAATGGTCGCCATAAAGGTGTCCACCCGGTTCGTGGAATCTGTGGCAGAGAGTCAAAAAGGGTCGTTATCATCACCTTCATTTTCAGCTCCAACGTCAGTATGATATGTGTGTGAAAAATCATCACGAATACAACTAATCTTCATCGGAATCATACCCACATATCACCAAGGTGGGGGCCTTCTTTACTTTATTCCCGTTATCAGGCCATAATAAAAGAACTCCAAGAAGTATAATTGTTGTCCGTTATTATTAACTGGAGGTATTGACAAAGTAAGTAACCCGATGGTATCCTTGTAATGGATCAACATACGTCTGGATAGATCGTAGAAGACAATGATGTTTGACCACTGCATGGTTTGGATGACCTCTACGAGAAGTGGGATGGGCTCCCGGCGACCTTCAATGACATGGAGGACGCCATCATCAGCCACAGAGGTGGGAAAGCCCTTCGGGTGATCTGTCTGTCCCAAAATAGATTGATCCAGGCACGACTTGTCCGTCATCGACACCAACGGTAATTGCGCATGGGCAGCCAGGCTGGACATGAGTTGCAGATCGTCGCAGTGAGCCATCGACAAGAGACCGTGAATGGCACCCTGGCGTAGGTCCTGACAAGCTGTCGAGTAACACACAATGAAGTTTGGATAAACGTCATATATACTGCATTGTGATCTGTATCATGTCTCGCTATCTACTTGTTTGCATTACATGAAGCACATTTTCATTCTCCACCCCAACCCCCTACCCTAATCTTGCTAATAAATAAGTATTGCTATATATATATACCTATGTCATATACATATATTTTATTCTGGTGGCTGCGTTTGTTCCTGGCGCGTATCTCGCAGAACGCTAGCTTGAGAGTACGTGAGCCTCATTGTTTTCATAAGCTGACCTTGTTGAATGACGTAAAATGGGTCGCCAGTGGGCTCTGGAGTCAGCTGTCTCAGCGCCATGACAGTGTCATTCAGACTTGGCACTTTGTCCAATTGGGACTGTGACGTCATCGACAGCCAGTCGTCCAACGTGGAGCCAGGGTATGCAGTGCTGCCTGACGAGACATCATGAAAGGGGTGTGATAAGAGCAGCACGGTGGGAGGGCGACAATTAACGCTGCTGATAGAGTGATTTTTTATGGTCATGAGGAATATTTTAGATAACTCCAGCCGAAATCATAAATTGTATAAAGATTAAATGTTATAATAGCGAGGCGCTCTCAGATACGATTTTGTCGGATCGACGCACATTACTGACACTTAAGCTGAAAGCAGATATGATATGATAAACAGTTGTTAAAGACACCCAACAGGCTTCTAAAAGCATTTCTACGCAAGTCGTCATTCAGACAAAAATTCATCTGCACATCGAAGCGCAATTGTGCCAAGAAATCTTCCTCAGATTTTATTCAGACGGTAACAGGCTGGATGAGAATTTGTAATATAAACATAGCATTTGTAATATAAACAAGTAGTTGCTAAGGAGCTAGGCCAGCGCTTTTAAGTTGGAGCAAATTGGGTTTGAAATATGTGGATTGCTTCAAATTAATTACTTGTGTCAAGCAAATAACATTAATCTTACCTATAATTATTTTATCGCTTTCTTGAGCCATGCCTGCTTGTAAAATTTCTATCACGAGGAGGAACCGAATCTGCAAGAAATCGAGAAAATCATGATCGCTCAGCGTATGAATAGAGCAGTACATGTTTATGGTCCCTGACCGAAACCGCCCCGTCTACAGAATGCTAGTCTGGGGCAGTTACTAGCATTCCCGCATGAAGCATCAAATTATCAACAATTTTTCATGTTACCTTGTCGTATATATTAACGATGCGATCATCGACAGACTGAGCTTAGCGGACTTCGTAATATCTTTCGCATGGGTTAGTTGTTGCTTGATCAACCAGGGGGTAGCCAGGGACTTGAGCAAGTGTACGCACCTGCTGCACATGAAAAAATACAGGATTGCCCTTAACGGCACCACTCAATGTGTACGCACCTGCGTACGTGCGTACGGCTGGCTACCTACGCCCCTGTCAACCACAACCATGCCAAAACGTGTGAGGCCTCAGACCGTGCCCAACAAATAATTACGCTGGGATATTACTGGGATGACATATGTGCCAGTCGTACAGGCACAATTGGACGATATCATATTTTCAGCTAACCAATCAGCGATTCTCCATTTGATAATATATCAATATGGATCCATGTATCCTTGACTCCGCCCCTATATATATGTATTTCTACATATCTATATGTTTATATATCTATTTATACAATATTTACAGTATCCTCAATGGGGGATCCAGTGTACCAGGGTACGATCTATGTGAGAAGTCAAGAATCTCCCTACCCTCCCGTTGTCGTCTGGTTTCACCACCTGAGGTGGGCATTCCTTTTTATAACTACGAATGCGCTAAACTGCTTTACTGAAACTGTTATTCAAGTGGGACTCGGCTTAAAGGTTCAGATGGCAGCGAAAACCGTAACGAGCCTAAAAAGGACAACGCTACTTTCCCGTCAACATGACTGTCGTAAGCGCGCTGACTGAAAGTTGTTCTCCATGTAATGGTTAGTGAAAGTAGGTGGCCGGGGAAAGACCAAGCGGACGTTCCTCAAATGACCAAACGACTACGTTAGGAAGCGCTTTGATTCCATATTCCGAAGAGGCAATAAAAAAGTAACATCAAAATGTAATCATAGTGTAGTTTGGCGCTCAATGAAAATTTAACTTGACCCCCCCCCCCCCCGACTCGTGTATCAGTTGTATTTTGTTAGTTGTACCAGTTAAATTATTTGAGACTTTTTATTGATAATAATAGCAAAATTAGGATTTATGTTTTTGTTGAACAGTATGTTGTGCCCCCTCCCCCCTATTGAGAATTCCTGTACACGCCCCTGCTTATAATTACTGTTCTGCTGCCTCGCAGCGACCAACCACGGACTGACCCTGTCAAATCGCAACATAGTTAAACAACGTCTGTGACATGAGACCCAAAAAATCCATTTCCCTCAGAGAAATGAATAGCTACATCAACTTACCCATGTCTGTGCCGTCATCGTCGAATTGCCGGATGTTTGCTTCTTTCCCGCCATGGCCAGTATTTATTGCTTTCCTTGTAGCCCATTAATTTGCTAGCTGCACATGTACCGGGTAGCACAGATCGACTGGCGAGTTGGTTCGGCACCCAACCAGGCACACGTGGATACAGAGTGTTTATATATAGGGTGTCTTTGAACGGGGTGAGGATTATCCTCTGTTAGCGGCCACCGCTGATGTCCTCCATGCCCTCTCCACTCCAAAGAAAGAATGGGCTCAAGTAATGACCACAAAGACGATGATTTATTCATATAGACCAATTATGTATCTGTGCGGGGTGATCGGTGATGAGAGGACTTGATACGGGATCAAGTATGCACGGGACTCGTTTCAGTCAGACATTCATGTCCATTAAGAGTAATTAGTAAATAGTACCCATAACAGCAGAATTAGGGAAAGAGGCACCCCCCCCCCCCACCCGTGGCTCGTGTACCAGTTGTATTTTGTTAGTTGCACCAGTTAAATTACTTGGAAATTTTTATTGATAAGAATAGTAAAATCAGGATTTACCCATCAAACAGGTTAGCGTCATGATAACGTCGACACACCCTTACAAAACAATACCATAAAATATCATGCCATATCATGGAATATCATGATATATCATGGTATTTTTACCATGGTAATTTTATGATATTCCAACGATATACTATGAAATTATGTTGGAAAGGTGTGATATACCATAGCATATCACGATATACCATGGTATGCCATATCAAAGAATATTTACAGGAAAGTTATCACTGGAAAGCTAGTCGACCAATTCACTGAAGCTTGATCAGGCGTATAAAGTTTCATTATTAGACAAGTAATTTCTATATAAATCTTTATGTTAATACGGGTAATTGTTCAGATCTCAGCAAAGATTATATTCAACGAAAATAAAAATTGTCAATATAAAGTGTTTAAATATCATATTTTTTTTGATTTAGTCACTCACGCGTGATCAAGCATTATGTAACATTATTAGACTATTAAGTTTCATGTTGTATTACGGGTCATCGTTATTTTTACGTCTGTATTGGTATTGCTTCAATTTCTGTAAGAACATATTAAAGGAAAAGGTAAACATCGCTTTCGCTTTTATATCTTGCAAGCTGCGTAGGATTTGCCCGCAAGATTGGGTCGCACTGACAGCTATATGGTATTTTTCGTGACATGAATATCCCATATGACTGTTATGACTGAAATTAATTATCAGGATAGTTGGCCATACTATACATGCACTTTAGTATGCAGAATTCAACACCAAGGTATTCTACAGTGGTATACCATGGTAATGAACAATGATATTCTACCATTGACAATATAGCTACCATGAATTCTACAGTACAGTATTCTACCATGGTATTATACCATGATACTCTACCATGGTATACCTGTTTCAAAGTACCTAGGTACGTTTATCATGGTATACGATGGTAATCTCATGGTATTTTTTCGTAAGGGCAACGTTATTTTTTGTTGCCATAATGTTATGACCACGTGAAAATGTATGGTTTTTTAGATAAGGTTCTCAAACAACATTTTCTAAACATCCGTCCAACCAGTTTCTAGTTAGGTAACATTCTTGAAATTCAAGAAGGAAAGATTCATTAATTATCAGCATAGACAGCCTGATGGAATGCTTTAGCCACGATCCTCGGATTTCTCGGCAGACTGAGTAACTGCGCCTGCTGTATCCTTCCGAGTCAAAAATAATAAAATAAGACCTTTAAGCAGTACATGACAAAGAAAACTAATGGCGGGGAGGCACAATTCCTCAATAGAATCATGCTAGCCATGTGGCCCACCAGCCGCAAGGTTCCGATCGGCGCTGCAGCCTGTTGGCCATGTTACACCCACGGGCCTCTGCCAATGACGTCTGAGCGAGCCAGTCTAACACAGCATTAATTATATTCAATAGGCGGCTCTGCGGCGTTATCCTCACAGGCTTATTAAGCTGGTACCGCTGCGCATACAGGAGTAGGACCAGCTAACCAGAAAAAGTGCTTTTCGTGTGAAATAAATGCGTATATGATGAAGTAATTAGAAGCATGACTGTCAAAGACAATCAAATATATATTGTTTTATCAGATGATGTCTGATTTTCCAGGTAACGTTGTCCTAATATGTTGAGAAAGTGTCTACTCCCGACTTCTACACGCAGCCAGTTTTTACGTCACTACACGTGACAAAGGTGTTATTTTTATGGAATACATGCAACCAATATTAGTTCAATGTTTGCGACAAACGTTGTAACAACGTTGTCCGGGGGCTAACTTTGATATGACGTGAATACAACCAAAAACCAACGTCTGACTCGTTTTCGCGCAAAATGACGTCATAATTAACCGCTTCGGTATGTTAAAAGTAGAAGGACATATTTTTCCCACTTTGCATTTTTCAATCGTCGTCACCCTTCAATAGTTTGTTAAGGGAGTCGATGTGACCCATTTAAAACACAAAAAGTTACAGTCGATGACGTCAGGCGACAACAAAAAAATAAAACATTTAAAGAAGAAATAAATTCACTATACGCTTAATACTGGGAATAAAGATATCGGAATTGGGTCATTGGACTTCTAATTTTCCCGCCTAATTGTTTCTTACTTAAAGAAAGATAACTTCTATTTTACTTTTCCCGCTAGAGGGCGAAAAAATGTTCTATGGGGATTCCCATGTTAAGAGTCCCTATCTTTACCATGGGGAAAATATAGCCTATGTATATAGCCTCATAACGCACAAACGGCTATGTCGATTGGCCTCCAAATCGCCACGATTCTTTCAGATGGACGTCTCATGAATTCCCAAAACTCAAAACGGCAATTGCATCTTCTAGTTTTGTTTCCATGGCAACAGAACATTCGGGCCCATTGTAAACATACGGAGCGTAGGTTTTTTCTAAAAATTGTCTTAAATCTGAAAAAACATGGTAGAGCCGCAATCTTTGTGTCAATTGGTCAACAAGATGCCTCTACATATCACTGTATGCTCCGATGGACAAATCGCGCTTTGTGTGGGCGCTAGAGCGCTTCAAAGTGGGACGACTCCTCGGCGAATCTCCAATGATGAGTCAATGAAGATTTTGGCTATCCTTAAGGACTCGTCAAAATGGAGCAAAACATGAAAGAGTTGACGTTGTGAAACGTTTGCGTTTTTCGACGTGGACGTTGTCGTGCGTATAGCCATGACGTGACTATGACGTCATGACGTCCACATCTTACGGAGGCTATTACTCAGCTATTATACGTGGTGGCGACTTCCGGTTTATTTGACGTTACAGGTAGTCTTCAGGGACAACTTATGCCGTGCCGACATTTTTGGCGCAGGGAATAAGTGTGCGTCAAAACTGACGTCATAGCAAACGTACTTCTAGGAAATGTTCGCCTTGCGTCATGTTCACCTACTTTGGCAATAGTTACCGTCACCCGGCTTCATAACTAGGTACATATACATAAGTAGAAGCCATCTAGAGCATTATCTCGATAGTCAAATGACGTCATGTGACGTTACGATGACGTCATCTTCAATAAATGGTAAAATTGATAGTACCATTAATACTTAACCGTGACAATCACTGTGGACTTCAAAATGCATCTTAGTTTAAGGTCTAATTTGGCACAAAATTTGCAGCCAGAACGTGCGTCACATGACGTCATAGTGACGTCACGAGCGCAACCACGCTTTAACGACCAATTCCGTGCATATCGGGTAATAGATTACGCCAATTGCTACAGATAGCAGTCGCCCGCGCACATTGCTCTACATAAGGCCTATGCTACCAATGGGATCTTTATCCTGCGATCACACAGACATAACCACGGCAGGACTCAAACCACCGATCCACGTGTGTGTAGTTAAGTTTTCCGGTGGCCGGGTACGAGCCCTCTTTCCCACTGAACTACCGGGCCGTTCCTGGCACACTGACCACAACTACTAAAATAGAAATACCGACGCCAATGTGCATGTGCGCGTCTACTTCTCTAAGCATTATGCCACTGTTAATGTGTGTGTGTCACTGAGTTTCTAGGTTCTTTGTCGGTCTTCCCATCCAAAAGGCGTGTATGTCTGTTTCACTCGAGAATTGCAATTCTCATTGCGTCCTAAAAACCGTATACATTCATTCGCAGTAGTTTGTACCTGATAGCTTAGCGGAGTACAACATACTCGTCACGCAGATCGAAAGATCAAAGATCAAGGTCACAGCGATGTTTTGAAAAAAATCATTATAAACGCTTATATCTCCGTTAATATTAAAGCTAGATTTCTCTGATCAGTTTCAGAATGTGCTACTAATTAAGGCGCAGTGTTCGGGTATTGTTCACTTTTTGATGGGTAATACTCGTTTTCGAGCAAAATGAGGTCATCAGTTTTGCGGAAAATGAACTAAATGGCCTCTGTCAGTTTTTACGTTTTTTGACACATTTAACATCAAGCTATCGCCATGTTGTTATAATATGTCATAGATTTATGAATTGAGACGACTTGTGTCGAATCTTAGATTTTTCTAATGCGTCACGTGACGTAACGATGACGTCATTTTTGGTAAATCTCACCAGATTTGCCCTAGGACGCTTAGTTTGGCCGCTATAGCGCTCGCAACAGTTGCACCCCTCTTTGCTGAGGCTCCCATTTATGTGTGAACGGCGATATCGACCGGCACTCCTTCCGGTTGCGATGGCCGCCGTTCGCTTAATAGCGACGCTAGAGAGTCGGGGCTGGTTGCAAAAGACACGCTCTTTGACCCAAAGTCGATTTTCGTCAGTTCTTGTTTGTATTTTCAGTTTTCTGGACGCATGGTAGCAGATATGGTTACCATACTTCACCAAGTAATAGATATACAAAATTGTGAGGCTAAGTATATTAGTGGCATCTGTCGGTCACAAGTCAAGTTCGCATTGATTTTTTGAAGTAAAAAAAACACATAAAACGCATAAGGTTTAGAATGCGCTACTTCATAATACGCATCTTTCGGGTATGTTCATTTTCGAGTAAAATTACGTTTATGTTTTTTGAAAAAGGCCAAAGGTGACCTTGGACAGTTTTTCTTTGGTTTGACCCATTTATGTTGAAGATATCACTCTAGGTACCTAGGTTTTCCTTGAGATATGAATGGCAATGAGTTCTCTATGAAATCTGACAGGTTGCGGATACGAGATAATAGGGCGTCACAATAAAGTCACTCTCGGTGCATTGAAAATCCGTCACAAATCGGATTTTACACTCCCCCCCCCCCGCCACCCATCCAAAAATGAGGGCTTTGTAGGGTGCTGCCATTTTTAAAGTATAGATTTGTTTCGTGTACCATTATCCTATAAATAATATGACAACAGTCGATATCGTACCCATCTCTTATGTCTCGCTTAAGTTCGCCTACACCAGAGTGCGATTCACGGGAACACAGAACGATCCATATGGCAGTACACTCATTTGAAGTAAAAAATTATGTAAAATGATGTAACTCTGATATCTGCAACCCACCAGACATTTACTACTTAATTTAAAAATTATGCAGTTCTCATAAAGCAGAACCCCGTTCTAGTCTTCTTCTAGTCACATACAAAAAATAGGGGGAGGCAGGTTATATTAATATGTGGTGTATTTTGTCCCCAAAAAGATGGAGGGAGGAGAGCACCAGAATTCCTTCTATGGATCAATGACCATTTGAACAAGATATATACTCACTATTGTCCTTTTCTGTGGCGTCATCGTTGCAACTCTATAGCTGCTGGCAAACCGTTACGCTATCATTATTAGTCCCGAAGCAGATAATGACTCGGGAGACTATATACCGCTGATGTGATCGCATCATGGTCTGTTGGTGAAGGTTCCCAACATAGACAACGTATGAAATATGTAATAATGGCCAAAGTGGCATATTCATGCAAAAAAATCATCTGTGAATACATCGTGGGTAATTAACCCCATGCGTCTGCCTGACATATATTGATTAACATTGTCATGCGGCTGAGTAGGTGTTTGCAGTTAATGATCACTTGGGTCTCTGCGATGCTTAATTGCTGGGGTGCTGACAAAGAAAGCTATTAGTATGCATCCCTTCGTTTGTCTTACTAATGACAACTTAATAGTAATGTTTAGTGACAAGCGCCGATAATCATAATCAAGCCTCTTTAACCATGTAACTGGGTCAACTTTGGCATATATGTTTGTGTATAGAGCTAGCCAAATCACGTGGTGATCACGTGACGTTTTCGTAGCGCCCACGTTACCTCGCCAAGTAGCCACGACAAGATTTCGTATGATAGCTAGAACGTTGCTACTACGTGGCGAAATCACGTTGAAACACCACATCTGTATCACGTGTATATACTTTCGGTTGCGTTAACTTTACATAATCTGACGTTACTCCTAGTATGTAGTTATTGATACCAGCAATAGCGTATCCATGTGTGTCATACATCATGTGAACGAAAAAACAAAAATCACAGCGTGATAGCAAATATATTCAATTACAAAATTAATTCGTGATCACTGGAATTCTTTTCTTCGATGCCACGCTCTAAAAAAATCGAAACCGACATAAATTCAATAAGCACGAAAGCCTGGTAACTGCTATCAAATCACACAGGGCTCAGTACTCAGATTAGATCCCTATCCTGTACGCTTGATATGGATCATGCAAGAAGTGTTGAATTTATTATATATATGGAGTATCATTTTACCCTGTGATGTCTTGCAACGGGAATGTTGCCAAAATAAACAGTATGGCTGCCCCTCACGCATACAGGGCTAGATCTTCAAAACGCCACATTTCGCCACGTGGTGACCACGTGATAACCACGTGGCATATCGCCGCCACCAAAGCGCCACTTTCCGCCAAGTGGCGGCAACGTGGTATGCCCCGGCGAATAGCGTAGCATTGGAAACGAAGCGAGAGGTGACAAAAATCGCCCGGATTACATAGAACACATTACCGACCAAAAAAATAACTGTCCGACGAAAGTCATAAAAGGTTCAGAAACCTACAGCGGAGCTCATTGACAGGTAGGCACTGCATATTTATTCTGGACCTGCAACTTGAGCCACCGGTCCGCGATTTCTAATGTTAGGTCTGGTGAACGGCATGGCTTTCTCCCTTGTTCCGTTTACGGGCGGGGTCAGAGAGACGTGTACCAGGGCTGTCTCCTGGCCTCCGACTCTCCAAGATAGATTTCCACTAGCTTGACCCATTTGCACTTTGTCTCTTCTACACCATATCCTCTGGCACCTTTCTCACCCACCACTCCATCTATATCTAATTTTACACGGTCAGGGAGGCGTGTTACACGGTCAGAGAGGCGTGTACCAGGGCTATCTGCAGGCCTCCGACTCCCCTTTATAGATTTCATTTCTCACCCACCACTCGATCTATATCTAATGTACTTTGAGGAAGGCTGGGTACTATGGTCGTAGCATCTACATAATCAGTATTGGATAATATTGCCTGTTTTGTTTTAGGGGTAGTGGAAGTGGATTGTCTGGCGGCCATTTTGAAGAATAACTTTGGACAATAAAGATTATTTGTCTAAGGTTATCAAATGCGTTAAGTGCAAAGGGTGCCAATGTCCGACATGCATGCAGTTAAATTAAGTAGTCACTGAACGAGGCAAATTACTTTAGTCATTAGATACAATTTTACAAAATAAGCTACATTTTGTGGAGGGAATGCATCTCACATGTCAAATAAAAATGCAAGAGTATTTTGTTTCTGATGACAGACGTAAACTTTAATGACAAGGGCAGGTGAATTTTATTTCAATGCCTTACCGATTTATAGGAATTTCATGACTGTGTCATTCGCTTCATGCTGCAATCGCCATTTGTCATTAGACATTAGACCAATCTAAATCTCAGATTCACTTTCCTTCGCTGTTGATGCAAGCCGAAAAGGGATAGTTATCAGATTATAAAGTTTTAGAATATATTTTGGTTACTTTAATCTGTATGTTTACATTCTTCTTGCCAGACCGTGTCTAGGATATCACTGCGCTGTGAAATGATCACGTGACGGCTAGCTTAAGCTAAAGTAGATATAATCCTAACCAAAATGTGGTCATTTAATGCTAAGGCTAATTCATGGGCCTATTTTGCATAAATCTGCTAAATCTAAATCGATTTTAAAGTGCTAAATCAGACTTTTAGAAGCAATATAATTTATGTCATTATGATCACATGTAGAAACATATCTGACGGTGTAACAACTCTTCGGCTGAATGGGCATTTCCTACTGGTACTTGCGGCGGCTGCCACACTGTGCAGGCGGGCTTGTCAGGCGTTGTCAGACTGAACCACGGGCACCCTAACACGACGGAGGGGAGGGTGGGGGGGGAGTTGCTAAGGGGCCCATTTATGCCTATAATATTAATGTACAAGGATTTTGCTTCATGGCAGAGTTTTCGCCCAAAGCCAGAGTTTGAGAGAAATTGTCGGATTTCTTGCGTCTAAATGGATGTGGATGCTTTGAATACAGGTTAGGTTAACAAGCAAAAGAGAGTGCATCACGAGCGCGGCGTCGGATTGGCCTGACAAGGCGAGGTAATGCGTAAATTGGCCCTTGAAGCGAGGCGGGGTCTGGGAACGGCTGGAGGAGCACTCTCTGCCTTCGACTCAGTCCGCGGGCTCCATTATATCTCTGTTGTCGCCTACTGCTTCAATGCATTTTCACACTCGCTCGCCAGGGTTGCGCTGCGCAAATTGATAGGAAAAATGCGCCTCGCATTTCTACAAATTAGTGCCGAGACCCAGCCTAAGCCTAATAACACACCGTATCAGGTTGTAGTATTTCTGGTCCCATGCCCGCATGGACGCCGAAAGTTCTACCCGCAGAGGCGGGTTTCGAACCGGCGACCTTCCGCATCCCGAGCGAACACCTTACACGTTAGGCCAAAGGGAACTTCCCATTTGGCCCGAGGCGCTTGGTGTCTTTCATCCACCGGGCCTGGCCCGAGATATCACACTCCACCCTTTCCCCAATCGACTGCGACCTCGCAGTGACCGCCACCATGCCTCTACATCACAGCTGGGGAGTGATGCCGGACTGCGTCACCGAAGTGATCTACATGTATCCGACATGTCACCCAGTGCTTCAGAATAGCTGATGGGGCTCCGGGTGGTTCCGACAACCCAGGTTCGTCTCCATCGGCACCAAATGTAGTATTTCTGGTCCCAGGCCCGAATGGACGCCGAAAGTTCTACCCGCAGAGGCGGGATTTGATCCGGCGACCCTTCGCATCCCGAGCGAACACCTTACACGTTAGGCTAAAGGGAACTTCCCATTCGGCCCGAGGCGCTTGGTGTCTTTCATCCACTGGGCCTGGGCCGAGATATCACAAGGTGATGAAAAGAAAGAGTTCAGTCACAATTATAACTTTTTTGAAAGGGTAGGATACAAGATATTTTTTGCTGTAATAAATATACTGAGCTCGTTTTTTTTTATGTTTTATTATTGAAAATTTTAATGTTGCAAGAAATTACAGCTGATTTGACCGTTTTTCAAGACTTTTGAAATTTGCCCCAGGCCGAAAGCAGCGGTTAAAGCGGAGCTTGCGTAGTGTCACCCTGCGGGGAGCTTGCTGGTGGAGATGTACGACTTGTATTAGTATAGGGCTGTACAGTCACTTCGTGATCTTATCGAGACCCCACGAGACAGGGATACCTATGCTCTGCGTCAATGCCTAGCATCAACGGCCTGTACGTGTTGCCTACCTTCCGGTTGTTTGCCTTCACTCGCCTCACACACAAGATCGGCTAAAGCTGTCCTTGGAAGCACAACTAACCACTGAAGTTCTGTGCATATCCGAATTATAACCATCCGAGTAAATTTATGTAATGTATGAGCGGTTAGGCAGTTGATAAACCAGAATGCGGTTGTCTCATGAGAGACTGTCAGTGTCAGGCGATCTAACGTGCTGCGCGGGGTTTTTCATGTCTTAGGACGTCATAATCATCATGACGCGCGTGTCTGCGCGCGGTATCTATGGTTACGTAACAACGCTCCTTATATGGACTGAGCGGGTGAGGACAATGGTGCTCTGTTTGTCGTAGAACTGTAAACATCGATGATTTGGCTCAAAATGCAACGCTTTCAACTGTCTCATCGAACGGACCACATGCATTATGGAGAGATAAATGTCTTGTCTTTAACTATATTATGGTTTTATAGTTAACAATGCCTGGACCAAAGCAAACAAAAAATAGTTTCACACCCACTCGATTCTTTAGGCACAAACTGCGCAGCTGGCCGGTTCCCAACACTAAAACGTTGACTACAATGAGTGCGCGTCACGCAGTTGCAGCAAGGCACCAGCGTGATGCGCACTCGTTCTAAGAGCACGTGTTTTTTTGTTGGTCCCCAAAAGACCTAAACCGGAAGCAGAACCCGCGAGAACTGTACAGCCCTATTACAGGCATACATGGGCTCCCCCCCTCCCCCCAACCCCCGTCGTTTTACAGTGTCTGTGCTTCTGCATAGGGCTGTACAGTTCTCGCGGGTTCTATTTCGGGTTAAGTTCTTTTGGGGACCAACAAAAAACACGTGCTCTTACGAGTGGACGTCACGCTGGTGCCTTGCTGCCGCTGCGGGACGCGCACTCGTTGTAGTCAACGTTTGAGGGTTGGGAACTGGCCGGCTGCGCGATTTGTGTTAAGAATCCAGTGGGTATGAAATCATAATATAGTTAAGGACAAGACAATTATCTCTCCAAAATGCATGTGGTCCGTTCGATGAGACTGTTGGAAGCGTTGTATTTTGAGGCAAATCATCCCTTTTTTACATTTCTGCGACAAACGGAGCACCATATTGTCCTCGCCTGCTCAGTCCATATAAGGAGCGTTGTTACGTAACCATAGATACCGCGAGCAGACATACACGACTTCGCAATTATACGCCATCTTGGAAAAATCGAGACTGGCGCAAAGAGTTATGGGAAATATTTTGGTGTTATCTAGACTTTTTCTATGGAGATAAATACCATATTTCTCCGTTATTGGCAAGGCATGTATAAGATTATGAGCATATCTAACTTACATTCAGATTACGTAACTTGTCCGTTACATAGATGAAACTAAAGTCAAAGTCATAAATGCCGTAGCGTGTCGTTTCGGCCCATATTTTCCACGAAGTTGTCGCGATCGCTCTAAAAATCACTGACGTGAGAAAGCAACACCGTGCAATTTTAATGATACCAAACTTACGTGTGTACTGCGACGTTATCCTTTTTTAAGACACAAACAATATTTCTCCATGCCGACACTACATTGGCAGCAAACGCAGTTCCGCAAATATACTAAAGCACACGTCATAAGATGACGTAGTTACCATGGCGCCGAACGTGCTCTGAACAATACATGCTCTATATTTGTACCAGCCACGCGCGCCATGACAACTATAGAGCATTTCATTGTCTGTGATTGAGTATATTTGCGACAAAGTGCATGTTGGCAATAGAGTCATATTTATATAAAGGTAAGGATTCAACACTTACAATGCTCAGCCCAACACTATTCTAGGCCTATATAGGCACCTACAACTACACAAATTGAAGCTAATATATGTCTAAAATATGGTAAATGATTCTATTTCAATAATTGTTACTATCAAAAGTGATTACGGATAAGCTTCTTTATAAAAGTCACACCCTCAGAAAACAGGACTTAGAGATGACATTTGTTCACTTTGCCGTAAATAAATCCACTTCCACTGCCCCTTAAATCCAATCTAATAGCATAGAGTCTGCTGTCTATAGAGGTGTCCATATTGTAGGAAGTGATGGTTCAACGTAGGGGGCCGCAGATCGAAGCGTGTATTCGCACCATTAACATATAATAGATCCCTTTAAGAAGGACGTGCATGGAGGCGGATGCAAGAAGAAACAGACCATATGTTCGCTGGTTAACTCTATATTAACGTGTAGATATTCTTGGACGGTCTTGAAATGTTCGAGTTGGTCCCATCCTTCCAATGTTAGTCTTCCCTCTCTAGCTCCATTTGCAATTTTTGTGTTGATCCACCTCTAGATCCTGTCGTTTGGTCTTGACCATTACTCAGGAGTCTCAGAGCTTGACCTTTCACGTGTAATTTCTCCCAACCACAGCTTCATGCGATGAACGTGCCCAAACCAGCAAAGATATCTCGTTCGAATGATAAAAGCAACAATGCTTGGTAGGCTGGCCTTGGCCATTCGTTACCTTAGCCACTTCTTCGTGCATTATAGCGCATATCTATCGCAAATCCGCCGGTCTGGATTGTTATTAATAACTTCCCATCAAATAAGTACGGCTGAAAGAGATTCTTCGTTCTATGTTGAGAGCGGTATTCAAACTTCCGGGTGCCGGAAATATTTGTAATATTGATTATGCAAAAGATGTAGTTAGATGCATTTTTGGACCATGGTGAACCAGATAAAACCCATATGGATTCTCCAAAGCAAAATACATGAAGAATTCAGTTTATGAAACACCTGAACAACAACCTGTTGTTTTCTTTAATATCGGTTTAGTACATGAACCCTCGTACTTGGTGTGTTAATTGTGAATATGCAATTTGGGTAATACAGCTGGGCAGAGTATGGGCCCCGATAACCGACGAATGATGATTTAAGAGAATCATAACTATATTGAGCTTATAGTATTCGCTTAGTAAGTACGAAACCGTTGTCTTAATTACTGTTATCTGAACTTTGTTTTGCTCTGTAGATATGTATGTAAACAAACTGTTACCATACCAGAATTGTGATAATGCAATCTACTGTTGATTAAATCGTGAAATATTTAAACAAGAGGGATTTGTATAGGCATTGCCTGTTTCCTAATTGCAAAATAAAATATGTTTAAACCAAATCGTGAAATATGGCAGATGTGGCTAGGTTATTGCCATTATATAACTCTATTCGTACCGCAGGGCTACATATAAAACGATATATATTGTATCTTGTCATTGAGCCATTTCGTAATAAATGACAATTCATGTGGCCAGCACCAAAACATTTCAAATATGTCATAATTGAGTGGTCACATTATGGCGGACGAATTCTTTTCAATTACTATATAACGTCATATGTATATATGAAATCAATTCTGCAAATAGTGTGGGCGAAAGCTCCCCGCCTTGCTTAACACCGTTGGATGAAAAATAAGTGGACATAGTCTGATTCCAGCAAACGTCTAGATGCGATTAAAGTAAATTATAGGCCTACTTCTGTCTAGCAAAAATTGAAATAATTTGATATAATTTACTTTATCGAAATTAAGGTTTAGATGCCTCAAATGATCAAGTAACAGTTCCTATGAGAGCATAATTAAGTGCACTTGGTTTTAGAGCTATTCTGCGTGAACCGTTAAAACTGCCTCACTCAGAGTCATTGCATTAAATAAAAATGCTAATAACATACACATTTTCAACGTGGCATTAATCGAATAAAATTCATGCCTGACTCTGCATAGGACACAGAGTTATACCGGCTAGACAGACAGCCACCTTCGTGACCAGATTAGGGCTTATCCCAAAGATCCCCCCCCCCTCTCAGCCAGCAAACAAGTAACAACCACAAGCATTCTCATTGGCCTAGAGCGCCTCCTGCCCCTCTCCACCCCCCCCCCCCCCCCGCCACCCCTCCCCTGCCAAGTCTGAGCCTGTAGGTAAGATCTTCGCCTCTGTTGTATTTCCGTGATCGTGAACTCCCATGATGCTTAGTCTGTGATGCGGGATTTAGGAATTTTTTTTCTGTGATTCGAGATAAGATATTTACCACTCTTACCCCCCCCTCAGGTATAGATACGCGGGAAAATGGCGTTCTGTCGTACTAGCCTACGTCATCATACTGTCTCATACTGCTCATACTGTGGCCGTTTTAATGCGCTTTTTTAATCTAATATTCTTTATTTCCATAATAATGTTAATTACAGCTATAGTACACCCCATATGAAAGTTTACTATGGTATGCGATAGTATGCATGGTAAATGTACCATGGTAAATTTACCATGGTCAAGGTACATGGGATTGACGAACATCCTCCGTTCACAAATGGGCTCAGACGTGGATGTGCTGCCATCTAGTGGGGTCTCTTGAAGAATATTTATTGGTGCGCAACCCGCAGTGGCCGTTTGCTGTTTTGCAACGTTACCTTCGATATGTCTAAAAAAGTGGGCACATTGCCGCTAAGACCTGATCCACCTTCCGTAGAACACATTGTTCAAGATGTGGAAAATGTACAAGCTGATGACATTGTGTTTTCTATTCTGTCGGACGACGAAAATGGTAAGTAAGCTCTAGATTTCATCTGGTCTTTATATTATCGCCCACGGGCACAGGGTTGACCGCACGATCGACCGCGATCAATCGCCCCAGCGAGAGTAGTTCCGCATCATAATATTCAACTCTGGACGACGATTCTTCTGAAATACGTGGGGATAACCCGTAAATATCGATGCATGATAATTATCCTTTATTTATCAATATTTTACACTATATAGAGTGGGCTGTTATTTCCAAATTAGAGTTACTTATTTAGGGATTTAGTGGATATGCCCGCAACAAATTGTTCGCGGCGGTCGATCGTGCTCCGCAACTCAACCCAGGGCAGGCCCCACCTACCATGCTGAAGTGCCAGTGCTGAAGTTGATGAATGTCAGCCAGGCCACAAAAAAAAAAAGCAATGGAAACTTCTATTCTTCAAGTAGAGGGAACTCTTTACCCCGCAGCGGGGAGGCTACCCTCTGCCGGGAGATTTGGTGAACGCATGCGTTTCAGTGGTCAATAAGAAATGTAAATAAATAGTCCTACATGGCTTAACTTCTTTAAGGTGGCTGTGCCACTACCAGTAGTATTACTTGTGGACCATACATAAATTATGCGAATAAATTTTAATTTAATCTCACTCAAATTTTGAAAAAACTTTTCGACTATACATTTGATATACTTTCTACTAGCTATTTAAAAGTTGCTTAGCGAAGAGAAATAGAAAGGTCTACGTTAAACGTTTTAAGGCCAATCAGGATAGTCTACATGCAATATTGATCCAATAAGATTGCTTAATTTTCTTAAGCCATGCGGACATTCATCAACTTCTGCACTGGCGGTTAGTGTCCCCGGTGTAAATAGTTATTTGTAACATTTGTGGTTAGTGTGCTATTTTAGGGGCTCAAGCAGCATGTAACGGTGGTGGAAAAGAAAGCTAAGTTGCTTTAGCAGATTTTAAGCGGGAAATTTGTGGCTGGTATACTCTGCTGAGTACTGGTTCGATATATGTGTGTGAGGTGTTGAAATTGGAGTCCTACCTGTTCTATTATAAATATAGGGATTAGGCACAAGCTAAGACTACCCCCCTCCCCCCCCCCCCCCCTCACCGGGCCTCAGTTTCAGGTACCTGTGATTTGATGGATCGTGCCATTAAGAACGATCTTCCCCCCACATTTCCTGCCTGAGGATATGAGACTTGTGTGGAGCAACAACTGTTTCATATAGGACTACCTCTCCCTCCACCTTCCCCCACTAAGTGAGGGGTATACCACAGGCACAGATAATCAGTGGAGGGTTTATACATGATATCATATCTATATCTACGGCTTGTCGGGCACTAATAAATTAAAACTTATTTTAAATGGCTTAAAATAAACCAAAAAATGTGAGGTTCCCCAAATGTTTACACTCTTTCTATTACAATGGGGTACACTGTCTAAAGTAAATACTTCTGTACACAACTCAGGTAATTTGTACATAGCTCTATATACCTTGAACCTAAATAAAGATAAACACCATGCATTTTTTTCTGCGGTATCAGCCACCATTTTTTCTTGGCATAGTGACCAGTGGTGACACCTAACAAGTCATTGGAAACTAACAATTACATGCAGTTTTTAGTTCCCAATGCCTCGATAGGTGTCGCCACTAGCGCCAAGACAAAATGGCGGATGACAGAGTGGAAAGAAATGCAAGGTGTGTAAAAAGTGGTTTGACAGAGTGACCTTGCATGAACAACTTTGAATCTTATCTCCCCAAGCTTCCATTAAGATTGAAGAAGGCAAAAAATCCATTTTTGGATGGCTCTCAGGTGAGGGCTTTAGCCAAATTGGTCTGAAAATAGGTTTTGTGAACAGCGCCCAAAGCCAATGGTTTCCGGCATTAAAGTCAATACCTCAGACTGTCTCACAACATTAACATCTGAATCTCTGGCTATTCTATATGATGAAGTGATTTAGTTCCATAGATGCTCCGATATGCATCTAGTAGTGGAACTATGTTGCATCCCCTTGCCATCTCTGTTCTGCCTATGATAGGATAATTATCAAGTATGTATGGGTCCAAGATTATGCATGTGTGTGCTAGTGGGAAAAACAACAAAATGGAAATTACATGAATATTGTTTTGCATTGTTTAAATTAAAAGACATCATCATATTCAACTACCCACACTTTATGGGCCCAGTTGTATCAATTGGGCTGAGGGTAAATCACCGATGTACTTCCGATCAGCCAATCCCCTTCCTATGTAAAGTTTACTGTGGGGCGATGTTAAAAACAGTGGTTTATATGGATAGATTATATTTACCCTCAGCCTATCAATTGTCACAACTAGAAAGGCATCTTATATTACAACAATCTTTATGTTACATATTTTATCCAATAAACACCAACGCTTTAGGTTCCATTGATGTGTTTATTCAAAGATTGATCCGTCACGTTTGTTACTGCTGTAAACAACTGGCTTGTGTTCCAATAGTTCCAGTAGGAACGGAAAAGCCCGAGCATCAGAATGTCAGAGCATGCGAATGTGAACGTTCCACAGAAAAAGAGAGGATCGAATTTAGCCAAGAACATTGTGTTTAAATACTGTCTTGTTTGAACACAAAAGCAAGACAAAAGCAAACCGCCCTATCAATTCTCGCGGCCGAAATAGAGTGATTGTATTCAGAAATGTGTAGGACAAGGCAGTGCTCTGCTTGCGGTTCTGGCTACGGGCTCCGGAAAATCCTTGGTGTTTCACTTCATCCCGATATATCCCAAGATTTACATGGAATTTATGGAGCGAAGTGGCATCACAGAGAGAGATATCGTTGGTTATAAGTCCACTCAACGCCATTCTGATGCAACAAAAGAGGATGTTAGGGGATGATGCAACTCTTTTGGAAAACGCAGGTAACCTGCACTGGCTGCTTGCAGTCAATTGGTTATTGGTCAGCAATGACTTTATATTTTAACAGAAGGCAGTATAAATAATATAATTAAAAAAAATAAAGTAGCAGTGGCATGCGTTTGTGTACGAGTCACGACGTCCGTGTAGCGATCATACACTGATGCATGCTAGCGCCCCCGTCTTCCTACGAATATTTTCTTTTGTCTTATTGCTGTACATATGCTTGATATGTTTTTTGCACTCTTGTACAATGAATTCCATTTGCAAATCCACTGGGATATGACTTTAATTCGTCCACGCGTATTTACGAACATGTTCTGACAGTAGGCACGTGTGCAGTACAAGACATCGCAAGATTTCATCCGCGTATTTGGGCAAATTGTTGTCTGATTTGATCACTGCCATTATCAACTTTAATGTCCGCATCATGCGCGCCCTGTTGGGGGACTTTGGTGCATGTTAGGAAGTTCTTGAATAGCATTCCGAATTCAAGCAACAACTGCGCGTATTCTTTCACTTTGTCTGGTGCACCAGGCCTGACTGGTTCCGATTGCTTGTGTAGATGATCGTGCAGATACTCTCCGTCGGGCAGCTGCACAACAGTGTCGGCAGGCTGATCTGAAATGTAACAGGTTGTCGTTATTTCTGCCACACATGCCGCACACTGCTCAGCTGGATCTATCTGGCGAATGGTAATGGCGAGTTCGACCTACTTCCTTTCTGACTTTTTGTTCAACACGTCTTTTTGATGAAGCTCTGACTTGCTGAAGCCAAGAAAGGCTTTAGTTTTTTTCTTATACTTTGTATGTCGAAAACAGCGTTTGTGAAGTGATTCTCGCGCACATCCGAGACTTAGAGGACATTACGGTCGCAGCGGCACACATAATGCTGCACGGGTTTCACAGACGTGTAGAAGTGCTAACCATGTCCCAGGCTTAACGGCAGCCAGGAGCAGAGTGTTGTATGGATAACCATCGTTTCATGCCGAATCCGTATTTCACGGCGTACCGTTCACAGAGTATCTTTCACGGCGTACCGTTCACAGAGTATATTTTCACGGCGTACCGTTCACAGAGTATATTTCACGGCGTACTGTTCACAGAGTATATTTCACGGCATACCGTTTACAGAGTATATTTCACGGCGTACCATTCACAAAGTATATTTCACGGCGTACCGTTCACAGAGTATATTTCGCGGCGTACCGTTCGCAGAGTATCTTTACCGTTCATATCTTTAACGGCGTACCGTTCATATCTTTCACGTCGCTTCGTTCACAGAATATCTTTCACCGTTCACATAGTACCCTTATACTGGGGAAGTTGGTATTTTCGATTCTGAGAGGACTTCGGTGAATTTGTTTGACATTATCATCTCTGACTTTGTCGGTTACGAGTAATTTCTCTGGCTTAAGCAACAGTCCCATCACACAATCAGTTCATCGCTGAATTACCAGAATTAAACCACCTCAGAAGGAAAAAAGTAATGATCTATACCGGCGTCCAGGGCACACATCGGTCTGGCGTCTGGCCACAGCTCAACTTTTCCTCGTCGGTCGGCATGTCACGGCACCTCCGACAGGTACACCATTCGGGCGCATTGGCTCCTCCTCATCAGGCGTAGTCTTCATTTTTTGAAGCAAGTCAAACATGACGGCAGGCTGTGGCTCGATTTGCAGCAGGAACCATTCCCTGACATCATCTCTATCCAAAGCCTGCGGTTTGTCTTTCCGTTTGAGAAAGTGGCGTCACATGTGTCGCGCACTAGTGACGGCGGATCGCGTTTGCGAACACCAAGGCGAGACACTCTTTATCTGTAATTCCGTAATTCTTTTCGGCATCGTTGTAGGAGCTGTCTGCTTAAGCAATTACACGCTCCAAGCGGCCCTGCGTATTCTTTCGTGACGTCTTTTCTGCGCCGCCGTCTTGAATGGGCACTGACATATACGACAGGCGTACCCTAGACCTACTCAAACACAACTCTAATTTCATTCACAAGAGAGAACGTGCTCTTTCCTACTACTAGTGTTGTGTGTAAAGATGCTCCATTTCAGGGTTTTACCGACTTTTTCGTAATATTTTGCCTTTTCTGCAATATTTTATTTACTCAGTTACATGCTTATTTCCAGGATTTTAGTATGTTTGTTTCTTTGTTTCCCTTGAACAGTTGCAAGTTTTTCATATGGTCCGAAATACAGACAGTAGGGAGACTGATCTGAGGACATTGCTGACCGTTAGACACAACAGCAAATGTGTGTGGGTCGGGTACGAGTATTTTTGCTGACTTGAGCAACGGTCTATCACACACACTCAGTTCATCGCTGAATTTCCAGAATTAAACCACATCAGGAGCAAGAAGCTTTGAACGAACAGCGTAACGACTTATAACGGCGATTGAGACACACATCCGTCTGGCCACAGCACAACTTTTCCTCGTCTGTCGGCATGTTACGGCACCTCCGGCAGGTTCACCATTCGGGCGCATCGCCGGCTGGCTCATCCTCATCAGGCTCTCTCTTCATCTTTATGAAGCGGATCAAACATGACGGCAGGCTGTCGCTCAATTTGTAACAAGAGCCATTCCCTGACATCATCAGACACGGCACCAAACGTGTGTAGGCATGCAACACGCAAACCGGTTATAATTTACGCTAGCACCATCAAAGATATTGGTCAACATGCACAAAGTGAGGCATATTAACTGCATGCATCACACATGACCAGCTAGTTGACGCATACATACCACAACCAAATACGAACAGTGTCAAGACTCGGGTACGCAAGATATTTTAACTGCATGCAGCACGCAAGACTAATTATAATTTACGCAAGTAATGTCACAACCAAAGATATAGGTCAACATTCACACGGGTGTAACACGTGTTAATTAACATGTTAATAGATCAGCAAAACATTGCATATATTACCGCACGACTTAAGAGACTGCATCTGTCAAAAATCTAGTGAGAAAGTAGGACATAGAGATCAATCACATGCCTGAATAATGGATATGTTGTAAAACCACCAACAGCGGAACTACAGAGAGATGAAGTTTCCTAAGCATTGTGACGATGTTTCCTTGAGCTTGACGGTTGCTCACCACACGTCGCAGGACGTCGATGCTTAGCTACATTTCTTCTGTTGCGTTCATACAACATGTGTGTATCAATGGTCTTTTTTCTGCAAGGCAAGGGTGCCTGGGCCTGAGCCGATTACACCACCTTGAAGTTCATACCACACCGCCGAGTTAAGGTTAACGACCTTGAGCCTCGTCAGCATGTGCGGCAGGTTTGCCGCTCCAAATGGCAGAATCTCATTGCAGTGTCGAAGAGTTGCATTGATTTTGTTGCTTGCTGTCGGCTGTGACCTCCTGTTGGAAACGCCTTGAAAGTATTAGCAATCTATATTGGCATGTTCCCTATGGGTACCTCAGTATAATTAGATGCACTAATATAAAACAATATACTGCATGTACTCGTAAACTCTCCGGAACGATGAATGGAACATGCCTTATATAAGGTGCCTGGGCCCAGGTCCCATTCCAGGACCTGCTGATCTGTTCCGGGTCTGTCTTCGGGTTGTTTCGCCAGAATGCAATGTTGGGAATGGCCCCATCGAGAAACACAGTCATAACATAGCAGTATTGTTTTGCACCACGTTTATTGAAATGCGCTTCCTGCTGGTCAGCTATATCACGGAAGAATACTTTGCATGTTACGCTACGTGGCACCTGATATTTTTTCTGATATTTTACTTAAACATCATTCATTTAACGAGGTTCACCCTGAAAGGGATTGCCATCTAGCAGGGTCACCTCAGGCGGTTACACTAATGTTCAGCGTGTCTGTAGCCATTGCCTGTGCGCTTTCAGGCAGTAGGCGCACACGTGGCGCGGCTGACTCTTTGCTGACCCGTGGTCCACTGCGTGGCTGCACGTTCCCTTCTGAAAGGGGACACAGGGCTGTATAGTAGGGGGTGGTTGACCCTGGTTAAACCCCTCGGTTACTAGGTGCGAGCGGCGTCGCAGGTCCTCGAGGCAGGTATGGTCTACCCATGGCAGGCCGCCCCATCCCCATTTGGTTGAGGACTGTGCCCTGGAAGTTCCTTATGTTTACTCACGGGTAGTCCGTGGCATCCCTCATCAAGTCTTTGAGATGGCGTAGCATGATATCCCGGGTGTGGGTATCCTGCGCGTCGGCGGCAACCATCTGGTGCTGACCGATGGCTGTCAGAAGCTTCTCGGTCGCGTTTGATGAACCGGGATCAGCTCTGCATTTGTTTCCTGTTGTGGCTGGCGTTACATGACTTACAGTAACGGTTCGACATGACGCCATGCTATTGTGCTAAAAGTGTCGGTACGGTTCACTCCTGGAGTGAGCAGTGGCGTCTGGATCCAGTTTCCTTTCTGGATCCCAGATTCAAAAACTCTCTTTCACGTTTCACCACTTGTGCTATCGGATGCTGGGAGTCTCACAATTTTTTTTTAAATGTTGTAAATGGTTCTCAAAAGGAAACGCAGAGACGTCATCCAAACAGCAGTCCGAGTTTCGCACATCATCCACAAGATATGTGAAGTTTTTGATGTTATTTACACAAAATGCTTCCCACAGATGTCGGGGTTCTGCATAATCCACATTTCCATCATCTGCTTCAAAGATATACCGAAATTTCCACACTAAATGACATAAAGTGTGTGTAAACATGCTGTTGACTTTAAGGCCTTGTGAATCGCAAAAGCATCAGACCCTTTACAATGGGATAATAGCCACCTGGCACATGTATGTAGTCAGTCCCATGACACATGCACGAAGCAACATTTTTATTGCCATAAGTTGTCTTATATTTTACGTTATTTCACCACGATGTTTCTTTCAGGGTCTTGCTGAAATCTACATGAAGTTTACTTTGTAAGATATCGTTATGCGAAACACATGATTGCTTTCAGGGTTTTATGACCACTTACTCTGTGTATCACTTAACTTTAATTGAAGAGTACGCCCTGGTTAGTACGCCAAACAAATGAAGCCGCACTAGCAATATCATTCCACTACAAGCAATTCGAATGCATGTACTCCCATTGTTCTCATCCGAGCCGCCGATAGGCGCCGCTTATGGGGCGAGGCTTGTATGTCTCCGAAAGACACAACGGGGGCCACACGAATGTATTTAGAACGGCCACATCAAAAAGAAAATGGCTTCACCGTTTGGGCTTCTGCTTGAATTATAACGTCTCCTGCGTACGTATTTTCTCCTCACGGCTTGTTCACTTGCAAAACTTGCCAACCACGTCAAACTTAATTGTGGCCATTCTCAATTTATTAATTTTTGTCGCAACGAAAGTACATAATAACGCGAGAGACACCATGCAGCAATACTAGGGCCTCAGAGAAAAGCAAGGTCTGTGAGCCATTTTGACTGCAGGGTTAATTTCTCCCCAAGGTCGTTGGTATCGATCTCAAGAAATACAACTCTTCGCCCTGGTACGACAGCATCTTGGAGCTTGCCTTTAGCCGTGACATTTTGAGGTGACCGATGCCGGGACAAGGCCGCTCGGAGAGAAAATCATCCCCGATAGAGGGGGCTGTGGGAAAGGGCCGGCGATCCTCCCTGCCTGAGACTCCTGCAGGAGTTTTTGGGTGACGACATGCGGAGCCCTTGACACCGACGACAGATTATCGACAGGGTTACCGGTGCAGGTGCCGCCGTAATGAGTATGACACCCATGAGTAAAGCCCTGAACTAGGAATCGCAGAATGCGAGCATTATAACCTTGAAGGGCGTGGGCTAGTGTAATTGGGTTTACTGGCGTCGGTAGCGGGGGCATGACGTTCGTAAGGACGGCCCCGCACAGGATTGATTGTGACCTTGAAGTCACCACAGATACGAACACTCTGACCATCACTCTTGTTCACGGGCACAATAGGAGCGGCCCATTCACTGAATTCAACTGGCGACAATACACCAGTTTCCACCAATCGTTTCAACTCAGATTCCACCTTGGGATACAAAGAGTAAGGCACAGGTCTAGCCTTCATGAATTTAGGCTTAGCATCCTTTTCCACGGTAAATTTGGCCTTGATTCCTTTGTGGGTTGCCAACTCCTCAGTGAAGACAGAGCTGTACTTTGACAACAGTGCGGCTACTTCCGGATCTTCACACTGTACTGTTTTAAGAGTGTGCATTTCTCCCCAGTCTAGTTGAATCTTTCGCAGCCAGTCACGTCCAAACAAAAGTTGTCTGCCGTTGTGTATTACATACAAATCAAGGGTCACTTCCTTTGACTTATACACAACCTGCACGCTAAGTACACCAGCAGGGGTAAATTTTTCTCCGGTATAAGTTTTCAGATGAAGAGTGGTTGGCTGCAACTTTGATCCCTTGAAATGCTTCAAGTATTGGTCATACGGAATGACTGAATATGCCGATCCCATGTCTAATTTCATTTTCAAGGAGCATCCGTTGACCGTGGGAGTAATCCAGATCATTTCTGGACCAGAGCGAACGCGACCACTAAGATTGTACAAGTCATCTTCAGAGTCGCTTTCCTCACATTCATCTACACGGTGCACGGTTTTCCGACTGCTCTGTTTCCGAAAAGTCTTTGACGGTTTGCGACCTTCACGCCAAGTGTCACTTGAACGACATGCTGGTTTAATGTGACCAACACGTCCACACTTATGACATTCAGCTTCTTGAAACGACATTCACCAGGATCATGACCTTGACAGTCACATCTGTAGCAGGGTTTTCCTTGGGCTTTCTTTCCCACTGTGGACACTTTATGTATAGAAGATTCACCAGGCTTCACGTGAAGATCTTTCAAGTCCCTTACAGCTGTCTCGTCTAACTTTGCACTGTTCACAGCCATTTCCAAGGTCAATTTTTTTTCCTTTAGTAGTTTTTGCTGAGAACGTTCATCGCGCAATCCAAAAACGAATTGGTCTCGTATGGCAGTATTCAGGTTGTCGCCATAGCCACAGTTAACTGATAGCTTACGCAATGCAGCAATATAGTCAGCTACTCATTTATTCTTCTGGTCATGAAACGATGAGGATGAAGACGATGATTGAGTTCTTTTCTTCATTCAATTACATCTGTATATACTTCGGCGGTTACATCCTGGCCCCTTAATTGCGAAACTTTGAGCAATTAATTAATAACTTCTTCAAATGCCGAACTCTTCACTTGAGCTTTAAATTCCCAGTCCTTGCAATTTTTGTAGCACTTAACTTATTACAAAAAGTCACTCGCTTCTCATGGGACAAGTCTTTACAGTCAGTCAATGAGAGCCACCAACTCTCGCTGTGCGCGTGATCCGAAACGTCAGCTTCCAGGATCAGGCACAACTTGTAGACTGGACGCTGAGGAACAGAAGTTGCAGTTTGTACGTCGACCACTCTGACAACCCCCTGGCGATCCTTCAGGACTCGTACGATCCTCCCCAGAGACCACGCGTTTCGAGGAGTGTTGTCCATGATAAGGACGACGTCGCTTGCAGCAGCATTCCTCTTTGCCATATACGTCGTTCTTGAAGTGAGACCAATACTCTTTCGACCAGCGTTTCAGGGTGGGAGCGGCGGGGAGGGGGACAAACGCTTCCATATGTTGTGTCGTAGCAAGAGACGTCTTTGGGCTTTCGCTCTACACGATGCTGTTTGACCCCCACAGGTTGCTAGCCTGCCGGTTACAGTGAGGACATCGGGGGCCGTATTTCAGTCCGAAAAGAACCAATCAACAGCTATGCAATGTCTTGTCCGCCGCAGTTTGCGAAAAATCTACTAAAGTGTATATATTCACTTTCGAAGACAAAACACTGTCTTCGGCAACATGCAATAAAGCAATCTCTCTCTGTAGACACCCTATGTTGGGACATTCGCCACACATCCGAGGTTTCGACGTTCCCTGATGCGATCCTGTTCGCCGCACCTTGCTCTACATTATTGCAGTCGCTCAGGTTCTTCCATTCTGCTTTTTGATCTTGTCGCAGATTCGGTTCACAAATTATGTTGTTGTTGACATCGACTGTCACCTCAGGTAGCAGCAAGAGGTACTCTTCAAGTACTGGGACAGTTGCAGGAATTCAATTTTCCCGTTTCTATGGAGGAAGTCTTCCATCGCGCCCTGGAACATAGTGAAATTTTCTTCCCCGATGTCCAGGTAAGCGCTGCTCTGAAGCTTGGAAGTTTTCTGCTTCAGTTGGCAGCCTTCGGAGCGAGTGAACACTGCCTTATGATCACACGCAACAATCTTTGGTAATTTGTTTTGGGCAATTACCGCACTTGACGGCAACTCAAACGTGCGCTCTACTGATTCTGCCGGTCTCGGTTTTGGTATCACGTTGTGCGATGAGGAAACCTTGCCCACGTCGCTGCATTCAACGATACGTGTTAAAGGTGTGCAGGTCAATTCAATAATTTCAATAGGTTTATGTTTTGGGTATATATCAGCGCCCACTTTTGTGCTTCCGTCTAGCTATATCACTGGCAGCTGCGGGTCTTCGCTCGAGCATCCAGCCTTCCTGCGAAGCGTTTTCGCTGCATTGGACAGTTTCTCCCGAATGTAACAACATAGGTCTGACTCGCATTTCTCCGGCAATGCAGCAAGAGTTTCAGCTGTATACAAAAATCAATTAAAGGTTAATCAATTAATTGCTTGGTTTCGCCTAAGTAAACCATCACCCCTACGGATTTTTTTAAAAGGCTATCTCATATCTCAAGTAACAAAAGCTTGGTCTACAGTCTACGTATGAGGGATCGGTTGGCTGACTTCATCAGCTATAAGTATTAACGCCCAATTGACGCGTTAAGCGGCGCGGCGACGGAACTGACGCGGGACCGAAAATAGAACAGTTAAGTTTCCCTTGGCTGACGCCCACTGCACGCGGCGCGGTCCCCGGCTCTGTGTTGAGGCTCCACGTTGAGATAAGACCTGTTCTATTTTTTGGGTCGTCAGTCGGCCTGCCGTTGATATTTCGGCCAATCAGAAAAAGAAAGAAGTCACGTCCAGTAGGCGTGGGCCACCGCGTCCGAACCGCGTCACCTCGGTTCCGTCGTCATTCGGATCCGCCTACCGCGTCCAGTGGGCGTCAGGACTAATCCCATTCAACGTGTGACTTACCGACCATCTCGGCGACATCATTGCTCCAGAGGGTGCCTTGGCCGAAGTCGCGACTGACACACTGTGCGTCCCAGATAATCTTAACACCTATTGTTAACACCTATCTACTCCCGTAGAGAGTCTCCCCTGATGTCATTTCTTGCAACAAGGGCAGTCTTCAATGTGTCTCTCGGCAAGCATACAGGTGAAAAAAAAATATATTTGGTGATATAATTCAGGCTTTCATCCTGTTCTTCCATCTTGGCAGCACAGGCAGTCTATTTCCGTCAGTTTCAAAGCTTCTGCTTTTCGGCGTTGTTGCCCCGCTTCCGGATCACTGTCAGTTCTGTCAGTGTCACTGTCGCTGTCGTGTCGAGGCCATAAAGCAAGTCATTGACGAACTTCTGCGCTGTGTTTTACACAATCTGCTACGCATGGAACTCGCTGCATGGTGATACGCTGGAAAAAGAATTCACTTCAAAATTGTCATACGCGCATGCATTTGAACGCGCGGCTCTAAGTGTCGTGACATTGAGCGAAACAAATCAACACAGGCGACTGGATATGGCTTGATAAAGGACAGTTGTGGCAAACGCATATACTGTCAAGGACCCAGTATTCTCAATTTCGCTCGGTTTTGTAGCGAAAGTTTGCTTCTTTCCAAGATAGAAAATAACTACATTTTGACAGTGGCTTATTTCGTTCAAGACAAGGTAAAGCAAGTGAGAATGCACTCTCTAGGAACAGATTTAGTTTGAGGCAGAACAAAAAGACTTACCAGGAAAAGTGGGCCCCGCATTCTACTTCTTGTTCTGCTTAAAAGGAAAAGCTTTTAAAAGTGGTTTGCTCTGACTGATAATGCCAGTTTTCAAGCCAATGTGTTACAAGGAAACTATAAATGTTATCAGTTATAAAGGAACATAAGCTTAAAAGGTTCAGCTGCACACCGATGTTTTTCTTTTAGAGAGGGGGGTGGGGGTCTAGCCCCGCTCCGTGGTTCACGGGATATACCCTAGTCTGCCCGTTTCCCTTGTCCATAACTTCTCCTTCGTGGTAGCAGAACCCACATCCTTAACTGCCGTTAAATTGCTTTAAATTTTGAACCATTGTCCGAGCCACAGCGTCACACACAAAAACAAGTGCGCGAACTTTACTGGTTCGCCGACGACCATCTTTGTCAACCCAAGTCGTACCATCGGTATTGAAGCTCTGGAGTTCATTTGAAAATGGAGTAAAATATGTTTACCGGGGATCGTGCAAGCGGCTCTGTTAGTTGTTTAATTGCGTCGCGCGCGGCGACAACCTCCGCCCTTTAGGACCTTACTTCAACAAGCATCCTCTCCTCTGAGGCGACAGCATGCGCACATCTGCAGAAATATATGAAAAGATTGTCATAGGGCATAGTGTGCAAAACCACGTCCCCAGCCGGCTTATAGCATACGTATACAGTTCATATTAATCAACATCAATAATATTCTAAATGTATTATGATGCTCCCCAGTCGGTACGTGCGTGATAATAAATAATAAAATGAACGTAAGTTGCTAGCGATTGCATGATAATTAACTTAGAAGATATTACCTTTACGCGTCCAGTGCTTTCGACCTGAACAATGAACTTTGAAACATTGCAATTGATTTCTGGTTCAATGATAGTATACGAATTTGGCACAGGTAACAATTCATAATGAAACATCAGCAATGACAGACCTTAGGCAATACAACTAGAGAATGTATTGAACCATAGCAGTTGGCTGCAGCAATGACTGAATTATTCCGCCCATAACCAGCTGAATATTCATTGCTTGTCAGGAGTATTGATCTTGCAACAATGCATCGCTTGCAAGTTTCATTTGGACCTGGGAGCATATAATTGTTTATGTCCAGGGTATTTCCCAATGCTACTCGTCCACATGCAGATAAGTGCTTATTGCAACCTTTTCCCAACATCACAACACCCTGGTGGATGACAGTACCTACTTTAGTTAAATATTCCAAAAATATTGTTAATATCCAAATAGTTCACAAGCTTGCCTTGGGGCACGTTCAAATAAAGCAGGTCCCGTCAGAATCAATCTCTGCTGGGCGAAGAATTATTTAAAAATCTGACACGGGACGGCTTCTGTGCCGTTGAATAACTTTAGCAGAACCCACATCCATAACTGCCGTTAAATTGCCTTAAATTTTGAACCATTGCCCGAGCCACAGCGTCACACACAAAAACCAGTGCGCGAACTTTACTGGTTCGGCGACGACCATCTTTGTCAACCCAAGTCGTACCATCGGTATTCAAGCTGTGTAGTTCATTTGGAAAATTCAGTAAAATATGTATCAACACGTGGTTTAAGTCTAACAAACCATAAAAAAAAACGTGTTCGCTCTTTGTTCAAGTGTAAGTTAATTAATCGTGCTGTACCATGTACCGAGTTATTGCTGTCTCGGAGCTACGAACTTGCTTGAAGAAAATAAACCGGTCCGCTTTGCTTCGGAGCACACAGTGCCCTGATCCGTGCATGCGCAGTGCTATTTCACATAACCCGGAAGTACGTACCGCGCGATCACCCGTTATCAAATTCACTGCTTTGTTATTTTTCATGTGTTTTTTCATGTGTTTTATTTCATGTTATGCCCAGCGTTTATTATTATTTATTTTTTTTTAGGTGTGACGTCGCCGTGTACTATGAACGAGTCCGTCTTCTCCTGTGACAACGAGTCCCCAGGGTCCCTGGCGAGAAAACTCCCCGGTAAACCAGAGGGCCAGTCCGATGTGGAAACCTTGTACGCCCAGGCCGCGGACTTCATACGGCTTTCAGAAGTCCTCAAAGCTGCTCCCGAACGGCTGAAGAGTCAACTCGAACACTTGCAAAGTGCTGGACATGAGTTGGAAAATACTTTAGCTCGATTGCGAAACCAGTCAGATTCGGCGCTGCAGCCCAAGACTTCGAACTCTCGATGATGGTTTATAAATACCTGTGCATGTGGCGTGGATGAGTGCTTGGGTACGACACGCAGGTGACGTGATCTTGTTTTTCTTTTTTGGTCGTTAAATTATATATTAAATGAAAGACAATGACCAACATCAAATAAGATTGTGTCGCTTGTTATTGAATGAATGTGTTTGTGTTTGACAAAGTGCAAGAAAACAATAAAGTGGGATTGAATTCAAACCAGGCTATTTATTGTATCTATCAACATATTTATATATATAAATCAGTCGTGTATCACAGTAATATTGCCTATATCGTTTCATATATATATATATATTAATACAACAAACGAACACCCGGTTACCCATACCTACACTGAAGAGCAGTTGTTTTGCCCCCGTATTGCCCCCACCCAGCATGTGCGTACAAAAGCCCACTTCATGTACTCCTTGACCCGGGATATAATGTTTTACAATTAATCGGAGGAAGCATACTCTCTCGGGGCGCATGTGTTCACGTACGTGTCTTTGAAAACTATACCGAAATTGTCCCTATTAGTCCTCTCGAAATCTTACATTACCTTAAAAACCTATAAAGAAACCGGTTTGGCAATAAATATTGTACCACCTCATAACTTATATCTTACTTCAAATTCAAGAACACTCGTTTTGGATCAAAAAGTGCAATGTATCCAATAATAAAATCAGTACTTTCCCGCCCTCTTATAGTAGTACCGACAATCACACTTAGCTCCTTAGCTACTTAATTACGACTGCCATTATTTGCCTGCTACGCCGAGTAGTGGCTACGTTGCCAAGCGGTCCCCGGAAGCTTTACTTGGTCTTCTTCTTCCTCTTGCCGGGGCGACGTCTCGTCTTAGCGTCCACAATCTGCTGCGATTGCCTTTTGATGGCGTTCCGTGTGAGGACATCCTCGTCATCGCCACTGTCGTCTTCGTCTGAAAGCCGAAAACAACACTTACATCTGTGATATTTCTCAGCCCGGCCCTCCGTGGATCCATCCTAAGACCTACCCCTGTATACGGAGACCAAGGGTCACGAACTGACCCGGAAAGTGTTGGTTCCCGCCATGGCTCGGGACTCGAACCACCGACCTCTCGCATTCCAGGACGTTCGGAGCGTAACGTCAAACGCGATGTGCCAAAGGGATAATCCCGTTGGCGTAGGTAGTTTTTGGTCTATTTATGTCGCACCGGACCGGTACACAGATATTACACATCCACAAGCATTTGTAGACCAGGAATACATTTTTTGGTATGAGAAGCCTGCTGTGATTCTACTGTGAGCAGTAATCCGCAGCATCATTGAGTCTTTGCCGGGATCATCAATACAAGAAACTATTTGTCATAACATACTGCGACTTTCAACGAATCCGAAACTTCACAAGGTGAAAAAAACCTACCTTCGTACAATAATTTATACCATCTAATATGCTTGTAATTATTGCTTCATTTTAGTAAGCGTATTTCGCGAAGACCAGAAAAATTTTGCTGCAGAAAGAGACTTACCATCAAACATTGTGTCTTTCGTGTTGGCCGGGAACTTCACTCGTGTGTTGTACCGTGGTAGCTTCATTTCAACCGTTGTGTGGAACTGAAACGGCCAAAGCAGATTGTTTAAAGTAATGACGTCAAGAAATTATTGAGAATACGTGGTTAAACCCATACAGCTGCAACCGGCCCTTATCCTCTCCAGAGCCAGCCGTTACGGTAAGCGCTACTCTAACTAACGTAACCCTTTCATGTTAGCCAGATGTACCCGAGGGTCCTACAGACTACTGTAACTACAGGCAGCTCTAACTACAGGCAGCTCTACAGGCAGCTCAGATTACAGGCTACTGTAACTACAGGCAGCTCTAACTACGGGCAGCTCTAACTACAGGCAGCTCTAACTAACTACAGGCTGCTGTAACTGTCATCAAAGGATGCATTGCTGTGACGTTGGTTGAAAGTAGAATTGCGTAAATAGGCATTTACTTGTCAGATGTACCCTTTGTACCCCTAGCCTTGTAAGATTTAAGTTTTAATGTCATATCCTTCGAAGGAAAAGTTTATGGAATAACGAAGCAACGTTGTCTGGCCTAGGTATGATTATCATCAGAGCAAATTTGAATTAAAGAATAGTATTCAGTAAAATGTTTAATTTAATTTAATTTAATTATTAAATGCGTAGTCCATTTGTGACACTGAGACAAACGTGCACCGTGATTGCATACTAGCACATATATTGTTCAGACAGAAAAAGACAACAAAGTTTAAAAGAAGAAATTGATGCCATCTGATTTCGAATGATTCCAGGCCACGTGTGTTCACATATCTTTAGTGCAGCAACTCACCTCTTCCTCCTCCATCTGCCGCTGGACGTCGCCCAGATCTTTGCCTGAGGAATCCAGTTCCTCCATCAATTTCAGGAGCTTCTCCTCCGAGACGGTCAGCTGATCCAGGACATACTCCTCGGACTGAGCGGAAACCTTCGTCTTCTGGACTTGGCTGGACGACTGATGATACCAAGCAAAACAAACGATTCGTTCATAGTACAGTGACGAACGGGCGTTAAAGACACACGAACGCTTTTCTTGTGAAACATAGATAAAAAAAATTGCCTATCGAAAGTGTCCCAACATTTCTATTACAATGTCTCATGCTGTAATGACAATAATAATTAATATACGAAATGAAATGTTGTTATCTTTTCCAGGACGCGAATCCGGGACCTGTTGATTTGCAGATCAGCCTAATTACCTGCTGGGTTAATACCTGTTCACACGAGGCATGACGTTGTAAAGCTCATTGCAGCAAATCAGCTTTTCGACCAACTGTGCAATTGAAGGGCCGGTTTTCAACGCATTGTAAGCTTAGCGCATGTTCTAAAGTTTCGATCAATTTCACGATTTGTGAATTGTCAACCAATCAGCGTCAAGCATTTTAGCCAATCAGCGTTGAGATGAGCACGTTGATATTGTTTTGCATTAAGAGTTATGAACTTGCTTGTATGCATGATGTTATGAATGGTGCTCAAATGGTATGTTTGCCAGGTGGCGATACTGATAATTATTGAGTCGTTTGCCACGCAGTTTGACCGTGTGATCTGTTGACAACCGATGCTTCGACCGTTGTTACGAGTGTTGAAGGAATGATCGCACCGGCTAAACGCGGCATTACGGAGTACAAGCAACAGTCCCCAGAACCTCGACCTCGAGCTTTATCTGGTGCTGGGCACAATACCGGCTCACGAAACTAGTATACATATTGATATCATTTCTGACATCATACCAAAGACTGACCATTCATGCAGTTCCCTCACCGTTTTCAGATGTTTGAGTTTCTCTGACAGATGACAGACTCCCGATTTGACGTCAGTGAGGATCTTGCTGGAGCGGTCCAGCTTGTCGAGCGCGTCTTCCCGGCGTCTCTCCTCCTCGGCTAAGTGCGTCTCGAACTCCTCCAGAACCTGCTGACCACTGCAGCACAATACATACAAATTAAATGGGGCTTCGGGCTGCTTTGGTGTACACAAGGGCCGTGCAACCTCCCGGGACGTCAAAGGAGGAACGGATGAATTAAATATGCCCAGGTTAAGTGCCCCGGCCCGGATTCGAACCCAGGATCCATTAGTAGCTGTTTAGTGCGCTAACCACTGCACCAGGGAACATGTACCCCCCTCACCCCATTCGGAAAGATACAAGCCATACAATAGCACAGACCCTAGCATCTAGATATGGATTCTCAACCATCGACTGGTCGACCTGAAAGTGTGCGAAGTCTAATGTGGCAATGCATTTTTACACTTGCAAAAGTTAATTTAGACCAAATTTGTCGCATTAGCGGTTAATATGTTGAGCTATAAAATGACCCTTTATGTTTTAGACCCGTATTTTCGTCTTTTATAATAGATTCTCTGCAGATTAATGTAGTTAGGTAATAATTATTATTGCATTATTGCATGATGATTAACATTTACTGGATCCAGCGAGAATCATAGGCATAGTCCAGTACTGCCATTCGTCAAAGGTGATGCAGTGAAAAGTACATGACAGCATGTGTCTTACCTGGATAACTTGGCCTCTCCGGAATATTTCATCTCTTCAAATTCTTGCTGCGATTTTTCTTTCTCCTCTTCCAATCGGACAATTGTCTTTTCGTTGTCTATTTTTAGTTGCTCCAGGTGGCGCTGTGTCTCTTCTTGGTTCTCAAAGCGCATTACGACCTCCTGAAAACGGTAAGTGGACATACAACATTGTTAGATATTGGTTACAGACATAATATTATTAGTGTAGCATATTATTCTGATGTGCTATATCCATTATAATTATATCTGTGAAACAAACCCCTTACCCGTCATGTTGATTTATCTGATGATAAAATATCGATACGCGACGCATATGCACTTATTATATAGTTGTCTTAACCTATATTATCTTCCACATTGTCGTAGATTGTAAATAAAAAATACATGTAGATTAAAAACTGGTTGGTTGGTTTATATTCAGGACGCGTTCAAAAAGGAAAAGAAGAGCGAAGCCATGTCCCAGAGGTATAACCTCCTACTCTTTGTGACATGAGATATTTATCCTGCAACCACAGACATGGCCACAGCGCGGCGCGAACCATCGACCCACGTGCCGTTAGGCTCTCAGGTGGCCAGAACGCTCAATGCCAGCGCTCTAACCCACTGACCTATCAGGGAGGCCCCACAAAAACTAGACCAGGGGACCATGAGGTGAAAGGCAAAAGTAGCCCGACACGTACGTATTGGCATACAATCGAATACTCGTTGCAATCGAGAACGCTAAACCACCGGTTTACATATAATTTTCTCACCTGCGTGTCGGACACTCCCGTAGCCTCCTTTATCCTGCGGAAAGCCTCCTCATACGAACAGATCTTCTGTTGCTCGTCCTCTCCCATCAAGGCTTGTCTCTGCTCTGGGGTGAGGTCCTCCTGGGTTAAGGATCCCTGGGCAGCCTAACCGTAAATTAAACACCATATCACCGTAAAAGCAGTGAGAATCATTATAAAGAAATTAAATTATGCATGGCCACATTGGAAAATTATGCCAGATGTCCACATTTTTGACAGCAGATGTGATACTATAGATTTGGATCGTCTACAAATGCAGCAATTTATAAAATTTTAGTAGTCATTATAAGGTAATTCTACGCTTGCTAACCTTGAAATTAACGCCACAACTTGGTTAGCTTCGATCTAAATTAACCAGTGCGAATAACTTGTCGAACAGGTGAGTATTTTGATCGGTTGTATGAGTTCTATTAAATACGTCATCGAAATACTGCCTTGGACTAAACATGTCCTTAATCTGCTGCGTATCGGCCATGTAGTCCGCCGCGCTGGAGATTCGATTAAATAACTCACGATCCTGCGTTCGATCTTCTCCTGTTGTATCCTCTTCTCCTCAGCCTCCTTTCGGACTTGCTGCAGCTCCAGCTCTCGCTTCCGACGCTCGGCGTACACCTCCTTCTCCTGGCGTTCCAGCTCGGCCTTGGCGGCGTCCCGCGCGATCTGGGCGTCCGCCTTCATCGCCTCCAGGTCCTTCAGCTCAGCGCGCAGCCTGGAAACATTCATTGAACGACATATTATACCGGCCAAACCGAGCCAAGCCAGGATCTTCTGCTGGGGATGGGACGTACCCAAGATTGAGATGCCGGATTTGCTAGGGGGTGGGGGGGGGGCTTCTATTGGCTTGGTCAAAGGTAAGGGCTAGCAACTGCATGAGCGTGGCTATACACACCAAATCTGTTCGGTAGATTCTTTAATTCGGGTGATGGTTTGGCTTGAACGTTATTGTAGTTATATGGAATTGTACGATTATATTTTTTTGGAACTTTTATTAGATGAAGATTTCGGTTATGACATATGAGGTATTCAATGTCCAATCCTGGCATAGGCACATTGGGTATCATTTAAGCAACAACACACGGTCATAATAAATACCTCTTGATGTCAACCTCCACATCGTTCAACGTGGTCTCAAAGGTTGAGTGTTCCTGTTCCAGCCGTGATTTGATCTGCTCGTACGTCTTTCTGATGTGCTCTGCTTCCTTACATTTAAGGTTGGCCTTGTCTAAGCGGTTTTCTAAGTTTCGCAAACGCTGAAAATGCAAGCAAACAATCATTCGATTTGCTCATAAAGTACATAATTGGCACTCACTACAATTTTGTTGGCCTTAAAACCGACTGGTGAGGTTTTATCTCCTTAGAGTGAATGCTGGTGGACAGATGAGTAATGTATATTCTGCAGGTTTTACAACTGAATTAGTTTATATTTATTTAAATATAACCTGTATAGCTCTATAGCTTTTTCACATACGTTTTACCAATGAACAGTGAAGGAAGCATGAAAGAAATAGAAAGATATGAAAAATAATTGTTCAAAATATTAGTTACACAGAGCAATACAACCAGTGCAAGTTGTTGTTTATACCTGGGCATCTTCTGAATCTCCAGCATCCGTAGCAACAGCCTCTGATGCATCAGTTATCATCTGTTTATGCTTTGTTTGTAAATCTTCAAGTTTCTTTTGTTTCTTGACTGTCTGGTACTTAAGGTTGTTAAGCACATTAACTTGGTCTCTGACTTTCTCATCCATTTTAGCAATTGCTACCTGCAAACACAAATGCAATATTTAAAATAAATAAATATGCTTATACACAATACGATTGATTCACGAGTCATACAATTATAACAACTTTTGTCACCCCTTCTTGGAATCAATCAATAGGATGGGCACATCTTAATTTGTATACAACCAAGATATGCACAGTAGGGTGTGATAAATATTGCATGGTTGCAGGTGAGTTTCTGGTTTTGTATATCTCACCAGAGAAAGCCAAATCACAAACAGTAATTACTTTGCATGGTTGTAGCATGTGGATTCTATACATGTGCCATTACAAATATTTTCACACTTACTGTTCCTGGCTTGCTCCTTAATGCATTTCTTTCTACTGGATGATCTTCCAAGCCTTTGTTGACAACATGCTCATCTGCCTAAAAAACACATTTGTGGCAGAAAGAGTTTACATAAATTATGGGATAGAAATAAAGTCACATATATTTGATACTAGTTTCACAAGCTTGCCAGTATTAAAAATTTATGAGAGGTACTTAACCTAAAAGGATTAAGTAATATACAGGTAATTAAGCCAACTCACAGCTAGTTTGTCTGCCATAAGTTTTCTCATTTCCTTGTTCTCCTTTCTCAGTTTTGCAATCTTGTCTCTGTTTTGCTTCATGGTCCACTCAGCACTCTCATAGTAAGCCTTTCTATCTCCCTCTGAAAATAAATTATACAATTATGTAAAATATAGAAATAACATAGAGCTGACAAATACCCTCCATGTGAAAGATTACCAGAAAACAAAAGTATATACCACAGCAGTTTTTGGCACTTGTAAAGGCTGCCTTTAATACTGATAGCTAGCATGCAGTCATCAATGGTCTGGTTTTAAGAGAACAAAACTTTTGATCCCTTTTGCATGCTATCAATTGGATATAAACAATCAAAGTTATATTTTATTTGGATCAATCTCGCTAGACATTTGAGAGACCACTAACAGGTACCAACTGCTGTACTTATATCATATTATATAGTATTAACTGTAAATTAATATAATCTAGATCTTAAGCAATTTATTAAAGTTATTCATACAGCAATATTTTTCTTAAGAACTTCTTAGCATATAAGGATACATACCGGTATGTTGTATGCAATACAAATCAGGCAAATGTTGTTAAACCCCTTTTTTTGTCAGCTTAGGCCTAGTACATCTCATGTGGAAAAGTGGCTTTCTTATACCATATATCTGGGCTCGCGCTAGGATATTTTTTTCATTAGCCAATTTGGCTAATTCCATGGAAAAACATTAGCCAAAATTAGCCAAATATATTGGTGTTTAAATCTCATAATTGGAGATGAATGTAGTAGATCTACCATGTAATGTGTTTTCCAGGCACATCTATGCCTCGATAGCCAGAGGAACAGTTGATAAATGGGGTTAAACACTTATTTTATATTCGCCATTTTGGCGAGTGTCCAGGAAGTTCTTATCGCCAAATCCTGAATATTCTCGCCAAATGGCTATTGGCGAATGCTAACGCGAGCCCAGATATATCATCAAAATACACAATGCAGCTATTCTTTACCTTTCAACATAAGATGACATTCTAACACTCATCGAGCTACAAATGGAGCTATTTATTGGTAGCAGATACAATGTTGCAAATAGATTACATCACAGAAAATGAAATGATCTAGTCTATGTGATTTGGCATTTTTGTTCAGAAAATATATGCCATTGGAGCGTTAGCATGAAGAAATACTATTAATATCTGTATCGCAAATATATTAAACATCAATAGTGAAATGATCTAGTTGCTATGGTGTGCGATAGACCCAGTGTAATATAGAGTACATATTGCTCATTTAGCATATACAATGACATGGCAACTAGAGTACTATGCTGTTAATAGAGCATTAACATAACGAAATATTGTTTAATGTACGTCATATAAAGAAGGGTAAAATTGCAGTGCAATCGTAAGCTTGGTATCATTGTGGTACTACTTTTTAACTCCAGCCCCCTTCGGTAATTAGACAGACCATGAAGCAGCATTTATCGATATGCATGACTTTATTAAATTACACACATAAGTTTGCATGGTAACTTAGTTAAGACTTTATCAATAAAATTTCATGGCCTCTCACGACATTAACGTCTGATTTTCAGGCTATGAAATAAAAATAGCATAACTTGTCCTGATATTGATAACATGCATGCCATGCGTCATGATGCGACTACGAATAACGTCAAGCTTACCCAATAACTGCATTTTTCGTCTCAGATCGTCAATCTGGTCAATGGTATTTCTCTGCGTCTGGCCCGGCATCTTGGCGGTAAGGGAGAACCCCTTGCAGGCTCAAAGAAATAGATAAACTGGTTAGAGCGCTCAGGATTGTGTTTGTATCCCTGCTGCCCAAGCCTGCTCTGCTCCGGGCGATGTGTCCAAGTGACCGGAAGTTTACATCTGGACTGTTGCTAGGGTGATATCGCCAGCTGATCGCGCAGGTGCGTTAGCAAGTGCAGGTAGTGGGTCAAAAGTATGGACTATAAGATAAGCATCTGAAGATATCAGAGAGGACTAATTATTTCTGAAATTATAATTAACGAAGTTGGTTCGGTGATATTTCTGGTTTCACACAACCATATTTGTTTTTTTTCACAAATTAATCGTACATCTTCTTTGGTCTTGGTCAGAGAACAAAGACGACGCCGCATTAATTGTAAGGCAACTTCGTTAATTATTGTACACCCAGTTTAAATATGTCGCTGTGTTATACTATTATTAGGCCACGGTATGGCATTTTTGAAAAAAATAATCATCATTAGAAATTTAAAAACATGTCGCATATTTTCGCATTGATAAAATGCATCAACGTGTTTCATATGAGTCATTCAGGCGGACATTACTTCTTACTGTATTGGTTTAGACCTATATGGTGGGCTTAGCTCAGATATATATATAAGTTTACATAAATATATATATATATTTACATTGTTGAAACTAATTATGCAATATATATTCGCTCTTCCGTTAAGTTAAAGCAGCCTAGTTACATGCGCCATCTTAGATTTGTTACATCTTAGAATCAAGACTAAAAGTATCTCATAATTATGATACATATGTTTGATATCTCTTTGAGTCTGTAAAACAACAAGTTTCAACATAAAACTGTGCGGTTTATGTATATCGCGCTCGACTCACTTCCGAGCGAGCCGCGGTCGATCGACATCACACAAAATACCATAACAGCGAACAGGAACGCAGGGATATAAAGCCCGCCACCAACTTCGGCTCCGGTGAACAAGTCGCTTCTCTCCGGATAGGCCACAGGCTTTCAGGATTTAAATTCAATACAGAATACACTTATTTCACATGTAGAAGATTTTGCTAATACAAAAAAAATACTGAATGTATTACTTTAAGGGTGGCATCACGTACATGATATATGGGGTATAAAAAAGGATATGTTAGGCATTGATCGACAGCATCGCAATCCTCCTGTAATTGGACCTCCCCTCAACGCCCTCCATCCACGCGACCCCCGTCCCTTCAACTAACAGGCCCCCATTAAACTATGCCCAAATTTTTGACAACACCGGTAATGAAAGGGGCGGATACCAATAGCGCAAGAATACAAATATAAATATCTGTGAATGCGACAGTGATGCAACGAATAATGGCTGCAGCATAATTATAATTAAAATTAATATGTTTTATAAACACGCTAGGTGCTTCACTGGTCCGTGTCATATGAGTTTTTAAGCAGGGTTTATGCAGAACTATATTTTACGCATGCAGGCGTAGTGTTATATGGTGACTATGCGTACTGCGGTGTAAACAACATGGCGGAACCAGTGCGCCAGTTCATGAGTGAATGTTTATTTAGTTAAAGGCCGTGACCGTACAGTAAGCTAGATCTAGGTCATCTATATATTTCTCGTCGGGAAAACACATTTTAGTGCCGACAACCAGATTTAGTATCAAAATGTCTTCGGAGACTGATGATCTCGTTGAGTTAAATCAGAGTGATGCGGGACAGCAGGACTGTGAACGCAACTCGTTTTACGTGAATGAGAGTGAGAGTGGAACTCGAAACCTCGACCATTATCAAGATTATGCACCACAACATCCTTGCCTTGACAGTACGGGCTTCATACCGACACACTCACAAATGGACCGCAGGGAGAGCATGGACAGTATGGGTACCCCATTCCAGACAGATGGCAGTGAAAATTCACAACTGAATGTTGACCCCCTGGATATAATGGCTCAACATCAAGTTCAACATGAAATTGAAAAGGCAGATGAAAACGAAAACAGAATTGAAAATGGTGAAGTTAGACAGCAGCAACTGATAAAGGGACAGTCATCTATTGATATGTCAAATACAAAAACAAGGGCTAGAAATAGAAAATCATTTGAAGTGAGTATATTATTTTCTAATATTTATATAATATATGTATTTAGATTATAGTCATAAATTTATTCCATAAAACAGCAAAGTCAGCTGTCATTCATTGCTCTTGATGGCTATAGGCTTGACTGAACTAATGTGAAGTAAGTTTATACCTACATCCTGGGTATTAGCCAGAGGCCCACCAGATGGGTGGCAGTTTCGAATATGGCAGGCAGATTTTCAGTTTGGCAGGCACTCAGGCGCTGTTTACCTGCCCAAAAAATCAGCAAACCTCCGCCCCCCCCCCCCCCCTAGTCACAAGTTCTTCAGAGAGCACCCCCCCCCTCCCTCCTCCTTGGCAAATTCCTAGATCCGCCCCTGAATGACGCTTACAGTTTCATATGAACACTTTCTTCTACCAGCTGCAATATTGGCTGGCAAAAACAAAATTTTGGATAAGACCCTGCCTACATCGATACTGATTAAAGTTACTAATTGAACAAAAAGTCAATAGATCTGTTGGACGAGGTGGGGGAATAAAAAAAATGAGCTAGATAGGGTTAAGAACTTTAGAAGCTATCCAATGAAAATATATGACATCAATTTGTATGACCCCAACTGTTACAGTTGGTAGAGTGCTAAAGTCCTAATCGTGGAATTGTATGTTTATGCAATTCCTGATAAGAACTCTTTCTTTATTATACTTTTTTTTATATTTACTGGTGGCAGCAAGCTTTATTTAAGCTGAAAAATGTCTTCCCTGTGATAAAAACTTGATGAACAAAAGACCCTTGACTACCGGGTATAAGCAGTTTCCAAGACCAATCAGAATATAGGGTCAGGGAGCCCTGGAGGATATTTATATTTTGTTGAAATAGTATAACTTTAAATATTGATATAACCCCATTTAATTGCTTCACAAGATCTATAATAAGAGATCAAAGGTTCAATTTATCAATGGCTAGAACTTTTAAAACTTCAGCAGTAACCGCTTATTTTCCCTTCAGTTCTAGAGTATTTTTGGTTTGGGGGAGTAGTTGATTCATATAGATCGACAGTTTGGGGAGTTGTTGCATCTGATACACCGACGGTTCGGGTGAGTCGTTGAATCAAATAGATCGACGGATCGGGAAAGTAGTTGATTCGGACATATAGACGGTTCAGGAGAGTAATTGAGTCAGATAGATCTACGGTTCGGGTGAGTAGTTCATTTGGATAGATCGACGGTTGGGACAAGTAGTCTGATACACCTCGGCTGTTTGGGGAAGTATTTGTGTCGGTTAGATAGATGGTTTGCGGCGGACTAGTTGTGTCTTATAAATGATGGTTCGGGTAAGTAGTTGAGTCACATAGATCGACGGTTCAGGAGATTAGTCGATGCGGATTGATAGATCGAGTCAGATGGATCGACGGTTGGATCTTTTTGATCGACTGTTCTACGGAGTAGTGGAGTCAGATAGATCGACGGTTCGGAGGAGTTGTTGAGGCTGATAGATCGACGATTCGGGGGAATTGCTGTTTCTGAAAGATCGCCGTTATGGGGTAGTAGTTAAGTCAGACAGACCGACCGCGTGCGGGAGTCGCTGAGACTTACAGATAGACTGTTCGATGGATTAGCGGAGTCTCATCGATCGGCGATTCTGGGGATTACTTCAGTCAGATAGTTTAACGGTTCGGGAAATTTGTTGAGTGAGATATATCGACCGTTGGAGGGAGTAGTAGAGACTTATAGATCGACGGTTCGGGCGAGTAGTGGATTTGGACAGATCGACGGTTTGGACAAGTAGTTGAGTGAGATATATCGACGGTTCGGAGGAGTAGTTGAGTCGGATAGATCGACGGTTCGGGAGATTTGTTGAGTCAGGTAGTTCGACGAGTCAGAGAGTTGTTGAGTCGGATAGATCGACGGTTCGGGAGATTTGTTGAGTCAGGTAGTTCGACGAGTCAGAGAGTTGTTGAGTCGGATAGATCGACGGTTCGGGAGATTTGTTGAGTCAGGTAGTTCGACGAGTCAGAGAGTTGTTGAGTCGGATAGATCGACGGTTCGGGAGATTTGTTGAGTCAGGTAGTTCGACGAGTCAGAGAGTTGTTGAGTCGGATAGATCGACGGTTCGGGAGATTTGTTGAGTCAGGTAGTTCGACGAGTCAGAGAGTTGTTGAGTCGGATAGATCGACGGTTCGGGAGATTTGTTGAGTCAGGTAGTTCGACGAGTCAGAGAGTTGTTGAGTCGGATAGATCGACGGTTCGGGAGATTTGTTGAGTCAGGTAGTTTGACGAGTCAGAGAGTTGTTGAGTCGGATAGTTCGACGGTTCGGGGCGTGGTTGAGTCGGATAGATGGATGGTTCGGGGCGTGGTTGAGTCGGATAGATGAACGGTTCGGGGCGTGGTTGAGTCGGATAGATGAACGGTTCGGGGCGTGGTTGAGTCGGATAGATGAACGGTTCGGGGCGTGGTTGAATCGGATAGATGGACGGTTCGGGGCGTGGTTGAGTCGGATAGATGAACGGTTCGGGGCGTGGTTGAGTCGGATAGATGGACGGTTCGAGGCGTGGTTGAGTCGGATAGATGAACGGTTCGGGGCGTGGTTGAATCGGATAGATGGACGGTTCGGGGCGTGGTTGAGTCGGATAGATGAACGGTTCGGGGCGTGGTTGAGTCGGATAGATGGACGGTTCGGGGCATGGTTGAGTCGGATAGATGGACGGTTCGGGGCGTTGTTGAGTCGGATAGATGGACGGTTCGGGGCGTGGTTGAGTCGGATAGATGGACGGTTCGGGGCGTGGTTGAATCGGATAGATGGACGGTTCGGGGCGTGGTTGAGTCGGATAGATGGACGGTTCGGGGCGTGGTTGAGTCGGATAGATGAACGGTTTGGGGCGTGGTTGAATCGGATAGATGGACGGTTCGGGGCGTGGTTGAGTCGGATAGATGAACGGTTCGGGGCGTGGTTGAGTCGGATAGATGAACGGTTCGGGGCGTGGTTGAGTCGGATAGATGGACGGTTCGGGGCGTGTTTGAGTCGGATAGATGAACGGTTCGGGGGAGTAGTTGAGATTCAACTGTACGATGGATTAGCTGAGTCTCATACATCGGCGATTCTGGGTATTACTTCAGTCAGATAGATCGATGGTTCCGTATTTCTTTTGAGTCAGATGTATCGACTGTTCGACGGAGTAGTTGAGACTTATAGGTAGACTGTTGGAAGGAGTAGATTAGTCTCAGATCGATGGTTCGGGAGGGTTGTACAGTCAGATAGATCGAATGTTCGAGGGAGCAGTTGAGTCAGATACATCGGTGGTGGCTTTGGGGGAGTAGTTGAATCTGATAGTTCGGCGGCTCGGGGGAGTATTTGAGACTTATAGATCGACTGTTCGAGGAAGTGGCTGAGTCTCATATATCGACGATGCGGGGGAGTTGTTGGGTTGGATAAATGGACTGTTCGAGGGAGTAGTTGAGACTTAAATATCGGCTGTTCGAGGGAGTAGTTGAGACTTAAATATCGGCTGTTCGAGGGAGTAGATGAGACTCGAGCATAGATCGACTGTACGAGAGAGTAGCTGAGTCTCATGGATCGAATGTTCGAGGAAGTTGTTGACATATTGACGGTTCCGGGGAGCAGTTAAGTCTGATGGATTGACGGTTTGGCGAAGTAGTTGAGTCAGAGAGACCGATCGTTTTGGGGAGTTGCTTAGTCGGATATTGATCTCCGGTTCGGCCGGGGAGTAGTTGGGCGTCCACGTCATCACTGCTCTGTCGAGCGGGCGACGACTGGTTGCCGTTCAGGATGCAGGGACACCTAATGGACCTAAATTCACAATGATGTCGTTGCTCTGAGCTACCCCCTGCATGCGAAAAAAGCTGTTATGGGAACCCGGCGAAGCGAGACATTCAGCCAAACACGACAAATTTATAATGCCGCCTCATTTCATTTGGATCACATTCATTTATGTGAACTGTGGATCTACAGAGGTCTGACAATTGGAATTGCAGAAATGTACGGCCGGTGTGACATGCGGAAGTGTTCCCCATGCGCAGCTGTCCCCCTTATATGGAAGACATAGTATTGGGACCATCTCCGCTCCATGTGGTGCCATTATGATAGATACAGGGGGGACATCTCCGCATAGGGGACAAACCCGCATGCCACACTGGGATATAGGTATCTTGGGTAGATCGAGTCACTGCAGCTATCTCGGTACTCGTCGCTGTGGAACGGCCAGCGCAAATAAGAACTGTATAAGAGAATAACGTGTTTTCCTTCATCGTATATAATTCATGTATATAGTTGATGTAACACTATATTGCTTACTAAATAATTGTCTTTATTCCAGCCAACTCCGTTTCTGAGTATTGACAACTTACCAGCCAATAAGAGACAAACATCTCCAGCTGACAACGGTAAGATTTTAAACCCCTTTTTGTATCACATTCAAGATTATAAATTATCCATTGTTTGATCAATGACTACATCCCACTATAACACGCGACTGTTCAGACTAGAAACTGTCCGGTTACTGTGATTGTGCAAGTTATCGATCTCCCCGCGGAGGGTGTTAGACCTGGGCGTTAGGCTACCGCTATATGGGGAATACTGCTGGGAGGGTGACGACTTATTTTATTAATAAATCTCTCTCATGTCGTCGATATAAAATTACCCAATACCCTAGTAATCCAATAAGAGGCGGTCGCAATAATGGGACCTGGGACGAATTCCTCATTGTTATTCACACCTTACTTTATTTTAGAAGGATCTGACCATGTTATAACATACGACCGCCTACTTATTGACTGAGCTAGGGGGTCTCTAACCACGCATTGAGTGGGTGTGCTCTAGCAATTCATTTCAATTAGCCACTGTGGCTAAACACCTTCAATTGTCTTTAGCCACATGCAGATCCCATTAGCCACATATATGTTGCATTTTTCCCTTCCACATCATATAACATAACTTTCGCGAAATCATGTTTTGATCTTTGATCGAAAACCAAGCAATTTTTTTCGTTTTCGCCACTGTGGCGACACGCACAGGCCAATCTTGCGCCACATACATTTGGCTTTCGCCATTGGCGATGTGGCGAACGACTAGCGCGCACCTAGAGTGGCCTCCCTCAACTTACTGGCTGGAGAAAAGTCACATAATGCAGGAATCCTGTATTTTTTTGGTTTACCCTGCTGCAACATTAGAACCGGCAATTTTCTTCGGTAAGGGTTTCTATTTATGTAAAAAAAAAAATTTATCATTTTCTTAATTGTTAATGTATTTGTAGCTACGAGAAAGCATAAGCCTAAGCCAGTGCCAAGAGTGCCTCGAGTTCCCCTAAATACACCAGCCCCAGGAAACGGAGAAGGAGAACCACTCTCTAGGTAAGTAAAATATAAAATATCTTCATATAAAATGTATATATCCTTTCCATCAATTACCGGGTGCCGGCGCGACAGCTCAGTGGGCTAGAGCGCTCGCATTGAGTGCTCTGGTCACCTGAGAGCCTAACGGCACGTGGGTCGGTGGTTCGAGCCCTGCTGTGGCCATGTCTGTGTGGTCGCAGGATAAAGATCCCATGTCTTTCTTCGTAAAGAGTAGGGGGTTACCCCCGGGGACATGGCTCCACTCTCCCTTCCTTCTCCCATTGACGCGATATGACCAAAAGTGGTTAAAGCGTCCTGAATAACCAACCAACCAACTATCAATTACGGAAGTGACACTTGATAAAGTTTTTCGTTGCAAAGGCACCTCAAGGAATAAGAAGCATAGGCGGTCAGACAACGCTTGGAGGCTGGCGTGTGAATACACAGTGTAAAAAATTCCCCACGTGTTCCCCTTTAACTTTAGTAGAAGTGGCTCGTCCGGGGATGGAAATGGCTCAGTCCCTGTATATTGGCGACGTTGTGGCCCTGGTAGCAGTGGCTCGTCCGGGGATGGAAATGGCTCAGTCCCTGTATATTGGCGACGGTGTGACCCTGGTAGCAGTGGCTCGTCCGGGGATGGAAATGGCTCAGTCCCTGTATATTGGCGACGTAGTGGTCCTGGTAGCAGTGGCTCGTCCGGGGATGGAAATGGCTCAGTCCCTGTATATTGGCGACGTGGTGGCCCTGGTAGCAGTGGCTCCTCCGGGGATGAAAATGGCTTAGTCCCTCTATATTGGCGACATTGTGACCCTGGTAGCAGTGGCTCGTCCGGAGATGTAAATGGCTCAGCCCCTGTATATTGGCGACGGTGTGGCCCTGGTAGCAGTGGCTCGTCTGGGGATGGAAATGGCTTAGTTCCTCTATATTGGCGACGTGGTGGTCCTGGTAGCAGTGGCTCGTCCGGGGATGGAAATGGCTTAGTTCCTCTATATTGGCGACATTATGGCCCTGGTATAGCAGTGGCTCGTCCGGGGATGGAAATGGCTTAGTCCCTCTATATTGGCGACTGTGTGACCCTGGTAGCAGTGGCTCGTCCGGGGATGGAAATGGCTTAGTTCCTCTAAATTGGCGACGTGGTGGTCCTGGTAGCAGTGGCTCGTCCGGGGATGGAAATGGCTTAGTTCCTGTATATTGGCGACGTTGTCACCCTGATAGAAGTGGCTCGTCCGGAGATGGCATTGTGAAAATATATGTAGGAGAGAAATTGAGATCAGTATCATCTCTAAACAAATTGAAAACGAATTTTAGAGGTCAGTTTACGTCACACTGGTGCAATTATATGCGGCCAAAACGTGCCTCCTGCATCCCAAAAAGTGCTGTTGCTGTTATACAAATATCAATTGTCAGCGTTCTGGCTGACATACGTTGGACAACTGTATGTCTCAACCAAGTTTCCGGTAACTGGCCCAGTTTACAATTACACTTTCTGTGGGGCTTAATTTCGCCGGTCGGCTTGCGGCATTTAACACCATGGACTGGTCCTAGTCTGTTGACCCATGACGATAACAGATTAGAATCAAGACTGCCTGGGCTCAGGCCAATAGTATTGCATCAGAATTGGGCTTTAGCAGATACAATGCAAGGCTGAATTTCAGACATGAGTTGGTACTTTGAGTCCAAGGGCAAGTTGAGACGTATTATTTGTATCAATGTGGCAGCATTCATTATAAAAGGCAGGCGCTTTAGGGGCGTATCGTGACATCCAGGGTTAGTGCTTTTTATATCTGTAAGACCTAGATGCAATTAGACAAGACCAAGCTGCCAAAACCAACTTTTAAACCAAACGTTTGTTTGTATGTATCGATCGTGTGTAACGCGACATCGAACGGACTTCAAACGGATGTCTAATTGGTAATCGATAAAATAAATCACGATAGTGCTGCTCTACTACACTACAAGACGACTTCCCCGGGGTATTCATGATCCTCATTCCCTGACCGGTGATACGAGTGTAACAGACTTGTAATATTCCTCCCCGATACCCAATGGATACCCCATATAATGTGTCCGTGTACGTGGGAATGTTTACGTCGGTTGCCATGGCGCTGTCGGTCTGTGTTTTGTCTGGCCGTCGGGCACCATTGGTTCCCAGACGGGAGTCGGGCCTGGACGTGGGGTGTCCTGTCGCGCTCACTGGGCTGGATGGAGTGTATCGATCTCCAAGCTCCCGCCCTCGTCAGACCAGGGCCCGGGCCAACGCCGTACAAAGTGGCCTCTTAGTACGTGTAGCGAGCAAACAACGTACGACATACGACATAGGCCATCTGTCTTCCACGGCGGCAACTGAAAGAGAACAAGCACTTGAACATTTAGGATTAGAGCCATGATCGATCGAGCATAGCACGGAACGCCCACTTCGTTGAACTGTGAATTATACAGCGGGACTTCTTAGGCGGAGGAGGTGTGGATGAAAACGTTTGGCGCATAAACATCCTTGACAACAACACAGCCCGGACTCCAATAAGCATACGTTTGTTTAACGGGATATATCGTCTCTGCTTATATAATGCTATCAAAATCCACGTGTATTTGATGCGTGTGTTGGCACAAATAACGCGTGGAGGTTCATTGTGTTGAGCGACCGTCATACTGACAGCACAACGGTAGGATATTAATTGGTAGCGTTCATCTGATTCTGCAAACTCTTGGCCATCACACACCGTGGCATGAATACAATTCGTTTCCCCGTGAACAGTGACATATTTAAATAGTTTTAAATACCTTTGGTCTCCATATAGTTCTTATTCGAAACCAAATAATCCTATTTTTGGTAAAGAAAATGTCACGCTGTTTTCTTTCATTGGTAGAGGAGAAAACAACCCGGTAGGCCAGAGGCCGGTATCCAATGGAAACAGGAATAGTGCGAGATCTCCGCCACAACGCGGCGTTGCCACGACATCCAAGGAGCGACCTGTGAATCATCACGTGAAACAGCCTTTTAAACATTCAGTTCGCCAGCCAGTCAGCCAAGTAAGACAATGAACGTTCTGTGTATGTTGACTTGATTACGAACGGTTACAATGAGGCCACAGTAATATTTGTAAAACATTCCGACTCAATTCTGATATTAAGTGTATGTAATGTGCATTTATTATCTTGTTCTTACTGTGGGTCGCTGGTTCGAGCCCCGCTGTGGCCATGTCTGTGTGGTCGCAGGATACAGATCCCAAGTCTTTCGTAAAGACTAGCCCAGCCAACATGACCTTATGGGTCCCACGTGGGTTTTGGATGGGCTATGTGGGCTTGGGATTTGGCTGGGCATTTATATGGGCTCCTGGTGGGTCCCACGTGGGCGCACCCACCAACACAATTTCGTCAGTGTTCTTTCTGTAAATCATAAGTCATGCCTATTTATTCATGATCTAATGTTTAAAAAGTGCACAAATCACCCCGAGGAAAAAATATCAACTTGCATTTACATGGGATTTATGTGGGTTTTTCATGTGTCAGCCCACGCAATGTTTGTGTGGGTTCCAGCTGGGCATTTAATGGGCTTTCATCTGGGCTATTGATGGGTTCCACATGGGCACGCCCATAAACACAATTTCGTCAGTTTTTTGTAAATCATAAGTTAAGCCTATTTATTCATGATCTAACTTATAAAATGTGCACAAATCACCACGATGTAAATATATCAATTTACTTTTACTAAAACCCAGTTCCAACCCATATGGGTCGGCCCACAAGGGGCCCACTTAAAGCCCAGTTCCAACCCACATGGGCCGGCCCACATGGGGCCCACTTAAAACCCAGTTCAACCCACATGGGCCGGCCCACATGGGACCCACTTAAAGCCCAGTTCCAACCCACATGGGCCGGCCCACATGGGACCCACTTAAAGCTCAGTTCCAACCCACGTGGGCGGCCCACATGGGGCCCACTTAAAGCCCAGTTCCAACCCACATGGGCCGGCCCACATGGGACCCACTTAAAACCCAGTTCCAACCCACATGGGCCGGCCCACATGGGACCCACTTAAAGCTCAGTTCCAACCCACGTGGGCGGCCCACATGGGACCCACTTAAAGCCCAGTTCCAAGCCACATGGGCCGGCCCACATGGGACCCACTTAAAGCCCAGTTCCAACCCACATCCCAGCAAACACGGAACATTCGCGTAATATTCGCTCAATGTTATTGCCATGTTATGTTACGGACGAACATTCCCGTAATATTCCTGCGAATATTACGGACGAACATTCTCGTAATGCTCGCTAAGTGTTCTCTCCGTGTTACGTCACGGACGAATTACAAGGATGTTTTGCGAATGGTACGCTTGCACAAAGTAAATTTTGTTACGTTATATTCTATGCATTGAAACTTAAGGGAGGGCACACAGCGGCCGATCTATGAGGGTGAAGGATGGGGGGTGGGGCTCTCTAAAAAAAAATAGCGAGCGGGGGGGTAGGTGGAAATGACCGCGGATGTCCACCCAGGTAAAAAAACAATGTTCTCCGAATGTGCTCCGAATATGCTCCGAATATTCCGCCAATGATGCGGGAATATTACCAAAAATCATTCCGGGAATGTTTTTCAGGAAATTTTCCTTAATATTCAGGGAATGCCTTTTGCGAATATTACCAGCGAACCTTCCCAGAACATTAAATGAACATGATGGTGCACTCACAGAAATGAAGCAGACAACTGTTTAACATTTTTAGCATCTTTATTATTATATTACCGCGTGGTTGACAGGTCAATGCGCCAATATAAACTGCATAACAAGTTGAACGCAGTCATATATTTTTTTCAAGTGCAGTGGGTGGGGGAGGGGGAATGTTTTCGCCTTTAACAGTCCGTAACATCCCCTTAAACAACAACCCCCGCCCCCCCCCTTGGATCCGCCTTTGCATTGCATCTACGCAATGTCTCTTTCCAATGTAGGCCTATTGCATTGTTGGAAAGCCCGACTTTTACACGGCTCAAGTTCGCACGGGGGGCTGGGATGCAACCCCACTAACCCCCCCCCCCCCCACCCACCACCACCACCACCACCACTAGACCCGCCCCGGCCACGGAATTTGACAATGGGACGGAGGGGGGGGGGGGATTCGGGGCACTGTTATACCAATCAGGGGGGAGGGGGTCCGCGGGTGTCCCTTGGTGTCTGGGAGAGCGGACGTTTGTGATCAAAAAGATACCCCCTGGGGGCGCGTGTTAGCCCGGAAAAAAGAATAAACCGAGCGGTGTCTGCATGTAAAGACATACAGAGGGTCAACGAAAAAAATACCCCGGCCGAGTGCGGTAAATCGATCCGACCGAGCGGATTTGGGAGGTGAAAAGGTCGGGGGCGGGGGCGGGGGCGCCGCCCCGCACCCCCAAAAAGAAAAAAACAACAACAACTCAGCTGTGCCCATGCCCATGCCATGCCCAAGACCCCCCCCCCCCCACCCCCCCGGGCGCTTGGTGTGGCGCCAGCGGCTGATTGACGGCAATATACACATGTTTACCAACAGAGGGATCTCGCTCAACTCACCGCTCAAAGCTCTAGCGAGCGCCCTCTGTCGGAGAGTGGACATTTAATCTCGTGGAAGTTGAACGGTTTTCTTCGAAAAGAGACGCCCATGAACTGAAGGTAAGTTCGAATATACACACATCAGCGATACGATCACCTTTTAATAAATATGCTCAGTTGCTTATGAAGTAGGCAGGATAAGAAATGTGTAACTTTTGTAGTCTATCAGCCCCTTGACGCTGTGAAAATTGACTAGATCTAGGCTTGGCGCAAGTGCCCCCAGGCAAGCCCGCTTCTCTAGGGGCACAACGGTAACAATGTTAAAATCCTTCGACGTTAGTAGGGAATCGACTGTAGCTTTTATTATAATGCGGGCGCGTACAATAACAGTGCTTACGTATTCTATATACCTTGTTCTATCTTCTGACATCAAGAAAGTGTGTCAACACTAGATTGTTCCAGTCATATTTTCGCGAACAAATGTTGGAGCATGCGACTTTTCCCTACCAACCGCCATGTGTATGCAGCGCCACCTGGCGAATCCCGCCACCATTTGAACCATATGTAGCCTGGGTCCGAAACTTTGTAACAGTCAATGACCTGTGAAAGAGGGCGCTGCTGTTGTCCTTAAGTTCAAAGTAAGCGACTGACAAGGCCCTCTAGCGGAGAGTCATATGCTAACGGAGAGGAGGAACCAACTCGCATTCACAGGTACCGGCATCCGCCAAAAACAAATATGGCGGATGGCTGGTCGGGAACAGTTGTGTGCTCCAACATTTCTTCGCGAAAGTATAATCGAAACAACCTAGTGTCGACACACTTTTTTGATATCAGATGATAGAACAAGGTATATAGAATACGTAAATACTATGATTGTTCGAGGAAACATTATAATAAAAGCTACAGTCGATTCCCTACTAACGTCGAAGGATTTTAACATTGTTACCGTTGTGCCCCTAGAGAAGCGGGCTTGCCTGGGGGCACTTGCGCCAAGATCTAGGCCTATTCTGTGCATGATCAAAATTCAAATGATTTGTCCCTGGCCCTGGCCCCTGGGGCTGGGCCTGGCACTAAAGCAGCTAAGCCTAAGTCTAAGACTAAGTGGCAGATTTCGCTGGCGTGCCGAGCTGCCGAGTGGTCAGGTGGTAGATTTGATGTCAGAGCCAGCACTGGACCTAACCCGGGTACATCATGCCTCTCTGACCGTAAATAAAGCAAGGGTGAGAGCCATGCCCTGATGCCAATCACCACTGACACCAGCCTAGTCCCGTGTGACGTTTTCTAGGGAAAACAGTCACGTTGCCGACCATGTAAATTTTGGACACATTTTAAAAAGAAGATGGCGACTGACTCCCGTTAGAAGCTACAGCATTCATTGCTTCTCAAAAACTAACTTCATCTAATTCTGGTGCTCAAGATGCACACCTTGCTGATATAACCCCCTAATTTCTACTTTTGTCACGTTTTCCTGAAGTTTTTCCCGCTCTCTCGCGGCCATCATGAATTACCAAACACCGAAAAATACGGATGTAGCCACACCATCTTCATGTGGTGTGGAGGGCCCTGAATTCCCTGGTCAGAAAAACAAAGAAAAGTTCACTCTTCAAATATATCTATAACATTTTCAGTCAACCCTTTTGTTTGATTATCTTTCACAGTGGTAGTTTACTCCCTCTGTGAAATTTGGGTGCTGACATAATATTCCACACATTTTGTACTTGTCATGTGTGCAACACATTTTCGGTGTTTAGAACTTTGGGTTCAAAATGAGGTAGGACTTCCGTTTTGCTAAATCAGACCAGCTCAAGTTGAAAAATTGCTTATTCTGTACCTTCAGATCATGAATTAGTTTAAACTTACTGGACAAACAGGTAGTGTACTATTATAGCAAGCTCTTGCCATTAATGAGAAACCTCTTGCCATAAGTTTTATATTTCATGTGAGAAATTAGCATGGAGGGACTTGTGGCCCTATTCCTTGAATTGGGCGACTTGGGGCTAACACCAGCCCTAAAATTAGAAATCGCGGACCGATGGCTCAATTAAGTTGAATATCCTAACAGAATTCCATTTGCCGGATGTGACAAATGCAGCCTGGCAGTGATCATGCTAAGCTTGTTTACTTCCAGCGAATGGCGAAGCATTGACAACGAGGCAAGAGGTGATAAAAATTGCCCAGATTACAAGAAAAGACACTACCGACCAAAGAAATGACTGTCCGACAAAAGTCATCAAGGCTGAAAGGTTTCAGGAACTGAGTGGAGTACATTGACAGGTAGGCACTGCATATTTATTCTGTTAGGACATTTAACTTGAGCCTTCAGTACGCGATTTCTAATAGCAGGGGCTATGTAATAAATGCTGACATAGAGCGTAGAAAAACAAAACAAAGAACAATCAATCAGGTGTCGATTGCAGAATGTATACAAATAAATGCACCTTAGAAATCTATTCAAGTTGTTCTTCATACCTTTATAGTTCCAAAGGCGAGGAAAATGCCTGTAAATAACTTTGAACACTTTTTATATTTATAGAACTTTACAATAAGTTAATAATTGTTTTTATTTCTCGCCATTATATCACTGTTACAGAAGTTTAGCAATTTAACACTGAAATGTGAGACAAGAACGGTGCTGTAACAGTGACATGGCAGCAAGGAAAAGTTGTAAATACTTGTTATTAGAGAAGTTCCATAATTACAAAGAGTTACTTGCATACATTGTTTTACAGGCATTTTTGTCGCCTTTTCACCCATAAAGGTATGCACCACTTGACAGCTTTAAAAGGCCTTTTTTTTGTGTACGTTCTGCAGTCAATGCCCAAAAGTGTGCTAATTTCAAATCAAGGCAAGCAACCGACATTCTCATGGCTCTCTCTTATTTCTGTGGGTCTGACTAGTGTCAGGTAGGACGCTAATTCATGTTCAATCTATCTTTGCAGAAGCAAGATGTCAAATTGCAAGCAGCTCGATAAGTGTTGTTTCAATGAGATCCTCGCAGAGATGATGCGCTTTGCCCCACACATCAAGAAAATGGAGGTAACTGAGGCTACTTACAAATTGTAACAATCGTTGTTTACATGCTGCCTGTGACAGACATTAACTTTGGATGTCGCCTGTCCTGTGGAGCATGTGGTGTGGAGATTGACCTGCCCTCTTTGAATATTTACCTGTCCTATCAAATTTAAAAAACGACAACTAAGAAACTATTTATTTACTGTGGTATATACACCTGGAAGTTCGACGATTCTGCAACGTCATGTTCCGCAAAGCAAGTGTCTAGTCCTGAGCCTAGTTTTCCAATGTTTTATGGTTGGGGCCAACAAGCGAAGGCGACTGTGCACTTATTGTTCGCATTGATCAGTGCCTGCAGGGTTGTTTGCTAAGTGTAACTGCTGAACATGGCTCAATACAGAGAGATCACAGTCTAAATCTTAACCTGCCCCGTCAGGCATACAACCATCATTCTAACCTGTCTGACCATGTAATTAAACTGTCCCAGGCAGTCAGTTATGTCTCTCCCTGGCTGCAGAAATGATACCCTTAAATGTTTGCTTGTGAATAAAGGTATTAATGATAGCTCACATGTATGCCACTAACTGTAACTGACCGCTGCTTGCCTTTTTTTTAATAGGTGCCGGCGATGGAGGATCTTGAAGCTGACTGAGAGAAGTTGACAAAGCAGCATGTAATACAGAAGTATGTTGAAAAAAAACTAATTCTGCCCTCTTTATTTCTCCCCTCCCCAAACTTAGGTATCTCCCCTCCCCTCATTTGGGGTGTCTCCCCTCCCTTAACTTAGGTGTCCCCCCCCTCCCCTAACTTAATTTATTTCCCCTCCTCAAACTTTAAGTCTATCCCCTCCTCAAACTTTAAGTCTATCCCCTCCTCAAACTTTGGGTGTCTCTCCTCCCCTAACTTGGGGTGTCTCTCCTTCCCTGACTTGGGTGTCTCCCCTCCCTGCCCTAACTTTGATGTCTTCCCTCCCTAACTTAGGGCCTCTTCCATTCCTTAACTTGGGGTGTCTCCCCTTCCTTAACTTAGGTGTCCCCCCTCCCCTAACTTAGGTGTTTCCCCCTACCACAACTTTAAATGTATCCCCCTCTCAAACTTTGGGTGTCTCTCCGCCCCTAACTTGGGGTGTCTCTCCTTCCCTGACTTGGGTGTCTCCCCTCCCTGCCCTAACTTTGATGTCATCCCTCCCTAACTTAGGGCCTCGCCCCTCCCAAACTTAGGGTCTCTTCCATCCCTTAACTTGGGGTGTCTCCCCTCCCCCAGCTTATGGTGTCTCCCCTCCCTTAACTTAGGTGTCCCCCCTCCCCTAACTTAGGTGTTTCTCCTCCCCCAACTGTAAGTGTATCCCCTCCTCAAACTTTAGGCGTGTCTCCTCCCCTAACTTGGGGTCTCTCTCCTTCCCTGACTTGGGTGTTTCCCCTCCCCTAACTTTGATGTCTTCCCTCCCTAACTTAGGGTCTATTCCCTCCCAAACTTAGGGTCTTTTCCATCTCTTAACTTGGGGTACTACCCCAACTTCGGGTGTCTCTCCTCCCCCAGCTTGAGTGTCTCCGCTTGCCTAACTTGGGATGTCTCCCCTCCCCTAACTTTGGGTGTCTCCCCTCCCCTCACTTGGAGTGTCTCCCCCCCCCCTTAACGTAGGTGTCCCCCCCCCTCCCCTAACTTAAGTATTTCCCCTCCCCTAACTTTAAGTGTATCCCCTGCTCAAACTTCGGATGTCGCTCCTCCCCTAACTTGGGGTGTCTCTCCTTCCCTGACTTGGGTGTCTCCCCTCCCCTAATTTTGATGTCTTCCCTCCCTAAGTTAGGGTCTCTCCCCTCCCAAACTTAGGGTCTCTTCACCCCCTTAACTTGGGGTGTCTCCCCTCTCCCAACTTGGGGGTGTCTCCGCTTGCCTAACTTGGGGTGTCTCCCCTCCCCTAACTTATGGTGTCTCCCCTCCCCTAACTTATGGTGTCTCCCCTCCCCTAACTTTGGGTTTCTGCTCTCCCATAACTTAGGGGGTCTCCCCTACCCCAAAACTCTTCTTCTTCCTTCAAATTGAAAGGGTTCTTCGCTGTAGTAGCGCAATGGTCTGTCAACCACGCGGTAATGTTATTATAGAGACTGTGTTAAACTTGTTATACAGTTTGTATTGGCGCAATGGCCTGTTAACCACGCGGTAATGCAATTATAAAGAATGAGTTAAACTTGTTATACAGTTTGTATTGACCCAATGGTGTGTCATCCATGCGGTAATGTAATTATAATGACTGCGTTAAACTTGTTATACAGTTTGTATTGGCGCAATGGCCTGTCAACCACGCGGTAATGCAATTATAAAGACTGCGTTAAACTTGTTATACAGTTTGTATTGACGCAATGACGTGTCATCCACGCGGTAATGTAATTATAATGACTGCGTTAAACTTATTATGCAGTTTATATTGGCGCATTGACTTGTCAACCACGCGGTAATATACTAATAAAGATGTTAAAAAAAAATTTAAACAGTTTTCTGCTTCATTTCTGTGAGTGCACCATCATATTCGTTTAATGTTCGGGGAAGGTTTGCTCGTAATATTCAAAAAAACTCTCCGAATATTTTCCGAATATTCCGCGAATATTCCCAAAAAATATTCCCCGAATATTAAGAAAACTTTCCTGAAAAACATTCCCGGAATATTTTTTAGTCATATTCCCGTAACATTGGCGGAATATTCGGAGAATATTATTTTGTAACCTGGACGTGTAGTCCGCTTAACTGTACTGTAAAATTGGATACTGCCGTGACTGATGTTAAGAGCAGCGTCCCAGTCAACATGTACATGATGGTCCCACGTGGGGCCCACATGGGACCATCATGTACATGTTGACTGGGAGGGGGTTACCCCCGGGGACATGGCTCCACTCTCCCTTCCTTCTCCCATTGACGCGATATGACCAAAAGTGGTTAAAGCGTCCTGAATAACCAACCAACCTTGTTCTTACTGTTATATCTCTACAACATGCAAGTTCGCCTGAACACTTAGTAACCCCGCAGTCTATATAGTAGCATGTTCGGCCTTTGTCGAGTGTGCTCTGCTTGGCCAGAACAAGCGGCTGGTACGTGGTTCGAATTTAATTCACCTGTGCAAATATGTAGAGCGGAGTACAGTATAGAGGCGTGGCTCCTCTCTTCCTTGACCCTCCCATTGTCAACAAGTTAATGTTTTATTGGTGTTGCCCCTGGGCATTGTTTTCAGTCTGTAGCCATCCAACCAGACCAAGATATGAAGGAGAAGACAGCTGCTGCCACCAACCGAGTGGCAATGTCATTAGCGGGGCAAAAAGCTGACCAGGAGAAACGTGTGCAAGGGAGGCTGCTGAAGGGAAAGTGAGTTTCATCCTTTTGTTAAACATGAGCTTTTATCATAACACATGGCAAAGGAAGTTGTGTACGTTGAACATGGCGAGAATGCTCAACTGTGAAGCGATAAATAGGTTTATGTTACGTTCAATAATTATTCTCTGCCGAGGGAGAGGGAGGTTAATTGGTGGGATACATGTTGATGAGTATTATTGAATTACATTTGCAAATCATATCAATCAAATATGATGACCCAGGGCTGTTGAATGGTCTTTTCCCTTGTTTTTATCCCATACTGCTTGATACAATTATTCGTTAGTGCTTCACTTTTGACCCATATAGACGTAAAACCGCGTTATCCAGATGGCAGAATGATAGTGTTGTCAGCGTTGCGGTTTATGGATATATTACTGTATATTATATTTCGTCGACTCTCGGACGAAGAGACGAATATTCATTGGTATGACGCGCGCGGAACCGAGTGTAAATTATTTGCTATGAATGGGCTGATAATACTTCTACTCATATTAACCATACATTGTTATAAATTTCAAGTCGTGGCGAGTAGGGTCTTGGCTGGCCTTAGCAGTATTATAACGGGTACTTTTTAGTAAATGTTAGGTTATTTGGCATGGAGGAAAATCAAATGTGCATATTCGCCCTTTCGTGAAATACCATATTTGGGCCATAAGTCGGTTCGCCGCCGATTCGCCGCTCTGTGATATAACAATTGACCGGTTAGACCGCATTCGCCCTCATCACAAACGCAATGTTGCCGTCTTCATAAGCTTTATTGATTAACTACTAAGCATTTGAATCGACACAACAAAGTACATAACATATTTATAAGCTTCTCCAGCCCGCTGATTTAATCAATACTAACAAACGCATATGAGGACAGCCCAAATAAAATGGGGGAGATTTCTATAAAATACCTGATGGTCCGGGTGAGCAATGACAGGTATTTTGCCACTCATCATTTCTAAGAGGTCTTTGTATTTGGCCTCAGAAAGTTTTGGCCGGGTTTTTATAGGCCGGTGCGGGTGCCGAATGTGTGGTTGACAGCCTCCTGTCTTGTAAGTTCAGCCACGACCACTGGCAATCGTGGTGGGATAACTTAAACCCGATCTTCAACGGGTAACATTTCTTGACGTGGATTTACCTGACCTTCGTCCTATCTACCTGGATACCGTCTTCGGCAGTTCTGCATCTAAGAATGCTCAATTCTGCAGAAAGCGCCTTCCGGTCTAAAAAAGCACTGGTTGTCGGCTGCGTGACATGGTTCCGATTTCGTCTTGATGCTTCGATCAAAGTGGCCAACTGAGATGGTAACATTATTTCTGGAACACGCTGTATCGCGCGCTCGACGCAGCTGTGGACACTATCGCCCTCGTTCTGTCCATGGTGTGGCTCAAAAAAGTGTAATGTTATTTCAGTCACGTGTTTAGCTTCCTGCAGAAATCGGAGAAACATCGCCGGAAGTATTGTATTTCTATTTTGTCCAGAACATGAGTCGCAAAACAAGTACACTTTGTTTTTCTGGCCTTGGTCCACTTTGTTCAAGTACATAGACAAGTTGGACGCTATTTCATTCGCACCACGTGATGCCACACCTTCATGCCAGAAGAAACAATGACACTCCTTTGAGAGAACGCTATACACAGTAAAATTAAAGCAAGAAAGCCGCCGACGATAAAAAATCTTGCACCTATTGGTTTTCGGCAAGTACAATACTTGTTCTAGGTCAAAACATGCCAAGGCGACGGAGGGATCAGCTCTGATCCTAAGACTGCTTTTAATTTCTCGGACCTTGATCTTTTCAGAAGTATGAGTGTCGTATGCCTCGGCAGTTAGGGCATCTCTCTGTCCATTCTTGTTTGTCTGGTGATAGGTGGAACACAATCCACACATATCTTTCTTGGGAACGTGAAATTTCAACTTCATCGACTTGAAGACTCGTGAATACAAAGGGTAAGACCCGTGGTCAGTCGGGTTCTCTAACGTAACCAGAATTTTGCCGACAGTAATGTGATTCCATTTTGGGAAATCTGTCAATATGTTGGCGGATCTGTTGTCGCAGCTTTCCATCACGCTCCTTTAGTGTGTTGACACGTCCACCCCGTTGTTCGTTGGCCAGAACACCATCGCGATCTGTTTTGGCGAGAACTGTCCGAATCTGTCTTTCACTGATATCGATGGTCTTGAGGAACATCGAGCGGCACACAGGAAGTTGTTGGCCATCGTCTCCAGGCAAGCGGTATTTAAGAGTCCTGGTCATCCTCGAATGTTTGGCCCGTGGTGCCATAGGGGTGGTTGTAGAGACATGAGTCTTTATCCATTGCCTCTGTTCATGAAGATCAGCCATGTCATAGTAACTAATCAATATATCTTCGCGGCGTGCTTCAGTGAGTTTGGAACAAAGATGCCCCTTGGTCTGGCACAGTTGCTCGTTTGAGCAGCGGGTACCGACGGCCCGGGACGGCCGGTCTTGGCGCGACTTTTCGGAGACGTAGGGAAGTCCTCGGTTGCGGTTCAGCTTTACTACCTTTCGTCGAACCCCTGCTGAGCAGGGAACTTCGTCAACATCAATAAGTTCCCGTGGTTCGCCTTCTACTGTGTAAGCTTCAGGTGGTTTAGATGCTTCACTCGGAGCGGCAGGAGATTCCGACGCAATGTCACCTTCAATCACTGCATGTGGGTCATTTGCCCTTTGGTGGAGATGTTCTTCTGTCGGGTGTTCTCTAGCTTTGGGCTGCGTCCTCTTATTGCCCACAAGTCCAGCTTCCTCGACTGTCAACCCCTCTCGTGGTCCGGGTGACCGCGGGACGCAGATAGGACATTCACCGATGAAATGGTCGTAGCAAAGTAGACGATTGCACATAGTTTTGACGCATGCAGCAAACACATCCGATAAACAACCACGAACTTCACAGGACTGTATTGGAGGTTATCCCTGCCAAAAGTCCCCAAATCGGGCACGTCCATGCAAAGCGGTGTCATCTCTGTTAATCCATTGACGATGAGAGTAGATAGGGGAACGTCATCGTTAGAGACATCGGACCCCTCCGTATCAACTGCACGATGCTGGGCTGTACCTTCTGTGACAGGAGGTGAGCTAAACGTGTCAAATAAACGAGCCAGGGGTATGTTGTCTAATTCATCGTCGTCATCAGGCAGTTCGCTATCGACAATTGTACCAAAGTACCAAGCCTTGGATGCTTCACACCACATCCGGACTTTTTGTCCCCGCCTGAATCCACAATGTGGATCGATCAATTCTAATTCTGATGTGCTCATCGCATTCACTTCTTCTGAGTGATTCCATTGTATAAGCACATCAGCAGCGGAAACCTAGTGGATAAATACAAAACGCGGGCATTCAGAGAGCGAACAGATATATACGTATGTGTACAGTCGTATGTACATGTATATATATATATATATATGTATATATGCATATATATATATTAATGTAGCAAGAAATAACTATCACACAAGGCTAATTATAAATTTTTCCCTGACTTGTCCGTAATTTAGACACTATGATTGGTTCTTTCTTACGTAATAGCAGTAAACAACTATCGAATATAAATTGACTTTTATGAAAGCCGGTTTATACTTACGTCAAACATTGTTCGCGTTGTCTGTAATATTCTTAGCTTGAATGGAGTGAGGACAGGCGATACAGTTGTCTTGAGCGTGAGAAATGTAATAGAGTCTCTGAAGGGTCATCAGTTCATTCGTGCATGTTCAAGGTGACAAAATAGTAGATTTGAACACACATGTCATTTTACGATTTGCACGTGATTGCTGATATTTTGTTGCTACATTTTGGTCACGTCATGTGACACATAGTTTGGTATGCACACACACATGGGGTCATCTAGTCCATTTCGAACGCTATTACTATGCAATCCCGCACGTTATAAACGTCGTCGAATCATTGTTCGCCCATTTGTGAGATAACGTGTTGCGTCACGAAGCACTTAGAATATCTAACGAAGAGACGAATGCATATTCGGCTGTTCGTCAGATAGCAATGAGCGTTTAATTAGAAGTTTCATGAAACTTAATTTAATTAAAACAACTATCAAATATTGGAGATAGAGCTTTGATGTTCACGGAAATGAATTCTAAGACCCCGATTACCCAGGTAATGATTAAATTAAAAAAATTAAAAAAATGCATATTCGTCTCTTCGTCCGAGAGTCGACGATTTGTGAATTAATGAAGTTTAATGAACTATAGCCTGAGGCTTATTTCTTCAGGTTGAAGCCCCTCTATCCCGTCAAGGCTGATGGGCCGTCAATCAATCACTGCCGAGGGATCGTCTCAGGTGACCTCTAGATGTTCGGGTTTTAGTAACCTCTTTTACCGAAATATAATTTCATATTATGTTTCGTACAATTATAGTTATGTATTCCAATGAAAGCAATCTCATTTTCAGTTATTCTTCGTGGCTAATGAAAAGAAGCCCCAATATTGTTAATCCCTGCAGATCTTAATAATAAAGCTAACAGTAAAGTTAACATTATATTTGGTACGTAGAACGATAGCAAGGTTAAAAACTACGTAATACACATGTGTTGATACTCTGATTATATAACACTCCATAGGAATATCCATTTGAACATTTATTTGAAAGTAAAATTACTGGTTGAAAAAAAAATATATATATATATGAACTGTTTCATTACTTAAATTATGTGGATATTTTCCGTTAACAGAGACCCAAGCCTACGAGGCGAGCCCTAGTCGGACCCTACAGCGCCGGCGGCAACTACTGACGGGTCTGGCCCAGGGCTACAAGGGCGAGAGGCCGCAGACCGCCGAGTCCATTCACCACACCTCAGTCGCCTCGGACACGACGGACGCGGCCGATCAGGACATCGAAGGCGACCTGGCTGCTGCCGATATGTAAGCCTCGTGTTAAAATGATGCAATGCCCCTCTAATGCCTCTATTTGTATCCCCCCCCCCCCTCCTAAAAAAACAAAAACACTATCATTGTATTGTCCTCAGTTGGTCTTGCATGGTTATGCAGTAACGTTAAATATATGCGTGATCGTGTATAGTTTGTGACTGGACAAAACCTCTACCGGTGTAATTTCGGTGAGTTATTTACAAAACGGTGGCCCAGTAATCTATGAGAAGGTATTTCCACTCATTGATTTCCACTTTGATGGTCCTCAATGTAGTCGTTGTGGTCCCTTAATGTCCCGCTGATCGACGAACCGCAGCCAAACTGACGCTGCAGTTTAAAACGCGTTGTTTTGTGTGGATCGCTATGGATTGTGGGTAACGGATTACTGAGGGCGGCGGATCACCACAGATACGGATCACTGCGCGAGCGTATCGCTAAGCGGCAAATGTCTGTCCGAAATCTTGCGACATATTCCGAACTCCCCGGTCAGATTTGTTTTATGTTTCTTTCGAATCGGTTGATAGGCGATCGATAGGCGCCGCATGATCCATTTTGTTTTCTTTCATTCATTTTCTATTCCATTCTATTAATGAAGTAAGGTGTAATATGATCCATTGCCTTTGAGTGATGGTAAAGTAGGTAGGGTTGTAGTGCGGAACCTTCACTCATAAGGTGACTTACAGCGTGGTATTTGTCTATTTGTACATTTATAGGCGTGATAACTGTGAAGAAGAAGAACTGGCCATGGAAACCAACGGCCAACTTATCTCGGGCAATGGCGCCGCCTATGTGAGCAGAGCTGCTGGTCCGGGTGACGAGTCTGACCGGACCGTCCTCAGTCAACGATTTGTTCAAGAATTGATGGATGGCGGCGCACCACCTGCCGGCCAGCGTCCCTACAGCGTCCACGATTCCCGCGGAAAGAAAGAAGTTCGGTTCGCCGATGAGGATGAGATTGCAGACCTCGATGGGCGTCGCAGAACGCGGTCCGCCATGCCGCGCTTAATCCAAGGGGTCACGCTCGGGCAAGGTCAAAGTCAATGTCAAGGCCAAAGCGGTCAGGAGGTAAAGGAAAGGCGGCCCAAGGGATCCCCGCCAAACGGTGGCGCTAGTTGTAAAGCGGAAGACTTTGCTCTCCACCGTCGTGATGGCGACGACGAAGATAGAGACGACCATGGCGAAAGCGGTGGTAACCTAAGAGGTTCCAGACGGGGTGTCCCTCCCGGGAATGGCGGGAGGTGTCACGTGACCGGGGGAAACTCTTTTGGCACGTGTGCGAACTCTGGCGGTGGATGGCGACCCCAGAGCGGGGGCTCCGAAAACAGGACGTCACGTGACTTTGCGCATGCGCCGCAGGAGGAACTTCGCCTGTCCATTAGCGACCTGCACTTCTCATCGGACTTGGCGCCACCTAGCAGCCAGCGGCCTTTATCCAGCGCGGGTTATCGCCCCAAAGTTCAGCTGAAGTCTTGGGATGACGTGCGTAAGCCGGACAGAGCCTTCGACGACTTGGCCGTGTTCGGAAAAGCACGGGAATTAGAATCCCACCCTGAACGCCCTTCGTTGCAGTATCCCTGGCTTCGACAGAACTCCCGAGAGGAGACCTCGGCATCTGCTACGCTCCTCAAAGGCAGGCGACGGCCTCAGAGCGCGAAGGCATCCCTGGAAGTCCAGAAATCCGCTCGAGCTGGTGTGGGACAGGGACTCACCGTGCGCCGACGCCCCTGGTCCGCCAAGGCCTCTCTAGCGTCGACTCCTAATACAACCCGATCGAGCCTACCGGACAAGGCCGTCACACGGGCGAACCTCGAGGGAAGAACGTCGCTAACTCATGGCAGAGCACGAGTCGAAGGGAGAACGAGGCCGACCAGCGCAAAGAGTCAACGACCTTCCTCCGGTAGAGCGAGAAAGGTCGTTGATGCAACCGGTAAAGGGCAGTCGAGTATGACTAATGGAGGCATCACAGGACCGCAGCAACCACTCAGTGGTAAGGTCGGAATACCAGGTGGGCAGACGCAGCAAAATACAATGAGTTCAGCGGAATGTTGTTACTGTGGAACACTGACATCAAGAAAAATTGACTTTAACAATGGGGAATTCTTCAACATTTGCCATATTTGTCGTGAGCAAACGGCTTCGGCGCCGCAACGTAAAGAGCAAAGGTCTGGCGAGACAATAGATAATGATGGTGACGCTTCAGGTCGGCCAGCAAGTTTGGTCTGCACACGAGATCAAGTCCCCGCCGCGAATGGGGCTCAAACCAGCCTCAATGTCAGCGTGGAGCACCTCTGCTCGGAAGCAGTCCACGGCGCGATGACGGAGCTGGAGGCGATGGAAGCCGAGAGACGACTAAACGCCGGAAAACGACGCAAGGAGTCTAATGCCCGATGTCCAAGCGAGGCAAGCGACGGCGAGAACGGACAACGGAGCGATGGCGGAAAGGACAACATCTTGACAAATCTGGATGATATTGAGCGATCCTTGGAAGAAGTTCAGAAGGAAATCAGAGATTGTATCAACAGAAAGAAGGAGACTGAGAATGGCTCTTTGGATTCAGTGAACAGCGATCACATAGAGAAGGGTGTCTTAGGCAGCGAGGCACCGAAAGGAGAGTTGAGCAGTCATCTGATTGGGGACGAGAAACACCAGTGGACGTCCCCTGTGTCCTACAACATGACTGTGTATCAGTTCAACGAGAGCAAACAGAACGACTCTGTGACAAATCAGGAGCCATTGGATGACACGGACGGCATGCCCGGGGATGGTGCGACGGAGCCTAGCGAGATCTCCACATATGACGTCATGATGATGCAGCAAGGGGGGCCGCTGCAGGAGCAGTTTGTGAAACAGCAGACGACATTTTACAAGCAACTCGGAAAAGAACTTCCAGGTTCTCATCAGGTAAGTTGCGTATAGATAAATAGCAGACTGCGGGAGGGAGGGGGATGTCGCGGTCAATTTATTTACTGCTATGAGACACGATAATAAGCAAGGCACGTTTGCTGATGGATTTTCTTATCATACTAGTTCCCATAAACATATGATGGATTAAACGCTTACGGATACAATATTGTGTGAATGAGTCATGATAAGTTATTCCAATTCAAAGCAGTAAATAAAGATGATTTTACTTTTAGGATGCTGACGATAGCAGTGCTAAGTAAGTTCCGAAATCCTTCTTGTTTCTTTGCCACTGAGGCGACTGATTTTGTTCAAAGCCATATGCTGAGGATAATTTGTAACATTACTTCTGAAAATAAAAAAGTGGCCCCCTAGCTATGTCAATATAAGTGTAACATACGAGTCACATCAAGCAAAATGCAATACCTCCTCATCGCCGTTTGCCAACAGCTGGTCCATGCTTGTCGACGAGATGGTTGTATATAACATCATATTATGGTGATTCATTATTCCGTCAGAGATAGTGCCGGGTCCCTGGAAGTTGTGGCCACAAGCAAAGCATTAACATATTCCAGGTATGTAACCCACATGCTCGGTGCGTAATCTCAAAAGTTTGTACCAAGCCACAAATAGTACCATCGCTTTGAATAGTGCAACGTATTAAAGAAATGTACGTTTATCGACCAGATTTCGGACAGAGTTCGTATATTATCGAAAACTTAAGTTATTTCGCAAGGTCCTCTGGTAGAAATACAGATTATTTCGAAAAGGCCTCAAATACAATTTATGACGGTAATCATGTGGTCCGGATACCGTGCTACTGGATTACATTACAACATAATAATATCAACCATAAAAATATTGGTTATAAGTGGTTGCTCTTTAGGTAGAAAACGAACAGTATATTGACGTGTTGCTCACTTTTCTTCCTTTCGGTGTTTAGACCAGACGAGGAGCCGGTCGGTCCGGTGGCGCCCTCTGCGCCGTTGTGTTTCCAGGTGAACGCCAGGCCACCTAGCGGACACCTCTACTACTTCGCGTATGGCATGGACATGAATCCTAATAGGTAAAGTGTATTTATATTATATTTCATTGAATAGTGTATTGCATTAAGAGATTGAAATTTGCCACACTCAAACCACGCAGTAGTAAAATGCTTCAATATGTACATTGGATTAACGGACGAATATTCTATGCATTAGTCCGATAAATTTCATTTCTCGATTTTGAGTGCGTGATGGTGTGAACTAAGTTAAACATGAGCCTCTGGATAAAAATCACGAAGAAGTATAGTTTAGCTTCTTTAATTGTGGTTTACTTTACGGGTTGCGTTTATCTATGCAAAGATAGTATGTGTATGATAACTGTACACTCAGCGTCCGGCTCCATATATTGTAGGATGGAGTCTTACATCAAACGTGACGTCAGTGATCGATTTTGGGGCCTTCTCTTCGGCTTCAAGCTATTGTTCAACAAAAAAGGTGGGTTTGCTTTTTTTTAATCACTCCTCTTCCAGCAAACGAAGTTTGACACAAGGAAGGCATTTCTATTTGTCAGAGTATGTTTATAGATGCCGACCGGCGTGCACATTTGTGTGCGTCGCTGCTCGAGTTGCCGGTGCAATACATTGTCATACCATGAAACGTGCCATTTATAAAATGTTCAATAATTATGGTTTCTACTTTGGCATCATTCAACATTAATAATTTCACTAAAGCTAAGGCTAACGATTTCCATGCGCGTCGTTTAGCATCACCCATGTCGTTTCACGATCACAGAATACATTCTGCCTTTTCATGAAGGCATATTTCAAATACCGTATACGTACGATTAACGTGTATGTGAGACCTCACCTATTTGTGACACCTTCTAGGTTTGGACCAGATGGAAAATCAACATCGAGGTCAAGAACCTCCGGAGAAACACCTTGGCTTCCCCAACGTGGAGCTGTGTTCTGGATCGTCCGTTGAGGGTTGTCTCTACTTGATTACTCCGGAGGAACTCCAGCAGCTGGATAATTGCGTCGGTTATCAAGAGGTAAGTTTCTGGTGTACGTTTGTTAGAACCCAAAACGTCATAGTGACGAAAATGTCAGACGACACCGTTTAAGCCATATAGGGGCAAATGTACTGTTTCACGCTGTGCCTCAATCGCCGTGCCTTTTGACGGGGGCTATGAATATATGAGGCAGTAACTTCATTTCATTTATAGGAACTTTCTATTGTCATTTATTGTTAAATTTGTCTTATTATTATTATGCTTATTAGAGTACTGAACAAGTTCATCGTTAATAATGCACTAGACTTCTTAAGAGTCGTTTCTACGTTATTAACTACATATAATTATTAATTAGTTCATCTTGGCTTATTGATTACCTAACAATATTAACTACTATTTGGTAGATGTTGGCAGTTTCTTTATCTGACATTAGTGGCGCTCCATCCTCTTGTAGTACTTCGAGCATGTAGTTCTTCCCGTCTGGCTCCTTAACTGCAATGAACCGGACGAGCTAGGAGTCGCACAGTACTGTGTGCCGGCCGTTCTCTACATCGCCAAGGACAAATGGATACACCAAGGTCAGCGTTTGAAAAAGTGAAGCAAAGGATCAGCCATAAAACGTTAAAAAATACATGTGTAGTACTCCCAACCAAAACCCAAAGTTAACAGTGCAATTAAATGGAAATTGTGTTGCTTTTGGATTTTTTATAGCTATGTAGTGAGCCAAACTTGACTTGATTATCATACTAACATGAGGTTCAGGGGAACAATTGTTGACATAGGCTTCCGCTCTGGTTGGATTGAACATGAATGTAGGGGCGGGGAGGGTTATATGGGGGTGGTTGTTAATATGAGATACGCAATGGAAACTTTGCCATTGCAGTGCCTGCAGGTTGTTAAATTACGTTTAGTGTTCACAACTACAATTTTATTAATACTGTGCATCAGTATTATTATTGACGAAAAATGTACTCAAGCTTTATAAACGCCCATGCCTTACAAACCAAGTACAAATAATGCCAGATTAACGTTGGGGGGGCTCGGGCGTATGCGACACCACTGATGAGATTGTTTTGACACGTGGACTTTAATGCATACATGTTCCCGGTGGCGACACCACTCGCTGTAGCTGTAGCTGTAACGGTCCTGGGTTCGTTTCCCGGTGGCGACATCATGATTTTCACATCTTCTTTCACCTAAATTAACCTAAAATGTCACTATTCCAAAGCCCAATTGGTTCAGTCCTATGTGCCAGAGCGATTCTTGATTTAAAAACAATGTATGCATGTGGCCATTTGGCGAGCATGGCCAGTAAGTCATAACGTAATTCATTCAATTGTCATAACGTACTCTATATCGTAACCAGGATCACTGAAATCAAGGCGGCTATGATGTATGTTGCAGGTGCCCAGAGCGCCGTGGATGGCAGCTATGCTGCCGACCAGTGCCTGAAGGGCGCTGATTTGTTGTCTATCGAATACAAGGAACAACTCAAAGAGGTTGTCAAGGAAACCACTGATGACGAAACCGAGGTTTGACATCTGCATGAAGATTCACTGTCTTCGACACCAGGTGGCGGTATCGCGTATAAGTCATAATTATAATTATGCAGAATAAATGCATAATAATGTCAGTGTCATGAAACCCCCGCGAACGAATATTTTGTACATTTTTTTATTTTTCAGTAGAAGCTTATACATGTTAAATACGTAAGGAAATATTAGATTTCTAACATATGATATTTTTGTTCTGTGCTGCAATTAATTGCGATTAATTATGTTTTATACCGGTGTCGGAAATTGAATGTGATGCAGATTTTCTTAACCTCTATATCTGATGCGTTGTCGTTATTTCAATGATACGAACTTTTCTAGCCTGCAAATCGTTTTATTATGTATTAATTTGCGATTCACTGCTTATAAAAAATGATGGTTCCAGTAAGGACATCGACTTTTATGGACCCGCGATCCTATGCCACACCTGCTTGTGTTGTATAGTTTACTGTAGCTACCGATCTTGTATTTGTTTACGGCGTTGTTAAAATTATATTATGTACATATTATAGAAGTCCTAACGAAGCAATCACAAACGTGACAATCAAATTTTGGCAAATCTTGCCCTACGACATTTTTTTTTCGCGTATCATCATGATTATGATTATAGTAAAATTGCACGAAGTTAGTATTATTAATTTACAGACATGTTTCTATTACCAGTACTCATAATAATGTTTATATGGATCTGACTACAACTATCAACGGGTTAGTCACATTCCTAATCGTCATTGCAACCGTCGGTAATAACAGTGGTCGAACTGTAGAAAACGACCGGAATTTGTTACTCATTCGGTATACTGTTTGATTACCGAGAATAGATAATACAAGTAGTGATATTCATCATGGCATTCGTTGCAAGGGTGGACATTCGGTTTGTACGTATCGCAATAGCTGACAAAAGATACGTCATGATGTTGAATGGGTTTGCTTTATCAACTCCGAGCCATCTGGTCATAATCCTGCGACCAGTCAATACGTGGTTGTGGTCTTATGGTTGTGATCTCTTACAACTCTTTACAAACGTTTACATACCGGTCAATCAAAAAACCGTCCATATCCATAGACTGCTGGTGTTACTGTCCATATTGCTTATATACCCTGCATGTCTCTGCAGTGTTATTGAATGACTGACTGTGATATAAGTGTAAGATGATGGTTTTATTAACCATTACTCAAGCTGTGTTGACGTGGCGTGGAAGTGCTGCCTAGTGCCTTTTAGTCCACTTTTTTATACGGGTTCAAACCGTCAGTTTGATGTACCATCTTGATATATACTCAACCTGTGTCTATGCTAAACTGCTATAATATACGTGAAGCTATTATTGAGAGATGAGTCGATATTGTGTTACACTATACTGCTCTGTACTTGGGGTTGAGAATGACCTTGAAACGGATTAATGAAGGTGGTGTCAAAAGGATCTCAATAATATTACTCCGGTGGTAGGAGTGGTTATAATAGTGGCATCACTCGTTTTACCTGCCGCGGAATGACCGTTCATGTGCTTTCAGCCAGATTCGGAATTGCTTGTTCCCTCTCCGTATCCAGCAACTTGAGGTAATTTGAGCAACTGTCTATTATGCACCAGTCAATATCAGGCTCAGGGAGGGGGTGGGGACACATTTTTAGATGTATGTCGTTAAATCACCACAACTAGCTAGACCTACTCTTGGCCAGCCCAAATTTAATATTAATTATTACTTGAACGTTATTCTTTAGTTACTAACGTAACAATCTAAAAATCTTCTTGGAACGTTATATAATTTTATGTTTGCCATGTAACCAAACCTGTTACCTTCGCCTAACGTTATTTTGTTACATGGGTCCCCGTTCTTCCTACAATGACTGGGGCTTTACGGACAATAAGCCATCTTAATTGGTGAAAAGAGAACCGTCTCATATATAGGCTCTTACATTTGTCATGTACAGTGTTGCATCTAGGGCGCGAGATTCTCGCGTTTTAAAAACTGTGGCGCAAAATTCGGAGTCTAGCCAACCAGCACCCCCGCAAGTTAGCATTGTATTGGCGCATATTTGATGCACAAGCCGAGGGCCGTTGGCTTTTCTTTCAGAAGCATCCTAGCTGATATCAGAGATTATATAAAGTAGATATAGCCAATTCAGCCTTATTAGGCCGCGCACATCGGCCCGAGGTGGGCAAGGAGCGGACGAAACAACTGGAAAGTGTAGTAGACACTACCAAAAATATTATATTTGAAATGGGGTAGTGAAGTCCTTCGGCGTAGTTTGATGGCGAGGGTATCAAACAATTTTGACTCGAGTAGCCCGCAATGTTCCGAACTGGGGCGCTTTCGATGTCTGTGCGCGCGAGTTGGCCAGCTTTGAAATATTTCTAGATGCGACACTCCTGTACATATTTTATATTTTTTAAATCAGTATCTGTATATATTTACCTGCAAAAGGGTTGTGCAAAAGTTGTGTTAATATATTATCAAACGTCATTTTACTATACGGCAGTGATAAAATGACGAACGTGCGTGCCCGTGACCTGGAGACCAATTGTTTCGGAACGTTAACCGTTTGACGCTAGTGGAGCAAATGCTATGCCATGAAACGTTGTAATTACCATATATAATTAACATCACCGCGTCAGCGTACGCGAGAAAACTCTCGTCGTTACTAAATGGCAGTGAATCGTTTGGATTCAAATTTGCATAAAATTACGTAGATATACTTTTATATGCGTTTATGTATTAAAATTTGTATCTCAAATATTGGATAAGTGGAATCTGTTAAAGCAACGACACCTATATGTGGATTATTAATTGCTAGACATTGTACATTCAGAAGGTGGCCCCGTAGCTTAACACGTAGTGAGTTATGCTATTGTCAAATGTGCTGTGCCAGTTCTATCATTGTGAGAACCCCGTCTGTGCAAATGTCTTCTGTTTGTTCAGGATAAAGGTCCTGCGCAGAGTAAAGGGCTACTCCCGGCGACATGGTTCCTCTCTACCTTGACCCATCCCATTGTCGCGATATAACTTAGAATGGTTAAACGATCAAAGTTCAAGCAATTAATATTTAATTGTCATTCACTGGTTGACATCGATCCGTCCGCCTGTAAGAGGATAAACCCAGGGATGTCATAATCTGGCAAATCGCTAAATGTTACTTGTGTCTAGACGTCGTCACCCGGGTTGTTTCATCGGCGTGTGCCTGTTGTGTAGTAAAAACACTTCACGTAATGATAGCGTCATGTCAGCTATAGTTGGTGGGATTCCTCGATTGTTACATATCGTTAGCTGGATACTTGCCACACTGTCTCTGCTCATGACCCGTACTTAGTGGATCTCCATTTCTTAGAGAGAATCATACCATCGTGAAACTACGGATCAGACTTGTAATTACACTGAATGTTCAGGGGTGTTAAATTTTTTTCAATATTATCATTGCCCTGGTATGGCAGAAGGTAACTTGCACAGCATTGTTTTGCACATAGTAGTGCAGCATAATGTCAAATACAAACTGATATGGTTTTTACTATAGGGTTGGGGTTGTTGTGGGGGCTTTAGGGGTATACGGTATGTAATATCGATGTTCTTGTTTAAAAGCTTCTCATTACATGTTCGTCTTAGAAATGTTAACTCTAACGTCGTTATTATTAGAGGTCAGTGATATTAACATAATTTATTTAGAGTATATGTTATCACTACTCCCCAAGCTTTTTCATAGGGCTTCTCCGTAAAATCACAATATTACCTGAGCACAAAGTAACCAGCGAGAAACGATAGTTGTTTTGTGAATGTCAGCGTTCCAACTTTTAAGGCGTATTAAAAGCTATAAAACAATCAAAATTTTAGATAAGAAAATCGTGTTTTTATGCATATATTGAAACGAGTTTAGTGCTTGCATGTGTTTAATAGGACACGTTTTATTGTGAAACAATTTGTCATCGCTTAATAAAAGTTCACAACTAGAACGCACAATAGAATCTCGTCCTTCGCCTTATAAATCATCACTTCGCTTTGCCGACTGACGACCTGCAAAAGTCTTGCATACTACAAAATAAAAACCCATGGTGACCTTGTTACATTAACGGTCACTTGTGATTGAAAAAAGTTATCGGTTATCGGTTACCTACCGAACGAGACGGTGGCGATATCAGCATTTTAAATGAAAACTAAGGTGTATCGTCATCTTACGAAAATTGTCGTTTTTTCACTTGAACTATATTTGAACTGCATCAGGCAATTCAATACATTCAATGATTATAAATTAATTCAGCCATTATTGTTCATCTTCTTACCACTTCTTCCAACCCAATGCATTACCACACGTATAATACAATTCAGTTGTATTATTATGCTCGTACATTTTATACATATAAAACTATGTACATATTAAGATCAATTTCTTTCGCCGCTGTGTCACTGTCCACAGAATACAAGGCCATCTGTAAGGTAGCTTAACTGTTCAGCAAACATTTCTGCGGATAAACCTTAGTCAACATTTTCGAGTGTGTACCAACTACCGTTTAGCGTTGGTTCGCGGTATCATCCCACATTTCCCAGGAGGTAATGCTTCAAGGCTGTCGGCAGAAGCAGGTCGCTCACGACAGACCGGAAGTCGCGACGCCACGCTAGGTAAATGGCGACTCTACACAGCTCTTTCAGCGACCTAGTCGTTTGGTAAAGCGCCACAGTGCGGAAGAGACTATGCGCGGCATCAGAATGAACGTCACCGCTCACATGACCGAGACAACTGTAGTATGTTTTATGATCCGAAAAATGGAGTAAAAAGTCCAGTAATTCTATGAAGTCTTCGTTAGCCATCAAGCAATAATGTGCGATTTGACATTGACCCTGCCCTTGTCCTTGAGAAATGGCCATGTTGAAGATATGATATAGCAAAGTGGCCTTAAACTTGGCCCCCGCTTCGCTCTGACCTGCGCAAGGATATCTAAACTCTTCAAACTGAGGTTCTGCGCCGACCAGCGTCAAATGAATAATAAGCTTTCTTAAGATGTGAAGTCTCTTGGAGACGGCGTCAGTGTCTTGATGGACGTGTTGAAGATCCCTCTGCACGACGTGGAGAACTCGCCAGCAGCCGTCGAATACGCCATGCTTCCGGTAGGAACCCTTGACGTTCATGGAACACACGAACTTGGCTCCGGCTCTGATGAGTACCTCGGTGATGCGCAGGAGGTTGTCCACGGAGTTGTCACGCAGAAATCCTATCCCGCTGTATGTGGACACGTACCCAAGGTACAGGTCTATGAGATGGACTAAAGGAGGCGGTAGGTAAGTATCTTCTTTCCCCGAGAGGGGGTGACTGTTGGGGCTGTCACCATTTTCCATGAGCAGCCGCAAGCATTTCTGAAATTGCAGCGCGTTCTTGCCGTGATTCAGAACGCACTTGGCGGCCTGGGCATCTCGAATGGTGTTGATCAGCGCTAGGGAGGGAGTCATTTCACGGCGGAGGGGCGTGATGTACACCCCATCGCTGAGCAGGATCTGGGCGATGATCACGATCGTACGTAGCCCGCAGGCGTTCTCTGCGAGGAAGGGCCATTTGTCTGAGAGTTCATAGCGCCTGGCGTAATGCCTGTTGGAGAAAAAAAGCATGAGAAGCGTCGCCTGATGCGTCTTGACGTCGAAGCCGCTGTCCATCAGCAAGAGGACCGTGTCTTTGATCGAGTCGTCGAAGATGCGTTGGAGCCGCTCGACGTCGGCGCTCCGGCAGGTCACGTCGCCGACGCCCGCCTTCAGGGCCGGGAGGACCATATTAACGTGGCTCAGCAGCAGGTGCATCGCCGTCTCCGACATCCCATGGCTGCGGAACGCCAACGTCTCCTTATTGACGTCAACGCCGATGTCCACCAACAACTCCGTGACGTCATACACCTCGTTGTACTTGGCTTCGATGCCGTCATCCTTGGCCAGGCTGTGGTAGAAGATGTGCAGCGCCGTCGTGGCCCCTTTGCCGTCGATGTTATCGAGCAGCTTTACGGAGAACCCGACCTCCAGGAGGAACTTGATGAACTGGGTCCCGTGCGGCATCCCGCTGGAGAGGAGGAGCCATCCGCGCGTATCCCGCATGTACATGCCACCTGGGACATGGCGTAGCAGGCTGGTGAGGCAACTGGCCGAGGCGCACGCAGCGGCTTGTCGGATCAACTCCGTCAGGAGGACATCCCTCTCCAGGTGCGCTGCGCCGAGGTCGTGGTGTCTAGATACTGCATCCGCGTTGCCGTCGGCACAAAGACTGGTTATATCCCCTGCCGCCAGGCGTTCCTCGTGGGACATGAGCTGATCCACAATCGGCGCGTGTCCCGCGCAAATGGCGTAGTGAATGGGACGTTCGTTGGGATGGCAACGGAGCCACCGGAGTTGGAAGACCAGCCGAGGTGGAGGCGAAAAGCTGTTGTAGCCGATGATGCTGAAGAGGTCCGAAGACGGTCCGGACACGGGTCGAATCCGAACCTGTCCCCGCAGCAAGACCGCCAGGGGACTCCGATCCAATATTATTTCCAACACGTCTTCGCAACCCAAAAAGGCCGCCAACTGGATGGCGCTGCAGAGAGGTGTGACGTCATCAAGCGTCTCCGGATGAGCGGGGGCCTTGCCCAGAATTATATCGACAAGGTCAAGGTCGTTGTAAAGGACAGCTTTATCCAGAAGGTTGTAGCCGTCCACGTCTCGCCAGGATTTGCAAAGAATATCTTGTGGGGTCATCCCAGAGGTCAGATCCTCTACAAGGTCAAGGTCAATAGATCCATCCGATTTGAAGAGGTTTTGGAAAATCTCCTGACCAAGATCTGCTTTATGCGAAATATTTGTCGACGCTTCATGATTGGACACAATAACACTGGCAGTCAGCTTTCTAGAATGTTCAAGTTCATCCGAATCCACAGACCCAGTCTTTGCAGATAAATTAAGGTCAACATGGCACGAAAGTTGTTGTGCTCCATAGTTTATGAGACAAATTGTGTGAAGCATGTTCCTGGCTGGACAAAGAGACGGACAGACTTATATTAAACGAATGACATTAAAAGAAGAGAATACACGATAGAATCTGTCACATCCAGATCGAGCCATAACCCGTCAGTGTTTGCCAAAGAAAAAACCTGTATGCGAAACATTGTTCCGGAGACTTTAAAACATGATGGCCAAATCCACGGAGGAACATGACGTCATATTTTGTCAGATGAAACAGCTCCTCAATGGCCAGCGCTGAATGGCCTTTGAAGATATCCTATACGGGTGGTTCAGAATGTCAGGCGGCGTTCCTAAAAAAGGAGTGTACAATATAAGTGTTAAAGAGCATGTGGAATTAGGCTGCCAGTTGTAACGGGCGGTTACGCTATATGCTTTTTTGTGTTTTTTTTAATCTGGCTGGTCTTTAATTTTGTCTTTAAAAAAAACTTCAGCCATCGTGGCACCCCAAAAAATGCGAATCTATAGCCAGTCCCCGCCCCCCCCTCCCCCCACCCTCACGCCCCCTCGATATCAAGTGGTCCGTCTCGTTAATCAATTGTATTTTATGACATAAGCGAAGATAATTTTCAGATATCCATGATAACGGTCACTGTTAAACTACATGCAAGCAACTGATCTATACAGTTCATTTTCAAAATCACTGGTTACCGCAATAACTTGACTGTTTCGCCCAGTAATACAGTATCACGAGATGTATATATATATCTATCTATTCTAGTTTGTTCGCACAACAATATTCAATTTGACAATGCGCGACTGTTCCATCCACCATTAAACTGCTATTTCTCGCAGATACACATGTAACCATATCGCATTTTGTTCTTATATATCAGCATTGAATGTGTACAACCATCATAATTATATGGTCTTTGTTTAGCCTATGATATTGGTCGATCGATTCGAGTAAATATATATCCGATTCACATGGAAATTCTATATAGGTCTGCTAACAACTGTTAACAAATAAATCGGACACCAAAGACCAAAAGGCCTATAAGAAAGCTATAATTAATAATATAAGAGCTGTTTTCTGATTCATAATCAGCACATGGGTATTTGGTAAAGTGGGGGGGGGGGCGAAATTATGGCTTTTAAACCAAACTGCGGGGGGGGGGTGTTCCCAGATCACGAAGAATAAATTTCTTTATTCCCATGAATGAATGATGAATTAAAAGCAGAACTCTCTGCATGCAATGGAAGGGCGCATAGAAGATACTAAATAGACGATTTCCCGATTCTCGGTTATTTAATATTAAAACTCCCAGTTCACGATTAATGAAAATCCCTTATTACGGCGGTCGGCTAATACCCCATTCCTAGTTCTCTGGGAGAGGGGGAGTATCCGCACTGCACACGCATACAGTGTATGTCCTTCCCCGAAGTACTCCCGACTACAACTCGTACCAGCCACGGCCAAGGCCACAACCACTCCGTCTCCCGCCATGCCCTGGTGGCAGGTGATTGACGGTCAGCAGCCGCATGTCAGCATAAAGCATCCGAAGGCCGCTCTCAACACGCTCATCATCACCGGATACCGTCGACGGCGGGCGCTCTGGCTACGGCGATGGTGATCGACTTGCATATTTATATATATGTGTATAGTCGAAATAACCACTGCAGTAGCTGAGCCGAAGTGGGAGGGGGGAGACGTCAGCATTTACCCAGCCGTATGTTCGCGGGTATAGTTTTCTGTCATCCATGCACGATCCACTTTTCAAAGTTAAATGAAAGTAAAACTGCGTGTAGGTGGGTGTGTGTGTGCGGGGGGGGGGGGGGGGCAAAACCCCATGCAGGGCAACCTCTTTAGTTAAAAATGGCTGTTGTCTTTATCCATTACACAGATACCATGACGGGTGCAGTCACAAAAGCAAATACAACCTTAGAAAGAAGCAATTAGGAAAGTCAGATAGTCGTGTTTTAATAAACAGATAACGTTTTATGTAGAGATTCTTTTAATAGACTATTGACCTACCTTCGAGGACCGGGGGCATTCCTTGTGTCGGTATATGTTGTGATGGATCTTGGAAAGCCTTTGGTTATGCTGAAATGAATCCACACTTGATTGTCCCATCCGACTGATTAAGTACCAATGCGTGCGTAATCAATTTGTTCACGTAATAGTTTGTATGTGTCATAGATTTATATTTAATTGAGTTGCATGCAATACATCCCTGGCTCATTTGATCAGAAGCAATTATTATATTAGGCTATAAATAGGCTACTTCGCGCTGGGGTGGGGGGGGCGGTCAAACATGCAATTTACATATACACGTATATACATGTATATACAACCAAAAGTTGCCTCACCAACCTGAAATAACTCTTCTATGAATATGTGTCCGATCTTGCCTGTCTGCCCGACGACGATCTGTATCATCAACTGCATTGGTGATAAGCCAATAAGTGACGCAGCCTGATTTCTTGCGGTTTTTGCGTCTGGTTCCGGCTTAAAATTACCCTGGGCGCCCCAGCAGCTTGGCTTACTGTCAGCCAGCATATAGCATCAGAGAGGTCCGACTGCTATTTGTGTTCACGCCGGGAACAGACACAACGGCAAGCTTCCGTCGCCAAAACCACAAACCTCTGCGCCTTCCGATTCCGCACTTCCCATGTCTCCCTGTGCACCCACCGCTTTCCTCCCTGCCCCATCTGGGCTACGGGAAGGGTTGGAGAGGGGTTGGCGGGGGTTGGGGGGGGGGGGGGGGCAGGTGAAGACTAAGCGTTGGCGGATATTTTTGGGTCAGACACCTCGCCCAGACACAGCCGCGCGGCGGACATGCGTTTTTGGCGTCTGAGCGGGGGGGGGGGGGGTGGGGGAGGAGGAGGAGCCGGGGTACATTCTACCAATAAATAGCCCTCGGTGCAATCGATACGGAGCCATATACATACATAATCTCTTTACCGTCGCGATCTGATCACATAACATAAAAATATACCTAGAGGCTATAGATAATTATTATATGCATCGTATGCTGTATTCTATCATCATGCATACATAGCCTACAGCATAGACGGTGAATGCTTTTAACGGGAAAAATAGGAGTCTATACGATATGCTAGACAAAGTAGGCCAAGATATACGTTATAGAAGTTTATGCGCAGAGATCAAAGCCATGGCTTCGTTTAGCGATGAAAACTATTACATTTTGGTATAAACGTTTCATAGAAGTGGTTCATTGATGTTTGCATTTCGTGCCGCGACTTAATTAGATCGAGACTTGCATAATTTTTTCCCCAAATGTACACCGAACTTGCGCTGTTATGGTCGTGGGTAATACTTTTTTCGTGATCCGTGATTGCACCCAAAATTATTATCGTTAACGGGAACTGAGGAGTTTCTTCTTCGTCATTCGTGATCGAATAATTGCCGTGAACGTCATTTGGGTCAACCTGCAGATACGGGATGCTTTCGTGCTCTGTGACCTCTGTTTCACTTGTGATCGTGATTTGCCGCTACATTTACTATCGTGATTGTGATAATATATATAAATCAGTTTTTGTGTTGGAATTCTCAAGTTACAGTTGACCCCGGTGTGTGTTTGTTTCGCCATAGCCTATAATTAGCATGTGTTAAATTGAGGACGGCCGGTACAGCCCGCAGCTGGTACAATTCCAGCCCGCAGGTAGCGGTCTGAGATTACCCCGGTCTGAGTTTGTCTCTACATAGCCTATACTTAGCATGGGGTAAATCGAGCACGGTACAATTCCAGCCCGCAGGTAGCAGTTTGAGACTAACGTTACTCCGGTCTGAGTTTGTCTTTTCGGCCCGCGATGCAATCGCAGTCCGTAGTTGCTACAATCTCAATTTGCCCGCCGAAACTTGCGCATGCGCAATTGGTGGATGGGTAAATGCAGTCCCGGGACAATTTTCAGTCCGTGACACAGGAAATTTTATTACTGGATATACAAAAGATGCATTCAGGTGCATTGTTGACCACGGGGAACCAGATAAAAATCACATATGGGCACTCCAAAGCAATATACATTAAACGTTTACTTCATGAAAGCAAAACTGAACCGGTTATTTAATATTGTTTTAGTACAGGAACCATCGTAATGAGTGTTAATCTTACTGTTTAACTTCGCTTTGCTCCGTAGATATTTATTTGAAGAAACTCTTACCATACCAGCATTGTGATACTGTTGATTGGTGATTGTTGATTAAATCGTGAAATGTGGCAAAAGTAGCTAGGTTATTGCCGTATATAACCCAAGCGGCTACGTATAAAACGAGATCGACATGTATTGTATCTTGTGATTAATTAGCAATTTCGTAAGAAATGACAATTCATGTCGCGAGCACCAAAACGTTTCAACCATGACATAACCAGTCACATTATGGCTGAATAATTCTTTTGAATTACTAACGTTATACATGTACATGAAATCACGTCTGCTTATTTCCGTGATCTGTGATGGGCATCTTATTTTCGTGATCGTGAACTGTCATGATTCTTATTTCGTGATGCGGGATTTAGAATTTATTTTTTCGTGATCCGAGATGAAATACCCCTCTTACCCTCCCCCCTCTATTATGACGTGGTTTATTGTGTAGCTTCCGCATATGTTCGCAAGAAAAATGATGTAAAAACTCCGCACCCCACTACATCCCTGGCTATACCTCCGCTATTTATCATCACGAAACTTCGATCTGGGAGACAGACGTAGGCATGCAGTTGCTATTATTTGCATACTATACGCGGTGCAGTCGTGGCAAAAAAATGGGAGTAGGCCTACTATGTAGCCTAGCCCCTAAGTACATGTATATAAGACAAAGAGCCGAACACTAAGAGCGGGACGAGCTGGAGAAAACTGACAAGCAAAACTGTGAGTATGTATGGCCAAGTAACATGGTAACCACGCGGCCAGGCTTGAAAGCCTGACATGTAATGCTATATATTCGTTATAAATACACGTACATATATATATATATATATATATAGGGCGGATGGAAGAAGGCCGTTCTTCAATGCGAAATTTAGGTCATCTGAGGCGTGGACCCCCCCGCCCCCCTTTTTTTGAGGAAGAACGTTATCTCAAGCGGCGCGGACCCCCCCCCCCCCTTCCCCCCACCCCTACGCCCCCCGGTCGCACGTTTTCAGTGGACCCTCCCCCCGGTCGTCTAACAATTGGTGGATGGTGAATCCCCCGGTTGCAATTTTGGACCCCCCCCCCCCCCCCACTTCTTTTCAAATTCCTGGATCCGCCCCTGATATATGTTGTTAATATGTTATTTCTTACAGTTGTACAATTTTTAACAGGGGAGGATCCAGAAATTGGATTAAGGATGGAGGGGGGGGGGGGCTGTGGCACAACGTTTTACGACAAATGCAAGTTCTGCCTCCAATTCAGTATCTAGTCATATTGACCATTGGGGGCCGGGTTTGGGCGTGCGGCTTATTATTATTGGTATTATTGTTTTATTATTTTATCGTATGCTAGAACAAAACAAATCGTATAGCAAAATTAGCTATACAGACCTATATTTTTAAGGTGTAAAGGACCACAGTGTAAATTTTTTTGCACCGTTCACAGAAAAATCCCGTTTTCCTGACACGAGATGCATGTCAGTCAATTTTTTCACCTGTCCTCGTTTTATCTTAATATCGTCATTGCCCTTATTGATTGCATATGGGTAAGCCTGAAACATGCATTGCCAATGATCTGGTATGATATGGAGAAAGATTGCCAATTTTGGACCGGGCTGTCGTGAGTAACCGGCAGCGTCCTCCGGGAGTGTCCTTCGTAGGCCTTAAGTTATAAGCCTCAATAGCGCAGTGGCTTACAGCGCACGACTTCCACCTGCGAGCCTAACGACACGTGGATCGGTGCTTCAAGCCCCGCTGTGGCCAGGTCTGTCTGGTCGCAGGATAAAGATCCCAGGTCTTTCTTCGCAAAGAGTAGGGGGTTACCCACGGGGACATGGCTCCACTTTCCCTTCCTTGTCTCATTTGCGCGATATGACCAAAAGCGGTTAAAGCGTCCTGAATATACAACCAACCTAGCTACAAATATAAAACTTATCACTGCAAGAGTCCTAGTATTCGAAGCAATAATAAGCTGCCCCCTCTCTCCTTCCACCCCCGTCCCAATCAACTGCACTCTAGACACGTAACTACTATACAGAAAAATAAACGAATACATTTTTACATGCACTACTGACGCACACATCATCACGCGATCACGACGTTCTGTAACTGTGTCAACAATGATACTGCAGAGCTAGGATCCTGCGTCATTCATGAATAATAACTTACAACGCCATTCTACTCGAAACGCGTATTATATTGCACATGTCCGGGATTGTGTAAGTGGACGGATATCAGTTTCATGCCAGATCTGATACATTCCGCCAGATCTGATACATTCCGCCAGATCTGATACATTCCGCCAGATCTGATACATTCCGCCAGATCTGATACATTACGCCAGATTCGGGGCAGTAAGGCGAATGGCACGTGCATCAGCTCGCATATTTAGAACACACGTCTGTCGATTTGCAGGTTCGTGTGATACCAAACGTTGGCGGGGTCTGCGGGGCCTCATTTCAGATCCCCGTGTAGGGATGCCTACTGAATTAGGTGACCGCGAATCAGGACCCTTTCCATTAACCTCACCCCACAAGAACGCAATCGTACCAGGCGAAGGTCGTACATTTTATTGAAAACTATAGGTCAATATCAGAAGATATCTCACATTGTCACAACGGGCAGCTTACGTTAAAAGCATGCGATTCCTGCCGCCACCTGGCGTGACATTCGTTACACCGCACACACGTTCCCCAACAAATCTGAGCTACCTCCAGAAATATATCCATCACATCGAGAAACAACCTCGAAAACTACTGGTAAGAGATGTTAAAACCTGGTACACCTATTGCCTCACTCCCATGTGTCTCAGAGGATATGACGCACCTATTTAAAGATACAACATTTTGATTACCTCGGTCACAATCGACATTAAATACATGCAGCTCGTAATGGGATTAAATGCGTTTCTGTCTCCGACGAGGCCCCTCATATTAAGCACGGCCCGGAGCCGGAAAGAACATGTAAGGGAACAGAACCTTTTCCCGAGTTCGGGATTCCAATATGTGGTCAGATATTAACTACGGCGGGATACGCGTCCCCAATATAGCGGGTGACATATCGTTAAATGAAGATGGATAAAAATCACTCTTGCCTCTACAGGTACAAATATGGACCTGCTTTCAAGTCGACTAAATCACTTCCCAGTTCATGCGTAATAATTAACAAGCTTGCAACACGTATCCAACATGTCTTGTAAGAGGAAATATGTTTACTCACTGCATGCGGTTGGCGAAAATCTACAAAAAACATCCCAGGTTGCAATCGTGGTTCGGCGATGGAATCGTGTATCCAACCATTATAATATAGTCCAATAGGTGATATTAAGGTTTTAGTTATAGTCGTCGTCATCGTTCTCCGCCTGCTGGGGCAGTTGTTGCTGAGGCTGAAGCTGTTGGTGTTGCTGGGCCGCTTGCTGCATTCTCAACCACTCCTCTTGCTCCCGCTGAGCCTGCTCCAACCGCGCCTACAATCGACAAGGAACCAGCCGCATTATGTGACGATAAAAGAGCAGACGAGGAACCAGCCGCATTATGTGACGATAAAAGAGCAGACGAGGAACCAGCCGCATTATGTGACGATAAAAGAGCAGACGGGGAACCAGCCGCATTATGTGAGAATAAGGAACAGAAAGGGAACTAGCCCCATTATGTGAGAATAAGGAACAGACAGGGAACCAGTCGCATAACTATCACAACAGACAGGGAACCAGTCGCATAACCATGACAACAGACGGGGAACCACACCTATTTTTTGGGAATAAAGAGGACTGGTTGGTTATATATTCAGGACGCTTTAACCAATTCTGGTCATATCGCGTCAATGAGAGAAGGAACGGAAGAGCGGAGCCGGAGTAACCCCATACTCTTTGCGAAGAAAGACATGAGATCTTTATCCTGTGACCACACAGACATAACCACAGCGTGGCTCGAACCACCGATCCACGTGCCGTTATGCTCTCAGGTGGCCAGAGCACTCAATGCTAGCGCTGTCACCCACTGAGCTATCAAGGCGGCCCAAAGATAATTTAATGAACTGTATCCCACGCTTTCATTGTTGGGCGATAACACTTGTTCTGCTTTATTAACCAGCGACGCCCGCTCACCTTGGCGAAGAGCTCCTGTTGTTGTCGCAACAGTTCTTCCTCCGGGATGCCCAGATTTTCCAGCTTAGTACTTCCTCGTCTCTTCCTGGCCGCCACGGCCTTGGCTTCTTTGAGGACGGCGCGGGCCTCCACCTTGTAGGCGCCGAACCCTAGGCTGTCCAGAGCTGCCCACGCCACGGCAGAGAAAATGCCGGTCAGATTGCACATACTTTTATTACCGCGGAAATCCCAGCACAATGGGCCACATCATATATATGTATATTAGCAGAACACATCTCCAGTCCATAACAGGTCAAAAGATAGCATAAGAAACTTGTTGAACATGTACCTGGGTATGTATATACCTAATAGTGAAGTGCTGGTGTGGTAGAGTATTCTCCCATTATAATTTCTCACCTACATGACAGACTGCTCTCCCAACATCATTTCTCACATAACACGACTGACTTCCCTCTAATCATCATTTCCCACCTAACATGGCAAACTACTTGCCCATCATAATTTCTCACCTGATATGGCTTCCCACTATTCACCTGACACGGCTTCCCACTATTCACCTTACTTGGCTTCCCACTCTATCTTCACCACTATTTACCTGACACGGCTTCCCACTATTCACCTGACATGGCTTCCCACTCTATCTACACCACTATTCACCTGACATAGCTTCACCACTGTTTACCTTACATGGCTTCTCACTCTATCTTCACCACTATTCATCTTACTTGGCTTCCCACTCTATCTTCACCACTATTTACCTGACATGGCTTCCCACTATTCACCTGACATGGCTTCTCACTCTATCTTCACCACTATTCATCTTACTTGGCTTCCCACTCTATCTTCACCACTATTCACCTGACACGGCTTCCCACTATTCACCTGACATGGCTTCCCACTCTATCTTCACCACTATTTACCTGACATGGCTCCCCACTCTATCTTCACCACTATTCACCTGACACGGCTTCCCACTATTCACCTGACATGGCTTCCCACTCTATCTTCACCACTATTCACCTGACACGGCTTCCCACTATTCATCTTACTTGGCTTCTCACTCTATCTTCACCACTATTCATCTTACTTGGCTTCCCACTCTATCTTCACCACTATTTACCTGACACGGCTTCCCACTATTCACCTGACATGGCTTCCCACTCTATCTTCACCTCTATTCACCTGACATAGCTTCACCACTGTTTACCTGACATGGCTTCTCACTCTATCTTCACCACTATTCATCTTACTTGGCTTCCCACTCTATCTTCACCACTATTTACCTGACATGGCTTCCCACTCTATCTTCACCACTATTCACCTGACACGGCTTCCCACTATTCACCTGACATGGCTTCCCACTCTATCTTCACCACTATTCACCTGACATGGCTTCCCACTCTATATTCACCTCTATTCACCTGACATAGCTTCACCACTGTTTACCTGACATAGCTTCCCACTCTATCTTCACCACTATTTACCTGACATGGCTTCCCACTCTATCTTCACCACTATTCACCTGACACGGCTTCCCACTATTCACCTGACATGGCTTCCCACTCTATCTTCACCTCCATTCACCTGACATAGTTTCACCACTGTTTATCTGACATAGCTTCCCACTCTATCTTCACCACTATTCACCTGACATAGCTTCCCACTCTATCTTCACCTGGCATGGCTTCCAACTCTATCTTTACCATTATTCACCTGATGTGGTAGACTATTCCGCCATCATCATTTATCATGGTATACATAATGTTTGAGCACCTAAAATGACCTCACCTGACAGCACATGCTCTGGAGAAATTGTCTTCTTCTGCTGCTTGTTACAGATTTCATTGGCTTCAGAAGAGATCAGATGAATAAACTCTGTACAACAGTTCAATATGAGTTCCCGGGCATCATTGGCAACTCGCACATTGGGTACCAGTTCCTTGATCATTTTGTTCAAGGCAGCCCTGGGAATGCTCAACTCATCATCATCACGGTCAGCCATTATATGGTCACAATGTCTTTAAATCTGTTACAAGAGAGTCTTCATCTGTGGAAGATTGCATGCATTTCAACCTGAAAACAATAGCAAATTTAAGGAAAAGTGTCCAAGACATCTTGTGTCTATCTGCAACAAGATTTAAGATCAAATACATTCTTTAGCTTTTTAATATACAACAACAGCACAGCCCATGGCAAGAAAAATCTCTTACCCCAACCCACCTTATTATATTTACAAGATCTAACTTTCACTATGGATCAGAAGTCATGACATGACCTTGAACCAGTGAATTAAAAAACTGTTCATTGCATAACTCAGTGACCATCAATCATTCTATTATTTCTCAGTTAGCTGGTAAGTCAAGATGCTATATGAAAAGAGCTCATAAGTATTATGCAAGTGAAAGGAGAACATTTGTAGTTATTTCAGACTGGTCTTGGATGTAATTACATTTATATACAAGCCTCAGAATATTCATCTCCCTAAATATACAAGCCTAGTATTTGGAGATCCTAAGGCAAATACAAGCCCTGAAGAGTAGATGTCTGAATCTATAAGGCCATCGGTCGCAACAAAAGGGTAGCCCATTGCCAATGGTATGGTTAGGATTAGCCTTAAACTTGCAGCGAGGTTTAAGGTATAAGGCTACAATTAGGTTTACAGGGTTTAAGCATAAGTTGATGTAGCCTGAAAATATGATGTTACTGTAATAAGACAGCTGAGATGGGATGATATATAATAAATCATCTGTTCTCTAACTTCTCACTTTCAGGCTAGCAATTAAGCTTATGTGATGCAAATCAGACTATGGTAAAGGCCCCTAGTTTATAGATGTAATGCAGTATGCTTCAATATGAATTACGTTGCGGAACTATATTGACTACCACCAAATAGCGACTTGCACTCAAGACTAATATACAATAATAATTCCTCGCTAACTGTACGATACCCATTAAACCCAATCCTTTCCCCAGTTTATGCATATTATAGGAAATACAGCTGAACTTCAAATCATCATAAGAACAGGTGCTTTGATCTGTGGCCTAAAACTCTTAGTATTTTTAGGCGTGGCATGGGTCCTGGCTGGTGCACCCTTTGGCTAGGGGTTTTAGGTCTAGGCAACGAATCAAAAGGCCTGTAGTCACAAGGACAACTGAACAGATTAGGGTCTTTAAAACGGCTATATTTTTTCCAGCGTTATAATGTTAATTATGCCAGGTACAATCAGGTATTAGCCAGATTTTTTTTTGTTGCCAGCCAAAGTTTCTGCTGGTAAGCAAAGTGTTCATATAAAGTTCTGAGCGCTATGATTTTTTTCTAAACGTCTTGACCAAAAGGCTCTTTTGGGGTGGGTAAACAGCACGTGACTGCCCGCCAAACTGAAAATCTGCGGGCAGGCAGGTCTCTGGCTAATACCCTGGGTACAATAATACCAATAAGGTACAGCAACTTAAGCCTAAAGACCTCTCAGTGTAGCCCTGTAATATGCCACATATATGTCACATATTCATATCCAGGATACATTTATGAAGAGTTAGGCGCAAAGATTGAAGGCCCCCAAGCGGTCCATTCATTTACCCCTGACAACTACCGGCTACCGCTGACAACTTCCGACTACCACCGGCTACCGCTGACAACTGCCGACTACCACCGGCTACCGCTGACAACCGCTGGATACAATTCAACTGCAATTCAAAGTGACACCTTTGGAGAGTTTGTTTGGTGTAATGCAGTTCCATGTGTCTTTGATGTTGCTCACAAAACAAAACTAGGTGTAACCAATCATTGTATTGCAATTCAGAGTGACACCTTTAGATGGTTTGTTTGTTGTAATACAGTTTCCTGATTCTTTGAAGTTATTCACAGGCAAAGATGTTATCAACGTATTGCAATTCAGTGAGACATTGCGTTTATTTGTATATTGCAATTCAGTTTTATGTTTTTTTACCTTTACCATCATAGACATGATCACAAACAAATATATTAGCAACCAACCCCTGACAGACCCCATCTATAGTTACCGCCGACAGGCCCCATCTATAGTTACCGCCGACAGGCCCCATCTATAGTTACCGCCGATAGACTCTATCTATAGTTACCGCCGACAGGCCCAATCTATAGTTACAGCCGACAGACCCCATATAGTTACCGCCAACAGATCCTATCTACAGTTACCGCCAATAGGCCCCATCTATAGTTACCGCCGACAGGCCCTATCTATAGTTACCGCCAACAGGCCCCATCTTCATCTATAATTACCGCCAACAGACCCCATCGATAATCCCATCTATAGTTACCAAATATATATCATTACCACTGACATCCCTTATAATTCTCACATATTATTCATTAGTTAGTACATGAGAATAGGCTTGTTATCATTAGTCGGTGGTAGCCGGTGGTAGTCGGCGGTAAACGAACGGACCCCCTCAAGTGCTATTCACAAATTTATCAGCCCACAAAACATCCACCAAAACAAACCTTTTGCCAAACCTTCTGCTATATTTTTGAAATTGCGGTGAGTGAGAGAAGGTTTGTTTTGGTGGATATCTTGTGGGCTGATGAATTCCTGGACATTAATATGTGACAGATATGTGGTGTCTTCATCACATTTTTATGAAATCCAGAAATCTTTGTCACCATCCCCTGCTCTCGCCAGTCTCGGCGGGCCGTGCTCGGGAATCCATGGCCCTCCGGTCCGCCCTGCGGCCGGGGGCCATGCGACAGGGCTATTCTCAGGGCACATCGAGATCGGAGAACCACCCCTCCCTTGGCTGGCTCGACTTTACAATTGACCCAGGGCCTGTCAACAAATAACGGCTATTAAACGCCTGTCCTAAAATTTACCGTACAGTCAGTACACTTCTCAAGCCCCTCTTTGGGGAGTTCCCATGACGTCAATCGGGATTTCCCATAACCCTAAATATAGCAACAAGCCGAATATGACCGGACTCGGTAAATTAACCGAAGCATTAATAGCACTTCATCAGTTCATGAGGCCACTTTGGCGCAAGTGCCCCCAGGCAAGCCCGCTTCTCTAGGGGCACAACGGTAACAATGTTAAAATCCTTCGACGTTAGTAGGGAATCGACATATGCTAATGGAGAGGAGGAACCAAGTCGCATTCACAGGTACCGGCATCCGCCAAAAACAAATATGGCGGACGGCTGGTCGGGAACAGTTGTGTGCTCCAACATTTCTTCGAGAAAATATTACCGAAACAACCTAGTGTCGACACACTTCGTATTGATGTCAGATGATAGAACAAGGTATATAGAATACGTAAACACTATGATTGTTCGAGCACACATTATAATAAAAGCTACAGTCGATTCCCTACTAACGCCGAAGGATTTTAACATTGTTACCGTTGTGCCCCTAGAGAAGCGGGCTTGCCTGGGGGCACTTGCGCTAAGAGGCCACTTCATCTTCAGTGTCTACGCTTATTGGAAACACTGGGGCGAGTGTGAATGCTCCGTTTACTATATAGTTCATTGGTAATATATACAATCACAGAGAAGTAGCTATAGCAGCTAATGGCTATGTTATCTTAAAGCAAATTTTTACAACATAAATAATAATAACTATGATTAACAACGAAAAGATACGAAAACCGAAACTTCGGCCACACGTTTTTTCTATCAAGGTTTCACTCAGTCTCTAACAAATCATCCTCGTGCTGTCAGAACGGCTGCTGTTCCCCTGGCCTACCCTGTGTCTCGAAGAAGGGTGGGGGGGGGGTCAATTGTCCAGATTTATTTTTTCAAAATTCTCCGGCCGTGACGAAAGGCGCTTTTTCACGACGTTTCTTGTCGCTTTCTGTCTAAGTTCAGTGTCGTCTTTCCAAAATGCCACTAGAGTCTATATAGATCTAAGTTATATCTGTGTCGATGTCGCTTTTTTGCAGATCCTTAACTAATTAGCGTTGGAATTTGGGGGTCAATGTCGATTTTTCAAATATGCCTCTGTCGCGTGTCGCCATTTACCACCCGCTTCCAGACCCCTTCCTGTGCCAGTACTTATCTTCGGTTATTTAGCAGAAAAAGAGAACATTTCTGTATTTAGACAGCTGTTATGAGCAGGCGGAAGTTGATTAGTCACACAAGGGCACTCCATGCGAAGGCGTTGACCAGACCAAAGGTAAATTTATCTGTATGAAGTTGTTTGGCGGAGCAGTAGGAGTAGAAAGTATCGACGTTGTAACTACCAGGTTGACTACTGATTGGTGAGTCACTAACACTGAATGCGACATAATAGGTGGAGAGCGATAAACTGGCAGATCTTCATTGACAGGTGCTTTGGCTACACTCTACAAATTCCTGAAAATTAATTACAAAGCCTCATTCGGGGATTCGCCTTCCCAGTCTGGAGTCGCACTCAGTCCGGTACATCGTTATAGCGGAACCGAGCGAAACCGAGCGAAACCGGGTGAAAAGTAGCGGAACCGGGCGCAAATTACAGGTTAGACAAGGAGTAGGAAGTTCAGTTGTGCTTGAAAGTACACTTATCTGTATCGCCGTTGGCGCCGCCAAGTGGTGACTCTAAGAGTCTTACTACGACAACAACCAAAATGGCGGCCTGGCACTGGGCTCAGCACTCGGAGACAAATCCTTCTGTTACTAGACAATACCTTCGCATTTCTACGTAAATATTATACGAATATAACAGAAGCATTGATAAGTGTACTTTTAAGCAAAACTGAACTTCCTGCACCTTGTCTAACTGGTAATTTGCGCCCGGTTCCGCTACTTTTCACCCGGTTTCGCTCGGTTCCGCTATAACGATGTACCCCACTCAGTCTCATCAGCTTGTTGTAGCCACAATGTGACATGTACTGGGAACCAGTCTGCCAGTTAGAAACAGCTCCATGTCAGTTCCCAGCCCACTGTGAGGTCGGGACCGAATATTTTGTCTGAAGTAATTACATCGGCGCCGAGGAAAAAATGTAGCGCCGATGTAGCAGGGGGAGGCTTCCACAAAAAATCTGTCACATTATTATCAAAGATCCTACCTCAGAGAAACAGAAAATGTTAAGTCCAATGAATTTGGTATCCGAATAAGTGTGTTATGGCGTATAAACCGTTCCTGTTGGCAGCCTCAGCTCAAATGGCTGCCTCCTCGGCATGCCGTAATCTTGCGAGGTGCGAAGTCTCGCGGACCAAGGGGGGGGGGTGCATATGTGTGTGGTCGCGTGCAATGGTGGGTGGCTCAGACGGCATGCAGGGGTGGGGGGTAATTTACATCGGCGCCGATGAAAAATGATGCAGGGGTGGGGGGTGCACTTCGAAGTGTTACTGGGCATTGGTACGAGGATCCCCCTGCTACATCGGCACTATATTTTTCCTCGGCGCCGATGTAAATTACTTCAGACAAAATGTGGCTCAGACGGCATGCAGGGGGGGGGGGGGTACACTTCGAAGTCAAGAGGCGGGGGAGAGGCGTGGGGGTGTTACTGGACATTGGTCCGAGGAACCAAGTAGGACCGAGGAGAGGAGACGGGGGAGGCGTCTCGTTACCGTTTCATTTAGAAAGAAGCCATTAAGCGTGGTGTGGGCTGGGGTATCGCGTTGTTAATGAGAATGTGTCAGGGAGCGTGAACTTGTTATGTCTGAAAAAGCTGTTATGACTGGTGGCTTAAGGTCGATTGGTGTTTATAGTACGAAAGGCATGAGGGCGCGCGGCGAAGTTAATAGAAATAAAATAAAAACCTGAGCAAGTGAAAGAACAGACACAAACAACAATGTGTAAGTTAAATGAAGCATTTTATTTTGTTTTATTTTGATTAATCATGAGCAAGCCGAACAAAAGAAATCCCTATCCATCTTAGCTTTCGTCAAGTTAACACACTTTTGAAATAACCACCTATCACATACATTACATTGCACCATGTCGCCATAGCATTGCGGCAGATACCCCCCCACCCCTGCATGCCGTCTGAGCCACCCACCGTTGCACGCGACCTCACACATATGCACACCCCCCCCCCCCCCCTTGGTCCGCGAGACTTCGCACCTGGCGAGATTACGGCATGCCGAGGAGGCAGCCATTTGAGCTGAGGCTGCCAACAGGAACGGTTTATACGCTATAACACACTTATTCGGATACCAAATTCATTGGACTTAACATTTTCTGTTTCTCTGAGGTAGGATCTTTGATAATAATGTGACAGATTTTTTGTGGAAGCCTCCCCCTGCTACATCGGCACTACATTTTTCCTCGGCTCACTGTAGATCACTTCAGACAAAATATCCGGGCCCTGTGAGGTCACAGATCACTCTCCCGGCAGATGTTGATTGTATCGAATCTTGTCTCAATCCCTACCCTTGAATTTCTATCAAGAAAGAAATCTGTTATTTAAAAATAAGGCTGCCAAGTGAGTGTTTTAGTCAAGATGGGAAAATAGGTTTCTTGAACAGAGACCAAGTGCGATGAGCAAACATTACGTGTCTTCCTATTGCCAACTGTCTTACGCCAGTAACGTTTAGTTTTCAGGTTCGACAGTTGTGAGACAGTTATGAGACAGTTGTTGCTCTGTACAACAGTCTCATATCCTCAGACAGGAAATGTAGGAGGAAGATTTGTTTGTGTAGGTGATTAAGTATTATTACGAGTTGGTGGGCATGTTAACTAGTACAATAGCGTTACATCTGAAGGCCTCTAAAATGCCGTATTCTGACCCAAACCGCCCTGCTGCCCATGCAATCAACAATCGTTGCCATGGCGACGCTGCATAGAACAATGAAATATGACGTCACGCACAAAAGAATTGTAGTTATAGCTTTAAATAGCCCGCTTCCATGACTAGTTGCCTATTTGCACATGCTATGTTTCTTGGCAACATATATATGGTATAAAAAGGCGACTGGCCAACTATATGTGGAAAGGCTTGCGATTTGCGGACAGTCAGTCCCAAAATGCTTTACTTTGGTCGTTGCATGCGGAAATTAAACCAAAGAAGCAGAGACAAGTCAACGCCTTTAATTTAAATTCAACTCGTAATAATAGTAATAGCGCGAGTTTTGCTTGGCGTTAGGCATTTTATTGGCCCTTCATCAAGCTGTAGCAGCCCTTCACCGGCAAAATTGGCAGGCTGCTACAGCTTGATGTCGGGCCAATAAAAGTGCCTAACGCCCCGCAAACTTGCGCTATTGTCATATTTTTAATGGTACAATCCATGAAACTATCGTCATTTTATACTATGATACCTAAACTTCATATTTACTGCAAAACCAACATGCATATAAACTAACAAAGTGATCACGATACTATCAAGTTGGTTGAAATGAGACTTTCTTGTCATTGATCAAACTATTTCATGTTTGGTCATTCTTTACTAGTGCCTTTCGCCATGGAGTGTTTTGCTTATTGCATGTATGAAGCGCCACTGAGTGAATGTTATTGTTTTGATGACTGGCGCATATGCGCAGTTTCTCCACTGGGTGGGCAAGATGGCAGATGGAACAGAGCAGTGCTGGCTTGAGAATAAATGTTACCGTTGTAATAATGAAGATTTGAACCAAAATAATAAAGTAAGTTGATAGATACATACTTCCATAGACTATTACCATACTTCTAAAAGTTCTCGCCATTAACACCGCTTCTCCCCACGCATGTTTGTGCATTGCCATATAGGATTTGATGGTTCGGACATATGGCGGTGTTGCATGAAACCAACAAAGTCACATGGGGCTAGTTTTCAGGCTACTGGCGCTGTGTCAGTATGAACAGCCTATCAGTCTGCCATTAACAATATCAAGGAAGGCTAGGTATTGCACATTGAGAAAAATGTCAGGCAAGGAGGAAGGCATTAAGAAATTTTAAGGATGCTTTAGAGTTGAAGGTAATGGTAATACTGATACCTCATAAATACAGTGCAATTTGTCATCAAGCTTTGATTGCAGTTGTCTGGCTCAGGATGGAGATGTACATATATAATAATATTCCAACTGGGCTATCATATAATAACAACATGCTCAATCAATGTTTATCTTCTATTGCAGCTTAACTACAAACATGGTGAAGTGGATTATTTCTCACAACAAGAATTCAACCAACAATTGAATGCCTGTGCGCTGCTTGACATGGAGTGAAGGAAAATATCATCATGCATCTGTTTGTGATCAGTAACAACTTTTCCACTGAAGTATGTGAGATTTACCTGAAGGATGGCTGTATCCCAAGGATTGGGAGCCAAGAACCCAAGTTAGATGCAGTTGTTCCCTGTGGCGACCTAGAAGATACTTTGAGTCTTGAGCCCGCTGTCTGGTTCAAGGTTCAGATCCTCGACTCCATCAGTATCGACTGCAATCGCCGTACTGTATTATGGAACGCTACCACATTGAACTTCAGTGAATCGGACCAAAGCGAGAGTAGCTCCAATGAAAGTGATACTCTTCCCAGGAGTGCATCCTGCACTTCGACCCTGAACTCAGAAGGAGACCAGTCAGACAATGCCTGCACTTCCACTGTCAGCCTCAGCGTGGATGACCTCGTTACAAGTTCCGAATCTTTCCGTACAAGGACTGATACCAATGATACCTTGTGTCCAGTTATATGTATTGGCGATGATGGCCCTTCAACGCCTTCTGAAGACACCGGCCATGATTCCATTAAGAGAGACCCTTCCACCCGATCCACACCACGCCGCCGGCAGAGGAATGAGAGGATCTCTGAATCCATGTACATTGGCGGGGAATGCTTCGGCTATGACAGTGATTTTGATGAAATCTTTGAATACGCCGAGCAGGCTTTGACCAAGTTTGCAGAGGGTTGGATATCGGGACAGAAATTTAACGAGGAGTTATTCCGTCTCTTGCACATATACATTTTACCCTCTATTCGGCTTTCGTCGGATGACATCGCCAATCTCACGGATGCCATTGCTGCGCAGGAACGGTGCATCACGAAACTAGACAACGAGATCTTGAAGGTGGATGACCATATTGAAAACGTCAAGCGGGATTTGCGAAAGCAGCGACAACGGCTTGTGAAGGAAATTAACGAAGATTCCACGCCTCTTGTGTATCCCGTCGAATTCGCCGAGCTACTGCACAAACACATCAACGACGACATCGAACATTCCGCAGACACGCTAGACGATCTGCAGAAGAGTGTGGAAGTGGCGAAAAAATCTGTCGGGATGGAAGCGAAGATTAGCGACGACGACGTGTTGGAAGTAAGCGCTGACAGCATGGGCAGCAGCTTGGTAGAGGCAACAGGAGAACGGGTTAGCAACGGGGCTTATAGCTCCGGGAGTAACGGAAGTAGCGCGGAACTCGCATCGCGCAGACGCCGACGAGACTCGTTCTTCGTCTCGCACGAGGCGTTGCTAGGCGCGCGGGAAAGACTTTACGAATATCTGGAAGCATTCGAGGTCGATTCTAAGAAGAAGGCGAAGAGATCGAAGCTCTTCAGCAAGAAAGATGCCAAAACACGGAAGAAGTCCTTGCCAAAAAATATCGACCCCAAGAATACGATGTACATGGGAGTTGAGAGCGCTATCGCCTCCATGTACGACGACATTCGCGCCTTGACCGATAAGAAAGTGTTGATGATAAGTGTGAAGGAAGCCATGCGAGGGGCGCTTCGGGAACTGATGACGGGTGAGGACACGCTAGGGGTGGATGTCGATATATCCGGCAAGCAAAAATCGACCGACGTCTTACGGCACTCGCGTATTCCTCGAGAATGGTTGACCTTGACGGAACAAGTGGCTTCCATCATCTCCTGCGACAGCAGCGAGATCTGCCAGGAACACCGGCAATTCTGTGACGTCATCAAAGAGAGATGCCGGGCGGTGTTGTACGAGAAAAAACTGTGCGAATTGTCTAGGGAGGTGACTAGGTGTTCGGATCCGCCAGCGATCTGCCCCGTGGGTCAGGCTGGCGGGATAGGCGTCGAGAATAAACTGTACCATCTCCACTCTGCGTGGAGCAGTACCGAAGACAGTGGGAGGTCATCCAACCTTTCGTCTATCTCGCAATTATCCGTGTTGAGTAAATCCGAACTTCCCGGCTATGATCGTAGCATCAGCTGTGATGCCGCGTCAACGAAGGGTGCGCCCCAGCGGGGGGGCTTGGATTCCAAGCAGGGTTGGCCAGCCGCTGGCAGCTCGGTGGGTGACAAGCTTAGTTACACCTCCAGTGACCTTGTGGATAGCAGCTTCATAGACTCCACCGAAGAAGGTGGTGTCGCGGGCGCAAATCCGGCGAGGCGTATCATGCAGCTGAACGGAGAGCTGGGTTCTCAGGAGGTCATCATGCTACACGACCGGGACGTCGATTACTGCGCCAAGTCCATCGAACACATGAGGAAGGAAATAACGAACAACTTCAACGACATCTGCAGCGCCATCCAACGGGAACTGGGTCACGTAGACGACCAAGTAAACTTCAGAAAAATCTGGCAATGCTACGAGAATCACTTCTACGAGGAGACGATGCCGTTGTTAGTTCAGGTTTACGAGCAAGCTCACCTGGCGAAGTGTGCTATGTTGTGTGAGGCGATGCCCTTCCTCACCGTGGAAGACTTGGACCTCTCCGGCATCGTCTTCGTGAACATGCTCCAGGACAAGTTAACCCTGCGTCCCGCGAGCGGGGAAACCCCGACTTTATGTGATGACGTAACCTCTATGCGTCTCGACCCCGAGAGTGAACCGAATAACAACGTCATGCGGCCCGGCGCTCAGTCTTTTCACAAAAGCTGGCCTGCTACGGTGAAGGCATCCAATGTCAATGCCGTGCTGGCATCTATCGCCGAGTCTAATGAGAGCGTGTCCGCGCTTGGCGGTCAACCCGCGACGTCCCCCCTATTATCGCGGAGAAGCCACGTGGAAGGCGATAAAAGGGATAAACTGCACGCCAAGTGCCCTCTCGCGATTGTAATCCCATCGTTGTGCTCGGCAGGGACTGGCGGTGACCCGGACGAGGCAATGTCGCCGGGTACATCGGCGGACGGGGTGGACCAGCTCTCACCCAGAACGATCCAAATCCTCTACCCGCAGGCGACGCGTGTGGTGTACGACCGACGCACGTGGCCGCAGCCTCAGCGCGTCCTGCCAATGGACACCGATCCGGGTGATATCGAGGAAGCGTCCGAGGCCACCTCGCTGGATACGCCCATCCCCGCTCCCGAGGCCCCCGAAAACGCCTCTCCGACGACGCGGCCAGAGTCCAAGAACTGCTCACCCCCGACGACGGCAGCTGTCGGTGGCGGAAAGGACATCAAGCTGCAGAAAAAATACCGCGATAGATTCAAGGAGACTTTCAACTGCATCGATAGCGCGTTGAAGAGTTCGACCCCCTTGCTCAAGCTGCAGTACCTGACGAAGTGCCTTAGGGAGATCAGCCACCAAGTGACTTTAATCCAAGTGGAGCTGTTCGGTAGCTCTGAGGGTGCCTGTTCGGATGACCTCATCGATCTGTTGGTGTTGCTGCTGTGTAACACCGGCCACCACACCATTTCTCGACTTTACGTCCACATCAACATGTTGTCGGACCTCATGGCCCCCTTCTTCTCCGGCGGACCGTTCAGCTTCTCGCTCGTGCAATTCTCGGTGGCATTTCAATTCCTTCAAGATCGCCTTTTGGTGAAAAAGAACAAACTGGGTGATTCGGAAGTGTGAGTGTCTGTACTGTTTGCTGCGTTATTTTCGTGATATAGTGGTCCGATTAATTATTCTTGAATCGTGCTCTGGATTTTCGTCTCAGGAACAAATGACTGGAAGGAATGTGTTTCCCCTTCTCTAAAGTTTCCATCGTTTCTCTTTGCTATTTATTATACATGGAATCGCTCTTACTTACTTGTGTCTCTGTGTCTCTCTACGTACGCCTTCTACGTGATTTTTACTTACCGAGGGATGACCAAAATCTGATCGAATTGAACAAATTTGTGATATACGCGATACAAAAAATATTTACTGATATTTCCGGTAAATCTGTATATGTACATCCCATAGTCATCCATAATCAGATAAAAACTCTATTCGTCCAATAGTTTCTTTTAATCTTGCTTCATGCTTTTTAGGTTAATACTAGCCATAGTATTGCCTGCAATGCTTTTTTTCTAGTCTCACAGTGCTGGAATCTCACGTTTACCGGTACATTTTATACGCCTATTCGATTTTAACTTTTAAATGAATCATTTGGTATATATGCATTCATATATCGATGGCGTTTTCCAATGTTATCGTCTCTATATTTGATTGTTAATGATATCATGAGACTTGTCGCACCTTTACTTTTTAAACGAAATGAGCTAGGAACAGACGAAATATTTGAGTCAAAGAGATAGTTACAGTATATACCGGTAGAGTTGCCTCGGGTTTAATTAGAGAGTCCGCATCATGACTAAGTTTCATTTATGTCTTGTACAATATAAACTATGTTACACAGAATAAAAAACAAATAACGAAAAAGGATGTTGTAGATCATTTTCTTTCAGCACATGGGACATGACGTTGGATATGAACATGTCTTTTATCTCCACTTTCCACCACTTTTTCTGCATACATCAAGTACAACTTGTATCTATTATAGCTATGGTCAGCAATTAAGTACACTCATTTCTATTAGTTTCAGATGGATTTTCCCTGTTGGTAGTCAGCTGTTATATTTAAGCCATGATCTTTAGATCTTATCTCTGTTGTTAGTAGAGCAAACCATGAAGTGCAAAATGTTAATCGGGTTTCCCCGTCGGCATGATCGGAGCTAAATGGTGGCTCGATACAGGCGGACCAATCGGATGGCCCTGTGTGTTATTTAAAAAACTTTAAGGAGGGAGGATATTGTATTTAAGGGGCTTACCCGATGACCGCTTGATCGGTTAATGCGCCCAAAGTGGGTGTTTCCTATCTATTTCTCCAACATTTCGAATTCGAACGACTGCTTGACCGTCGTAATGTGAATGAAATGCTTTCGTTATCACCGTCCTTGAACGGATTTCGTCACATCGCCATTACTAGATGTAAATTGACATGTGGACGCTCTGCATCTGTATACAGACTGGGCTCGCGTTAGCATTCGCCAATAGCCATTTGGCGAGAAAATTCGGGATTTGGCGATGAGAACTTCCTGGACACTCGCCAAAATGGCGAATATAAAATTTTAACTACAAACACATTTTTATTCATGTTATATAAGTGTTTAACCCCATTTATCAACTGTTCCTCTGGCTATCGAGGCATAGATGTGCCTGGAAAACACATTACATGGTAGATCTACTACATTCATCTCCAATTATGATATTTATAACCAATTTATAACCAATATATTTGGCTAATTTTGGCTAATGTTTCTCCACGGAATTAGCCAAATTGGCTAATGAAAAAAATATCCTAGCGCGAGCACAGAGACTACTACTATCGGCGTGGGAACACATTTGGCAGGGGGAGTTGGCGAGTATCCAATATCAGCGGCGTGACTTAAACGGTTGTATATTCAGGACGCTTTAACCACATTTGGTCATATCGAGTCAATGGGAGAGGGAAGGGAGAGTGGAGCCATGTCCCCGGGAGTAACCCCCTACTCTTTGCGAAAAAGGACATGGGATCTTTATCCTGCGACCAGGCAGACATGACCACAGCCGGGCGCGAACCACCGATCCACTTGCCGTTAGGCTCTCGGGTGCCCAGAGCACTCAATTCGAGCGCTCTAACCCACTGAGCTACAGGGCCGGCCCGTGACTTAAACGGGTGGGGACACTGCGGGGGGAGGGCGAGGGACCACCAATATTTGGGATAGTACTAAAAAGCTACAAGTGCCTACCCTCCACAACATATGTGAGGTAGTAAGTTTATTTCATTTGTACTGTGGGCCACCGGTCGCTGTTACATTAGAAACACACACAACACGCCTGTAACGTAAATAAGACGATTTGAAAATATAGACATATGACATATGTTATGTTTGGTATATTTCGGGGCGGTACTAGATGCATATCTTGGACCCACTGGGCTTTGTTTATATCACAAGCGATCACAGGGAATATACCTTATTTACAACAATGGGCAGAACAATCTAGCCTGGCAGCGGCTACGATTAACCCAGAATTTCAAGATTTTGTAAATTTATTCGTCTCACTGTCTGCGTCAAACCACAATTTTAAATGTTTGTATCGCCCATCTTCGCAATTTTCAACGCAATGCTGCTTTTAAATTTGAATTTGAAGTTCTCCTTGAACAAATCTGCATCGCCCCTCACTGAATTGGTCCAGCATTCAATGTAGTACTACATATCTATAAGCAGTGTACCCTTGTTTCCGCAGTGTTCACTTTTGGTTGCTGGGTATGACTCCTCTGAACAGTTAGGCCTTGATAGCCAATAAAACAACACGTGGACCCAGGGCGTTAGGTGTAATATATAGTCGTTATTTATAGTGCGCATGTTTGGTCGCCAAAACGAACATAAACAAAATCCAATATGGCGCACACCTGCCACACAAAACCAGAAACCCAGAGCATGCTGGTCTGGCCGGAACCGCGTCACTACGGTCGAATTGTTTGGCACACAGCAGTTCGACTCCCGAGTTCGACGTGCTATATAGTGCGCGCGTGAAGTCGCGCTATGCAGACTGCTGCTTGTAACGGTTTAACCAGACACATTGTGGTGGTCATCGATTGAGTAAACACATTGACGGATGTGAGCTTGTGAATGTCGTCTCGTTGCAGCTCCTTAATGCCGTACGCTTACAGTTGGGGGCATATTGATGCTAACATTGGTAGCACAATGACGTAACACTGACTATAGTGAAAGGCATGCGGTCGTATTCAGTCTGCTTATCGATAGCAGGAACGTTTAAAAAATGTGGACACACCATGTGACGTTATCGGTGAAAAACTACTTTTTGTTCACTCAGCAAGGTGACCCTGGCGGGGCCGGGGTGGTCCTCCCAGCGTAAGGAGGGGGTGGGGCGGCCCTAACGTGGCCGGGGTGATCCCCTCAGTGTATGGAGGGGGTGTGGGTTTCCAAGATCCGCCCCCCTCGGGGCATACTCCGCGATATATTATACAAGGCCGTTTGGGGGCGTTTTTCCTGAAATATATGGACTCAAGGAGTGAATCAAGGAGTGTTTGGTGTTGAGTGAATATTGAAATGATCCTTCTCGCCCCTTTAGGCTACAGTTTGTTATAATGATCCACTCCGATTAGAGCTCTTTGCGAAAGAGGTGGTCGTATATAGTCTGATTGTTAGGCGGTATATTATAATAGATAAAACTGTTTTCTCTCTTTCCTTTTTATCAACTGAATTGTGTTTTCTTGCACACATACAAAATAGTGATATGTCTATTAGCTTGAACACGTGTGCAACTTCAAACCGTTCAATAATATTGTACTTATTGGCCTAATTAAACCAATGTTGTACTCATTGACCTGATTAAACCAATGCTGTACTCATTGTCCTAATTAAACCAATGTTGTTCTCATTGACATAATTAAACCAATGTTGTACTCATTGACCTGATTAAACCAATGTTGTTGACTCATTGTCATAATTAACACCATTAATGTTTGTACTGATTGACAAAAGTGATGTCAAAGGGCAAGTTCAGTTTCACTTTCGCTCTCCACTCGTTACGTACTATCATAACGTGCGGTTCAGTGCTTGACCAATGCCTTAGCAAATATTGCATCAGAAATGTTTTTATGATGTTTTATAATATTAAACCAAACAGAAGGCGATAACTGGCTCTTGGTTCACCGATGAAGTACAGATGATCTCATAGATGGCTTATAAAATGACGGGACGAATATGTACTTTTGCTATATATATAGTCCATGTGAAACGCGCCGGAGATCACTGTTCAAACAAGTTGGGTTTCACAGGATATTCCACCACAGTAGGCTAACTAAACATTGTTGCTACGTTAAAAGCCGACGTACATAAACAATTTTAATTAACTTATCATCTATGTTGAAATTATAATTTTAATTTGGAATCCACAAACATGCGCGAAATAACTAAGCGGACGCGTGACGTTAAAAGCCAGAGTTCCCCGGGCAGAATTCGTTCTCTTGTTACTGACGGGAAGTTGTGGACGCCAGACATTACGGGATTTGTTTGCTTTGATGACGGTTCGGGCGATAATGCGTGCCCTATGTGGGCTGCACAATGGGTCCCTTTAGAACATAGCCTACAAGTGACCGTTATTTGAAAAGAATAATCGAATGCATCGCCTAGAGTTTACTAGCACTACGTACATACCCTACGTATAGCTAACCGTACACGTTGCTTGGCAAGGCCGACCGGTATATCCTAATTGGACATTAGTATGATACAGTGAACACGAAAAGAAAACCAGATGGCCCTTCCAGATCCCTCCTTAAATTGCCCAGGGCCAATGATAGTCACACATAATTTAATGGCGTGCCCAGTCAGTTTTTTTTATCCCAAATCTTATCTCAAGCCACGGTCTCCACATACATCCATCCAGTCACCTCTTGGGGCTATCTTAAAATTAAATTAACACGTAGCTGACTGAATCCAGCGCTGTGATAGGATGAAACAGTAACGTGTTACAGAGCTACGTGTGGGTTTTGTACGTGTCGGCCTTTCGACGTTTATGTATAGCTAGGGCCCCAGAGGGGCTTTTTCGACACGGCGACACGGCGATTTTTAAAATCGACAACGCGACATTGGGGTTGTCTTAGAATCGACATGCGACATAAAACTTAGCGACACGCGACATGGACCTTTTTCTTAAAATCGACACACGACATGGACCTTTTCTTAAAATCGACACGCGACATGGACCTTTGCTTAAAATCGACACGCGACATGGCTACCCCCCCTCAGGGGCCCTATGGGCCTCAGCTGGGCCTTCCATAAAAATCAAGTGGTTGAGTGGGAGTCACGATAGAGACTGGGCAAGGCGCGCAAAAATGAAGAACAGCGCAAGAGAGTGATGCGGTCCGGTTAAACAACGAATCAAAGCAGAATGTTACTTTTCTTCGTAGTTTGAACATCGCCACAACGTACTGTTGGTAACTGTAGCGAAACTTTAGTAAGGTAGGAACAAAACATATGACAGTGATGAACGACGTGCGGAGCATGCGTGTGGGTGCAGGGGATGGGGAGACCCTGGAGTGACTGGGGTGGTCCTTCCAGCTGGGAAGGGGTGGTGAGGGTGACCAGTATGGAAGGCCAACCTATTCATAAACGTCGAAGAACCAACACATAAAAAATCAACACGTATGCCTGTAACACGTTACCGTTTTATCCTATCACAGAGCTGGATTTGATACACGAAGCAAATGTACACGTCAGTCAGCTACGTATGAATTCACTACGCCAAACTTCGACGTAGTAAAGTAACACGAAGCGTCGCACTACGATTTACGTCGAAGTTCGACATCTAAAAGATACGTCGAAGTTCGACGTACAAAAACTACGTCGAAGTTCGACGTACAAAAAGTACGTGTTCGACGTACAGAAGATACGTCGAAGATTTGTGCAAATTTATGCATGCGGCGAATTCAATCTCAGAACGGGGCTGCCCACGAAGCAACGCGAAACCTTTGGCGCACTGTTATGTACCCGGATGTGTTAATGAGCCTGTGTTATTTGAATTCGAATTTATTGCCTTGAGTTTACTATAGACCCTACGTCTGGCTAACCGTACACGTTGCTTGGCAAGGCCGACCAGTGTCCAACTTGGATATTTGTATGGAACAGTGAACGCGACAAGAAATCCAAATGGCCCTTCCAGATCCCTTGGCCAGGGCCAATGATAGTCACACATAACGGCGTGTCCAGAGTCTCAGTTTCCGTTAATCTCAGATCTTAATCTCAAGCCACGGGCTCCACATCCATCCATCTGGTCATCTCTTGGGGCTATCTCTTTCTTTGGGGGTTACTCCGTGGAAAGATGTGGTTGGGCCGGATATGTTAATACATGTCATTTAGCATTATTTATTATTCCTCTTATAAACATTGGAGAGCTAGATCCGGGTGGAAGAAAAAGTAAGACAAATATCGTGGTTCAGGCAAAACATATCAACATGATTAGGTTTATTTCTCATGACACTGTACACATATAACACTCCGAAGCTGCATATATGTATATATATATATATATATATATATATATATATATATAGTCTATCGGAAATCAACGTTGTTTCATTTACGTCATATAAATTTGTCATACCGGGAAACTGTGTCGGGCTTCGTTGTTCCGTTGTTTGCCTACAACCGACATCCACTGTTTAAGCTATTCTAATTAATAATAATTGCATTTAAAATATTGTCAAATATTGTTTATAATATAAAACAAAGCATTAATATTATTAGTGCGATTGTAGGATTTCGTAATTCTCAACCGAGCCCTATTAATTGATCAACTGCACTTGATCGTTTCAACCACGATTTTGTTTAGTACACGATCACGGAGATCCATATCTCTGTGGAGTGCCCCCCAGATTTTGAAATATCGGCCAATGGCGTGGCGTATATTTGACGTCGAACATTAACCAATGAAAACCCGTCAAAAAGTAGGTCGAAGTTCGAAGTTAACAAAGTACGTCGAAGTTCGACGTTAAAATAGTACGTCGAAGTTCGACGTTAAAATAGTACGTCGACCTTACGACGTAACCGCATTAATGGTTCCACCTCGGCGTAGTAAATTAACACGTAGCTGACTGACGTGCACATCAGCGCTGTGATAGGATAAAACAGTAACGTGTTACAGACATACGTGTTGGTTTTGTGCATGTTGGTGCTTTGACGTTTATGCATAGGTTGGCCTTCCATAGACCAAGGTTCATCTGGCCGAGCCCAACAGAGTCCCTTCAGCGTAGGGATGGGGGGGGGGGGTGGTGCGAGGTGAACGGGCGCTCAAGACACGATTTAAGACACTTTTACGACCCTTTTACGACCCTTTTACGACCCAGGCGTCGTCTTCCAGAAATAGGACATGCTCTATATCCAGGCGACATCTTCAAAGAGCCGCAGCCGGGTCTGGTCCCGGGTCTGGTTGGTGTCAAGGGACTGCGTGATTCCCTCGCTTTGAGACCGCTGCGAATATTCCAGAAGGTAGGCCTACCTCAAGAACAGATGGCCAATTTGAAGGGCGTAAAAAATCATATGGACAAATCACTTCGTGTGAACGGCGAATTTTCAGCCGACACATTTTCACCAGCAATGGTCCAGAAGGCGGGTGCGGTGGAAAAGTTGCCTCGTGGGAACCGGGCTTAACGTGGCCGGGGTGATCCCCTCGGCGCAGGGAGAGGGTGTGGGAAACCTGGCGGGGTCGGGGTGGTCCTCTCAGCGCAGGGACAGGGTGGGGGAGTCCTGGCGGGGCCGGGGTGGTCTTCTCAGCGTAGGGAGGGGGTGGGGGAATCCTGGCGGGGCCGGGGTGGTCCTCTCAGCGTAGGGAGGGGGTGGGGGAATCCTGGCGGGGCCGGGGTGATCCCCTCAGTCTAGGGAGGGGGTTGGGGAATCCTGGCGGGGCCGGGGTGGTCCTCTCAGCGTAGGGAGGGGGTGGTGCGGCCCTAACGTGGCCGGGGTGGTCCCCTCAGTATAGGGAGGGCCTGGGGGACTCCTGGCGGGGCCGGGGTGGTCATATTAGCGTAGGGAGGGGGCGGGGGAATCCTGGGGGGCAAGGGTGGTCCCCTCAGCGAAGGGAGGGAGTGGGGGAATCCTGACGTTGCCAGGGGGGATCCACGTAGGGGTGGAGGGGCTTCTTGTCTAGTTTAAATAGGGGGTTGGGATCATAGCCCGGTTCCCACGATGAAACTATTGCATGCAATTCGAGGCAGGCGACAGGTTTTGCCGAAAATGTCACCGTGTGAACGGCGCTCAAGACATGATTTAACGTCTCATAGAAATAGGACATGCTCTATTACCATGCGACAAGATCAGAGAGCCGCAGCCGGGTCTGGTCCCGGGTCTGGTTGGTTTCAAGGGACTGCGTGATTCCCTTAGCATGTGCCCGTTGAGCATACTGCAGAAGGTAGGCCTACCCCAAAGAACAGATGGCCAATTTCAAAGGTCAAGATAAAATGTCATGGACAAATCTGATCGTGTGAACGGAGAATTTCAGCAGACACATTTTCACCAGATATCTTCCAGACGGCGAGTGGCATGCAATAGTGTCATCGTGGGAACTGGCCCGGTCCCCACGATAAAACTGTTGCCAGGCCAGTCTCTAATCTCTAATGACACATGGTGCCGTCTAACGGCGCACATGCTGCTTAGGGGCAGGGCTGCCAACCCAGCAGATGCAGACACCCAGCTGAGACCCCCACCCCCAGTCCATGCACAACTCGGAAGGTCCGCGGGCGTGGGAGATGGGGGTGTGTGGGGGGGGCGGCGGGCGGAGGGGCACACCGATATTTCCTAGAGCGACGGTGCTTCAGGGCAGTGTGGGTACGTGTGGTAGGGGTAGGGAGGGACATGTGTACGTGATTAACCCCGCTCCCCCCCCCCCCCCCCACCCCTCCCGGCACCGGGCGGCGCTATCCGTATATATATTCGCGGTTTGTTTTATCTTGTCTTATGGAAATAGCTTGTAGCACGAGACAAGCTTACCGTGGGAACCGGCCTGTATCGTACCGTGGGAACGACGCTTAAGACACGATTTAATGACCCAAAAGATATCGACCAGAGCCTCATTTCCACCAGACCAGAGACCAGACCAAAGAAACCGCGGCCGGGTCTGGTTTATGTCAAGGGAATGCGTGAGTCACTGACGCGGAGTCCGTAGCTAGGTCACATGCCACATAGAGGTCTTTGCTTTTCAGCGCTGCTACAGTCACAACGTTTCGTGTTCAGTCTTGCTATGACTGAAGATATGATGGGGACATTTAAGGCGACATGGTGGAACACCGATTCGATAGAATATCTTATTGAGCTGTACGAGAAAGAAGAACTCTTGTGGAAAGGCACCCACAAAGACTACCACAAAAAGGATATCAGAAAAGCCGCGTTGGCCAGGATAAGCGAGACTATGCAAGTGAAAGGTAAGTCTATATTTTACAATCATACTCACATCACAGGCGCCGGAAGCCCGAGGCCCCGCGAGGGGCGATTATGTACAAGTCTACTCGACCTAGCCGGGCCTCGGCTTTAGGCTTCTGTGCTCAGATGTGACCAGGCTGCATCTAAGCAGTATGTGTTCCGGCACCATGTGACCTTAGAGACAGGCCTGGTAAACTCAGATGCCGATAAAACAGTTAAAGTTGCATATCGAGCTCTTTCCCGTCAAAACTGAAGAGGTAAAAATTCAAATAATAATCGGTCCTTGAATCATCCAACATTTCTTTTGTCTATATTTCATGCATGCCCGACGGCCAAATGCAGTCTCGTAGCCTAGACCGTGATATCAATTTACCATAGGTTTTCAACTTAGTGGTAAAGGGCATCAGTTTTTGTGCTTAGCGATGCTTTGTTATGACGAAAAATCTTCGATTTTTCCGGCATCTATCAGTACGTTGGTTAGTGCTAAATCACCCTGGCCACTGTTGTGTAGAGGGTGATAACTCGACATAGGGAAAAAGCAGTCAGCACGGCTATGGTGCTCCACTTGTCGACACGATTCAGCAAAATTGGTAGGGTTTGGGGCCAGATTCATAACATTTTATGGAACTACATACTTTCATGGAGGGGTCTGCCGATATTAGACATATATATTTGTGTCCTATCGTTTCTTATTTGGCCAACTTTTGCAACATACTTCGTGCCGCAATCGCTCCTCGCCGCCATATTGGCTCCGCAGTAAATGTATTTTTTTAAGGCAAGGTACCGAAAACAGTTGAGAAAACAATAAAGTTCATTTCACAAATACTCACTGCTGGTGTTGAAAGCCCGTCCACACCTCTAGTACCTAGTTTGTTAAATGAAGAAAAGAATGAAACCTACGGTATTTCTGGACGAATGCGTTCATGTTACGAATGGGAGGGGGTGAGCAACACGGGAGACATTTTACGCGCGGGGGAGGGGCTATTCTGCTATTGGAGGCAGAAACCGCACGGTGGTGGGCGGGGTTTTCGGCAATATATATGTCTAAGAAGAGGGGGTGATGATATATGTATGATGCGAATATCCTACATCAAAGTGTTCATAGAAGTCTTCAGAGTAATTAGTCATGTTCATGAGCCAATGTGGCGGCGAGGAGCGATTGCGGCACGAAGTATGTTGCAAAAGTTGGCCAAATAAGATAGGACACAAATATATGTCTAATATCGGCAGACCCCTCCATGAAAGTATGTAGTTCCATAAAATGTTATGAATCTGGCCCCAAACCCTACCAATTTTGCTGAATCGTGTCGACAAGTGGAGCACCATAGCCGTGCTGACTGATCTCGCAAAAAGACAGCCCAAATGCCAATTAACCCCGATTTGAAGCTGTTGTAGCTGATTCGGGTTGTAATATCTTAACTGCGGGCAGGAATGCAAATATGTATTGTGTAATCGGGCTCATATGCATATTTAACAAATATTTCAACACGGATGCCGTTCAGCGATCGGTACGGCTGCCGCCATGTTGGATAGACACTTGCCCGTTGCCTCAATAGATGGCGTGTTGTATCGTATACATGTTTGCGTTATGAAGTCTTTTCGCGAAAAGACGATAATGCGACAATCTAATCGTAAATGGGACATGTATCGCCTGAAACGTTTTTTTTTAATTCAGCAAGATTGGGTTGCTATTTTCCACGAAATAAAATGTTAGTTATGTGACACCAATTAGTTGAGGTAGAAGTCGGAAGACACCCGGTTTCGGGGCGCCGGTTTCGTGCAGGGCTAATCAGTTAACACAAATTAGTTTGTTACATCGAGTTTACATCTAAGGGCAGTTTAGTTCAGCAAAGGCTTCTCATCACTTGGCTTGTTACATGACTGTGTCGAGAGGTTTGGAGCAAAAGGTAAATAACAATGGGGTAGAAGTCGGGACTGCTCAAAGGCTGTGTCCGCTCAACAGACGGCCAACTCATGGTCACATATATGCATATGAACCCAAATTAAACAATACATTTTTTCATTCCTGCCCGCAGTAAAGACATTACAACCCGAATCAGCGGGTTCAACAGCTTCAAATCGGGGTTAATTGGCATTTGGGCTGTCTTTTCGCGAGATTAGTGTCTTTTCGCGAAAAGACACGTCTTTTCGCTATAAAGTGAGACCCGTGCTGACTGCTTTTTCCCTACTAGCCGCCCCGCGACGACTAGCGTTCGTAGTAATAAGCGAAAGAAATAAACAGTATGACAGTATTTTGTTTTATACGTCAAATAGTAGCAGGCAGAAGGTAGACATTGGGCAGAAATAATATCGATAATCATATTGACATAAATTGAGACCGGGAGCTACGGAATAACGGGACATATATGTTAAGGATATTTAAACCTTGTGCAATTATTGTGCATCGAGTACAGAATACTCAAATTGCGGCTAAAGCACGATATAAACGAATATCACTCCAGTAAAACTAAGGCCCAAGCTCATACATTGATTGAAAAAAAAGGGTTGATTGAGTTAATAAAAGGGCTTTTCCCGTCCGTTGTTCGTCATTTAACGTATCACTTCTACCTTCAGTGGATAAAATCTGCCTGACGTCCTGGTTGGTCTATAGAATTGACGTGTAGACCGCTTAACTATGCTGTAAAATTGGATCAAAGATCAAAAAGATCAAATCAATTCAAATAGGCAAGGTTCCCCGGGCAGAGTTCGTTCTCTTGCTACTAATGGGAAGTTGTAGACGCGAGACAGTACGGGATTTGTTTGTTTTGATGACGGTTCGGGCGATAAGGCGTTGGGAGAAATATTATTACTGTTGGCACCAAGCCAGGTAGCCCGCCGCAGGCATGGTCACCATGCGCGATAAGCACCCGAAAGCGATATTATGCCGCGGGATAAGGTGATAAGCACCCAGCGGTTGTGTTGACACATGCGATAGCTTCGACACATCTAAGAGCGACGGCTGGATATTAATAGGTTCAAGGCGGCTGCCAGTGCCAATGGGCTCTTGCATGCCGCGGCATAGTGGGACAAACAGCTTCATTTTATTAGTATAGATATCTATAGACGTCTGTGAGGGCCTTATTATTGTTAGGGTCGGAGATTAAGGGTTAGGGGTCAGGATTGGGGATGTTGGTCAGCGATTGTGGGTCAGGGATTTAATTAAAGGTCAGGAATTGAGGATTAGGGCTCAGATATTAGGGTTGAATTAGGGCTCAGGGGTTAGGGGTCAGGGATTAAGATGAGTTAGGGCATATGGATATCTCCCGGAGGTTCGGTTTAAGGCATAGCATGGCCCAGTGTAGTGGGGAACGGCGGCGAGGGACACATAAAACCCGGAGAACAAACAAGGCCCCCACAAACGTATATACACTCAGATTTGGCGCCCAAATCCTCGGGATGCACGGTCGAGACATTCAGTCAAGCAGATTTGCATAGTACCGACATGCACGCCTTCAGTTCTGTGCAAGCGCGAGAAAGTACGGCCCTACTCCCGTAGAAGACAGTAAATCAGTGCGGGTTAGAGGGACATACAGCGGGAGTCCCAAGCCATCCTTCGCGAGGTGTCGACAGGTTCTAGTGGGGGGTCGAGCTTACAGACTCTTAAGGAGAGATTTTACTGCATCTATATCACTTCGTTCGTTTGTCTGTGGGTGTATGTGTGTGTGTGTGCGCGCGCTCTGTAGGTCGCAAAACGCAACATTTCGTTCTGTAACTTTACCCATCGATAGGTATTGGCTCGGTCAAGTTCGTAGTAGTGGACCGAAGACATAACCCGGATTTTACACTTTACATCATCTCACCCTACGGGTCACGCAATCTCGTTCTATATATCATTTTCGTCTTTTACACTAAGCCGTCAATATGGATCTGAGGTATCAAATCTGGATCTGAGGGGCTAACTACGGATCTGAGGGGTCAAATCGTGATCTCAGGGTGTGTCTGTGCACCGTGTGTAGGCCAAAAAACGCAACATTTCGTCGTATATATTTACTCGTCGATACGTTATGCGAGATGTATCGATCCAGTTCGTTAACGGGGTATGTAGGTCACAGTAAAGTCAATTGTTCAAGTCAAGGTTATTGTAGTGGAACGAAGGCATAATCCGGATTTTATATTTTACTTCATCTTACCCTACCGATAATGCCCTGCTCACATAGACCCACCGACGCCTCGGCCGAGCTAAAAAGGGGGAAATTGGCCCCAAATCGGCCGTGACCTCGGCCGACCTCGGCCGAGCATTGCTGCTCGGTGGCTCATTTCAGGTACTCGGCCGAGGCCTTTCCAGTTTTAATGCAGACATTAAAACCAGGCCGAGCTCGGCAATTTCCTTAGGTCGGCGGAGGTCTCGGCCGAGCTCGGCCGATTTGTGGCCGCTTTGGTGGCTCGGTGGCGTGGGCGAGCTCTGACGTCGGCCGACCAGTCTTAGTCTATGTGAGCAGGGCATATGCAACTGTAATGTAAGTTGTTGTTGATTTTATTTCTGTTTCAAAGGCCATCAGGCCCAAAGTACATAATATAAACGAATCAGTGAAAACGAAATACAAAATGAAAGAACGAATGTTGGGAGTACACAATAAATTATCAAGTATTGATCAAAAATATCCCTCTCTTCTCAATAGTGTAAATATACATAGCTAAATTCCTTTGAGTTTTAGTAGTCTATTGGTCCAAGTCATGAATATGAGAAAGTTTTCAAAGGTTGGTGGGTTCCAAAAAGTGCTTTCTATGTATAGTTCCCTGACATTTTTATAGCACGGGCAACACAACAAGGCATGGTATTCGTCATCGAGAAGTACAATATCCAGTGTGTAGGTGCTCAGTCGACTCTGGTTTCGGGTTGTTTCTTACCACTGGTCATTCATACAGTTAGCTAATTTATTGTTAAAATCACTCAGAAATTCTCGTTCAGTTTCACAAATAAATTCCTGCATTGCCCACACACCGTCATATTTCTCAAGTAGATTTCTAACAGAAGATGCCCACATTGACCTATCATGTTCATCAAAATCCCTCAGCATATAGCAACACCTAGCGTATCGAGTTTGTGGCATTTTAAGAATTTTAATCCAGTACTTCACACATTTAGTTAAGTCAGTACGCGCCAAAGGCAACCTTCCACACTCACCTAGGGCGGCTTGGTCAGATGTATGCTTGGGTAGCCCTAGTAATCTCTTGCAGAATCTTGTTTGAACTTTTTCAATCTCATCCTAAACTTGGAAACCCCAAACTTCTGCTCCATATGTCAAAATCGGTACAATAATTCTACCAAAGAGTGTTAGAGCAGCATCTATGGGCACTCCATTTACCTTCTTATCGAGCTCGAAAATTTTCGCCATTGCGCTAGTTGCCTGTGAGGCCCACGTTCTAACAGCACCTGACCAACAGAGTGTGCTCGTAAACGTTATGCCTGAATACTTGTATGATGATACTACTTCCAATCTTTGTCCTTTGAAATACCATTTTTCGTTTTTCTAAACAATTCCGCCGCGACGAAAGACCATAACCTTTGTTTTTTGCATATTAATTTTGAGGCCCCATTGGTCTGAGCATTGGTCCACCACTCTTATCGTTGTCTGTAGTCTCCCCACATTTTCTGCACAGTTTGCCAAATCGTCCGCCAACATAAGGTTGTGATACTTGTTGAATTGGCTTTAACAAAAATCCCAGGACATGCTGAGCTAGATAACATATTTACATATTCACTGATGTATAAGGCAAGCAAAGGAGGACTTAACGTGCACCCCTGACGCGTTCCAACCGTACACATAAAATAATTCGTTATTCCTTGGGGTGTTTTTATGGCGGTTTTAAGTTTGGTATACATGGACCGTATAACATTGAGTACATTGCCGTGAAAACCTTTGTTAATTATACTATACCACAGTGCAGAGTGTGGTACACTGTCAAAAGCTTTAGAGAAGTCTATGTACAGAACTTAACAGCGACCCTTTTCTTTAGAGAGATACGTCTGTATAATAGTTTGTAGTGTAAACATGGTCAACCGTGCTATAGCCTTTCCTGTAACCTGCCTGCTCCTCTTGCCTCAGGCCATGGGATTCAACGCATTCTGTTAACCTGCTGCACAGTAACTTCGTAAACACTTTACTGAGCGTACGGAGATCCCCCTGTAGTTATTCGTGTCTGTTTTTGACCCTTTCTGATGTACAGGGGTAATGAGCGCCTGACCCCAACTCTCGGGGTAAATCCCAACTCGAAGTATGGTGTTGAACAGACCTTGCAAGTGAGGGGTGATCTCCACACGAATAGCTCGCAGCATCTCGTTTAATACTCCATCATACCCATGCGCCTTGCTACTAGGGAGTTCGTCTATACATTTGATAATTTCTTCATAAGTAAAATCTTTATTTAGCTCATTAATAATCGCCGCCGTACTATCACACTGATCACATTCCCCGTCATGACCACATAAGAAGTCTGTTACTTCTTGTTGGAACCCGGATTCTAGTTTAGCTTCAGTGTTATTTAAGAGATCATCGAAGTAATCCCTACATATGTCACCAGATATTAATTTGATAGTATTGTAAGTTGTAATGTAGTGATTCAGTCAGTATGGATTTCTGCATTTAAGTAGTATCCATTTAGTTTTTAGCTGACAAATGGCAATCATCTCACATTTGCGATTGTTTTTTTCTGAAATCATACCTAAAATGTGATAAACACACTTAAATTTAGATTAACCAAATTATAGAAACAAATGCGATATGGCCGAAAAAGAAATCAACAAAAGTGTTATATTTTACAGTGGACGAAGTCATCAAAAAAATAACGAACCTACGAACGTACTACAATAAGGAATGGTCAAAGACGAGGAAATCCGAAGGCACTGATGAAATATACAGGTCAAAATGGCCGTTCTACGAGATACTGGATGCCTTTCTACGTGATCGTCAAGTCAAGTCAAGGGGAATGTCCAAATGGGTAAGACAGTACATGTAATTGCATTACCTAGTAATAATTGTATTAAAATTAGAATTATATGCTATTAGTAATGAAACGACTGCTATATTTGGCGTTTAATCCCACTGCCATTTCACCTGGCCATTAGGATTGAAGGAATCATAGCTATACTCTTGCTGAACCGCTTTTGCATAGGCAGCCACCCAACTTAAATTCCACCTTGTTTGGGGAATGATTTCATTCCATTGGGGTCAACATCTTAGTTGTCTCCATTCATTGCAGGAATGACAGTGTGATGTTCTTCCCATTCCCTATCAAGACTACTTGAAGGCGTATATACGTTACAAGCTTTAATTTTACTTCTCAAGAAGTTATGTAGGCGTAGTGCACATGTCGCCAAGACTACAAGCTCTGTTTTTTCGGGAGCGAGGGCAATGGGTTTTGGGAAAACTCAGTTTCAAGCAGTTTCAACAATACGTCTTGCTCTGGAGAGCTGTATTACCGCCTTTCATCCGTCCAGAGTTCTCTGGGGGTAGGCCTATGGCTTCAGCAGGTGAGACCGGAGCGGATCCAAATACGTCATCCGCTACAATCACGTATGGAACATCGTTTTCGCAGCCCGGCAATGGTTTAGATGGTGGTACACCCAGTGTATTTCTTTCAAGTACACTGTCGCGAAATAGGACACCATCGACTAAACTCAGCTTACACTGTGCAGGTGTTGGCTACGGTATACCCCGGTCCTCCCCGGTCTATATACCGGGACGATCTCGCAACAGTTTGGCGCGAAAACAGATTGTAGTTGTAGTACGCTGTTCCGCTGCCGACCGGGTGCTTCAAGCAAACACGCTTCCCATCCACTTGTCTTCAAATTCTTGGGCCTTCGCTTGCCATTCGTCTGCCGTGATTGGTACCTTGCAAAACGAAATGACAGGTTCTTTTTTTTCTGTAGGATTCTGAATCAGAGGACTGCTGTGAAGATGAAGAGAGAACTGCTGGAAAAGAGGACACAGATAACGACGATGACGCAAATCAGCAGAAAGAGGATGACAATGATTCACAAATTGGTCGGGCAAGCACCCCTGCCAGCTCCCTGCCCACCCCTGCCAGCACCCTGCCCAAATATGGTGGTAAAAGGAAAGCCAAGGAACGATACCCGGGAAATGTCAGTAAAAAGAGATCATGTGTGAAGGCCGGGGATGCTTTAGTAAGTGAGGCCAGTTCAACACTAAGAACTATACCACGGGTAGCTATGAAAAGTGAACATAAGGAAGACGAAGATGATACCTACGGTCGATATATTGCCAACGAAATGCGTGGAATCACTAACCCGTGCGCGAAGCAGCTGATTAAGCTAAAGATGCAAACCCTATTGTTTGAGGCACGATATGGTGGCCTCACGTTTGGCGCAGGTGTTGGTGCTTTCCCTGCACAGGTTAGTGAAGGCAATGCACCAATCCCAGCTATGTATATGTCACCCCATGGTTTCGCTATTCCAGGTGTGGAATTTGCTACTCCTAATCGTGCAGCTCAGGTGGCGTACCGCCGTAGAGATAACATTACGAGCGGAAGCTCAGGTGGCATACCACCGAAGATATAACATTACGAGCGGAAGCTCAGGTGGCGTACCACCGTGTACATAACATTACGAGCGGAAGCTCAGGTGGCGTACCACCGTAGAGATAACATTACGAGCGGAAGCTCAGGTGGCATACCACCGAAGATATAACATTACGAGCGGAAGCTCAGGTGGCGTACCACCGTGTACATAACATTACGAGCGGAGGCTCAGGTGGCGTACCACCGAAGATATAACATTACGAGCGGAAGCTCAGGTGGCGTACCGCTGTAGAGATAACATTATGAGCGGAAGCTCAGGTGGCGTACCGCTGTAGAGATAACATTACGAGCGGCAGCTCAGGTGGCATACCACCGTAGAGATAACATTACGAGCGGAAGCTCAGGTGGCGTACCACCGTAGAGATAACATTACGAGCGGAAGCTCAGGTGGCTTACCACCGTAGAGATAACATTACGAGCGGAAGCTCAGGTGGCTTACCACCGTAGAGATAACATTACGAGCGGAAGCTCAGGTGGCTTACCACCGTAGAGATAACATTACGAGCGGAAGCTCAGGTGGCTTACCACCGTAGAGATAACATTACGAGCGGAAGCTCAGGTGGCGTACCACCGCAGAGATAACATTACGAGCGGAAGCTCAGGTGGCGTACCACTGTAGAGATAACATTACGAGCGGAAGCTCAGGTGGCTTACCACCGTAGAGATAACATTACGAGCGGAAGCTCAGGTGGCGTACCGCCGTGTACATAACATTATGAGCGGAAGCTCAGGTGGCGTACCACTGTAGAGATAACATTACGGGCGGAAGCTCAGGTGGCTTACCACCGTAGAGATAACATTACGAGCGGAAGCTCAGGTGGCTTACCACCGTAGAGATAACATTACGAGCGGAAGCTCAGGTGGCGTACCACCGTAGAGATAACATTACGAGCGGAAGCTCAGGTGGCGTACCGCCGTGTACATAACATTATGAGCGGAAGCTCAGGTGGCGTACCGCTGTAGAGATAACATTACGAGCGGAAGCTCAGGTGGCGTACCACCGTGGAGATAACATTACGAGCGGAAGCTCAGGTGGCGTACCGCTGGAGAGATAACATTACGAGCGGAAGCTCAGGTGGCTTACCGCCGTAGAGATAACATTACGAGCGGAAGCTCAGGTGGCGTACCACCGTAGAGATAACATTACGAGCGGAAGCTCAGGTGGCGTACCACCGTAGAGATAACATTACGAGCGGAAGCTCAGATGGCGTACCGCCGTGTACATAACATTATGAGCGGAAGCTCATGTGGCGTACCACTGTAGAGATAACATTACGAGCGGAAGCTCAGGTGGCTTACCACCGTAGAGATAACATTACGAGCGGAAGCTCAGGTGGCTTACCACCGTAGAGATAACATTACGAGCGGAAGCTCAGGTGGCGTACCACCGTAGAGATAACATTACGAGCGGAAGCTCAGGTGGCGTACCGCCGTGTACATAACATTATGAGCGGAAGCTCAGGTGGCGTACCACTGTAGAGATAACATTACGGGCGGAAGCTCAGGTGGCTTACCACCGTAGAGATAACATTACGAGCGGAAGCTCAGGTGGCTTACCACCGTAGAGATAACATTACGAGCGGAAGCTCAGGTGGCTTACCACCGTAGAGATAACATTACGAGCGGAAGCTCAGGTGGCTTACCACCGTAGAGATAACATTACGAGCGGAAGCTCAGGTGGCGTACCACCGCAGAGATAACATTACGAGCGGAAGCTCAGGTGGCGTACCACTGTAGAGATAACATTACGAGCGGAAGCTCAGGTGGCTTACCACCGTAGAGATAACATTACGAGCGGAAGCTCAGGTGGCGTACCGCCGTGTACATAACATTATGAGCGGAAGCTCAGGTGGCGTACCACTGTAGAGATAACATTACGGGCGGAAGCTCAGGTGGCTTACCACCGTAGAGATAACATTACGAGCGGAAGCTCAGGTGGCTTACCACCGTAGAGATAACATTACGAGCGGAAGCTCAGGTGGCGTACCACCGTAGAGATAACATTACGAGCGGAAGCTCAGGTGGCGTACCGCCGTGTACATAACATTATGAGCGGAAGCTCAGGTGGCGTACCGCTGTAGAGATAACATTACGAGCGGAAGCTCAGGTGGCGTACCACCGTGGAGATAACATTACGAGCGGAAGCTCAGGTGGCGTACCGCTGGAGAGATAACATTACGAGCGGAAGCTCAGGTGGCTTACCGCCGTAGAGATAACATTACGAGCGGAAGCTCAGGTGGCGTACCACCGTAGAGATAACATTACGAGCGGAAGCTCAGGTGGCGTACCACCGTAGAGATAACATTACGAGCGGAAGCTCAGGTGGCGTACCGCCGTGTACATAACATTATGAGCGGAAGCTCATGTGGCGTACCACTGTAGAGATAACATTACGAGCGGAAGCTCAGGTGGCTTACCACCGTAGAGATAACATTACGAGCGGAAGCTCAGGTGGCTTACCACCGTAGAGATAACATTACGAGCGGAAGCTCAGGTGGCGTACCACCGTAGAGATAACATTACGAGCGGAAGCTCAGGTGGCGTACCGCCGTGCACATAACATTATGAGCGGAAGCTCAGGTGGCGTACCGCTGTAGAGATAACATTACGAGCGGAAGCTCAGGTGGCGTACCACCGTGGAGATAACATTACGAGCGGAAGCTCAGGTGGCGTACCACCGTAGAGATAACATTACGAGCGGAAGCTCAGGTGGCGTACCACCGTAGAGATAACATTACGAGCGGAGGCTCAGGTGGCGTACCGCCGTGTACATAACATTATGAGCGGAAGCTCAGGTGGCGTACCGCTGTAGAGATAACATTACGAGCGGAAGCTCAGGTGGCGCACCGCTGTAGAGATAACATTACGAGCGGAAGCTTAGGTGGTGTACCGCTGTAGAGATAACATTACGAGCGGAAGCTCAGGTGGCGCACCACCGTGGAGATAACATTACGAGCGGAAGCTCAGGTGGCGTACCGCTGTAGAGATAACATTACGAGCGGAAGCTCAGGTGGCGCACCGCCGTAGAGATAACATTACGAGCGGAAGCTCAGGTGGCGCACCGCTGTAGAGATAACATTACGAGCGGAAGCTTAGGTGGCGTACCGCCGTAGAGATAACATTACGAGCGGAAGCTCAGGTGGCGCACCGCTGTAGAGATAACATTACGAGCGGAAGCTCAGGTGGCGTACCGCTGTAGAGATAACATTACGAGCGGAAGCTCAGGTGGCGCACCGCTGTAGAGATAACATTACGAGCGGAAGCTTAGGTGGCGTACCGCTGTAGAGATAACATCACGAGCGGAAGCTCAGGTGGCGCACCACCGTGAAGATAACATTACGAGCGGAAGCTCAGGTGGCGCACCACCGTGGAGATAACATTATGAGCGGAAGCTCAGGTGGCGTACCGCCGTAGAGATAACATTACGAGCGGAAGCTCAGGTGGCGCACCGCTGTAGAGATAACATTACGAGCGGAAGCTCAGGTGGCGCACCACCGTGGAGATAACATTACGAGCGGAAGCTCAGGTGGCTTACCGCCGTAGAGATAAGATTACCTTCATATGTTTGTATAGATAAGCTATATATCTTGATAGCTGTTTCTTGAAAGCAGAATAAATTAAATATGAATATTTCTGTGTGGCGTATTTTTTACAATTTAATGCTTTCATAGGGCTAAAATATCACACTCAACCCATGCACATGGGAGTGTCCAAAATGGGGGGGGGGGACCATAAGATACATATGTGCCCCCTCCCCATCTTTCAAATTCTGTGCCCCCTGGCCAGGGGTGGGTCCCCTGCCCCCTCCCCCTCCCCTCTTCTTGTCCTAAGATATACATTAATTGCCCCCCCCCCTCTCCCTTTCAAAATCTGTGCCCCACGGAGGCTATTACATTTGTTTATGTTTCTGTGGAACGATTTATCCCCCCCCCCCCTGCACACGCCCCTGCATGCAGATGTAACTTTGAAACAACATCCGCATGAATTTTGTTTTAACTCACTTGATGCATCGAGTGGTCAAAGCTAGTCGTTCCTCTGCCGTTATTGTCTCTCGCATCATCTCTTTTCTTTATGACGGGAGCAACGCCATTAATTCAACGGTTCTTCAAATGTTGCCTCGTCCATTCCTAAAAGGTGTATAAAAGATGCTGGGTCTGTGCATGTTGGCTCTTGTAATGCTTGAAATGCCCCCATTTTGGATATGTTCTGTATCAACTCTCTGACCCGCACAGTTCTTCGCCCACGTTTCTTTTTTCAAAGCACAAGTAGCGGTCTCTATCTATTAACAACGCGTCCTCGCTTTGAGACATGATTTTTTGTTGTGGTGAGCATGTGCACACTGAGACAATTAAGTCCTACAAGACTAATCTTACCGTGTGAACAGAGAATCTCAGGAGACAAAGTCTCACAAGATACGTCTCATATACGGAAGCCCAAGTGTACTTTTCTAACACGGTTATTATAAACCACATCAGGAATGAAATCACCACACCGGGCATCAAATCCCCACACCTTGAATTAAATTCCTACACCTCGAATTAAAGAATTTACTCCGGGTTTAAATTATTACACCGGGTTTAAATGATTTACACCGGGCTTAAATGATTTACACCGGGTTAAGATAATTGACACCGGGACATAAATGCTCACACAGGGTTTAAATTATTTGACTGGGTGCAAATCACCAACCGTCACCCCCCCCCCCCCCCCCCTTCCCTAGGAACAGGGTCACCCCCTGTCAGCATGCTAAACCAGTTGCCTCCCCGGCCGCGTGTGGATTTGGCGCCGGCCATGCATGCGTGTGTGGCCTTGAAAGTTACGCAAACGGGTCTGAAAACAGGTACCAGGGTATGAGGCGCCGTAGCGGTCAAAAGGTATGTGACACCAAAGATATTAGTGTACCAATATCTTTGGTGAAACAGAAAAAGCAGTTTGAAACTGCGCGCATGCAGGTTGAAACTGCGCGGGTGTAGGGTAAAACGTCGCGCGGGTGTAGGTTGAAACGGCGCGCAAGTGTGTTGGAACTACGCGAGCGTGTTGAAACGGCGCAAGTGTGTTGAAACGGCGCGTGTTGAAACGGCGCCTGAGTTAATGACAGCGACATCTGCTTAAGTTCTGTAGCAATTAGTGCCGGGGAAGGGGGGTGAGGGGGGGCACCGTACTACAACCATCTTACCACAGTAGTCGATACAGCCGAAGCATTTGGGTTCTGCTAGCACTCCACGGTCATAAGGTCAAAGGGTGTTTGATGAGGTATACTATGGCGGGCCATCCTATCTTTTATTCTCTAATTCTTGATATCAAGAAATCAATTCTTGATATCAACAATTCAATTCTTGATATCAACAATTCAATTCTTGATATCAAGAAATGACGCTGTTTATTCTTGATATCAAGAATTGAATTGTTGATATCAAGAATTGATTTCTTGATATCAAGAATTGAATTCTTGATATCAACAATTCAATTCTTGATATCAAGAAATCAATTCTTGATATCAACAATTCAAGGATCAGAAATTAATTCTTGATATCAACAATTCAATTCTTGATATCAAGAAATCAATTCTTGATATCAAGAAATCAGCTGAATTCTTGATATCAAGAATTCGCATGAGTGCACACGGCCTTGATGAAAAAACGAAGACTCCCTTGTATGGCGGGCCATACTATGAGGCGCCGTAGCGGTCAAAAGGTATGTGGAACAGAAAAAACTGCTTGGAACTGCGCTGGTGTAGGTTGAAACTGCGCGGGTGTAGGTTGAAACTGCGCGGGTGTAGGTTGGAACTGCGCGCGTGTAGGTTGAAACGGCGCGGGTGTAGGTTGAAACTGCGCGCGTGTAGGTTGAAACGGCGCTAGTGTGTTGAAACTGCGCGTGTGTGTTGAAATTGCGCGAGTGTATTGAAACTGCGCGAGTGTGTTGAAAATGCGCGATCGAGTGTGTTGAAACGGCGCGAGTGTGTTGAAACTGCGCGAGTGTATTGAAACTGCGCGGTATCGCAAGCCGTTTTAATAAAAAATCACCTATTATACATATCTTTAATGCAATGCCACATATCCTTATTACAATTTTAGATATCTTTAATTCAATTTTAGATATCTTTAATTCAATTTTAGATATCTTTAATTCAATTTTAGATATCTGTAATTCAATTTTAGATATCTTTAATTCAATTTTAGATATCTTTAATTCAATTTTAGATATCTTTAAATAGTTACCACATCTCCATATTTTGTTTATATTTAGATATCTGAAATAGTATTCAAGATATCTAAAATTGAATTAAAGATATCTGAAAAGCTGACACTATTTTGCTTATCTTGAAATGAAATTAAGATATCTTGAATACAATTTTAGATATCTTGAATACAATTTTAGTTATCTTGAATACAATTTTAGATATCTTAAATACAATTCTAGATATCTAAATAGAGGGCGCCACCATGTGTTACTGTAATTACCGGAAAGAAGAATCCGTCCTTCACCTTCACTCTTATCATGGGTGCGCGAAGTACGGAGTCTGGAACTGGGGGTGTTTATGATAGAGTGTTGCGGTCGCTGCAGGAGGCGGAGCGCAAATAAAATAAAATAAGTTAGAGCCTGCTTTAGTCCCGCTGACATTCACTTTCACTCTATGAATAGATACACTGGGGGTAAATCCAAACATCAACCTCAGCTGGATCTGTCGCGTCCGTTATCACAGTCGCGAGTCCTGGTCATTGTACACGCTAGGCGACCTCTCCAGTGTCAGCGTGCGGCAGGAACACGGACCGTACGTGTGTACGGTGTGCGCCCGCCGGCCGGGAGGCAGCAGAGAATTAATGGGGTGCTGACAGGGGGGACCCTGTTCATAGAGGGGGGCGTCCGGTCGCTAAAGTTGTTGTCGTAGTAAGACTCTTAGAGTCACCACTTGGCGGCGCCACCGGCGCCGACTAAACCCTGTACATTGACGACCGTTTTTTGCCAAATAATAAATTGTTCCACTTGTTATTTTCTTGCATTAGTCGTTTTTGATTTTGGGGAATATATTCTTCTGCCCCACCCACAACTTGATCACGGGCGGCTTTTCGGCTTTAGCGAAACCGGCCGCAAAGAAATACAAAGATGCCTAATATGCAGCGTAATAGCACGTACTCTCCCTATGATCGTAGAATATCTCACACATCTGGTTGGTGTAAACTCTGAAGTGGGATCACTTTATAGATTAAATGTGTTATCTTTGAGAAATAACAAAAATTTACAAATAAACAAAAAAAAACAAACAGGGTTTAGTCGGCGCCGGTGGCGCCGCCAAGTGGTGACTCTAAGAGTCTTACTACGACAACAACCAAAATGGCGGCCTGGCACTGGGCTCAGCACTCGGAGACAAATCCTTCTGTTACTAGACAATACCTTCACATTTCTACGTAAATATTATACGAATATAACAGAAGCATTGATAAGTGTACTTTTAAGCAAAACTGAACTTTCTACTCCTTGTCTAACTGGTAATTTGCGCCCGGTTCCGCTACTTTTCACCCGGTTTCGCTCGGTTCCGCTATAACGATGTACCGATGTTTTCGGCATTTAGCAACTTTATTTGACATCAGTGGCGCCCTCTATTTGGATATCTAGAATTGTATTTAAGATATCAATAATTCCTTTTAAGATATCAATAATTCCTTTTAAGATATCAATAATTCCTTTTAAGATATCAATAATTCCTTTTAAGATATCTTTAAAGGTGGCATTTATAGATATCTTTAAAAGAATTTAAGATATCTGAATTGTTAATTTGGATATGTAGAAATCCCACCTATTTAAGTTGAGAAAAAATAGATGCGTCACATATCCATAATTGCACACGAGATATCCATAATTGAATTTGACATATCCATAATTACACTTGACATATCCATAGTTGCTTTTAAGATATCTTAAATTCAATTATGGATATGTGACTCATGTATTTTTTCTCAACATAAATTGATGAGATTTCTACATATCCACATTAACAATTCAGATATCTTAAATTCATTTAAAGATATTATTAATTATTTAAGGATATCTTTAATTATTTAAAGATATCTTAAATTGGTGATTTTTTATTAAAACGGCTTGCGATAGCGCGGTGTGTTAAAATTGCGCGAGTGTGCTGAAATGGATCAGAGCGACGCCTGGAGAGCAGTTTGGAATGTGTTAAGTAGATGACAGCGACATCTGTTTAACTTCTGTCGCAATTAGTGCCGGGTGGGGGGGGGGGGCATTACCGTACTACAACCACCTTTGTACAGTAGTCGCTGCTAGTCGTTCTAAACAAGGCGTCCTAATTCAGCGGGCCTGGGGAAGAAAAGAAAATGCGAGGAAAGCAGGGCAGCACATACAGCCTAACTGTATGTAGTGTCCCCATCCCCGTGCAACTAGTATGCCGGCTTGGGCACTTAATCTGGGGCATGTTTTATCGATTCATATTACGAACTTGAGGTTCTGTTGTACAGTTTAGCCCCGGTGTGCACAAACGAGTGGCTTAGAGAACCAAATATGACCTTCCTTTGACACATACATACATACAGATACGCCATACCAGACACATATGCCATCACGAAACGGAGTTTACGCGCACATATTAATGTTCATTATAAAACACTGCTTTCCTCTACAGTTGTATCGAGCTTGAACTTTTCGGGATAAGTAATGACAATATATACCTTGGCATAAACCGTGGATCCTGATTAGTCTGCTGCGGACTATGCCACCCTTTCCAGCCTGGGAGCAGAGCTGGCAGACAATGGGGGTTCTGTATGTGACAATTAGTAGCTTAATGGATGAAAGGCACTATATGGCTTTGAAGTCGTGGCACCCCGCTGTGGCCACATGTCTGTCCATCCAGCACTATCCGGACGGGGAGAGTTACACGTGAGCCGTTTGACCTGGGACCAGTTTTATATATAGATCTACATTATGTGCCGATCCCCTAGTACTTTCAACCTCCACTCGCGCAGTTCCAACACACTCGCACAGTTTCAACACACCCGCGCAGTTGCAACACACTCGCGCAGTTTTAACACACTCGCGCAGTTCCAACCCACTCGCGCAGTTTCAACATACTTGCGCGCCGTTTCACTCTACATTCGCGCAGTTTCAACACACACGCGCGCGGTTTCCACCTACACCCGCGCAGTTTCAACCTGCATGAGCGCAGTTTCAAGCTGCTTTTTCTGTTTCACATACCTTTTGACCGCTACGGCGCCTCATACGAAGAGACCGTTTCTTATTCGAGCATGCCCAGTCAAGCGAATTATGGATATCAAGAATTCGGTCCAGGGTGTTCGAATTCTTGATATCAAGAATTGAATTGTTGATATCAAGAATTGAATTGTTAATATCAAGAATTGAACTGTTGATATCAAGAATTGATTTCTTGATATCAAGAATTGAATTGTTGATATCAAGAATGGAATTGTTGATATCAAGAATTGAATTGTTGATATCCAGAATTGATTTCTTGATATGAAGAATTAGAGAATAAAAGATAGGATGGCCCGCCATAGTATACTCTAACGTTATCCTTGGTGCGAGTGTGCGGTAGTGGATTGCCTGGTTTCCGAATGACGTCACCCTCAGGCTCATTTGATATGCGCACACATGAATACTTAATGAGCTTCAGGATTGGGACAAACAGAGTGATAAAATGGCAGCGAACACAGTGAAACCAATCATGAAACAGAGCGAAAGGGCCGTTTAAATTAGCCTGAAAATCAGACGTTAATGTCGTGACTGTCTGAAGGATCGACACTAACGTCTGAAACCATAGGCATAGGCCTTGGGCGCTGTTCACAAAACCTATTTGATCACTTTGACTAAAGCCCTCACTTGGCAGCCGCCAGAAAATGGATTTTTTGCCTTCTTCAATCTTAATGGAAGCTTGGGGAGACGAGATTCAAGGTCTTACACGTAAGATTACTCCGTAAACTTGATTTTTAAACACCATGCGTTTCTTTCTGCAGTGTCAGCCGCCATTTTTTCTTGGCGCAGTGACCAGTGGTGACGCCTATCGAGTCGTTGGGCACTAAAAACTGCATGTAGTTTTTAGTTCACAACGACTCGGTAGGTGTCACCAGAAGGTGTGTAATTGGGTATACTTTCATAAAATAATCACAAATACGGAGTTCTTTTACCTTGCTATTATGGGTAGCTTACCTTAAGACGTTGCATGGCTTCCGTACTCGTCTCATGAGATAATCCTACCGTAAGAACCGGCCTTAAGTAGAGGGGCCTAGAGAGAGAGAGAGAGAGAGAGAGAGAGAGAGAGAGAGAGAGGGGGGGAGGGTACCCCATCTGAATCGCGAATCCCTAAGACTTAGGTAGAGCAATATCGAATCTCCAAGATGAGGACATTTTAAAGCTGGGCGCAAATAAAAAAGCTTAATGGTGATTAACGGATTGCGGTAAATAGTCAAAGGGTCTTCGCGTTAAACCAAAAAAGATCACCAGAGTGAGAGAGTCCCTTTGAGAGAATCATCATTTATTTCGACCAGGAAAACAACAACAATACAATACATCATACAGCAAAAACGAGCAAAATATAATCCCTGGCTGAGGGACAAATAAGGACAAATTTGGTAAGCAATTATCGATAGACACCATCAGAATTCAATAGAACATATGATATAAATATCTCTATAATTCTTTGTGGCAGACATAACAATTAACTTTAAAACAGTCCACACAGTACCTATCAATAAGTCTATTTTTTATATATGTAGAGTAGCCCGCTATTGAATGGGTAAATATCTTCGTTAAAATGTCTTTTGAAGTTCGGTTTATTAAATGAGTCAAGTAATAGCGGATGCAATGTTCGGCAAATTTGTGCCTAGTTTTGGGCATAATTATATTGTGCTTACATCTGGTGTTATACTCATGTTGGTCTAATATACGGGGAAAATGGAAAAAGGTGATAAAATATGCAGGGAGATCATGATGCAGCAGCCTATAATAAAACTTCAATGCCTGTAACTCATGAATGTCGACTATTTTAAGAAGATTCAAACGCTTAAATAATGGCTCAGTGTGCGCAATATAGTGACTCTTTGTGATGATGCGAATAGCTTTTTTCTGGATTTTGTTCAACCGGTCACTTTTGTATCCCCAGACTAATATGCAGTAGTGCAAGTGAGGTAAAATGAGCGAGTTATAAATGGTTAGCAGAATATGTTGAGGAAGGGTATATTTTAGATGCTGCATGACTCCAACTACCTTAGATATTTTAAAAGCAATTTTATCACAGTGACTGGACCATTTCAGATGTTTATGTAGGGTCAATCCGAGAAAATCAAAGTCGTCAACGCATTCCAGCTTGGTATTTTCAATATAAAGTTCCGGTATCGTTACCCGCTTTTGTGGCATATAAAATAACATAAATTTGGTCTTTTTAATGTTTAGAGATAGTTGGTTAAGTTTAAGCCAATTGCTTACTAGAGACAATTCGTGGTTTAACACTTCACTACTTCGGCGTACATTATACTTTTTGGCGCTAATGTACTTAGTGTGCTAGAAAGGGTTGTATCGTCAGCGTAAATAATTTCACTAAATATTGAACTCGCTCTTGATATGTCGTTTATATATATTATAAATAGAAGAGGGCCAAGTATTGACCCCTGTGGTACTCCTCGGGAGAACAGAACTTCGTGCGATTGAACATTGTCTATGCTTACGTACTGTTTGCGATTGTGAAGATAATTTTGTAGCAGCTTGAGTGCCAGCCGAGAAACCCTATAGTGCTTTAGTTTAGTTAATAGTATGTCGTGATTAATGGTGTCAAAGGCTTTTGATAAATCAAGATAGATGTTTATCGGAATCTCCCCGTTATCAAGTTTATGTATGGTTCTATCAATTAATTCCAGTGTAGCTAATTGGGTTGAATGTTTTTTTCGGGAAACCATACTGACCACTATTAAACAGGCTTTCGTGATCAGAGTGTCCATATATCTGATTATAGATTACTTTTTCAAAAACCTTAGATATGGCTGGTAAAATTGAAATTGGCCTATAGTTATTCATATTAGATATTTCTCCCTTTTTAAAAACCGGCACTACTTTTGCAAGTTTTAATTTATCCGGAAATATACCAGTAGAAATTGGTTTAACCAATTGATTGGTTAATGATGTGGGTAATTGGCTTGCTTAAATCTACTTTTAATAGTTTCAGCATTTTCATTGACATGTCATCATGCCCAGAACCAGCCTTAGGTTTCAGCTCATCCATTATTTTATTAGTGACATTAGGGTCAATTAAAGTAAACACCAGTTTGTTTTTACAGGGATCGCCTAAGTAGCTAGTATCACTTTGGTATGGGTCCTGATTGATTTTACTGACAAGTTACCAGTTTTGACTGGGCCCGTGTCTAATGTAGGACTGTCTCTTGGAATACGGCGTACGCCTGCCTTGCACTAAAAACGCGCGGAAACGTGGCCAGAGCTCAGCATCAAAATTAGGGCAGGAGGTCAGCAAAAACGGACCCATTCATGTCACATAAAATTGGCGCGAGAATTCAGGCCTAGCGTCCAAAAGCGACTTCACACTAGGAGGACCGACATGCCAGTTGCCATACTCAGTATTTCATCCCTAATCACTTTAAGCCACTTATGTGGGCAAACATTTACATTTGCTTTGACATGCAGTTTAATGTCCAGCACCTGGGTCCAAAAAGTGATTTAAAAAAATATATTATTCCTTATATATTACGCTATCAAAATGTAATACCCCTTATTCGGAAGCACTATTAGAAATATTGGCTATTATCTCATATGATCGATGCTTTAAAACATCAAAACATAGTCAAAGGCGACCTATTTCGACGGTTTTGTGAAGTAAATGTAGGTTCCCACTTGAAAAGCTGTACGCATGAGACATACTACTTTTTTTATCCTCTCCGATTAAAGCGCTATTCCATGAATTCAACGCATCGAACACATACTGGTTTCCTCCTTTCTGAAAAAACCCAATTCATCTGAATATTTGCATAAACCATTCACCTGCCTTAAACCGAACCTGCGTCTACGTCTCTTGGTGCGAATTACGAGTCTGTACGATTTTTTTTACTAAAACGCGCCACACTTATACTACTCAGCCACAAAATTTGCACAACCACCCAGATTGCTTCAATATCTAGTCTTCTGTGGGTATATTTTGTTAATTTTACGAATTCATTTACCCAGAGGCTCGCCTTTAAGTATATGATCCACCTGAATTACAGATTTAGACTCCACAGTTTTCATTACCTTTCCTAATACCAATCTTGTTGAGTTGCGCATTATGAATGAACATATATATTATAACGATTATTATAGATGAGCTGCGATTGAAAACACTTGCCATTCTTGCTAAATACATGTATATCCAGCTGGGTCATTCGCTACTTTATTCTAGAATAGAATAGACTATTTTTCCGCTCGAAAAAAATGTTGCACTCGCCACATGACTTTACCTAATAGTATGAAATGGGACTATTTCTACAGTATCTTGATGGTTTTTTATTTTTAAATTAAGTAAACAAGCCAATATATCTTGACACAAAAAAACATATTTCTCGCTTTCAGCTACGCCATATAGGTCAAGATAAGCCGAAGAACACCCGGAAAGGTGTACAATAAGGCTGACAATGATAGAGAAAAACATTGGCAAGAGCGAAGACGCCAATACATAAAATCATCAAGTTTAATTTTCCCGCCGAAACGTTGATTTGGGCGGGAAAATTAAACTTGATGATTTTATGTATTTTCCTCACCATGTCGGGTTGCACCGGTGTGACTCTATAAGCAGTTAGATAATACGTTTCCCGAGCTCTTTTTTCGAGTATATATAATATCCAGACGAGCATTATTTCGTACTGAACGCGTCGTTAAAATTTGATCATTTTCATACATTTGGTCTAGGCCTATGTCATTTCCCAAGGTCAAATCGTGTCCGATTCCAATCCATATTGTTCTAATCGATATTGATTCATACACGGCAGTCTATTGAGCATATTTCTCAATCAAACCAAACAGAGCTTTTACAGTCGCGAACGAAAGAAGTTTATTCCCCCCCCCCCCCCCCCCCACACACACACAGACCCACATACACATACACACATATGGCTGGGCGGATTGGTAAGGGAGGACGTCTGCAAGTGGAGACGTTCCCGGCGTCACGCGATAAATTGTGATAAAATCTTTGAAGATCTATCGGGACTAGTGCGCAAACGGCTCGCCATACATTTACGTATCTAAGGTTACATGCAAATAGCTTTCCATACTTTGGGGTGGCTTCCACAGAGCCAGCGCCACCTGTTGTGAGAGTATTGAGAAAAAAAGGTAAAATACGTTCTTGACAGAGAAATTATTTGGCAGTGAACAAAATAAGAGTGTAAGCTTAGTTGATTTGTTTTGACGCAAAAGTGGTATCTTCAGAAACAGATCTACCTCAGGTAATAGTATGTGTTATGCATATTTCTAGCTAGCAGGACAAAATATTGCGATGTTACGATGGGATTCGGAATAAAGTAGAAGTAGGCCTTTGCACAGGTCTACTGCGTGGTTCGTTGCCACTGTCCCTACTGACACGGTGTATACGGCAAAAGCATTTCTGGGGGGTGGTGGGGGGAGCGGAATGGTCGGGCTGCGAGCAGATTAGTCTGCGACGCAATGATTGGGCAGTAACCCGGGGGGGGGGGGGCGGAGGGGTGTTGGCTCGGGTTCCTGCCCTATATCAAATTTTGGGCACTCTCTTCGGGCTCGCCCCATAATGATATTGGATAATGCAGGATTTGCACATGGCCAATTTTGGCTTAATGATCATTACTAACTTTTGAGGAAATCTCTTCAGGCAACGTAATGAGTAGAGATTCTGAGGAATTTACACACAGATAATTTACTTGTAATTTTGGAATTTGAGCATTTTTGTCAATTTTCACAGGGCTAGAATTCTGATTTCATCTATGATTGCAATTCTCATTTAATTTCTGTTTTTATTCCATTTATTGGAGGCTGACTATAGCATATATGGCCAAATGAAAAAACAGCATTAAAACAATCCACAATACAACACCACATGCAGAACATTTGATAACTTGTTAAATTTATCCCTGCCTAGCCTTAGTTCCTTCTGGAACTGGTAGCTCTTTGATAACAACTTTTGTCAGTTGTCAGTAATCACCTGTAAGCTTTCAGTCGCATGTTCTGCCCAGACACCAGCCCCATCGCCAGCCCTCTCTAAGACCAAGCTTCAGATATTGAGTAATATATATAATAGTAGTAGTAGTGGCATTAGTGGTTTCATAATAGTAGTAGTAGCAGTGGCATTAGTGCTTTTGTAGTACCACCCCCCTACCCTCTCCACCTATGGTAGGGGGTGGTGAGAGTGACTCAGCTGTTATGCCAAGCTCCCCGCACAGTGGCGCTATGCAGGCTCCGCTGTTACCGCTGCTGTCGGCCGGGGGCAAATTTCAAGATTCTTGAAAAACGGTCAAATCAGCTGTAATTTTCTGCAACATTATAGTTTTTAACAATCAAGCATCAAAATAAAGAGCTTTGCATATTTAATACAGCAAAACACATCTTGTACCCTTTCGAAAAAGTTATAATTGTGACAGAACTCTTTCTATTCATCACCTGATTTCATACATTATTAGGCTTAGGCTCGGTCCCAGCACTAATTTGTAAAAGTGTGCAACGCATTTTTCCTATCAATCTGCGCAGCGCCGCCCTGGCGAACGAGTGTGAAAATGCATTGAGGACGTAGGCGACAACAGAGATATAATAGAGCCCTAGCGGAGTGAGTCGAAGGCAGAGAGTGCTGTTATGCCGTTTGGCTATTCTGCATATATATAGCATTCGCTGTCAATTAGGATAGCCCTGGTACTTGCCTCTCTGACCAAGCCATAAACAGAGCAAGGGAGAGAGCCATGCCATTCACCAGACCTAAAATTAGAAATCGCAGACCAGAGGCTCAAGCTGAAGGTCCTTAACAGAATAAATATGCAGTGCCTATCCTTGACACAAATTGCCCCCAGGAAAGCTTGCTTCTCTAGAGGCACAACAGTGTCCATGCTAAATTCTTCAGATGCCAGTCGGTAATCGACTATAGCTTTTATCATAATGTGTGCGCATATAATCATAGTGTTTATGTATTCTGTGTACCTTGTTCTATCTTTTGACATCAAGAAAATTTTAAGACATGTATCTATCTATCAATAGTTTATTCCACCCCTACTACTGCATGCATGGAAACCCCAACCCCTAATGGACACTTCTGCATGTGAAGCCATTTCCTGGCTTCACAAGGCACCTGTTAACTTTAACCAAACTGTTGCCCATCCAACTCTCACACCCATACTCTGGTTTATCGATAACCAATCAGAATGCAGCAATAACAATTGCCATGTTTGTTACATGACTGGAACTGAGAGTCTTGGTAGATTTATCTACTTAGGTGAGTAGTGGTGCTGATCCAGCACCCTAGCTACTAACTTTCAGGCATCAGTTTCCACGCTCACTGACCACGCAATATCATTCAAGATATCCATAGGATAATGTCATTTGCAACTTGCGGGACCCTTCTGTACATGATATTTGTCTGGGCTGCCTGACTGAACGCCTTATCCCTGCAGCCCCTCCATTCCCCCCTGCCAAGCTATGTGGCACACATTCCTCCACTTCTCGTCATCAGAGGTGGTTGACTAATAGTTATCCTTATGCTCCAACCCCCCACTCCCCTGTGGTCTCTCTCCTTTCTTCTCAGCTGGCAAGCTCCTGTTGTGATGAAGAGGCTAAGCTTGTGACACCTCCCCCTCTTTCTCGACTCATCCCCTTACACTCCAGTTTTGTGATTGGCTGACCTTCCAAATCCATGCCCCCTACATTTATATCCTTGCCCCCTACCCTTTACCCCTCCCCCCATCTGCCAAATATAATTGTTTTTGGGACGTATGTTTTGGTACACCCACATTGTCTGGGGGTATCAAGCCATGCATACTTACGTTGCTTTGACAATCACTTCTTGAGTGATATTTAAATAAACAAGACTTAGAGTAAAGCTTTATTCACAGAAAACTGTAATTCTTGTAAGTGAAAACTTTAAAGCATTACAACAATTATCATCTTCCCTGAGGGAGTTCCATGTATTGTCTCTTGCGTCAAGTACTCCTAGTGGCCAACCCATATTAGCAGGGTGGTAGCTGCATTATGAATGAATGAATGAAATAATAAATGAAAGAGTCAGCCCCATTTATTTGAATACACATGTAAAAGGCTGATCCAGGCTCTGACACTAAGCCCTGCCCACGTTTGAGTCCTTTTCCCTTACTCGTGAGTATGAAATTGACAATCATAGCTTATAGTTGGTACAAGTGAGAAGTACTCATCTCTGAAACTGATGAGAAAGTGACATGCTGCTTTGTTTGTCGGACTGGTTTGTCCGACATAACGCACGTGACCCGTTTTCACCACATGATTTGATAAAAGCAACAGTGACATCAGTAAATGATTGACGGCCTGGATCGGTCTATTATATTAGTTTACTGGCAGCTTTATTGTGTATGAATAAAGCTTAAAGCGGGTGTCCAACCTAATTTAATCGCGATCTACACCAAAAGTTTACATCTTAATAATAAATTGGTGATTGTTAACGCTTCCTTTCGGCCGACTGGTAAGGAGAAAAAAATTAAGGCAACCCGCCCTGAGCAATGTCAAGCAGAGCGCCATGTTGCCGGGAGCAGTGACGCATATTGTGACTATTCATATGACGCCGCCTTACGTTATAACTCACGGAGAGAGAGATCAGGGCCGCGATTTACAGATGAACAGCGGCAGTTCCAAGCCGCGCAGTAGCGCAAGATCTTAGCGTTTCATGAAAAAGTACCGTCCAAACAAATTGATATACGTCTTGCGACGATTGACTCTGCAACAATGCCATGATTGGAGTTAGAATCGCAGCTGTTTATATTCGCAATTATCACTCGCTCTTGTTTTGCTCACACAATAGGCGTAATTTCCGGTTTGAATAAATTAGAGTATCGCCTCCTGATTGGTCAATCCCGGACACGCCTCCAAAAAGGGCTGCCGCCTGGGTAGGCGGCGAAATCGTCACTTCTAAATTTTATTGTGAGCTACAGATAGAACGAAAAATTCTATAATTTATCGGATAGATAATTGTGTATTATAGGAATCGGTAAAGCAGCGTTAGAGGCCAGGCTGACGGTTGTTAGGGCCCAAAACGTCATAGTGACGAAAACGTCAGATCATACGGTCTGAGCCATCTAGGAGCAAATTACAGTTTCACACTGTGCCTCGATCGCAGTGTCTGTTGACGGGGGCTATGAATATATGAGGCAGTAACTCTTCAGTTTCAGATATATTTAAGTGCTTTCATAAACGATGGAATATGGGTATCGCCCCCCCCCCCCCCCTCCCTCCGGGTCCATCCCTTGGAACCTTCTATTCCAAGAAACCTTAGATTTCCTTATTTTCCTGCGTCTTAATTCGCAAATTTCGGCCTCCAAGAGGTCTCTAATTGTCAATCAATCAATCCTTTAGCTCCGAGTGGCCCCTCCCTGTCTCCTTCAGAAACGCCACGCAGGGTTGTGTGGGCGATAACCGGGATGGTTGAAATTCAACTTTAAACTGTATATTTCATTCTACCAAGGTATAACGTTTTGGTCACTATGACGTTTTGGGTTCTAACAGGCGGTTCCCTTTAAATTCCAGAAACTTATCTCTATTAATAAGTTAGGATCTCTAACATGATTTGCAACAATATTATGCCTAGCTGCATTGTGTGTGACACATTTAATGATGTGCATGTCAAAATTAAGCTGTGATTTTCTTGGAACTAAAACCGTTGTTTAATACCGGCAATAACCATTGTAATTTATGCAATTTCTGATTTTAGTTAACTGCAAACTGTGATGGAATCTGACCTGGATGAATCCTGCACGACGAGTCCCCACCCGGCGTCATCTGGAGCTAAACGGAAGAAACTGGACCTCGGGATAGACGATTCTGATGCTGCTGGTTTACTCAACGCCAACTTGACCAATAACAACAATATCGTCATTGTTACAAGAGCTGAATATATAACGCTAAAAAGGTATGGAAGTGGTATTGCAACTCTGCCACACCTGTAGCGTGGCACTAAGATTTTTAGATGAGATTTATCTGCTTATTAATCATGAATTCCATTCAAAAAGCATTCACTGGTTTGATGGGGATTGAAAATTCCAGGTAAAGATGATTAACCCATAACACAGCCATTAAGCTAATCGTAATGTTAATACCTTCTATATTCAATCGTGACTGACTCAAATAGAATCTTAAAGAATGCATGATGGTCAGCGTATTGTATCGTCCAAAGCGGTTGTGTCCCTCAGTATAACTGCATATTGTGTACATTCCTAATAAAAGTCACGGCTTCAACCAGACCGTTTACGATACTACGATGATTGGGTTGTTGTAGGGCGGTGGAGGGTATGAAGGAAGAAGTCGATGCCATCAAAAGATCGCTCTTTGACGGCTTCAAGCAATCCATGTGCCGTGAACTCGCATTGCTGAGAAAGGATAATATGGGTTTACGCCAAGAGGTACAATCTCTCCGGGATGGAGCCAAGCAGTCGAACGGACACCTGCAGAATAAACCTGTTTTGATAGCTTGTGGATCAGCGGAGTCAGAACAACAGGACCGGGGTGAATCTTTGTCGAACGGTAAGTTCTGTCGTGGAAAATTTATTTTACCAAATCAGATATATGTGCGAGGGTTGTTATAACTGAACCGTTAGTGTTACTTTGAAGCTAAAACTATTATTAGTATATACAAGTCACGGGACACTGATATGCATTGATACGTCACCTTATTAAATTGTCAGTGAAGAATATTTAACTTTTCAGTAGTAAACAATAGATAGATGATTTTGTCATAATGGGGTTCTGATTAATAAGCTAAAACATCCTCCCCTTCCCCCTGGTCTTATTTTAGGGGGTGGTTCCGTGATGGCTAACATGCAGCTGGCCTGCGAGTACGTATTCACTCTGGAAAAGGCTAACCAGGATCTCAGCCAGAAGTACCGTAAGCTACAAGACGAGGTGGTGGCTTCGCAGGCCGTCGGCAAACACCCGTACCCAGGTACTAAGTGTGGGTAGTGAGCCACAGTCTGTATGTTAAACTGCCAGGATTCTATTTGCAATCTAACGATAAAGACAAATGTTTTCTGATTCATGAAAAGCCAGTTTATCTATTAAAAAAATGTTGTTTTTAAACTTAAAACTTCTTCTTCCGTCTGTATCTAAGGTGGATATTAGAGGGTTTTTTCATTCCTGTTGTACATGTATCTGCAAGCGGTTTTAACTTATTTGGCTTCCTAACATAATTGCAGATAGCCAGCAAAGACCGCAAGCAAATTCAACCTAGCTGCGAGCGGATCGATTTTCTTGGTTACCTTCAATGTGTTAATGTTCGCTTTTCACGTTATGTGCGAACTCCAAATATCTCACTGAACGAGTCGTAAAAGTGAGACCGGTTGGTGTTCATAAATACTCTACACTTTTGTCTACTGTTTCAGTTCCCAGTGCGGAGTCTGCGGCCTTCCTCCAGTCTCTGGCCTCATATTACGCCCCCCTGGCGGCCTGCGACGTCCCGCCTCAATCCGACCTGGAGAATCGAGCGGCTCGCCTGGATCCCCCCAAGGTTTACCCCTCCAGAAAACAGGGTGCTGGGTCCTCCTGTGGGGGGACTCTACCGCCCGGTGCTGACAGCCCCTTCGCAGTCGGTCGTGGGTTGAGTGCTGCAGGCGGACGCACTTTATGTGGAAGCCCAATCTTCACTCTCAGCGCGGACGGCGGGCTGAACGGTGTCGTCGGCTCCGGGCCTCAGGAGAGAGTTGTAAAGCAGGGCGCCCCTTCACCTGTAAGTGAACTTGTACTTGTTACTTAGCAAAGCGCCTGTTCGCCTTATAAGGAAACTTGTACTTGTTACTTAGCAAAGCGCCCCTTCGCCTTACAAGGAAACTTTTACTTGTTACTTAGCAAAGCGCCCCTTCGCCTGTAAGTAAGCTTAGCGAAGCGCCCCTTCGCCTGTAAGTAGACTTGTACTTATTACTTAGCAAAGCGCCCTTTCGCCTGTTAATAAACTTGTACTTGTTACTTAGCAAAGCGCCCTTTCGCCTGTAAGTAAACTTGTACTTGTTACTTAGCGAAGCGCCCCTTCGCCTGTAAGTAAACTTGTACTTGTTACTTAGCAAAGGGCCCTTTTGCCTGTAAGTAAACTTGTACTTGTCACTTAGCAAATCGCCCCTTCGCCTTACAAGGAAACTTTTACTTGTTACTTAGCAAAGCGCCCCTTCGCCTGTAAGTAAACTTAGCGAAGCGCCCCTTCGCCTGTAAGTAAACTTGTACTTGTTACTTAGCACAGCGCCCTTTCGCCTGTAAGTAAACTTGTACTTGTTACTTAGCAAAGCGCCCTTTCGCCTGTAAGTAAACTTGTACTTGTTACTTAGCGAAGCGCCCCTTCGCCTGTAAGTAAACTTGTACTTGTTACTTAGCAAAGCGCCCTTTCGCCTGTAAGTAAACTTGTACTTGTTACTTAGCAAAGCGCCCTTTCGCCTGTAAGTAAACTTGTACTTGTTACTTAGCGAAGCGCCCCTTCGCCTGTAAGTAAACTTGTACTTGTTACTTAGCAAAGCGCCCTTTCGCCTGTAAGTAAACTTGTACTTGATACTTAGCGAAGCGCCCTTTCGCCTGTAAGTAAACTTAGCGAAGCGCCCCTTCGCCTGTAAGTAAACTTGTACCTGTTACTTAGCAAAGGGCCCTTTCGCCTGTATGTAAACTTGTACTTGTTACTTAGCGAAGCGCCCTTTCGCCTTACATGGAAACTTTTACTTGTTACTTAGCAATGCGTCCCTTCGCCTGTAAGTAAACGTGTACTTGTTACTTAGCGAAGCGCCCCTTCGCCTGTAAGTAAACTTGTACTTGTTACTTAGCAAAGCGCCCTTTCGCCTGTTAATAAACTTGTACTTGTTACTTAACAAAGCGCCCTTTCGCCTGTAAGTAAACTTGTACTTGTTATTTAGCGAAGCGCCCCTTCGCCTGTAAGTAAACTTGTACTTGTTACTTAGCAAACGCCCCTTCGCCTGTAAGTAAACTTGTACTTGTTACTTAGCAAAGCGCCCTTTCGCCTGTAAGTAAACTTGGACTTGTAATACTGAGCGTTCCTGTGCTGTGTAAGTGTTTTTTACTATTATTAAGCCATTATTAACGAATACTGAAAACCAATATGCTAATGTACGAATACCAATATGCTAATGTACGAATACCAATATGCTAATGTACGAATACCAATATGTTAATATGCGAATACTAATTACAAATATGGTATGTCTGGTAAAACACACCTGCAGGTTCACCGATCTTAAACCGTCAAATCTTACCACAGGTGTCGCCAGTGCTCTTGGTATCGTCGGGGGCTAGGGGGGTGGAGTCCACCTCCTGCTGTCCACCCCCCGCGGCTGGGGATGGCGAGTTCTGCTGTGGCTGCCACCCCCGCTCAAGCGGCACGTGCATGCGCTGCCACGGCCCTGGCGGCAAGTGCACGAACTGCAGGAACAGGAAATGTCGTTTCAAGGTGAGTGCAGCGGTCTCAGGTGACCTGCTACCCCCTAGAGATGGGCGATGCTATAGGTTGGTTGTACCGTTATTCTGGTCTTGTCTTGGAAGGTACCGTCGGTTGTCACATGTAGGTCCTGCAAGACGATCCAATACAGGGTTGTGGCTATGGACGATAAGACGTACAAACACTAGTCGTTCATAGTCGTGTCTTGAACCGGTCCCAGGTGTGACCTCCTAATAGAAGGCCTTAACCGCATCTACGTTAATAGGATTTAAAGCCTCCATTCTGTATTTAAGGTTACGCATCATCCCCATGATAAGTTATAGAAAAAAACCAATGTTCAACCCAATGCTAGAAAAGTAGAAAATTTCGCCATTTGAAATTATAGAGCAAGTATCGAACTTTATTTTCAAACAGGCAAAGCATAGGTTGAAGTGCGATATTTTTACCTACAACCCATAGTAAGATACCCCCTGGCGTAACCAGCCGCAAATTAGAGACCCAGCGAATCAGCATATGATGAGGTCGACCGAACCACGCACCCGTAACATCCGCATGCATGATTGAATACCCCACAGATTAACCGAGCAGGTCTTAATCTGGCCAAACACTAGTCAAACAAACAATATATGTAACGAAATAAGGATATAGTAAGGCCTAGTAAGGATATAACTCGGATACACGACCATATGTTAGGCACTATTTGATACTATATACTTACTTCATAGGTGAGTTGTTTACTTAGTTCGCGGTCAACCCTCCATCGTAATGTTGAAGCAAGAAACAAAACACGTAACATGTTTAGGTATAATCTAGCGTGACTTCTTCTAAGCGTCTTACCAAATTAACCACTGCCAAAATATATCACTAATTATGAAACATACTTATGTGTATCATACGCTTTGGCTTCAGGCGCAGACAAAGACACCCAAATCTAGTCCACTTGTACGGGAGTGGTCAGCCAATCAGCTTCCCGGAAGCTACACGGCGCTGGACGCGACACCTGGCGAACAGGAAACGAATACCGTCGCAATGGTAACGGGTACGCTCCCCACGACGGCATACATCCGGAATTTGCTGCGGGTGAAGCAAGAGGAGGATTGTAGCAATGAGGGCGGGCAGTGCCCGCCGGACTGCTGTGACGTCACGAGTGAGGAGGGTCAAGATAGCAACTCGACAGACACGGACGTGAAGCCGAACGGGGATGTCCCTCAAGTCTGACTCGCTAGTGGATACGGAAAACGAAACGAAATGGGGATGTGTCCCTCAAGTCTGATTCGCTGGTAGACATGGAAAGCGAAACGAAATGGGGATGTGTCCCTCAAGTCTGACTCGCTGGTAGACACGGATGGGAAACGAAATGGGGATGTGTCCCTCAAGTCTGACTCGCTGGTAGACACGGATGGGAAACGAAATGGGGATGTGTCCCTCAAGTCTGACTCGCTGGTCGACACGGATGGGAAACGAAATGAGGATGTGTCCCTCAAGTCTGACTCGCTGGTAGACACGGATGGGAAACGAAATGGGGATGTGTCCCTCAAGTCTGACTCGCTGGTAGACACGGATGGGAAACGAAATGGGGATGTGTCCCTCAAGTCTGACTCGCTGGTAGACACGGATGGGAAACAAAATGAGGATGTGTCCCTCAAGTCTGACTCGCTGGTAGAAACGGATGGGAAACAAAATGGGGATGTGTCCCTCAAGTCTGACTCGCTGGTAGACACGGATGGGAAACGAAATGGGGATGTGTCCCTCAAGTCTGACTCGCTGGTAGACACGGATGGGAAACGAAATGAGGATGTGTCCCTCAAGTCTGACTCGCTGGTAGACACGGATGGGAAATGAAATGAGGATGTGTCCCTCAAGTCTGACTCGCTGGTAGACACGGATGGGAAACGAAATGGGGATGTGTCCCTCAAGTCTGACTCGCTGGTAGACACGGATGGGAAACGAAATGTGGCTGCCACTCACATACCATATCGTCACTGATGAAATGACGCATATCTATTCCTGTCTGGTATTCTAAAATTTGTCATGGACCAGAAGCCTCCCTCCCGGTATTGGGGCCTCCGTTGACGGACCCCAGTGTCCTCACCAGAGCCCGTAAGTTCGAAATGGCCAGGGCCAATTATTTCGCCTTCGAATAGGATATTAGCATGGGGCTGGGCGAAGTATGCAACTCCGGCGGTTTCGAATGTACGGGTCTAGGTATCGTCCCTTGTTAAAAACTTGTTAATGCTTATTGAGTGAACGTTTTAATGCCCACAGCTTATGAAGTCTTATTACTGAGGTGTATATTCATTGTTATTCCAGTATTTTTCGGCAGTCCGATTTTAATGTAAGTACATTATTAAGGTCATTGTTAATTAACTGTTGGAGAAATACTCGATTCTTGCTACTAACTTAAGTTCCTCAGGAATTGTGAGTTGGTCACTCTATGCATTGAAATGGTTTCATGGTAGATTGAAGTGATACACACATGTATATTATATATTCATTGTTCCAAAGAAATAGGGTTGTTGTTGAAAGAGCTGACGTTACCATATTGTTATACGCTTAAACGTGGATCAAAAGACTATGATGATATGTTGATCGTGTGAACAGCCTTTTTAAACGTTATTTGGATAAAACCATTTTTGTTGATGTGGCCGATAACCCTTGTTCATATGTTGCGAAAAGCATGCCCGAACATCTTTTAATAGAGTTTGCACACACCGTCATGGCCGATTGTAAACAAATTGAGATAGTATTTTTATGTGATAAGCCATTTCTTGAGTACACAGTATCAGTTCTTATATATTTGATATTTGTATTTGATCAAGTCAAATGTTTGTACAACTCCGTTGCGTTCCACTTCAGTGCTTGCTTCAGTGCTTGCATCATCATTGATCAAGAAATCTCAATAATATCTCAATGTTCACGGTCGGCCATCTTGGTAGCTAGGTCCGTGCACGAGGTACGCCAAAGGGCGCAGGTGCTCTAGGTACGCCAAAGGGCGCACGTGCACGAGGTACGCCAAAGGGCGCACGTGTAAGAGGTACGCCAAAGGGCGCAGGTGCACGAGGTACGCCAAAGGGCGCACGTGCATGAGGTACGCCAAAGTAGGCATGTGCCATAGGTACGCTAAAGGCCGCAGGTGCACGAGGTACGCTAAAGGGCGCACGTGCACGAGGTGCGCCAAAGGGCGCAGGTGCACGAGGTACGCCAAAGGGCGCAGGTGCACGAGGTACGCCAAGAGCACACGTGCATGAGGTACGCCAAAGGGCGCATTTGCATGAGGTACGCGAAAGGGCGCAGGTGCACGAGGTACGCCAAAGGGCGCACGTGCACGAGGTACGCCAAAGGGCGCACGTGCACGAGGTACGCCAAAGGGCGCAGGTGCACGAGGTACGCCAAAGGGCGCACGTGCACGAGGTACGCCAAAGGGCGCACGTGCACGAGGTACGCCAAAGGGCGCACGTGCACGAGGTACGCCAAATGGCGCACGGGCACGAGGTACGCCAAAGGGCGCAGTTGCGCGAGGTACGCCAAGAGCGCAGGTGCACGAGTTACGCCAAAGGGCGCACGTACACGAGGTACGCTAAAAGACGCATGTGCCATATGTACGCCATAGGGCGCACGTGTCATTAAGCAACCCACAAGTTGATTTATGCCTATGTTAGATTTTAGCTTTAAACACGAAATCGATCATTGTAGTTAATACTGGATGTGTCAAGTAGGCTAGACTAAAACTAGTTCGTGCTAATATAAGAACGACCCCATTTTCTGACATAAGCTAAAATTTACTGAAGTGTGCTGAAAGTTGTTTCTTACGGGCATGGATATGTACATATTATGTAAGAGTTGTGAGGGATAAAACACATTTCTCCTTTGTGAACTATATCTGAACAGGACTGCTCGTGTTAGGTGATCTACTGCAGAAAACTGCGCTCACTTTGGTTGCGGCCTTGAACACTAACCTGGAGTCCAGTCACGTGGTCAGGGCTCTTATTGACGACCAGTGTACGACATCATTCACCATTGTCGTGAATTCTGTATGTCTCCTCACGGTTTGCTGAGCGGTATTTCTCATCATGAAACGTTCATCGTGAAGTCGCTTACTAGCTGTTACGTTATTTATGTTGAGCCGAGAGGTTACGTCAATACATGCATATTAAAGATGGCTTGCTGACAGCCGTCCCAGTGTTCGATATACTTGGTTATAACTCGCTAAAATAGCTTTGAACTCCTGAGCGGGAGTTTGTTTACTCCCAACTTGTAAGAAAATGTAGGCACTCGGTTTGGGCTGGGACCGCTGACGTCACCAGGCCAGTTTTTACATAGTCTATCGAATTGGTTATGTAAATAGTCATATTTAAAAGAGTTGCCCCTTGTAGATACCTTACACTAAGGGATTAGGACTTTGCTCTTGGCGCAAGCACCATGTCAAACGCGGTTCATTTGTCACGTTACTGCAGCAGGCCTACATTTCCACTTCTGTTACGCACTTGAATATCTCACCCCGACATACACTGATCAACGTTGTCCTTGCAAACCACTCGCCCACAGCGTCCCTGCAGACTACCGGTACCTGTGGTGTCCATGGTAACGACACCCATGGTAACGCCACCCACACTCTCAAGCTGCAGTCACTAATTTGCGCGTATGGTTGCACTGTATGTACTATAACCAGAATCCGTCACGAATGAAGCCTAGGAACGGCGATGTGGATTGCTGATCCCGTTCGGACGAGAAAACAATGCATAGTTTTAATATTGTGTACAGCATGCATGATGTGAACAACTAATTTTGTTGATAAACCAGTGTTTATCACTTCAGCGGTACAAGTTGGGCGTCACCCGTGCATATATATCTCTTAAAGAGCAGATGTACAATCCGATATGAAATATAGCCAATCATGAAGACCGCAGTTGGACTTTTTTTTTATTTCCCACACTTTCCTAATTGTAAGACCCAAGTGCTGAAAGCTGCCCATATAGCATATAACTCTTCCCTTAAAAAACGTTATACATTTTTTAAATGGAAATCATGTACTATGGAAATATAGAACATGCAACAATAGAAGGATTGTTAAATACATGTGCTTTCCACACGGATGAAATCATGGTTGTAAGTGTAACTTTTATTGGGGGTTCTAGGGCATCAAAATTGTACTAGAACTAACACTTAACAAAAGTGGTCAATATATCCAGTATATGTGAAAAAACAAATTGTTTACGTTATTATAGCAATGAAATGTGTGAGCAGGTTTAAGTTACTCGTCAAGGCTACTAACGGTTCAGATCTTCATTCATTACGGGCTGTGACAGCCAACGTTCTAACTCTTCCCGCGGCTAATGTATTCACTAGAAACCAATTGTACACTTCTGGGCTCGTATTCATAATCAATAAGCCAACGCTACGTAAACCTTCTTAAGGCGAAGTAGAACATCTGGAGAACGTTCTCTGGGAGAACACATAATCCGCAGCTTCATATAGGAAAGGGTCAAACTTTTATCAAACCACCCCGTCGAGATTGTGAACACTACCGCGACGAGCTTGAGGGGCTATGGCCAACAGGTACATTTCACACATGAAATACGATGCGATTATGGATACGGTCCGAGCGCCCAACTCCGTATAGTTAAACCCGCCCAGTATACATAAGTACTACATCAATCTTCTCCCAATGGCTGCTACTAACCCTCTACCATTATAATAAATTACAAGCTACTGCAGCTACCAACCCCCCGGCGTAACACAAGTCCGCTTTGCAGATCTGACCGTACTATTTTGTCCCACGAGTAATATCTCCCAATAACTACTTCACCCCGCATATAAAATTGTATAGTAACAAATGTAAACTGAGCGGCATTAGTCTATAATAGAACAATCAAGATAAAATACCACAGCAACCGCACATTGTGTTGCATATATTGTAGCAATTGGGGATATGTAACTCCTATCAGATTATTTATTGCTTTGTGTCATGTAAAGAAGCAAAGACGAAACTCCATTGCTAAAGCTACGTACCCATGACAACGCACGTGTTTTCCAAATGGACCCCGACACCTGGTCCACAGCGGATGCGGCGTTTACAAATACGAAAGAAAATACTCTGATATCACAATCTTCCTTCACGTTCTACGATTTGTGTTAAACGACAAATAATTGTTCATATGGTAATCACTACACAGACCCACCAATAGTTAAGATATAGCCACCTTTAAACAATCACCAATGCCTCATCAAGAAACGGCAGTTGTTTGTTCGCTTTGTGTCTCTGTCGATTTTGGTTCTCCTTTCGGTTGAGCGTCCCCTATCCCTTTGTTTGTTTCCATGGTAGCAGCGTCTTGTTCTGTCTGGCTTTTGTTGTCTGTGGCATTGTTAATGGCTGCGTCGGCGGCGACGGGGGTCTCACCGGTCTGGTTTTTTTCGTCCCGAGTCGCCCCAGGGGGTCCCCCTTCTTTGTTCGGGATCTCACTACCCTTCGTATCCGGATCTGCTATCGGACTCTGCGCATTGTTCGGATCTTTAGCATTCTCCGGACTCTTTGTGGCGTCCGGATCCTTGGCATTGCCCGGATCCTGTGCTGCTTCCGGAGCCGCGCTGTTCCGCTGGCCGCCACCGTTGACTTCGGATACAGATTTCGGGACCGGCGGGGGGCTCCCGTGGGTGGCGAGGTGTGGCGGGGATTGGGGCCCCCCGTAGCGCCCGGCCGGCAGGGTGACCGGGCTCAGAAAGCTGGGGTGAGGCATAGCCACCTCCACCATCTCCTCCCCCTCGCCATCCTGCTCGCCCGCGTCCACCAGCTCCAGCTTGCGCATCAGCTCAGCGAGTTTCTTGGCCTTGCGGATCTCGTTCTGGTAGATGACGGTGTACAGGTGCTCGGTCAGGGACTCCTTCACGTCGGACTTGGCGTGCAGGTCAAGCTTAGACTCGATGAACTCTTTCTCGGCCCGATCGTAGCGCTTCCTAGCGGGAGGAAAATTACATGTTGCTGATTTAAGCCCTTTTTGTGCGCATAAAGGCTAAATTGAGCCAAGAAACCTCCCGGGAAGATGACGGATGAAACATGCTGGCGGGAGAGGGACGGACAGACGTGGCACAGTGGTAGGAACAGATGATGGTGGTGTCGCATAATGCAGTTATACATTAGTCCACACGCATTCAAGACACTTATGCTTCTACAGCTATTTTAACACCAACCCGTTTGGGTTTTGACTACCGACGTATGGGCTCAAAAAAACTCTTAGAATACTGATAAATGGAGGAATACCCAGATTTGTATTTACTTAATCATAGTTAATAATAACTGACAATAACTGGCAGTCCGACACCACAGACAAAAGCATGGCACGCTAACACCTGGGCCACTGGGGCAGCCCCCGCGGCCAACTAGGACGGCACAACACTCACTGGGCGTCCAGGAAGTGACGACTGGCCTCCTCAATCTTGTCGCGAATGATGGACACGTCGACGACGAGAAGCTGGTCGAGCCTGGCTAACTCTTTCTGGATGGCGCTCAGCTTAGTGGTCTCGGCCTTGGCTCGCTTTGACCTGCGTCAGGGAGAGCGCGAGATTATGTCACCACAGTTATTGGGGAGAACAGGGCCTTAGGATATATTACCAGTTGTCACGGTGAGCACGAGACAGGATATGTTACCAGTCGTCAGGGAGAGCACGAGACAGGATATGTTACCAGTCGTCATGGAGAGCACGAGACAGGATATGTTACCAGTCGTCAGGGAGAGCACGAGACAGGATATGTTATCAGTCGTCATGGAGAGCACGAGACAGGATATGTTACCAGTCGTCATGGAGAGCACGAGACAGGATATGTTATCAGTCGTCATGGAGAGCACGAGACAGGATATGTTATCAGTCGTCATGGAGAGCACGAGACAGGATATGTTACCAGTCGTCATGGAGAGCACGAGACAGGATATGTTATCAGTCGTCATGGAGAGCACGAGACAGGATATGTTAACATTCGTCACAGAAAACACGAGACAGGATATGTTACCAGTCGTCATGGAGAGCACGAGACAGGATATGTTACCAGTCGTCATGGAAAGCACGAGACAGGATATGTTATCAGTCGTCATGGAGAGCACGAGACAGGATATGTTAACATTCGTCACAGAAAACACGAGACAGGATATGTTACCAGTCGTCATGGGGAGCACGAGACAGGATATGTTAACAGGCATCATGGCGAGTGGGAGATAATAGGTTACCAATCATCATTGGATATATGATAGTCAATTATTCTCCTTTGGAAGTATAACAATGATGGTTGGTTATTCAGGACGCTTTAACCACTTTTGGTCATATCGCGTCAATGGAAAAAGGAAGGGAGAGTGGAGCCATGTCCCCGGCGGTAACCCCCTCCTCTTTACGAAGAAAGACACGGGATCTTTATCCTGCGACCACACAGACATGGCCACAGCAGGGCTCAAACCATCGATCCAAGCGCCGTTAGGCTCTCAGGTGACCAGAACACTCAATGTGAGCGTTGTAGCCTGTATAACAATGAAAACTACCTTTTAATGTAATAAAAATATAAGCAAATGTCCTGTTTCGAATGAAATGTACCTACCCACTTATTTTTCAAAGGAAATGATTTATTATATACCTTGTAGACCATGATTACGGTATGTTTCCAGTGCTGGACAATTTACCCACCTTTCCTGTATTGCTGAGGACAACATTTGTTTCTTCCTTTTGTTCAGCTCTTCGATTTGCTTCTGTTGCTTTTGAAAATTCTCCACATTGTGGATTTCTCGCCTGAGAAAAAGAATGATATACATATCAACAATTATTAATTGAAGCTTAAAACTATGAGGCATGTGGGTCAGATTCCACTGATCAGTTTCACAACAATATAAAATATATGCATACCTGTATATGTACATATACCTGTAAATATTTCCCTATATGTATGTATACCTGTATACATTTCCCTTTATATATATATATCAGTTTATACAGCATGTAGACACCTCACAAATCTTAAGAATATCATGGAAATTGTATATTATTCCTTTTATTGCAAAAACCATATACCCCGATAATGCGCCATTACTGACAACTTTTTATGATTTTTTTGCCTGTGGTAACTTCGGCTTTACTTTAAAACCACACCGGAAAATCATCACTATTATACAACGTACGGTACAAATATAAATACACATCCCGAATAATATCTCGACACTTGCCTCAGAATTTCGTTGTCATCAGTGACCATATCGGCTGTATCATCCGGCTCCACCAGCGCCGTCTCAACGGCGGATTGCCCTGGTTCCTCTGCTCCCTTCTGTCCGTGAGATTGGCACCCATCACTGGGTTCCGTGGATACAGCAGTGCTAGATTTGACATCTGGAGTGCCGGTTCCGGTTTGGTTACCATTGGATTGTGTCGTAGACGAAGAGTCTCTGCTCCTGGTTCTGGGCTCAGGCTGCTTTGGTTGAGAGAAGAGGGCATCAGGACTGACTGGCTCTGCTGTAGGAATCTGGCGCACCTGGCCCAGTGTGGATTTCCTCATACCTGTTGAGCGCCCCCGCTGGGGGCCAGAGCTTGAAGGTGCACTCAATGGCGGCCTGGTTCCTGCTCCTCTCTGCTGGCCACCCCTGCCACCTAACACAAATATAAACTAGGTTTTTACGCCAGAAAGAAAGTGTCTTTTGAGCAAAATATACACAATGACTGCAATATGTTATGTCAAATATGGATGGCCTTCAATAGACCGATCCACACTCTGACATTAAGCCCTGCCCACGCATGAGTCCTTTTTCTTTAGCCGTGACTATGAAATGGACAATCATAGCTGATGGTAAGTACAAGTGAGAAGTACTCATCTCTGTCCGACCTAACGCACGTGGAAGGCATTTTTGCGCCACATGATTTGATAAAAGCAGCAGTGACGTCAGTGAATGATTGACAGCCTGGATCAGCCTATTGCAATCAAGATGAAAATATTAGAACCAAGAAGTATCTGGTATGTACTTGCAGTTCTGAGGTGAGCCTAATTATCTGTGACATGAAGGACACATTGGGTGGCATTTGAAATGCTACCCATCCATCAAGAATCAAGTGCACAAATCTATGATTAAGAGTCTGATACTCTACTGACAAAGCTACCTTGGCATCATATGATATATGTGTGTACAGTGGTCCCTGCATTATATTGTCCCTTAATTAAACAACTCTCTCCATGATACAGATTTTTGGTCATGTACAAAATACTTTTACAAGTATGGCCAAGTACAGTTTTGCGACTGAACAATAACCACAAACGGTGTAATATATTTCCATTGTTTATTTACGTGCTTGAAAACGGTGGCCCGGCAATTTAAGTAAATCTCGATCCCGTGGTGATCCACCGTAAGTCGTTCGTTACTATCCTGCTGATTAGGAAACCGCAGCTAAACCGACGCTATAGTTCAAACCGCGCAGTTTTGTCTGGATCGCTAGGGGTTGTGGGTAACAGGACTACTTAAAGCAATATACTTACATGCGCCATCTTAGATTTTTTACATTTTAGAAATAAGACTAAAAGTATCTCAAAAATTATGATGCATATGTTTCATCTCTCGTTGAGTCTGTAAAACAAACATTTCAACATAAAACTGCGTGGTCTATTTTTATCGCGCGCGGACGTGATAGCGAGCTGCGGTCGACATCACACACAAAATACCGAACGGAGAACAGGCGCGCAGGGATATAAAACCGGCCACCAACTTCTGCTCCGGTGACAAAATTGCTTCTCTCCGGATAGCCCACAGGCTTTCAGGATTTAAATTCAAGACAGAATGTACTTATTTGACATGGAGAATAGGTTGGTAATACAAAAAAATTACGGAATATATGGCTTTAAGCCGGCGGACCACCATACAGGCGGACCACTTCCCTTGATGAATTAAATAAAAAGCTCTCTGCATGCAATGGAAGGAGCTGGTACATGATATAAATTAGTAATTTCCCAATTCATGATTATTTAATATTAAAATTCTGTTCACGTTTAATAATAATTCATCGATTATGACTACTGGCTAATATCCTTTTTAAAATGCTTTTTTCTAAATTGGTGATTTCCCAATTCACAGTTAGATTTACAGCTTGTCGGGCAGTAACGGATCACAGGCAGTAGCGGATCACTTCGCTATTCATATTGAATCGTTTCTATTTAAAGCCACTAAATGTACTAAATTAGAACTTATTTCAAAGATAATTACCTACTGACTTGAAATAAGTCCAAAAACGTGAGGTTCTACCAATGTTTATATTAATTTTTACCTCAAATGCACTTCCGGTAGCGAGCTCTTTTCTCCGCGAGTTCTCGTGCGAAACAGCAACTTCCATTTCAACAGGCCATTCTTGCCAAAGTGAATACAGCTGTACACAACTGAGGTATTTTTTTCATAGATGTATATACCATGAACCTTCATATAAATAATCAGATCCCTCCATAAAGCAGAATTGCTGCTGTTATCCAAATTGAGTTAGCTGCTTTCTCGGCAGTAGCGGATCAGTGACGCACATCTTTGCCGCCAAGCCTGACCGCCAGGTGGCATGGCATAAATCATTAGTCCCATATCAGTAGCGGTACGGCTCCGATAATATCAAAATATGCTATGATTATTTTACCAAACTATAAACTATATGCCATATTAAATCGTTGACAACCTGATTTCGTATTTTTGAGACCGTCCATGCATTATGATACCTGTTTACTGTCCAAACAGCCCGCAAGATGGCGTGATCCGCTACTGCCTAAAGTGATCTGTTACTGCCTAATACAGTAGTCTAAAACATAGACCGTTTTTAAACAGGTTGTTGCCGGAGAATGATCAAGTTCGCAACACATGAAAAGAGCCTGCATTTCTGAAAAGAATGAGCCTAAGATGACGCACCAGCTCCTCAGAAAACATTCTCAATCACCCCTTAGACAAAAGTGATCCGCTACTGCCTGACAAGCTGTATTTAATAATAAGATTCTAAGTTCACCATTAATGAAAATTCATCAATCAGAACGATTGGCTAATATCTCATTCCCAGTTCATGAAGAATTATTTTGTTCGTTCATGGTGAAGTGAAAAGCCCATTCCCAAGGAGCGGAAATCTCCCTCCGACATGCCAAGGTTCTCGACTCAAGTCAAGGAAGTAAAAATGGCCTAGCCCTAAGCTCTATTTATTATCGCCCATTGAATTTGTTCGCACGTCGTTGTTTCAGTGTTTGGTTTCTTACCTCTGACAGGTCCATCTGATTGCTTGATTTTCTGTAGATCGTCATCAGTAAAACCTGCCCAACCGGCCATCTTTGTAATTAAGTAAACTTTAGTAGAAAATTTAGATTTGTGTTTTGAAACAAGCCACGTCTGCTGCCATCACTGCCTGGTTCGCGTCCTCACATCAGTGCAAGCTCCCCGCACGGTGGCGCTACGCAAGCCCTAGCGAGTCGAAGGCAGAGAGTGACATCAGAGATTAAGGGAACCAGCCTGCCGACGTGATTTCACGAGATAAATACAAATGAGGCAGAGGCGCCAACCTACAAGCCAGGAAAGCGCAAAGCAGACGGTATTTGGAGAGTATTTTCTACCCTGTTGATGATCGAAAAGAACTTTGAATATTAAGCTGGATGAGTGAAATAATTTGCGGGATGACATTACGTTTCTTTCTTTCCAGACGCGCTTAATTTATTACCTTGCAAGAGAAACAGATATCAGATCCGACGACGGGACACGGACAGGGCACGAGTCTCTTTCTTTTCCCTTCCCCCCGGTGGTGCCTCCCTCGCGGGAACAACAAGACAAGTGAGGCATGAGGATCGAGGAGGCGTTTTTGAGTTTTATGCAAATCTTTAAGCGCATGCAGCACTGACAGTATAGCCAGACCGTGGTAGAGCTGAGCGTGGAATTGCCCCCCACGCCCCCCCCCCCCCCCCCCCTTCCACCATGCCCTGCACTTGTCCCCTAATTAAGGTTTCATTCAACTTCAAGCCCTTGGCCTTGGGCTTGGGTCTTGCGTTGGCCTTCTACATATTCAATCTTTTTCAAAGCCTCTCCGCTTCACGTGTTTGTAGTTGTACGAATGGATAAAGTGGGGTGGGGGGGGGGGGGGGGGTGCAACCGGTTGGAGTGGGGTATTAGAGGGATGCATTATGACCGTCACTTATTTCTGGGTTGGTCCAGGCTTTGCCGTTGGCCCAGTTTGGTTCTTGATTGACTGGTTGTATAGAGCCCTATTCAGGACCTTTTAACCACTTTATGTCATATCGTGTCAATGGGAGAAGGAAGGGAAAAGTGTAGCCATGTCCCCCTGGCCCTAGACGCCCAGTAATGCCTGACAGAGCGGTCGAGATTCATCTGATTTTAAATAAAGATACCCCTTGAAACGGCGAGGACGGGTTTGCTTGAGACTGGGTGGACGTACCAAATGTAGACTGGGAGGACGGGTCTACTTTAAACTGGGTGGACGTACCCATTTTAGACTGGGAGGACGGGTCTACTTGAGACTGGGCTGACGTACCCACTTTAGACTGGAAGGACGGGTCCACTTGAGACAACGAGGACGGGTTTGCTTGAGACAACGAGGACGGGTCGACTTGAGATTAAGAGGACGGGTTTGCTTGAAACTGCGAGGACGGGTCGGATTTATACTGGTAGGCAGGGTATTAGCCAGAGCCCCGCCAGACGGGCGGTTAGCTTCAATTCTGGCGGGCAGATTTTAAATTTGGCGGGCACTCAGGTGCTGTTTACCCGCCCAAAAACGGCCTTCTCAAGCCCAGAAGAACATTATAGCGCTCACAATTTTATATGGCATCGAGAACTACTTTTGTTGATAGAATTGTAAATTGCGAGCTCAAATTGCGACCTGATCAGCTGGCGCCACATGATGTGTGTGTACACTGAACACGTTTTTGTTACCAGCCAAAAATCTTGACTGGCAATTTTTTTTTTATCGATAACCTGCTGGTAGGACGGGTCGACTGGAGACTAAGACGACGAATTTGCACGAGACTGCGAGGACGGGTCTGCTTGAGAGCAATGTGACGGGGTTGCTTAAGACTGGGAGGACAGATCCAATTGAGACTGGGAGGACGGGTCCGATTGAGACTGCGATGACGGGGTTCGCTTTTATGCGACTACATACATGTATATGTGCCGTATCCTTCTAGCCGTTTGTCTGAGATTTTCTAACGACAATAACTGTGATCGTATACCCGCACGTCTTGAGAATCGCCTAACGTCCCATTCCGGGCAATTTCCCCACTATTTACCAAATATCTCTTTCGTATAACACCATTTTATACATGTATATGAAGGCAACACGTTTCTTGTAGGTTTGTGTTTAGCTGCTGATAGCAGTGAAGTTATCTCAAACCTGGTGGATTATTTTTTGAGATTGTAAATGCTAAAATTATCTATAAAGTGTTCGATAATATCCATATTGTGCCCATTTTCAGGTATGGATTCTGACTTGGTGTGCAACCAGCGGAAATGTCGGAAGAGGCTGACTAGCTACGCCTGGGTACGTGAGAAGATAAATAAATGGATGTCGGACGATGGGTTTAAACGGACACATAAAGGAGTAGGCGCCAGTTTTTTGCCATACCTCCCATGCTTGGCGTTTGTTGTCGAGGATCTCACCTGTATGTGTAGGCTGTTATTAATGTATCTATCATGTATTATATTATAGTAATTTATATATGTGTTATTTGTATTTGGCATAGACTTGGTCTGTTTCAGGTGACTTCCTGTTCGCGTATCCTTTACTTCGTGGTTAATGTTGTTGGCTACTCATGATATGCAGTTCTGTTTCTGGGTTCAATAATCCGGTTATGTATTATATAATCTCAATGACATTAAAGTGACCTATATGGCTTACACTTAATTGTGGCATTCCCAAATCGAACAGTTGTTGGTTGTTAACAACTACATCCCAATCTAAATTGCTTTCCTTTATGTGATAAAGGGGGGATAGTAATGAAGACTTGAACTTGATACTTGTATGTAACGAGAAAAATAGGGACTTGACGCACAACAGACATATTTTGTGACGAAGATGGGAACAAGGAATTCCAGAAGTCATTCTCGTGTCCTGCATGTAAGTTATCTAATAATCTAATCCAAAGTGCTTTAAACCGTTTTGCAATTCAATTTACTTTATTTTCGTCTTTGGCATCCGTGATTTGGAAAGTAATTCATTTTGTTCGGTGCTGACTATGAGCAAATTCAGCAATGGTAAAATTATGATATTTTGTATTCTTTTTTCGTTTCCTTATAAGGTGAGACAAGTTTGTCCGGGAAGTTTGACATTATTCGAATTGACCTGCAGCCATCAGAGCAATACAAGTCTGTAAGTAATCCTTTCTTTATAGATCTAAGAGCTGTGGTTCAACACATTGTAACATACAGGTGCCTACAATGTCATGTTATTGTTTAGCTGACGCTAAAGCGAAAACATGATTCACATATGGATATAAGTCGTCAAACTAGAACTACCATAAGGACGGTGTGTCATCCAACTGGGAGTCCTCCCAATAAGTGGTGTCTCGTATGTCCAACTGAAAATAGTCATGACTGAAGGTCGTTTAACTAAATGCCAACTAATTTGTTCAACTTAATGGTGTCGTCCAACTGAAAGTCGTCCAACTGAACGTCGTCCAACTGAACGTCGTCCAACTGAAAGTCGTCTAACACGGCCCACACTACAATATGAGATCACTGGTGTTTTGACGACGCCTGTTAGAACCCAAAACGTCATAGTGATCAAAACGTCATACCTTGGTAGAATGAAATATACAGTTTAAAGTTTAATTTCAACCATCCCGGTTATCGCTCACACAACCTTGCGTGGCGTTTCTGAAGGAGACAGGGCGGGGCCACTCGGGGCTAAAGGATTGATTGATTGACAATTAGAGATCCCTTGGAGGCCGAAATTTGCAAATTAAGGCGCAGGAAAATAAGGAAATCTAAGGTTTCTTGAAATAGGAGGTTCCAAGGGATGGACCCGAAGGGAGGTGGGGCGATACCCATATCCCATTGTTTATGAAAGCAGTTAAATATATCTGAAACTGAAGAGTTATTGCCTCATATACTCATAGCCCCCGGCAACAGACACTGCGATCGAGGCACAGTGTGAAACTGTACATTTGTTCCTAGATGGCTCAGACCGTGTGATCTGACGTTTTCGTCACTATGACGTTTTGGGCCCTAACAGACGCCCGTTAGAATAGCATGTCGTTGATCTCTTAAGTCCTGCTTCTACATGGTTGTTTGGTGTATTTCTGATAGACCCCGCGCCATTGTCCGGGATTTCCCTGCGTGCTAGCGTCTCCCTCCGAGAAGACCTACCAAACAAGACATGTCTAAACTGAATGAATAGCAAACAAATACGCCAATGCAGTGACGCCATATTGTATTTACTGCGCTGGGTTCATGTCTAATACTTTCAGATGGTTCTAGCGGGTCACAAGCCGGAGACAGTCATGGACATATGTTCCCGGGCCCTGTCCTTTTGGACGTATCAGGTAACACATTATGTTTTTTTATTATATAAATATATAATTCATATAAATCATTCCTAACGACAATTTGCGATGGAACGCTATCTGTCGTATAATTATCATACTCGACTTCTTATCTATCCGTTGTACATACGTTGTTCCACAAACATTCCTTCAGTCTAGCTCACGTATAACTCACGTCTAACTACAATCGTCAATACGTTTAATTAACGTTATATGTGAACGTTATTCTAACGTAATTTTACTCATTGATTTAACTTCAAATTAACGTTTTCATTTTAACGTTAAACAGTAAACTATTTTTAAATGAATATCAAACGGTAGCGATCGGCCAGGTCGGGGATTTCCGGGATTAAACCCCGGTCGCGAGATCACAAGGCACGCACGCTGCGCTACCGAAGCCGGCTTTATATTAGACTGTATCAAATGTTTCAAATAAATACAAAGGCAAACTTAATTTCATGTGACTTGTAACCCCAAAACGTTTGTTCGAAAAACAATTATTGAAATGAATTTTAGTTTAATTGCCCTTTATTTTTTGATTTGTTTCAAATTTCTATTACGTTTCGTCTACGACCTTAGGTTTATTTGCAAACGAAAAATAAACGTTAATTAAACTAGTAAAGTAGCTGGAATCCATATATCAACCATGCAAACAACAATCAAACGTTAACTTGACGTTGATATCTCGTTATCATGCAACCATTTCTTGCAAACGTTAAGTTAACGTAGCGGGAACGTTGTCAGTTAACCGGTAACCATATATCAACCATGCAAACCACAATATAGCGTTAACTTAACGTTGATGTTTCGTTATCATGCTACGTAGCGGGAACGTTGTCAGTTAACCGGTAACCATATATCAACCATGCAAACAACAATCTAAAGTTAACTTAACGTTGATATTTCGTTATGATGCAACCGTTTCTTGCAAACGTTAAGTTAACGTTGCGGTAACGTTGTTAGTTAACCGGTAACCATATATCGACCATGCAAACCACAATATAGCTTGAACTTAACGTTGATGTTTCGTTATCATGCTACCGTTTCTTACAAACGTATATATATATAAACGTAAAACGTTGTCAATTAACCGGCAACCACACATCATCCATGCAAACCACAATCTAACGTTAACTTAACGTTTAACTTAACGTTAGCATGCTATCTGGGTAGCTCATATTCATATATGTATAAAAAAAATGGAGAACATTTACCACAGTTACTCTGTCACGACGTGAACAAAAAGGTCTCAATACTCATTAATTATCATGTTTAATATGACATAATATCGACAATGAATATCAAACGGGGGGTGGGGGGGGGGGTACAATAACATGGTGAGCATGGTTTGGAGCAAAGTTATAGTCACTCTCCTAAATAAAACTGGACAGCAGAGATGTGTCCTCGTGGACCCCAGACTCCAGAGATGACGATGCCGACCGGAAACAGGAGAACTGCTGTCGACCTTAAGGATGACTGTTGGCGGACTGACGCGGCAGTGTCATCATCGACGAACGGAGATATCGCAGGGCTATAAAATCTCGTTCGCTTAGACTTCCGGTTTACTCATTTTGGGGACAAACAAACGAAGCACGTGTTCGGAACGAGTTTAGAATATCTGCGCACACTGGTATCCTGACTATCTGTGACGTAGGTGTGACGTGTATGTTACGCAAAGAGAGAGACCATGGGAACCAGACTACCTGCGCAAAAGCCAGGCGCTGAGGGGTGGGTCCATCGCGGAAGGCCTAGCGATATGATTAAGAATATTTAAGAAATATAGGTTCACAAGACGGATAGACGACATATTTTTTATTCGTTTGCACCATCACAATGACGAATATTTGTTACGACGGGACAATAAGACTGAGAAATTAACGTTTTTTTGCATTTCCTACGAAAACGAGGCATTATGACGTCACACGGTTTCTCCCCGGTGACAACGTTGGCGCTACGCTTCAAACAGAAAAGTTACAAAAATGAAGATACTTGGTCTTTTTGTGATCCAAAAGTGATACGAAAACATCCAACTGGTCTTATGTGGTTTACCATGTGGTTTAATGACGCACCCATGTGCTGTTACTCCATGTACTGCACATTTTGACAGCGGAATGGTTAAGTCGATCACTTGCTCTCGCCATTTTTGTTACCGCGGAGGCACGCGAACGTCTGTGACGTCACTCGCTGTTTGAGGAACTTGCGAAAGCCCGGGCGCAGGGCTAAATTTAGAACGTTATTTTTAGCTTTCGAGTGTTTTGAAGACGGATTTTTCCTTGTATATTCCCAAAGTTCTGCGCTTCATCGCCTCGAAATATTTTAACGTATATCTCCCATAACCATGTTTAGTGAAATGGTACTCATAGTCTTTAGAATATACCTGGAAAGAAATTGACTTATAGCTGCCTATTCTTCAACATGGAGCACGTGTGTTTGTTTGTCCCCAAAACTGAAGTCTCGCGGCCCGATCGCGAGAACTGTATAGCCAAGGAGCGTCTCCAGGCTGAACGATGATGGGAAACGGCAGAGTTCATAAGCAGCCTAGCGCCCAATACTCCGAAGCGCTCGTGGGAGTTGTCTTGACGACGCCGGATGTTCTGTCGACGCCTGTCCCGAAGTAGTCTGCCCATCTCCGATGTGGATGCTGTATTTATACGGAGGGCCACTCCCACGATAAACGCACCATCGACCGCACTGAGCTAATCCACAACGGCTGCTGCGAACATGGCCATTACCAGAATGACTCGACCGAAACGAGTAAATCAACGATCACTGCTAAAATAGATTGAGACAGTCACATGACAAGTGTAAATCATTGCACGCGAAGCAGACTGGCAACCGATTTCATGACATACTCGTAAACTATTAGCTGATGACTCGTGGTCTCGTGGCTAGCTAATCGTATGGTGATGGTGACTAGGTTTCAGAATCCCGGACATAAGAATGCCAACGGGCATAATAACAACTTCTCTACAACACAAATCGTCTGCCTTAGGCCCGTTGTGTGCTCGCGAGGGCTAAAATAGGTCAATGCACATTCGGGGACAAGGAAAGATACAGACAAAATATTTCAAAATTGGGGAAACGAAAATAATGTAGTACGGATATTTTACCACGTTGGCATGTTGTGGTTCCAGACTCACCAGGAACGGACGTACCAGGAGTACGTGGCCACCAAGGCCAAGGAACGACAGACACAGCTGGAGCAGTACTACGAACAGCTTCTCGCCCGCATCCAGACAGAACTCGGCAGTAAGCATGCACTGGGCCCCGTGTTCTTGGTCAACTATTACCTTTCACCAAGGGAGGATCCAGGATGGAAAAAAGGGGGGGGGGGTATCTGAAAATCTTACGATGGGGCGGGGGATTGATCGGAAGGGGAAGAGGGGGATCCATGAAGTACTGGCGGAGGGCGTCTTATACAAAAGAAGGGAGGGGTGCACACCTACACCTAAGTTGGGGTTGGCTTTTTCAGTTGAAATAGGGTATCCTCGCTCAAATAGAGGGGAGGGATCTCGTACTTCGTCCCTCTTTGTGCCCCCCTTCCCCCTACGGTGAAATATTATGCGAAAATCTAGAGTCTATCACGGTATAGCAGCTGCACCCTGATTTTGGCCCCGACTGTATTTGCACGCACAAGCAACCATTTCTCGGAAACTGCTTATTGCAACACTTTGGCCTCTCTCCCTCTCCTCTGTCTCCCTCCTTATCCCCTTCGCTCCCCCACCCCCCACCCTCACACCTCACATCAGAATCCTCATGCAGTCTAAGCTGAGGCAATTACTCCGGCGACAACTGAATATAACTAGTCGCGACGATTGATACCACTCCAGCGTCAGACTGAGGGCCAGACTGAGGGCCATTTCTCTTGAGGCGTTTGTTTCTCCCTGTCCCCCGAAGCTGGTTTTCATCTGGCCTAGCAGACCTATTGCGTTAGACGGCCGTCATATCAGAATCTGGCAACGGGGCAATGCCGTCAGTGGTGATTTTTATTGGTCAACATGTCAACGAAGGAGTTTTGCTAGGTCAACACCTCCAATGATTAGTCTTGGTTGGTATTACCACCCAGAATTGCTAATTTAAAGCGATTCACGAAAAACATAATTTCAAGTGATTCATGAAAACGGTAATTTCAAGCGATTCATGAAAAAGGTAATTTCAAGTGATTCATGAAAAAGGTAATTTCAAGTGATTCATGAAAAAGGTTATTTAAAGTGATTCATCCTACGAATCCAAGAAAGTAGTGTTTGAATGGTGTTTACATTAGTAACGCAAGCCGCGATTTCCAACAGGGTATAGAGCAGTAGGCACTGCACTGATATTTTCAATGGATTAAATACGAATAGGATACGCGTACGATATTTCTCCAAAAAAAATGTTTTAAACTGTTTTAAAACCTTTCAACGATGAACGTCCAAATGTTCATATACATCGTCATTCACAAGTTACATTGGCTTTCAGAAATATATTCTTTTTGTTTTTCTCCGTAACTCGCAGACCTCAAGAGTCAACTTTCTGGTAAGTTACTACTGTAAGTTGAACTGGTTTTCTTTTCGTATATTATGGTTATTGTGGTATTGTACGCCATGACCAACTATCCAGCATAATGTACAATAAATGTCATCGATGCCACATCATGGCCCTTCGATGTACGCCGAAACGCGCAAAAGGACGTGCGACGTGAGTTAAATGTAAGTTATGCTGATGCAATGATTACTGTTTACGTTGTATATGTTTAATTGAAATCGCGATCCGTTGCCGTGAGGTTAGTAAAAACATAAAGTGGCAAAGATACATTACGAACGGTTCCGAGTAAATATGTATATTGGAGGAAGTGTAGTATTTGTGGTGTGGCTGAAATTTTCACAAACTTTCACAACAAGGATATGGGATTCAAAATCATATTGTAATGACAAAGAACGAAATGTTTCATAATAACAACTGCTTGAAACAGGAATTGAGACATGAGTACATGAGCAACGATGGTATCCTAATGGAGGGGATCCATAGCCTTCTTCAGGCGTAATTGCTTGAAGCGGATTCCACTGTCAGTCCTGACATGGGTATCAATGTATGATCAGGCATCTGAAATTGATAAAAAGACTCCAATCAGTCATTTCTATCTATTCTGGGTACGACCGCAAAAGTCGATTGTGCAACATCATATGATGTGCTTTGTGCTCAGTTAATTAGACGACCCAGGCCAAGAAATACATATTCCCCGGAGCCAGAATGGCCGTCCCGAGAATAACCCCCTACTCGTTTGGCGTGAGATATTTGCAGGTCACCGGCATTCGACGTTCGTTAATAACGACTGGTTAGATGGTTAGGTAACTGGTTAGATAAGCTAGAGACGTTTCGTGCTGGGTCAACCTACCTGTCATGACCGAAGGTCATCCTCCACGACTGTCGCCAGATTCCGGATCAGTTTGGAGCCGGCCACGCGTCGCCGAAGACCCTTCGCCTGGTTCGGCATCCCTCGGAGTCTGACGGCCATCAGACTCTCGGCCTCAGCCTCGGCCTCGGCCAGCTCCTCCTCGTAGGCCCGGGCCGAGCAGGGCAGGGGCTCCCCGGCGGGGAGGGCCAGCAGGCGGGCCCACACCCCTCGCGGCTGGCTCCAGACCCCTCGGGCGATACCCGGGGAGGGTTCGGCACCGACCGGATGGACCACTTCCGGTTCCGATGAGACCGCTGCGGTGTGGAGTGTTGCCTTGCGCCCCGCGCGGTCCCGACGGCTAGAGAGACGCTCAATTTTTCCGGTGAGGCGGCATTCCGCAATACAACCTATACCGGTAGGCTTAGCCAGTTGGGAGTCGTTGTGGATGTGATTGTCGAGAAAGTTGACTCTGTCGTCTGGTATTCTGCAGTCCTCAACTTCTTTCTCTCTCAACAGCGTCACCGACAGCTTCTTGTTGAGACTTTGGGCGTCATTGTTTTTCGGCGTGATTTGTTTCATGCCCTGTTTAGCTACGGCCTTGAAACCACGACAGTTTTTTCTGCGATGGATCTTCTGTTTCATAATGTTCTGATGAACAAACGTCGGCTTCACGCTACTGTCCGGTTCGGGCAGGCCGCGTGAAGCAATGGCAGGAAGCGGCTCTGCCTCTCCAGCAAGATGGAGTTCATTGGCCAATCTTTCCGTCTGCCTGTACGCACTTGGCACGGGGATCGGAAATGAATCTCGTTTGCTCTCATGAGCAATATCATACCCCTGCCTCTGTCCAATAGCTGGAAGTGGCAGTTTAATGTCCCTGTCGTACACTGGACGTGCAATGACACTTGGAATGGCAACTCTCCCATGTGATCTCTGTGGGATAGCTTCAGAACCCTTACGGGCCTCTCCAATCGGTGGCAATGGGACGTCACTGGCCACCTTCTGGTTAACATCAGGCGGTTCGCCACCGCTTCTATTCGGCTCTGGAATGCGGCCTGTGTAGTCACGTACACGATGGACGCGTCTGATCCTCTGGGGGTCTCCCTTGGGAGGGTGCGGTATCAGAGGAACGATTTCACCAGGAGGAGGAGCCGGGGGCAGGTTGGAATCGGCCTTCAGTTGCTGCTTCGCCACAGTCGCCTTGATCAGCCTCGTCTGTTGCTTCATATCCCGGTAGTCCGACAGGCTTATACCCAGCGATATGGCGGCCATGACGTCATCACTTTTTGTAACCACGTGGCGGCGTGCCAGTGGCGACTGAATCCTAGGCCTGGTGAGGTGCCTTGTATCGGTGTACCGGTCTCTAGCAGCGCGTCTCCTGGGGGGATGCGGGTCACCTGGGGGCGCCTGAGAGGCAACCTCTTCGGGAACATGTTCGGAGTTCTGATTTGCCCACTGCAAGTACAATATTGCTACATGTTTCACCAAAATTAAACAAATGAAATTTAATTTGCGGTTTTCTTTATTTCAATACCAATGATTATATATGAGTTTCATTATAGTATTGAATTTATTGAGTTCGATGTATGCAATGTGTCTTTTGTAATAACATAACTAATGACTAGTTATGTGTCGTATATATATGCGGTTTGCACTTTCAATGTAAAGTCCGCATTACGTATTGTTTGTAAACATTTACTTCAGGTATGATGCATTTAATGTCTCTGACTTTTGTTATTAAATTTCTGTAAGCTTCCTTACTCAGTGTCATCGCTAGCAAAACACATGGAATTATCCCATACTGTATCAATATAACATGTGTCAGCCTCAATTATTTTCTGAATAAGCATAACGCGCAAATGTTGCAGCTATCTATTTTTTTCAAATATGATGGAATTTTAATGTATAATGAGCAATACTTACAAATGGCATCATGATGAATCGTAGATGGCAAAACTTACGAAGTAAGCTATATGTAGAAGAAGAATTATTGATATATCAACAAATATTGCAATGCTAACTCTGTAGATGGCAACAATGTGTCTAATGAAAGCGTGAAGGGCAAGACTAATCCCATAATGCTCTTTGCGCTGTTGCTTTCGTAATGTTTTATATCTGTTACGTAACGTAGTCCATGGCAACCATTGTTGGAGCTATGATCAACGATGACTTGATTGGTTCCAACCCCGTAACATTTGTGCGTAACATACACGTCACGCCTACGTCACAGATAGTCAGGATACCAGTGTGCGCAGAGATTCTCAACTCGTTCCGAACCCGTGCTTCGTTTGTTTGTCCCCAAAATGAGTAAACCGGAAGTTTAAGCGAACGAGACTTTATAGACCTATTATAGGTAGAGCAATATCGTATCTCCAAGATGAGGACTGCTCAAGATTGGGCGCTAAAAGTTTTATCGCGAATATCGAGGAATGCACAGACTGCTATAACGGATCGGGGTAAATAGGGAAAGGGTCTTCGCGTTAAACCAGGAATTGCAAAGATAACGATCCCCAACAATTGCCAACAGCTAAGCGTGAATCTCGTGCCATTGAGTGCCACTTAAGAGCCTAACGGCACGTGGATTGGTGTGTCGCATGTCTTTCTTCGTAAAGAGTAGGGGGTTACCCCCGGGGACATGGCTCCACTCTCCCTTCCTTCTCCCATTGACGCGATATGACCAAAAGTGGTTAAAGCGTCCTGAATAACCAACCAACGAGGAATTCCTGAATGCCAATCCCGGAAATCGGGAAAGGTATTCCCTCCCCACTTATGACTCTCTCGCTCAATATCGCAGGTTGTAAGAAGGAGCTGGAGGCCATCAAGCTGCAGTACAGCGAGGCGCAGGAAAAAAACTTGGAGAAAAACAGACAATATCAGAAACTACAGGTAAACGATCGTCGCATTCAGGTCAAATATTCTTCCAATTTCCGGAACATAATGTTGTGCGGCCGGGAACCGATGGACCATCATGTACCCGTGGTGCTGTACGGTACCCAAGTTTTCCATCGTGCGCGACATTGGCAATCAATCTACCATCAGGGGGCGCCACATGCCATTAGCCATAAGCTGTGGGGACACAGCCTCTGACGCATAACGCGCATATTAGACACACACACGAAAAAAACAACTTCCGTGTGGCTATTACGGATGCTAATACGAACAGAACCCGCGTCTGTTATTGAGCTCCTTACTTATATAGTTTGGGATACATATCCCAATCACTTTGAGTACCGTGACATGGTACAAATTAAACTGAACCTACCTAGCCCCAATTCTGTGGCTGTAGGACGAGAAAAAATCTGACAGGGGATTGCCCGTCCTACAGCCACATAACTGGGGCTAGCGCTTACCCAGCCTGTTACGTATAACGATAGACGTAAGATAACCGCGTAAGTATCATGGATACAATTACCAAGAGAACTTGACGATTTACCGGTTTACTCAAGAGATCACAGGACGGAGCGCCACCTAGCGAATGAGTCGTTGCTCTCTGACCGCAGACGATGTACGACTCGCTGCGGCGCCGGTTCATCACTCACTCGACGTTTGAGCAGGAGGCGGGACCCCCCAACCCCACCCCATCCGTCAACAGGAGCCACGGAGCCGTCGACCTGCTCTTCTCCACAGGCGACGGTAGGTGGCGCCACCAGCTCAACCACGTGGCCAGTATTTGGGCCTCGTCTGTGAGAAAGGCCGGGACCTAATATTTGGTTCAGTTCCATGTTAATTAATAGCCTATTCGAGGGCGAAAAATTACAAAAATAAACAGTACTTACTCGAATGATATGGCGCATGTGATATATACCAAGTAGAAGCACGAACCAACTGACCAAACAAATACCTCGGCAATGTCAACATGGATTTAGGGGGGGAAATGTTCCTATTAAACTTATTGTTTTATTGGGCTACGGGTGGGATTGGGCACGTTTGGAAGTAACATTTGGAAAAAGTAACCTTTCCACTATTGTTATGAGGTGAACTACTTTCTCGCTTCCCTTCCATATACACCGCTGTCTATTTATAATGAATTGAGCTACATTGTTTTAGTAGCTTTCTAAATTGTTGGTTGATCTAGTAGGTGTGAACTTTTGCAAGGAAATGCATGTTTTATGACAAATGTGTTCGTTGTAATTTGCGAAAGCGCCATTAGTGGGGTATATTGTGACGTAATTCACAAATCGCTCCTTTCTTGTTCCTCTATCATGACGTAAACTGACGTAAGCCGCATAAACTCAATACCCCGACATATTGAGCTAGTATGTATAAGTGTAATTTTAATGTTTTAAGAGCATTGACGTAATGTACATGTGTACATGTATATAAATATATCTACATATGAGTGGGACTGCTTCAGATATATTACGCGCCGCTCAGGGAGCTGGTCACGGCGCAGGTCACGGCGCAGGTCACATGGGAAGTCACAACACCAGTCGATCGCTCTCTCCAGTGGACCGTGAGTACAGTTACTTTCCGAGTGAAATGAAACAAAGCTTGCAGTGTATGAAGTGCAATTTGTCTACAAACAATTGGTTTTGGGGGGAAAATTCTCGCTATCGTGCAGTCCTCATCCAGCATGACTACAATCTGTATTTCTTACGTGCCATTAATTAGGAGGTCCATCTTACATGTTGGAGATCGCGAAATGGATTATTGCAATTAATGGTAACCCAGATTCATACGTGAGCTATGCTGAAATCACGGTTCGCCCTAACATAACAACCAATTACCAAAAACTATGGCACAATCGGTGAAACAAAATTCTGCTTCTGTAAGTTAGTATCTAAAAGGTTCCCAGAAATGTGGGAAATATACTGTTTGCTAAGATGGCGGATATTTGCTAAGTCAGACGCTTACTGTAAAAATAGCAGCTTAATTAGTTACGCGTTGGCTGATGCTAGCTCTACTCAAAAGACCAAAACGCTGGAAGATAACCTTCCGCCAGAGCATATAGGGGGTCAAGATGAAGGCAAAGTCCACTTGACCGTAACATAGCGTGAATCTTGAGCAAGAGCGTGCTCAATTCAGCGTTGCACAAAAACAGATCGTCCATATAAATTGCCTACAATTTTTATATGAGTATGTATATGATCATGGTTAAGTATGAAACCGTCATAAGGTAAAGCATAGAGTGACATGAAAGAAGAATTGAGCATGGAGCGCATTCCATATTTCAGGGGAGTTTGTCCTTCGTCCGGCTACCACCCCCATTGTAATGGGTTCCCATGGTGACGGCCTTCACTTGACAGCCGCCGCGCCCTTCGGTCGCTATGGCACTCCACGTGGCGGCCAGCCCAGAGGCGGTAACCAAGGCAACCTGAAATCGTAGGCCTGGCGTCATACAGAGTGATCAATGAGGTCACGTGACTCATTTGACGTCAACCTCGGCGAAACCCTGTCGCATCGCGTCGCCTTCTGACGTCACCAATAGAACACTTATGACTTTATCGGCAAGAAGACTTGTCGACATTGTCGAATTTCATACTACACATTTACGTTCTGTTATTATTGGTTAGCGTATAGTTTAGTCTGTAGGCCTAATGACTGTGAACACCGTGAAAAGTTAAGTACTTTCGTGTGAGAGATCAAGGCGGTTTGTATAATTGTTAGGTGTGCATGTTGTTAATTGTTCAGAATTTAAAAAAATACGTTAAACATATGACGAGATAGTCGTGTTATATTGTGAGTTGTCCTATGTTTGAATTGGGGAAAAACTCCGCCGGTATGTCCCACTGTATGAGTTGACAACCAGAATATCTTTGGGGGTGGGGGTGGGTGGGCAGCGCCAAGATCCTAAAGTAGTAATATATGACTTGTTCACGCCACATAAAAGGTGGCGCCGTCCATACCCCCCCCCCCCCCCCCGCCCCCCCCTCCCCCTCTCTCTCTCTCTCTCCCGTTCCTCCCAACTCCTGAATCCAGTGCCAGTTTTGGCCGTACAGGTCATCTTGTAATTGACCAGGACCTGATTGGTGACCAGATCAGATAAGGAGATTTTGCGTGAAGCGGTAAAGCCATACGAACCACTTACATGTTCATGTGGCAAACTGCCAAATACACTGCACCAAATCCCCCCTTCCCCAACCCCTCTATCCTGATCACAACACTCAGACCTCCAGTCCGCCAGCCAACGTTTAACCCTGATTACTAAGCCCACCCCTTTCCCCTCTTATCTTCACTCCACCGTCGTCACCATGTCTACCGCCCCACTAATCCTCAAGCCCTCTCCACCCCCTGTTCACTTCCACCCCGCCTCCCCATCTCCCCTGTTCAACACCCGCCCTCTCTCCCAAGCGCCCCCCCCCCCACCTCTCACCGTCCTACCCTTGTTACGCAATCGTTATCAGGCTGGACAATAATAACACAGTAATAACCTAGTTCCATTTTTTTATGAGTTTTTGGGTTCGGTGTTGCATCATCAAAACGATTGGAGTCGAAAACCCTGTACGAATACCAACAATAGAACGAACAATGAGACGTCTTAGTTTATGACTGGTTGTAAGATTTGCTGACACCCCCACCACCCCTACCCCTGCTAATAAACCACAAGTCATAATACCCTTCACAAACTTCTTCATTTATAAATATATGTGCACCTACTCTACAGGAATGGTGTACAAGGCAGTATGTGCTATACTAACAAACAGTAGGTCTTGCGTCTCTATAACACGAACGGTTAATTTCAAAGTTAAAACCTTATCAAACGGAAAATCTTCGCTGCTTTTATCTGAATGGACATTCTTTAAACAATATATCAAGAGGCTTCCTTTCTTTATCTCTTACTTTTCTCATGATGAATCGAAGGTCATAAGATGTCATTTTACAAATGCAAAGGTGACTTATCATCGAAGAACGCACTAAACGCCATTCAAGTTTCAAAAAATTTATTATCATGACGAAATTCAATGTAGCCATAAGATAGATTTAGATAGCGTTTTTGCCTTTCGCCATATGTGACACGAATGTTTAGTCTCCTTTACACTCCGTTAATTGCAGTCAACCCCCTTATAGTCCAACCTCTGGCTGCTGATTTGTCCTCACTCATTTCTTCTCATCACACATGCCTTCAGCCAATATATTCTCTCCAAATCCGCGTGGAGAGTACATGCTGGATGATGTGTCGCCCCTTATCTTGTAAATATCAAAGTAGAGACGCATGTTTTTTTATCGCTAGACACTGATAATATCGACCAAATTAACCTACCTGATAACCACGTTGTCACTCATTGGGATGAAGGGGGTTGCAGATAGTAGCCGCACGATCGTTGGGTGTGTGTCGCGAGCCAATCACACTACACCATGGAAACAGCCCCTGTATATATTTTGAGTTTATTTGTACCATTCCCTATATCGTGCGGTTCGAGTCCCACCTGTGCATGCCATGGCGTGAATGTGCGCCTTGATTGATCTGCAGCCCCCCCCCCCACCACCAAAAAAGCTCATTCTCAGACAAACTACCCACTTCCACCTTAAAATTTGGGTGTGACCCCCGGCCTCCAACCCCCACCCCCCCTCTCTTCACAAACTTTAACCCTTAACGGGGCGGGACGCCCCTCCATCGTTGAGTAACCCAGCGGGCCGGGTTGGGTCCCCGGCGTACCTTACCCTGGTGGGTGGAAGTGTCTGGGTAGGGACTGGGGCTGGGGGAGGGTGTGGAGTGGTCAGGGGCCAGCGGCGTCTCGCCATGGACACAGTGACGGCTTGCAGTTAGCTGGGCGGGACACCAGCGCAAACACCACTTAACGGCGGAGGTTCCATTCGGATCTCCCAGCGCCCCGCCGTCACCTGGAGTCTTTACTGTCATCGTTACGCGGATAACATCCACTGTGCGATCACCCACCGGCTGCGATGACTGCCGAACAAGTGAAAACCGCTCTCGAGGCCATCCCGAATGGAGGCCTGCTTCCAGACAGCAGCGACTCCGATAGTGACGAATCCGGAGATGCGGATAGCCTCCCGAATAAGGCAACCCTCCTGAAATCTGGATCGCGCTCCGGATCGCACTCCGGGTCTGAATCCGGGTCCGAGTCCCGGTCTGAGTCCGGATCAACCGCGCCGGCGACGCTGACGGTCGTGCCGCCGCGACACAGGGTCATCAAGTCAGTGGCGGTCTATGCCACATTCTTTGGCAACGTGAGTTATGTTGTTCAATCCTCCATCCGGCTATTATTATATATTTAAATATATATATATGACATGTTATATGGTTATTTAGAGTAAAAAGCTGAACTTACATGTGTATGTTGTCGATGAACTGCTATTTTGAAACGAAAAAAAGTTCTTACATGGATATCGTGAATTTTATTTTTATTATATAGATAGATCGCCCTTTTAAGTCCACAAAGAAGAAGTTACTTAACGACAACTCAAATTCAATTTACAGACTATATAATTATGTGCATCGCCATTAGTTTCAGTTTAGAAAGACAAAAGCATAAACGTAGTTGTCACCGAAATAACAGGACATCCTCGTAATACGAATGAATGAACCACATGCTAGTTGGGGTGCTCCTTATATACCTCGCCGAAAACACAAGCCGAGAACAACTGCTCCATCAATGAACATTTAAACAATACGTGGCTTGACTGGACTGAGTATTATATTCGGTTTACATAGCTTTGAGATTTATCAATGATCGATTATCTATAAGAAGAAATCTCTTTGAGGTGATCATTCACATATGTACACGTTGTTAAAAACCTCTCAAAATAAATAAAGTTTCTAAAAAAAAAATCGGGACTTGTACATTAGGTCCTAATGCTGGCTATGGCCATGGGAACTATGCCAATGATACACTGGTCAAATTCGAGGTCAGTGATTTTGGATATGATATGGGTTATATGTAACTGATAAGATGTACGTCGAATATCCCGTGCATACCGACATCTGTCATTGATCTCAGCTCTTCGCATATTCAGGTGATCATGGTCATATATGGCCTATTTCTTTTGTTGATATCAACAAAGCCTCCCCGGGATATGAACATGTGTGTGGTGTAAAGCCAGTTCTGATATTCTACAGTGTGTTTCGCATACGGTGAAGTAAAATGTAGTTTTGAATTTGAAATTATTTATTTTTCGGGAAAAACTAGCAATGCACTAGATAAGAATCATACTCGGTTGAAAATCTCTATCAAACTAAGGCACTTTCACAATTGGTGACGTAAATATATTGTTTAATTAACAGTACCACGTGGTTTATAACTGCCGATGCCTTCTCGGTGATCCAAAGCAAGACATTTGTTTCCGTAATTAAGCACTTTAAATCATATTTGCAACTCAGGTTGCAGGACTGCATCTTACGATCATCTGCCAACATTTTTTACCGTGCTTATGGTGCCAGAACAAATGCTCGATAGTTTCTGTATGAGAGTGCGAGTCGCATCTTGGATATCGAGCTTCAATTGCATGAATACTATTTCAATGAATTTAACGAAGAATAGACAGAGTAGTTATAAATATGACCAGAATTATACAAGATCGTTTTGATATTCTAACAATAGGTAGTTTGTCATGTCTCGGCCAATGGTACACAACATGGTTACCGTGATTCGAACTTCAGCCTGTGCTTAATAGTTTTCAATCTTGGTATTAAGGTTAAAGTTGCATGTGGAGTTGTTTCGCTGTTTTTGAATGCCAAATTTGCGTATAACAACACAAACCTAAGGCCTTAAGGTTCATAACAGACAATAAACACCTACCATATCGCTCACCAATTATTTGCCAATGAGCAAAACATTTCAAATTCATGAATTGTCCGCCACAAAAATGAAAACTTGTGCTGATTTGAAACGTCATAAACGTGTGTACACAAGTCGTTTACCGGTGCCACCGACAGGGGGCCCAAGCGCTAAATTATATGAGACAATAGAAGCGTCCGGAGCGCCACTTTTTCTTGGCGGTGGCCGTTGACACTGCTTGTGGTCAAAGGTAACATTTCCTGTTTATGTTTATTTTGGTACAGCCGTTGCAACGGTCAGCTCCACATGTAACTTTAACGGATGTTATTGTAGTTACGTTATTTTGTTCGATAATTAGTTGCATCAATGTAATTCATGCTATTATCCCATGAATAAGGCATGATGTAGGAGCTACATAATGGAACTGAACATTTTGTTCTTACCCACTCGGACAGGTATGGCATTACAACAAAGCTGGAGCTCACAGACGTGTATGTGTAAATCATATGTTACGTTACCGTTAGAATTGATCCCCGTATATACAGTGGCTGCTTTTCTCATTGACATATATATTGAAGTACACAGTTTTGTTTGGTTTGGGGCAAAACTAAGGTCCTTCCATGTAAGCTTGTTTGGGACGATGAAAAATCATACGTTCTCCAATGTACCTTATGATTGGTTGTTAGGACAATATATGTCCGTTATAGGGGTCTGGAAGGGTCCAGTATCGATTTTGTCAAAATTCTCAGTGTCGAATGTTCGATGGTTGAAAGTTCAGTGTCGTTTCTTTTCATTGTCAGAATTGGGGGTCAATGTCGAATGTCGATTTTTTAAATATGCCTGTGTCGCGTGACGCCATTTACCCGTTCCAGACCCCTCATCATGATTATTCATTAGCGGGTCAATGTTACCCCTATCATTGCTTTTTTGGGTCCCAGGCGCGTAGTTAGGAATTTGGCAAAGGGGGGGGGGGGTCCCACCGAAGGGTGGGGATTGCAACCGTGTGGTGGGGGGGGGGGCTTCAGATGGCCTCGATTTTGCGGGGAAAAACGTCATTCTTTCTCAATAAGGATAACGGAAAAATCGGTTAGTCTACACACGTGGGAACCCCCCCCCCCCCCTCCCCATCCTCTCACTATGGACCAATATTGACCCCAATCAGTATTTTTCAGTAAAGATAAGAGAGTTGTGTTGTTTTATTAAAACCGCATAAAGGCTGTCTTATCTTATTCATGAGAATTACTTGACGGACGGGGGTCAAAAGGTAATGAGGCATTTTTCTGTGCGCATAGTGTCAAATCCGTGCATACATGTGTTACAGTATTTCCTTTCAATAGACTACCGGATGTGTGCTTGACACGTTTCCGGGCTGTGGCGAATATAAACGTCTTTCATATATTCGAAACATCGTTTTACAGTTTATGTTTATGGCAACTATAAAACTAAGATGGCAATTTGGGTGGGATTTTTGATTAATCGGTAGACGACTGCTAGAATTGGCACCTAGGCCTACATACGACTAGAAATAGAACATAGGGATTAATTATTATTATTATCTTTATTCGTATCGATCATTAAAGAAAACGATACACAGTAAAAAGCAGTTGACATAAAAAATCATTCAAGAGGTACAAATAAAACGCAGGATGCAATCCAATTCCTCAGCCGACATAAAATTATCATAACGGCAGGCGTCTCTCTCTTTAAGAATAGTTTGTGCAAAAGCACCAAAAGCTTTATCTTGATGGGTAAGCGATTCATTAAGACGCTCAGTGCATAAACGTTTAAAAAATAGACCCTTTGCACTATTTCAAACGTCGTCTATCTGCATTTTATTCTTTGCTAAAATGTGTCTTAAGCTTGAAGATAGGGGAGTGCTAGTACCAATTGCGATCTTGACTAGAAATTTGACTAATTGATTGTCACTAGTATATGCGACATTTACAAATTTTAACATACGATATGAAATTTGATCTTCAATGATCAGACATTGCGCTATTAATGGGAGTAACCTGCCGTGCGTACATGCTGGCAATTTTAAAACTTGTCTAATGCATACTCTCCAGGAGGTAAAAAAATTACGTACATCCTTGTGCTGCAGGTCCCACAGACAACATCCATAAAACGAAGTACAATATGAATTAAAAAGCGTATATAACGTCAATACATCGCATGTGCCATAATTGGCTAAAACGTAATTAGTGCGGCGGATCATGTCATATGATGCCTTCCTAAAAACGTCACTCGAGACGTTAGGTCCTATTAAATGGCCTAGGTGTATACCACTACGTACAACATCTACCGGAACATCGTTGAAATGAAAGCATACATCTTCATTTTTGCTAAAATTAATCAGCTTGCACTTCGACGGGTTAAACTCGAGACAGAAATCCTTTGCAAATATATTACAAATATTGCACATCATTTTCAAGGCATGTACATTGGGAGCCAAAAGGCTAACGTCATCTGCGTAGCTAAAAGCTCCACAAAATAAATGGCCAGCCATGCAGCCGTATCCTGACGTTTTAAGACGTAAAAGCAGCTCATCTATATATATACCAAATAAAATCGGTGATAAAACGGCTCCCTGTTTAACGCCGTTGGAAGTGGAGAAGTATGCAGAACGCTCGTCGTTCCAGTTGACATTAAGCTCCTGTTTAGTGTACATATAGAGAAGACATTTGATATACAATGGATGCACCCCTCTTTGGAGCAGTAAATGAAATAACTTAATGTAATTAACTATATCAAACGCCTTGCAAGCATCCAATAGTAAAACATAAGCTTCGGAGCTATTAGCCGTAAAATAAGTAACAGTTTCCATCACAGCAAAAGTACACTGACTTGTAGAGCTATTTGGCTTGAAGCCGAATTGAAGATCATCCGTTTTTAACTTATCGCCATTCTTTCCTGGCAATATCCAATCAAACAGTTTTGCTAAGGGGCTGCTTAAAGCTATAGGTTGAATTGTTGCAACATTGAAGCCGTGTGGGGTAAAACCATGCGCAATCATAGAATCATACAGAAATGATAACAGTAAATATAACTTCTTAGTCCCATGTATAATATGATCCGTATATAGTATTCCGTCTCCGTCTTTTTTGTTGGCCTTGATGTGATTCACGGCGGTTTTCACATCGACGACAGATACGCTTTCTACGACATCTTGGGATTCAATAATTAAAGTGTCAACCTTGGTTTTTAGCGCATTCATCTGATCAGCGTCATATGACACAGAGTTATACAGAGACGCATATTTATCTGCAAACAGTTGCGATATACTCTCCGCTCCTACGGCATCGTCAATAGAGTTTGGTACATTTTTGTTCGAGGAAGTAATTTTTTTTGGTTTCTTTCCAAAAATCTCTATCATTATTTCTTATAAGGGCATCTGCAATCTTTTGCCTGCGTATACCATCCTGGCTACGTTTAACTGTTCGAACCGCTTTATGGTACTGTGCCCGCGCTCTTCGCATCACATCAGCTATCACTGCGTTACGTGGGGAACCACACGCCTTCCAGATATTATGCCAGAACAAGGAGCTTTCTCTATATGGCTTCACCATATCGTTCCAACCTGACACGACCTTTCTTTTCGGTGCTGATTTCGTGTATGGTACACACAGTTTACTTGCTTTGATACATGCATCAACTATTGCATCATGATATGTTTGTATCGTTTTTTGGTGACCTGTCCTATTTGGACATACAGAGTGCTTACACTTGATGATATCCCATGGCACATTAATGTCACCGAGATGTTTATCCAAAACATTACCATAATCCAGTAGCTGGGCACTGGTGGCGTCCGCCCACTTTGGCTTCCTGTGGTATTGGTTACGGATAAGGTCGGCGTGCTTGATATTAACATTGAGCTTAAGTACTATGGGTGAATGCATAGATAGGTTATCCCCTTCGTGTTGACTGCTGTATTCAATTATTCGATCAAAGAGGCCACTGTTTAACACAAAATGATCTATAGTATGCCGACTGTTACATGCGGGGCTAATAAAAGAATAAATAACCTGAGATTTCGCAAAAGATAAACAGTTCACAAGACTCTCTTCTTCTAGGACATATTGTAAATGTCTAGTAAACGAGGATCCTGGCCGATCGAGACTCGTATTAAAATCTCCACCAACAACAATATGCGTAGGTCTCTTCGCATCACAAATATCAATAATTTCTGACATAACGCTTCTGTATTCTTCCAGATTACTATCTGAGTCACATGGCATGTAGACATTAAAAATCAGAATAATATTGCCCCATACGTCTACTTCTACACAACATGCGCGTTTCGTACACATTGTGACGGGATGCACGTGACCTGCAAATGTGTTTTTCCATACAATTGAGCAGCCCCCGTAACCCTTGCCTGCTGTGAACAGTTCATCCGACATCGGCGTAACATTATGTGATAACACAGAATAATCAGAGTTACATGGTATATTCTGGATCCGATGGAACTGACATTGACGCAGCCAGGGCTCCTGGAGTAGAAGAAAGTCACTAGCGTGGAGCAACTTAGCTACATATTCAGGTTTTCCAGGGCCGAATCCTGTACTGTTGTAAGTTGTAAGTGTAAGGTGTCTATCCATGATAAAAAGTTGTATAAAGTATTATCTTCGAGATAGGGGACCATTGTTATAACGCAGGTAATACAACATTACTTCTGGGTCTGATTGATCGCCCTCCTCTGTCGGAAGCTACGAACGCAAACTCCCTCAGGCCATATACTGCTGTCAAACGATTTGGCGAAGTCTGTCACTGAGACGGTTAGCCTGAATGACTTGTTTCTGGCACTGTCATGTGATACGCATTCCAGCGCTATAATAGCGATATCTATGCTGGAAATGTAAGTAGTTAAATCTTCTATCCGGACACATTTGTCCACTCTGTAGATAAAAAGATCTCGTTGCTGGAGGTGTGATGCGCCTTTCACTGTCTCAAATGATGTGGCTGATCCAGTCACAACACGGCGGTTCAGTTCTCTTTCCTGCTTCCGACGTGCATATCGAGGTATCTCGAAGCCTTCATCATTGGTGTGGTCATCGACACCGTCGTCGTCACTCGCATCTGGCTGCCGTTGTGATCCACGCCTGAATCGTGACGTCACTTCTCTGATTTGGCAGGACTGCCGATCAGCTTGTGACGGCTGGCGATCAGCTTGTGACCGCTGCCGATCAGCTTGCGACGGCTGACGATCAGCTTGTGACCGCTGCCGATCAGCTTGCGACGGCTGACGATCAGCTTGCGACGGCTGACGATCAGCTTGTGACCGCTGACGATCAGCTTGTGACCGCTGCCGATCAGCTTGCAACGGCTGCTGATCAGCTTGCGAGGCCTGCCGATCGAGCGGAGATGTATTTTTTCGCGATTGAGATGTCTGTTGTCCTGACTGGGATGATTGTCGCCCGCATGGTAAATTGTGCTTCTCCGCGGTCGTTGTTGAGCGATTTATACTTGCGTCGGGCCGTTTTAAAAACGACGACATCGGAGCCCGTGGTGGAGTATTCGGCCGCTTCGGTTGCTCCGGGTAATTTTGGGGCAGATCCACCACCAAAGAGATTTCAGCTGGATAGATAGCAGCTGTCGATGTTGGAATGGATCCGTTTAGCACTTTCTTCATATTTTCCGTAAGATCGTCAACTTTGTCCTCCAGTGAGAGGCTGCCAGCCACGTTGTGGTCTATGCTGGTATGGAGTTGTCTTATTTGAGACTCAACAATCACCAATCTCTCCACCAGGGAGGCCTCCAAAAGTTCTCCCGGTAAGCATCGTGGCAGTCTGACTATATTTTCTGCCTTCATGATAAAGTTGGGGGGGGGGGGATCCATGTTAAATACTTTCTGGAGGATATTCAATATGTCGTCTGTATTAGCGTCCTCTGCTTTTCTCGATGTGGTGTCCACTCTATGCACCATTCTGTCGAGAGAGTACTGGTCGCCACACGAGTCCCATAGTTTTTCCTTCGCATCGGAGATTTCGCCCTTAGAGAAATGCGACACTACAACCGTTTTTATCTGGTCTCTGGGACGTTGATGAAAGTGGCCTACCATATAGGATAGAACACAATCGTTGATCTGTATATTTTGGAGATCTCTAGACATGTCAGGTGAAGTACTCTGAGTGCCCCCAACTGGCGCTTCATCGCTTGTCGTCGCAGGATAGGCGGGCATCCGCCCGGCCGTCACAGCATCCCAGTCAGGCATAGTTTGGGTTCTCAGGCAGTAATTATTGTAGTCCGCACATTGAGAACACAGTTTATCCTCGCACGCTCTCAGTGCGACATCCGATTTAGTATTCTTACACCTGAAGCATTTTTTTCTCCCCATTTTCGAGGGTAACGCACTTGTCACCGATGGCACGTTATGATGGTTGTAAATGGTCTGCTGGTCGCACCGTAGAGCCGATCGCGTGCTCGCTCAAGCGTGACGATCACCAAGCTGTAGCGGGCCAACTCGGCGTGGAGCCGGTTACCTCGGGCGTGACGGTGACAACTTGGTAGCAACCGCTTGGTGGGCGATATAAGAGAACTTAGATAGTCTTTGACTAGAAATTACACAAGATAAAATAAGATCCGATTCATATATATATGTACGAGTGCAAACCTCTCATCTACGCGCTGCAAGCTACTTGTATCAGGCTTCCAGGGACTTTTCGTCCGCTATATGAACCGATATACAGTTATTTTCGTTCTGAGCGGCAGAACATATGCTTTGTTTACATTGACGTCAAACATTATTGACGCTAATCGGTTAAGTAATGACCGTGATAGTGGAAATATTAGGGTCTTAAAAATGTCCCGGTTATCCGCGACTCTGCTGTCATATAATGGTAGTATTAGAAAGTGGGGAAAAATGGGGACGCGATCCATAACCTGAAGGGGCAATATCGCCACAGCAGCTTCTACGTCATTTAGCAAGCGCAACACGAAGGGTGAAACCCGGTAGGGCACAACATGGTGGTATAAACCACAATTGGTTATTTTCCCCAGTTTTAATGTAATTTCCCAGCCCCCCTTGATGTTATGTAACAAACATACGCGCCACTTTATCTTGAAATCCCAATTAGACGTTTGAAACATCTATACTAATAAAATGAAGCTGTCTGTCCCACTATGCCGGGGCATGCAAGAGCCCATTGGCATCAGCAGCCGCCTTGAACCTATATATTCAGCCGCCGCTCTTAGATGTAGGGCCCCAGAGGGGGTTTTTCGACACGGCGACACGGCGATTTTTAAAATCGACAACGCGACATTTGGGTTGTCTTAGAATCGACATGCGACATAAGACTTAGCGACACGCGACATGGAACTTTTCTTAAAATCGACACGCGACATGGAGCTTTTGTTAAAATCGACACGCGACATGGCTACCCCCCCGCAGGGACCCTAGATGTGTCAAAGCTATCGCAAGTGTCAACACAACCGCTGGGTGCTTATCACCTTATCCCGCGGCACCATGCCTGCGGCGGGCTACCTGGCTTGGTGCCAACAGTAATAATATTTCTCCCAACGCCTTATCGCCCGAACCGTCATCAAAACAAACAAATCCTGTACTGTCTCGCGTCCACAACTTCCCATTAGTAGCAAGAGAACGAACTCTGCCCGGGGAAACTCTGCCCGGGGAACCTTGCCTATTGAATTGATTTGATCTTTTTGATCTTTGATCCAATTTTACAGTATAGTTAAGCGGTCTACACGTCAATTCTATAGACCAACCAGGACGTCAGGCAGATTTTATCCACTGAAGGTAGTAGTAATACGTTAAATGACGAACAACGGACGGGAAACAGCCCCTTTTTTAACTCAATCAACCCTTTTTTTTACTCAATCAATGTATGAGCTTGGGCCTTAGTTTTACTGGAGTGATATTCGTTTATATCGTGCTTTAGCCGCAATTTGAGTATTCTGTACTGGGTGCACAATAATTGCACAGGGTTTAAATATCTTTAACATATATGTCCCGTTATTCCGTAGCTCCCGGTCTCAATTTATGTCAATATGATTATCGATATTATTTCTGCCCAATGTCTACCTTCTGCCTGCTACTATTTGACGTATAAAACAAAATACTGTCATACTGTTATTTCTTTCGCTTATTACTACGAACGCTCCGCGAGCGGGGCGGCTAGTCAACTTAAACAATGACTCCTGTTGGTAACATGTGACCCCAAATTGCTCCTCTATGGGGCAAAACTGGGCAATAAAGTCTTCATTTGTTAAAATTATTATTAACTATGGTAACTCTTGCTACTTAGTGTCATACTGATTCCAGTTACAAAAAGGTTTATCTTCCCATTGTGCTACACACAAAAAAATCAGTATTCATGTCTCGATGGGAGAAACTTTTATTTCTCATATCCTAATTGCCATGTAGGTGTCAATGTATTACCACATTCTTTTCTCATGTCTGTAACGCATCAAGGAAATAAGAATAAATAAAATAAAAATAAATAACACTACCCGAGAGTAATACGCAATGTTTGACATTAAACTATTGGCAAGGGCGTGTGCCGGAACCGTTGAAGGGCGCGGTGGGGGGGCGGGAGGCGGGCGGCGCACACTGAAATCTTGCGACCGGTGGGGGTGGGGGCTGAAAGGATCCATTAATTTTTACGACTTGGGAGGGGGGGTAGGGGCCATAATTTGAAAAGGGGGGGGCACAGATATATACTTTAGGTTCTGAAAGGGGGGCGGGGGCATATGCCCCCTGTGCCTCTAGGAATCCTGAGCTGTCTTCCATCGCGCCACATCGGTCAGCTTGACACCAGCTCACGCTTATAACCAGTCCGTGTGATGATTCGCAACTGAAGAGCCTGTCTGACCTCAGGGTGCAGCTTATCTCAGCTTATCGGCCTCATCTTTGAGTGAGGCGGGGTCACTAATTGGGTTAACATCCCCCCTATCCATTCACCTGTACACCAAACAAAGTCTAGAGACTATACATCAAAGGCGCAGCATTCTTTACGTGCATGTGCCTACCGTTACCAGGCTGTTGATGTCAGTCTTATATCGATATCGTATACGGCTGAGGGGGGAGGGGTGGCGGGGGGGGGGGGGGGGAGGTTCTAAGAGGTGTCCTCGGCGAGGTCTTTTTTATTTACTTTGTCACACACGGAGCATTGAAATCTTCCGATTGCCCTTTAATATTTTGCATTTGCATTTCCGGGATGTCAAATTTGTCATAACACCGTTGAAAACACATTTAAATAACAGGTATTAGAATTAATTAAATCAAATCAGCATGTGAAAGATAGAATTACTAGTTTGTACAAAATCGTGGCCTACCCATGTCGAAGTGTGTGACATTTGCAACTGAATCGATTCCGATGAATTGATAGTGAATTATAAATTGAGCAAGATTTCTCATAGTAATTGGTGGGCTGATTTGTAGGTCATGGGTTACCTTGGCAACAACATCGCATACACGCTTCCAGGACAAATTATACATTTATAATCATAACAAATAACTCGCTAAGTGGCGCTAAATTGCATTTAATGGTTCGTTACCGACTGCGTGTACACTAATATATCTACCGATCTTTTTTTTCTGCTATCCCCCTCCCCCTCGGACCGCATACACTCTTCCGCTTCCTTTACTTCACCACCCTGCTTCTGCCCCCTTTCCCCCCTCCGCCGCCACACCACCCCTCCGCCCCTCATCCCCCGGCCACACCTTCCGCCCCGCTCCGCCCCGTCCCTCGGCCAATGACAGGCGCTGGTGGTGGGTAGCATCGGCCCCGCTATGGTGAGTTTTCAAGCACTGCTGGACACCAGCCTAAAGATGATCTCCCTGGTGTTCTCGGTGCTGGCCCTGGCCTGCCTGCCCGGCACCATCGCCATGGGCATCTGGTACGACCGCGTCAACAAGGAGATCCTGTTCGCTGTGGCTTGCACCTTGATGGGCCTGTCGTCCGCCGTGGCCCCCTTCACGGGGCACATCCTCGGCTTCCTCGCTTGCTACGGCCTCTTCGGGCTCTCCGTCGGGATTATCAACACGGGTGAGTCATCGCTGGAGAGGGAATTGGGGGGTTATACGTATATAACAGTGGGCAGGGGAGTCAGCATAGCCTAACGGGTTAGTCATTGGATGAGTCATAACAGAGGGAATTACTGAGTCATCATTGAATGAGTCATAGCAGAGGGGGAGGTGAGTTATCAAAGAGGGAAAGGTGAGACACAAAAAAGTGAGTAATTATGGAGAGAAGGGTGAGGCAAAACGAAACTACGAATAGTTTGTCATCATTCAGCTATTCGAAGTTTGTTTAACTATATACACTTATGATTAGAGGGAAATATTATTTCTTGGTAGCAACACAACGCTCCTGCACTATGCAAAGTGACTGATCCGCATTGCAAAACAATATATTATCAATCAAGGTTCAGTGCTACCTTACATAAAATTGGCAATTATTATGTGAACACGATTGTTATTAAACACGGATGATTTATGTTATTAGGATTCAACATTGTTATTTAACAACGAAAGTCGTTGGTAAATCCTAGTGTAAGTGTGTCTTGTGGTGTCTCCCCTAGCGGCCCTGCTGTACGTGGTACGCCTGTGGGACGGCCATCGCTGGCGCAACGCCCACATGCACCTGCCGCACCTAATGATATCCGGTGGGGCGGCCGTGGGTCCCTTCCTCCTGCAGCCCTTCCTGCCCAAGACGCCTGCCCCCGCCCCCGCCACCACCTCCCAGCCAGGCATGGACGACTACAACAACACCGTCTCCTGGAACGTGACGTCACTTCCGGCCACGGAAGCGCCGGGATTGGACGCCAGCGACGTGCAGATGGTGCGCTACGCCTTTATCTTACTATCGTCCGCGATGGCGATTCCCGCAGCTCTCTTCGTCTTCACCTTCCTCAGCGATCTCCGGGTCGCGCGGAACTCGGCGGCAAAGACAGATGAGGTCATCGGGAGCGACGCGACGGACGTGGCGCACGAGGGGGAGAAAAAGAAGAAGAGAAAGAAGCAGAAGAAGGAAAAGGAGGTGATCACTGAGAAGAAGTCGTTCCGCGTGGTCATCTTGGTATTTCTCTTCCTCATCTTTTACTGCTGGCTATGGATGGAGATGACAACGCCCTATTTTTTGGCACCCTTCGTGGTTCGCGGCCTGGGTTGGACCAATCAGCAGGCGGCCCTGTTGACGTCCATCTTCTGGGGTTCGCAGGGGCTGGGTCGTGCGGCCGGCGTGCCGCTCTCGGTACGAATCCCGGCCCGCTTCATGGTGCTGGGTGACGTCACGCTCGCTCTCTGTGCCCTGGTGCTGCTCCTCTTCAGCTCCCTGCACGGCGCCGTGGTGTGGGTGGGCGCGGGGCTCTTGGGTCTCGCCGTCGCCACGTTCTTCGGCTCCTCTATGGTGCTGACCTCGGAACACATCACCCTGACCCAGACCGTGTCCTCCACCATCATGCTGGCCTTCAGCGCCAGTCAGATGTCAGCGCCCTTCGCCGTGGGCGTTCTCATGGAGACCAAGGGGTACATGACCCTCATCTACGGCTCCCTGGCTGCCGCGGGCATGGCGGCACTCTTCCTCACCCTAGCTAAGATCTTCGTCGTCTGCAAGGGCAAGGGGCAGGTCAAAGGTCAAGAAGCCCCCCTGGAACCGGAAGTGTCGCTGCAAGAAATGGCGCCGCTAGATGGCGCTGATCCAGCATGAAGATATGGGGAGATCACGGGTTAGATCTCGTCTCTGATGAGAAAGGGCGCCGCTAGATGGTGCTAAACCAGCATGAAGATATGGGGAGATCTCCGCTTAGATCCCGTTTTTGAGAAGAAAGGACGCCGCTAGATGGCGCTAATCCATCATGAAGCTATGAAGAGATCTCGGCTTATATCTCGTCTCTAAGAAGAAATGGAACCGCTAGATGGCGCTGATCAAGCATACAAATATTGTTAGATTTCGTCTTAGATCTCATCTCTGAGGTTTCGCTTCAACGAGACTGTTCTGGTCTCGCGTCATGAGCGCTATACCGGGTCTTTCACAACGCATGACGTCTAGTCGTAGGGACCTAACGTGACCTTATAGAAATGGCACGCTAAACTGGTATAAACCACAATTGGTTATTTTCCCCAGTTTTAATGTAATTTCCCAGCCCCCCCTTGATGTTATGTAACAAACATACGCGCCACTTTATCTTGAAATCCCAATTAGACGTTTGAAACATCTATACTAATAAAATGAAGCTGTCTGTCCCACTATGCCGCGGCATGCAAGAGCCCATTGGCATCAGCAGTCGCCTTAAACCTATATATTCAGCCGCCGCTCTTAGATGTAGGGCCCCAGAAGGGGTTTTTCGACACGGCGACACGGCGATTTTTAAAATCGACAACGCGACATTTGGGTTGTCTTAGAATCGACATGCGACATAAGACTTAGCGACACGCGACATGGAACTTTTCTTAAAATCGACACGCGACATGGAGCTTTTGTTAAAATCGACACGCGACATGGCTACCCCCCCGCAGGGACCCTAGATGTGTCAAAGCTATCGCAAGTGTCAACACAACCGCTGGGTGCTTATCACCTTATCCCGCGGCACCATGCCTGCGGCGGGCTACCTGGCTTGGTGCCAACAGTAATAATATTTCTCCCAACGCCTTATCGCCCGAACCGTCATCAAAACAAACAAATCCTGTACTGTGTCGCGTCCACAACTTCCCATTAGTAGCAAGAGAACGAACTCTGCCCGGGGAACCTTGCCTATTGAATTGATTTGATCTTTTTGATCTTTGATCCAATTTTACAGTATAGTTAAGCGGTCTACACGTCAATTCTATAGACCAACCAGGACGTCAGGCAGATTTTATCCACTGAAGGTAGTAGTAATACGTTAAATGACGAACAACGGACGGGAAACAGCCCCTTTTTTAACTCAATCAACCCTTTTTTTTTACTCAATCAATGTATGAGCTTGGGCCTTAGTTTTACTGGACTGATATTCGTTTATATCGTGCTTTAGCCGCAATTTGAGTATTCTGTACTGGGTGCACAATAATTGCACAGGGTTTAAATATCCTTAACATATATGTCCCGTTATTCCGTAGCTCCCGGTCTCAATTTATGTCAATATGATTATCGATATTATTTCTGCCCAATGTCTACCTTCTGCCTGCTACTATTTGACGTATAAAACAAAATACTGTCATACTGTTATTTCTTTCGCTTATTACTACGAACGCTCCGCGAGCGGGGCGGCTAGTCAACTTAAACAATGACTCCTTTTGGTAACATGTGACCCCAAATTGCTCCTCTATGGGGCAAAACTGGGCAATAAAGTCTTCATTTGTTAAAATTATTATTAACTATGGTAACTCTTGCTACTTAGTGTCATACTGATTCCAGTTACAAAAAGGTTTATCTTCCCATTGTGCTACACACAAAAAAATCAGTATTCATGTCTCGATGGGAGAAACTTTTATTTCTCATATCCTAATTGCCATGTAGGTGTCAATGTATTACCACATTCTTTTCTCATGTCTGTAACGCATCAAGGAAATAAGAATAAATAAAATAAAAATAAATAACACTACCCGAGAGTAATACGCAATGTTTGACATTAAACTATTGGCAAGGGCGTGTGCCGGAACCGTTGAAGGGCGCGGTGGGGGGGCGGGAGGCGGGCGGCGCACACTGAAATCTTGCGACCGATGGGGGGGCGGGCTGAAAGGATCCATTAATTTTGACGACTTGGGAGGGGGGGTAGGGGCCATAATTTGAAAAGGGGGGGGCACAGATATATACTTTAGGTTCTGAAAGGGGGGCGGGGGCATATGCCCCCTGTGCCTCTAGGAATCCTGAGCTGTCTTCCATCGCGCCACATCGGTCAGCTTGACACCAGCTCACGCTTATAACCAGTCCGTATGATGATCCGCAACTGAAGAGCCTGTCTGACCTCAGGGTGCAGCTTATCTCAGCTTATCGGCCTCATCTTTGTGTGAGGCGGGGTCACTAATTGGGTTAACATCCCCCCTATCCATTCACCTGTACACCAAACAAAGTCTAGAGACTATACATCAAAGGCGCAGCATTCTTTACGTGCATGTGCCTACCGTTACCAGGCTGTTGATGTCAATCTTATATCGATATCGTATACGGCTGAGGGGGGAGGGGTGGCGGCGGGGGGGGGGGGAGGTTCTAAGAGGTGTCCTCGGCGAGGTCTTTTTTATTTACTTTGTCACACACGGAGCATTGAAATCTTCCGATTGCCCTTTAATATTTTGCATTTGCATTTCCGGGATGTCAAATTTGTCATAACACCGTTGAAAACACATTTAAATAACAGGTATTAGAATTAATTAAATCAAATAAGCATGTGAAAGATAGAATTACTAGTTTGTAAAAAATCGTGGCCTACCCATGTCGAAGTGTGTGACATTTGCAACTGAATCGATTCCGATGAATTGATAGTGAATTATAAATTGAGCAAGATTTCTCATAGTAATTGGTATAGGTGGGCTGATTTGTAGGTCATGGGTTACCTTGGCAACAACATCGCATACACGCTTTCAGGACAAATTATACATTTATAATCATAACAAATAACTCGCTAAGTGGCGCTAAATTGCATTTAATGGTTCGTTACCGACTGCGTGTACACTAATATATCTACCGATCTTTTTTTTCTGCTATCCCCCTCCCCCTCGGACCGCATACACTCTTCCGCTTCCTTTACTTCACCACCCTGCTTCTGCCCCCTTTCCCCCCTCCGCCGCCACACCACCCCTCCGCCCCTCATCCCCCGGCCACACCTTCCGCCCCGCTCCGCCCCGTCCCTCGGCAAATGACAGGCGCTGGTGGTGGGTACCATCGGCCCCGCTATGGTGAGTTTTCAAGCACTGCTGGACACCAGCCTGAAGATGATCTCCCTGGTGTTCTCGGTGCTGGCCCTGGCCTGCCTGCCCGGCACCATCGCCATGGGCATCTGGTACGACCGCGTCAACAAGGAGATCCTGTTCGCCTTGGCTTGCACCTTGATGGGCCTGTCGTCCGCCGTGGCCCCCTTCACGGGGCACATCCTCGGCTTCCTCGCTTGCTACGGCATCTACGGGCTCTCCGTCGGGATTATCAACACGGGTGAGTCATCGCTGGAGATGGAATTGGGGGGTTATACGTATATAACAGTGGGCAGGGGAGTCAGCATAGCCTAACGGGTTAGTCAATGGATGAGTCATAACAGAGGGAATTACTGAGTCATCATTGAATGAGTCATAGCAGAGGGGGAGGTGAGTTATCAAAGAGGGAAAGGTGAGACACCAAAATATGAGTAATTATGGAGAGAAGGGAGAGCCAAAACGAAACTACGAATAGTTTGTCATCATTCAGCTATTCGAAGTTTGTTTAACTATATACACTTATGATTAGAGGGAAATATTATTTCTTGGTAGCAACACAACGCTCCTGCACTATGCAAAGTGACTGATCCGCATTGCAAAACAATATATTATCAATCAAGGTTCAGTGCTACCTTACATAAAATTGGCAATTGTTATGTGAACACGATTATTATTAAACACGGATGATTTATGTTATTAGGATTCAACATTGTTATTTAACAACGAAAGTCGTTGGTAAATCCTAGTGTAAGTGTGTCTTGTGGTGTCTCCCCTAGCGGCCCTGCTGTACGTGATACGCCTGTGGGACGGCCATCGCTGGCGCAACGCCCACATGCACCTGCCGCACCTAATGATGTCCGGTGGGGCGGCCGTGGGTCCCTTCCTCCTGCAGCCCTTCCTGCCCAAGACGCCTGCCCCCGCCCCCGCCACCACCTCCCAGCCAGGCATGGACGACTACAACAACACCGTCTCCTGGAACGTGACGTCACTTCCGGCCACGGAAGCGCCCGGGTTGGACGCCAGCGACGTGCAGATGGTGCGCTACGCCTTTATCTTACTATCGTCCGCGATGGCGATTCCCGCAGCTCTCTTCGTCTTCACCTTCCTCAGCGATCTCCGGGTCGCGCGGAACTCGGCGGCAAAGACAGATGAGGTCATCGGGAGCGACGCGACGGACGTGGCGCACGAGGGGGAGAAAAAGAAGAAGAAAAAGAAGCAGAAGAAGGAAAAGGAGGTGATCACTGAGAAGAAGTCGTTCCGCGTGGTCATCTTGGTATTTCTCTTCCTCATCTTTTACTGCTGGCTATGGATGGAGATGACAACGCCCTATTTTTTGGCACCCTTCGTGGTTCGCGGCCTGGGTTGGACCAATCAGCAGGCGGCCCTGTTGACGTCCATCTTCTGGGGTTCGCAGGGGCTGGGTCGTGCGGCCGGCGTGCCGCTCTCGGTACGAATCCCGGCCCGCTTCATGGTGCTGGGTGACGTCACGCTCGCTCTCTGCGCCCTGGTGCTGCTCCTCTTCAGCTCCCTGCACGGCGCCGTGGTGTGGGTGGGCGCGGGGCTCTTGGGTCTCGCCGTCGCCACGTTCTTCGGCTCCTCTATGGTGCTGACGTCGGAACACATCACCCTGACCCAGACCGTGTCCTCCACCATCATGCTGGCCTTCAGCGCCAGTCAGATGTCAGCGCCCTTCGCCGTGGGCGTTCTCATGGAGACCAAGGGGTACATGACCCTCATCTACGGCGCCCTGGCTGCCGCGGGCATGGCGGCACTCTTCCTCACCCTAGCTAAGATCTTCGTCGTCTGCAAGGGCAAGGGGCAGGTCAAAGGTCAAGAAGCCCCCCTGGAACCGGAAGTGTCGCTGCAAGAAATGGCGCCGCTAGATGGCGCTGATCCAGCATGAAGATATGGGGAGATCACGGGTTAGATCTCGTCTCTGATGAGAAAGGGCGCCGCTAGATGGTGCTAAACCAGCATGAAGATATGGGGAGATCTCCGCTTAGATCCCGTTTTTGAGAAGAAAGGACGCCGCTATATGGCGCTAATCCATCATGAAGCTATGAGGAGATCTCGGCTTATATCTCGTCTCTGAGAAGAAATGAAACCGCTAGATGGCGCTGATCAAGCATACAAATATTGTTAGATTTCGTCTTAGATCTCGTCCCTGAGGTTTCGCTTCAACGAGACTGTTCTGGTCTCGCGTCATGGGCGCTATACCGCGTCTTCACCACGCATGACGTCTAGTCGTAGGGACCTAACGTGACCTTATAGAAATGGCACGCTAACTGAGTTATCCACCAGATTAACCATCATGACTTCCACAGCAAATACCATTCGTGAACTGTGACTCGCCGCTAACGAAACTTGACCAAATCACCGATACATAATTCCCGTGGAAGTCCTATGCGCAAGCGCAGACT